>JARHVA010001312.1:2300000-3545000 GCA_037957365.1 Torreya grandis
TAACTATAAGATGATCTTTAAGATTTTACTAAAGGATGTGGCAATGATCGATGTGATGGGTGCCACATTGGTTCCAAAGATAATACACTTCTCCATACTTAAGAATATGCTCAGGTAGTACCTTCAGGCGATTTATGACTTTTTTTTAGTATTAAGCGATATAAGGATGAAAAGTATTAATATATTGTCATAGGTTATGATAATGCATGGAGGAATGATTATATGTGCCATGGAAGTAACGGATATGCCTATGAGTAGGCTTGGTAGAGTTACTCTTAGGAGGTATAACAAGAATGTAAGGAGTTTTGGAAGGCTCAACAGCCCATTTGGTAGGCAATAGAACTAACTAAGGTAAAATAAGCAAACCAACACTGAGGGAAGGTGGTGGTGGGGAAGGATTAAGATTAGGCTCAATGGAAAGAGAGATAGGATCATAAGTAGGAATAGACTCAACTAAAATGGGAATAGGAATAGGCTCCAAAGTGGTCTCTACTAAGGGAGGGGTGGGGTATAAAAAATTTCAAAGGAGGGCTACATGCATTTCAAGGATAAGCAGACTATAAGGGTCAAGGTACCTAGCAAAGTAGTAAGGCCCAATCATAGCATGATCCATAAGCATACTCCTGTGTGGTTATTTAGAAACTGGAGGTCTCTACACCTTCTCCACCCTACAATAAAGATTAAAAATTATAAAATTAGGAAACATATATGATGGAATATGGTAAGAAGCACTAAAATATTGAAGCAAAGAGGAATGATAATAGATAATCTAAGTATCATGGGCCTGAATAAGATTGCCTAAGAATAGATCATCTAATGTGTAACCATCATCGTAGTCAGGTGTATGAAGATTAATGACATAGGTAGGGATGAAATTATCATCTAATGAGTTGTGATGAATGGGATTCCAAGTCTTAGTCAAGACAATAGGGATATCATCACAAGGAAGTTTATGAGAACAAGGTTGTAAAGAAGTAGGAAGCTAAGTGATGAGATGAGGTGAGAGATTAAAAGTTTTAATCTTTTGGTTGATCTCATTAGGTTCATCATAATTGGAATCTATGAGGCTAGGGAGGATATTCCCAATGATTTTAGGATGACCATTGTAACCTTGAGTTGAATTGATGAGAAATTTGAATCATTGAAACTCATGGAATCTGGGCAAAGGTTCAAGAGTAAGAATCTTGAAGACACCACAGTCTTGGAATTTCTTAAAATTCTAAGGATTAGTGTCACCCTAAATCCTATAGATGGATCCATTATGAGGAAATTTAATGCATTGGTAGGTGGAAGAATAAAAATCTCTCATACGGTGAGTCCACAGCCTACCAAGTGAGATGTTGTAATATAGAAGAAAGTTAAATATCATCACCTTCACATGAATGGTGATAGGTGGGATGGTAATGGGGATCCACACACAATCTAAAGGAGGCATTTACCTTTGATCATATCCTTGACATGTTTTTTTTGTGGAATTGAGATTGCATTCAAGTTATCTAAGGGTTTTGATAAAATTGAGAGAGTCAACATAGGTGTCATAACCCTCATCAATCAAGGCACGCTTGACTTGGATATCACTAATTTGTAAGATAATGAATAGAGGAGGATCATCTACATGAGGTAGAATCTCATCAGGAATAATATAAGTAATGGGAAATTTTAAGGAAAGAGAATTTTCCATTATTTCATCAATATGTATGGACGTCTCTTCACATTGTTATAATATGATATCTTCATATCCAGATAAGGTTGTTTCATGTCCTACTAGGGGAGGATGATGGATGCTCATTTTGAACAAGAGTTACATAATATGGTTTCCATGACATGGAGAGGTCCTCATAAGTTCAATAAATGGAATTTAGGATGGGAGATTAATGAGTTCCATGATGGGATCCCACTCATCATAACCCATAAGAAGGTTGTTATAAATAGGTGCATAGTGTTTAATGAGGACCTCAGGAGGATCTAAAGTGCATTGGAATTTATGTTGATAAAAAGGAGAAGGTTTGGAACAAGGTTGTAAATTATGTTGAGAACCTAAAGCAGTTGGTTTAGGTTGGTTTTTAGAATTAGTAGAAGTGTTGACATGATCTTGATTGTCATTGGTGTTAGGTAAAGAAGATGGAGGGATGGTAGAAATAGAATGAGAAGTGTTATCCAAGAGAAGATTTGGAATTGCATCATCAAAATTTAAAAGGTCATCTTTCCTCAACTCATTTAAGTGAGTTGGAGAAGAATCTTGGATAACATGAAATGTGCAAGATAATGGAGGGGTGTAGATAGGTTGAGGGTCAATGATAGCAACCACCCTTTGCATATTAGTCATATTAACCAAATTCTATTCAACATGTGGGTCAAAAATACTTTCTAAATTATTGGTGGAAGGGGTGGGCTTATCTTAGTTATCTTGGTGGTTTGGAAGAGGGTCTATATAGATGGCTAAATGAGAATTAGGTTGATTCAAATCTTGAAATTTAGTATTTATTTCATGAGATTTAAAAGCAATGTCATAGGCTTGTTGACATTTTCAAATGATATAATCATGATAAAAATTAGAACCAAGAAGAAAATCCAAAACTAAATTATGAATTTTCCTACAGGTCTCATGAGAATGACCCCATCAAGAGTGAAACCAACAAAACTTGTTGGGATCATACCAAGATTTCATAAGATGAATGGGATCAAGTTCTAGTGGAAAAGGCCTAAGTAGAAATTTTATTAATTCAACTGAGGATAAAGGTTTGTGAGCATTGATGTTATTAAGTGAAGATAAATGAGGATTGGTGAATTGTTGAGAAGGGGGATCCAATTTCGAAGATTAGTTATGAATGACAACTTGAATAGTGTGAATGGTGTCATAAGAGTCTGTGATACCTTCATTGGTAGCATGATAATTTTTATTTTTTAAGTAAGATACGAGTACTCATAGAAGGTTGAGGTGATTCAAATTGATGCATAAGGAAATCTTGACATTTTTCTTGTTTAATGGCTTCCTTTAAAGTACATGGAGAGATAGTGTGGACCTGATATTGTAATTTGGGAAAAAGAGCATTGGTAAAAAGATGGAAAAGGTTATCATTGACAATGTTATGTTCACATTTGTTGGACAATGTTTTCCACCTTTTAACAAAAGCTTAGGTAGTTTCATTTTTGAGTTGCTGATAATTTATAAAGTGGAACAAAGTATTTTTGGGAAGATCACTAGTTTGGAACTCTTAGACCAAAGCATTCACTAAATCTTCCAAACTAGTAATAGAATGAGTTTTAAGTTGGTTGTATCAATCTAAATCATCACCCATGAGAGTTTTCGCTAAGATTTTGGTAGTGTCAAAGGTATTTAATTTTACCCAATCTTTATAGATATTTCCAAATGTTTTTAGATGAAGAGTAAGACTAGTTGATCCATTGTAAGAAAATTTAGGGGTGATACCTCCTATATCAATATTATCAATTTGAGTTGTAAGAGGCTCATTTTGAAGATACTTAATTATCTTTTTGACAAGAGGAGGTTGAGGGATAAGATTACCATGGGAATATCTAAGATGAGGTAGAGGAACATTTTAATTATGCATGCCCAAAGGCATTGGTTGAGGGTGGTTTGGGAGATGGAGAAGGTGATTTTGCATTCTCATCATTTGATTTTTATTATGAGCTTGAAAAGTGTTCATTTGATTAAGTGTTTGTAATAAAATTTGATGGGTTTTATCAGCATTTTTAGCATTATTTAAAGCATTAAAGTTGGTATTAGTGGCTTAGGTACCACTATTGGTGTTGGTAGTATCTTGAGAGGAACTATTAAAATGTGAGGCACTATTGGAAAAAATTTCTTGTGTGGAAAAAGATGAACTAGTGAAGGCATTAGAAGAAGAATCACTAGAATCATGATTACCTTGGGTAGAAAATGATGCACTAGTGGAATAATTAAGGATAGTGGATCTTAGGAGAGGTTCGCTAGATGTAGAACCTGCCATGTTAGTGGATATACTAGGCATGAAGGTAGAAGAAGAGTTCGTGATATGACAAGGGATCATAATAGAGGGAAGAGGATAAGAATCAAAAAATGTAGTACCCCTAAATCCATGTGAGAATGTGAGAGAAGGTGAATGAGGATCTTCTACTTGACCACTAATCATGAGGTGGTAAATGGTAGAAGGATCCTTTCCTCAATGTTGAGGAAATTTAGAGATAAAGAAGAGAATTTTATGGGTATACTCTAAGTCAGGTTGATCTTCAAGTGAAAAGAGAGAATTATGATACAAAAATGAATGAGGAGGGGTCCCATAGTTCACTGTGTGAGTGGCTTTATGAACATTATTCTCATCTAGGAGAGGAGCTCTATTTTGCTTATGGGAGATCCTATGAGGGTTGGTAAAATCCATCATATCTATTGAATTCAATTCAGTGTTGTCTTCAAACATAAAGTTCATGATGAAGGAGAAGAACTAAATAAGGCAAGAGAGATGCAAAAATAAGGGAATAGGAAGTGACAAAAAACTATGCAAAGTTGATAGGGTTGACATAGTACAAAAAATAGGGTCTAAAAACTATACATAGTCGATAGGGTTGACCTAGTATATAAAATAAGTGCTAAAAACTATACAGAGTTGATAGGGTTGACCTAATATAATGAACAAGGAAAAATAAATAGTCTATCAGAGACTGTGTCGATAGGAATGACTGTGTACTAATACAAGAAAAAAATTCAAGTATTTTTGAAAGAAAGAAATGAAGAAAAACACACAATCAATTGGGTAAATGATCCAATTGAAGGACACATCACAAAACCTTGCACCAATGTTGGCTAATGCAAGTTTTTGCAATACAACATATAATTGAGCAAAGAACAAATAGTTAAATTGAAAATTAAAAGCTAAGTGGTCAACCTGAATCTTGTTAGATTATTAGAATATAATTTTAGATGTGATAGGAAGTTGGTTGTAAGCAAGGAACTAGAAATTAATCTAAGGATGGTTTTAGGACATTTAGGCTAAAATAGATCTGTATTATCAATGGTACAGGCTTGGTATTAGGGCTTATCCCCTCACTTCACACACTGCAGTGATAAGAGTGTCAAGTGCTTAGCCAAAATATACCATTCACCATGTGTTTATACTTTTCCAAAAAACCAAGTTGGCTTCCCCCTTGGCGATGAAATCCAAGTAGGTTGGCCTTGGGTAGATAATTGTTAAAATGCATTTTAAGATTTTGTGATTTGTTAGTGTGTGCATAAAAGATAAAATAGTGTAACTAAATGGTATATTGAAAACCACCTAAGTAGACTATGTGATTTATTATAAGCATGCAGGCCACAAAAAATGAAAGTGTGAGCTAATTACTAGCATACAAATGTTAATTCCAACTTTGAAACATAGTACAGTATCAATTTAGTTGATAGTATATGCAAATAATATAGAATAGGGTCAATAGTGTCACCTCTGTACTATGGAAGTAAGGGTCTAAAAATGAACTATGTTGATAGAGTCAACTTAGATTTTCAGACAGAATATAGAATACAAAATTACGTCAACAAGGTGAACCTAGTTGACTGTACAAGGGTAGTTTTAAAGACTACAAACTATGAAAATAGAACTATAACAGAGGCTAGAAATGACAAAGGATAGAAAGGAACCTTGGTGGGTTGAAGGATGTAGAGGAATTTAAGATTATTTTTGAAGTATTTTGATTTATGCTTGTAAATTTTGTTAACTATGTCAATTGGGTCGACCTAGCTTTGCAGATCTTATTTGTTGAAAACCTAAAAATGTATAAGGTTAACCTAGTATGTTAGACTAGATGCCTAAAAATGTACAATGTCAACTGGGTTAACCTAGTAGTCTTAATTAAAGTCTAGAAAACCTAGACAAATAGAACAAAGTCATATTGATGTGACTTTATGTTAAACCTGTGCACAAACGTTAGAACTATGTCGACACTATCGACCTAGTATTGTAAATATACATAAAAATTAAATGATTAAATGATGAAATATGTGAAATCAAACTTGAAAGGGTTAGATTCACATCAAGTTCACCAGAATGTTTGCAATAAAAAAAACATCATGTCTATAAATCAATCCTAACTCAGAAAAGACAGATCATACCATATAATTCTGCTTAGGGACACATTTGTTAAGCAAGAACATGACTACTATGAGGATCTACTTGACCTAATTAGGGGATATATTACTATAATACACCATGTTAGGGAGGGTTCCAAAGCATCCAATCAAACACAATCATGCAATAACCCTAAGGGAGTCTTGTGTTTTGATAGCTGACAAAACTGATAACAAGTAAAGCAAATCTAATCTAGTGCTCACCAAAGCTTGTGGCACAAAGTGGGGGTTAGAAACAATAAAAATAAATATGCATAAAAGACATATACTCACATCAGTGTATATGAAATCTTAATGCATGGAAGAAAATTAAAAATGCATATTTATCTGCTCTTACAAAGGAGGAACAAAGTTAGGAATACTTACCTTTCAAGATGAACCTACCAAGCCTCAATCTCTCCCTTGGCTAAGGTGCTTTGCAAGAGGTTGTTTTGGTATGTAAGGATGATAAGAACAAGTCAGCTCTAGGCTACAAAACCTATCAATTCATCCAAAATACTTCTCCATAAGATAAGATTTGTATCTCCAAATAAAGTATGAAACCCTAAGCTTTCTCCTCAAGTAGAATGGTGGATAATAAAATGTGTAATAGCTTTTACTTCTTCTTCTCTTCTCTAGATAATGATGAAATTAACTTGTATATATAGGTGGATTTGACCCTAAACCTTTCCAAAAATTCTAGCTGACAAGGTCGACCCAGTTGACCTACAACAATTTTGAATAATTATTCACTAGGTCATGAGCTAGGTTAGCCAAGATCCAAACTAGTTCCTAAGTGAAAATCACCCAAAACTATATAGGGTTGACCCAGTCAACCTAGTACAACTAACTAATAAAAGGGTATTAAGGTGAGGGAAAGGAGGATAAAATGTGGGAAATGATTGGAGAGGGTAAAATAGAGAAGAACGAGCTTAGGGAAATGGTTTTCAGGAGACAAGTGTGTAAATAACAAGTGGTAAAAGGGAAAATAATTATATGAAGCACCAATGGTCTACCCATCCCTTTCTCGATGCACCCCTTAAGGTGTGCGCTCAAAGATATTGAGAATTGATGGGTTCTTACAATATAAAAAATTTTAGTAATCGATAAAAGTTTGAAAATATTATATGTATACACACACCACATGGCATGGATCCAAGGGCACCTTAAGAGGACATTATATTAGAATTCTCATTCTATGACATAAAACAACTTGTGAAGAATACAAGAGCCTACTTGGATGGGGAGGACAATAGTTCCTAATGTAGTATCCACTATATCATTAAAAACTCACAATACTACTAAAGATTGAACTACAATCATTTTTGAAAGTTGTAATTGTTTGAATGCATTGGAGTAAATAATATTAATACTAGCCTTATTGTTAATCATCACTCTTTTAATTTGAGTTTGATTAACTTATGTTGTGACAAAAAGGGGTGGATCTTGGTCTTTGGATGGTAAGGAAACTATCTTGAAATCATTAAAACTAATAGATGAAACCATTTGTAATGCTCCAATGAATGTTAACATTGGTTGAGGTTCATCAGGTTGTACTTGTATGTCTTAAAGCACCTCTATCATTGTCTAATGATGTTGAAGGGAATTTTCAATTAGTTCATAGAGGGACATTTTTATAGGAGTTTGGTGAAGTTGCTTTAGAACCAATATTTGTACAAGCTCTAAAGAATTATTCTTTTGAGATTTTCCTAAAATGAAAACTTTAAGTTTGGTAGTGGAGGATTCAGAACTTTATGCAGCTAGGGTAGGAGCTTTAGCTATGGACACTTTGGCTTTGTTTGATTTTTATATTTTAGTAGCCCACACTTGAGACCAAATTTCTATGTTTATTATGTTGATTTGAAATAATGGGAGATTCATTTAAGTCCTTAATTTCTTTATTTTTTAGGGTTCCATGGATTGAATAGGAATTGAGTCAATATCATCAATCATACTTTCTAATTCTTATTTTGATTTAGATTTTAAAGATATTTATAGCTTTATGATTAAAGATGGGATCATGTTGGTCAATTAATACATCATCCTCCTCCAAAAAATTTTGAATCATGACTTTTAGAGCATTTCAACTCTCAGTATCATGTTCATATATCTTATGCTAGGCACATACTTTATTTTCCTTGTACCACATAGTTTTTTGTACATAGGGATTAATTGGTTTGATGGGAGGAAATGTGAAAAGATAGATTTGAAAATTTTGGTTAAGGATAGTAGCATAGGATCCTCACAAAGGATCTTGGTTAGGTTTTGTTACCTTTTGGGGCACCAATTTTTGAATCATGCTTACTTCGGTACTTTCCTTTTTTATATGGAGTGTACATGTAGTTTTAATATGTGGTAAGGGTAATTTAGTTAAGTATTTGATAACCAAAGTCTACAAAGTTAAAGTTAGGTTTTGATGTGGTAGTATCAGTGGAGGATTTTGAATCGACTTAGACCCCTTGACAGAATATTCTATAATTGAAATCTTCAATTTCAAGGAAGGATATGGCCCTAGTATGTATGGTTTAGTTTGTTTTTTGGATATGGCCATCTTTCCTTTTTTAATGTAGTTAGAGGTTTTGGAAGTATCTTTACGATGATCCTTATTTTGGGGAACTTAGAGTCTTATGGGTGGATGTTGCAATGCCTTACCTTTCAATATACCCAAGCATTTATTCCACATGTGGGGATAACAAAAGTCCTTTTTATCCCCCACTTTTTTAGGGGGACTATTGGCATGTTTAAATGAGCCTTCATCTAGGGGATCCCATGAAATGAGGTCTGGGAGACTTGAGGGGATGATAGAAATAGTTTTGGTTGATTCGGATAAGTCAAAGGTATCCCCTATTAGGAGATCCAGTATTTAGGTTGAGGCAAAAGGAAATTCAGTCATAATATCAAATTCCTTTAGTAAAATTTGATCATGAATGGTGTTTATGACATGGGTTCCTTGATCTGAGGTGCCCCTCATATTTTTTTGTATGTAATTAGACGAGGATGGATGGTTAGGGAATGGTTTCTTAAATATGTCTATAGATTGATTTTGGGGTTCATTTGGATTATCCAATTATAGCTCAACTCGATCAATGAGATTTTGCACTAAACTTTTAAAATATCGACACATGTTAATTTCATGACTAAGCACATGATGGTAAGTATGAAAATCACTTTCTTTGTACCATCCCATTTTTAGTTAAGAGTCATCGATAGGTCTGATGAGAGGAAGCTCAATGACTGTCACCTTTAATAGTTTATCTAAGATAATAAGATAAGACTCCCCTAAAGGTGTGTATTTATTGGGTGGGAATCTTGTTAATTTTCTTTGCAATTGTGTTTGAGAAGAGCTTGGTTAGTTATTTGCAGATGAGGAAGCTAATTTAAGGACAACATTATATGTGCCCTTTGGCTTCGGATTAATGTTTCCTTTAGAAGGCTTTGGTTTGAAGTTTTTGTTTTGTAACTTCACTTTTCTCTCTTTTAAGGCTTGGATTTTTAATTTTTTAGCTATGATAAAGGCCTCATCAAAAAATTTAAATGATTGGACTTGCAAGGTGGATGAGATATGTTTCGCACATGATCTCAAAAATAGTTCGATCAGTTCTAGTTGATGTAGGGATAAGGTTAGCTAGTTTATAAGGCCTCACCTTCTAGCAACAAAGTTTGCAATAGACTCATCTTTAAATTGTATGATGGCATAAAGGTTTGTAATAGTTACTTTTATAGAGATATTTATTAAGAAATTCTCTAAGAAAGTTTTATCTATCTTCCCAAAATAAAATAATGGCTGCTAAGGGATAAAACTATACCAATCTAAATCCAATCCTATGAGTGACATAGAAAATGTCCTTAAAATAAGGGCATCATCATGGGTAATGAGGTAGCACATCTGTCAAAATGCTCTAATGTGTTGTTATGGATCTTATTTATTTTGAAATTTTGTGAATTTGAGAAGTTTCCATTACATAAGATAAGGCCAGAAAGGGATAATAGTGTTGATTGGCTCATTTCAAATATGTTCATACGTAAGAATATTATTTTTCCTGGAGGTAGAAGCTTCTAAGTTCATCATCCTCTCCATGAGGATCCTCATGAGATCTGGTTGGTCACTATATTGGGGGATACCTCTTAGAACATTCTTTTGTAAATGTTGATATGGAGGAAGTGACATTGGGAGAGGTTATGTAAGGGGGTACCCTACAGATGTGGTGATTACCGATTAAGATGCAGCCATGTATTTAAAGAAGAACAAAGGTAAACTTTGTTGTTGGGATGGGTTAAAATAACTACCTATAAGGGGTTGTGTGGGAATTTGGTATTGTGTAGTTAGGGGTATTTATTGTTGAAGGTTTTGACCTATAGGGATATGTTGTGTGGATGGTGGAGGTTGTGTATTAGAACTCAATGTGACATGAGTTTGGATAGGTGGGAGGGTCGAAAAAATGGATCCCACTAGATTTTGAAGTGTGGGAGAGGGTGGTGGATTTCCTATTGGTGGTGGTGTAGTAACATTTTATGTCTGAATAATAGTGGTGGTAGGACTACTAAACACTAAAGGTGGTAGTGTATCTAGTTGTTGGATGGTACCAGTATTTAAACCTGAGGGAGGTAGTGGGTTAGTAGATGAGGACACCATGGCTAAGGTATATCCCTCAATTTTTTGGGGGGCATGCCATAGAAAGAGTGGTAAGTTTGACCATGGGGGTAAATGGGGATCTGTATGGATCACACAGTGATGTAATGATTTAAGGTGATCATAGTGTTCTATAATATGTTAGCAAAATCTAGATCACCCTTAGGGTAGAACTGAGGGATACCATCTCCAAAAGAATTAGGGGAGGTAGGGGGATCGGTGATTATTCCATCATAGATGAAGATCAGTGGGGTGACTCTATTTTTTTAAACAACTGTTATCACGTCAAAACCATGTATTATTAAGGAAATAAAGAATAAATAATAAACACAATTTTTTTTTAATATCTCACTTTTAGTGAAGGAAAACACACAATCTTTTTAAATGAACTTCAGTTTTTTTTAGTTTTTAAGAAACATATTTTTAAAATGTGAAGGGGAGATGGGTTAATGAAGGTCCTAAAAATGGCAGTCTATGGTTAGTTTGAGGTTTGGTTTAAGTCTAAGAACCTCAATATACCTTAAGGTACAATGAGGGTTGATTCTGTGTTGGTGACAGAACGTGGCTTGGTATTAGGTCCTACCCCCTCACTTCATGGCCCCAAAATGATAAGGGTGTCGAGAGCTTATCCTATATACAACCAGCCAATTATTTATAATTGGCCAGAATATCGAGTTAGTTTTACCCTTGGTGATGAAATCCAAGTGAGTCTACCTGGGTGGGAGTTGTTTTGATTGCAATTTTTTATGATTGTGGTTTGGTTTATGTGTGAATAAAGTAAAATTAAATAATAAGTTAACCCACTTACTTAAACTAGATTTGTTCTAAAATAGGCAAACAAAAAGACAATTACTCTTTAAAAGAAATGAAAGTAATCTAAATATTTTTGCCCTTTTTGATTTTTAATGTTTTATAAAAAAAGAATTTCACTAAATGAATCAAATAAATAAGACAAAAATAGAGAATTCAAAAATAGTGAGGCCCTTTAATAGGTCCCACTAGGCGTGCTAGAATGTTTAACGTATTTTTTTTATTTTATATATAAATTAAACTATTCAAAAACTTGAAATAAGATACAAGGTTTTACAAGACTACCTATGATTGAAATGGATTGTGCACCATATCTGACGATGTGAGAATGCCTTTTTATCTTGGAAGGATTACTTGCAAAAAAGAAACAACTCAAACAAAAGATAGATTAATATGATAAATGAGTGGGTTGCTTGGTATGAGACCAGCCCCAAGAAGTGGTACACTTCCTTACAAGGATATCAGCCCACTATCTTAGTAATTAAGTGGATAAATATAACTAAAATTACAATAAAGCATTTAACAAGATAGATAATATGATAAAATGATTTAAGATTCAATCTACATTCATTGGATGGAGATTGATAAATTGGGCATTCAAATAGTTTTTGGCAGCATCCTCTCCAGCTTGGATCACTTTTAACTAGTCTGTAATTGATTCTAGGGTAGGGGTGAACATATAGTATAGATGTCTGATCAAATAAAAGTTCACTTTGGTTTGAGAAAAGGGGGTGCAGAACTCTAGGTAAATATCAGATAGTAACCACTTCGTGAAAAAATCCAGGAAGAGTCATCTACAAGAAATCCATAACTTTAAGAATTAGTGATCTAAGATGTAAATCAAATTATAAATTGAAAGAGATTCAGATGTATACAAAATGGATTTTTGATAGAGATCAATGTCGATATGCAATATCAATGTCAATTCATGGAATTGATGTTAATTCCATAAATGCAGATAAAGGTCTCGAGATAGGGATTTAAAAGATGGATTAAAGGGATTTAGGATGGTTTTGGGGTGTCTAAAGTTAACTAAAGATATTCTAAAATAGATTACAGGGATAAATTAAATATAAAATTGAATGTAAAATAACATACAAACATAATAAATTGTAGAATGAATTGCTAAGATAAATGACAAACTAACCTTTTGAATGCTTCCAACCTGTTGCAGACTATAAATTTGAGAGGATGATTGTTGATCTACTGATGGGGTGGATGAGTTAATGCAAGTGTCAAAGCTTCGTGGGAATGAACAATTCTTTAAATGTACTCCATATAAAAAAAATTAGCCTTTTAGTGCAAGAAATTGGTCCTTTGGTCCAGGGAAGGTTGTGGTTAAATCGACATCGATTCAATATAATCGAAGTCAATCATGGGGATCACCAATGATTCATAACTAAACTTTCCCTAGTCATTAGAGAGGTTCTAACTGAGAGTTTAATCTGAGCTCTTAGTTATTTAAGTGATTTTGGGATTATGAGGAGGTTAAGGGAGTTTAAAATAACCTACCTTGCATTCTATTTTAGGTAGATTTATTTAGATTTTACCTAGTGACTAATTGAATTAATTTACTTAAGTCAAAAGTAATTAATAAAATATAATTATGCAAGGTAAACGATAAAAGGGTAATTAAATATTTACATGGGGTAAAATAGGAATAATCAAGAAGGGGACCTAAGACCTAATCTAGCACAAACATTATCATGTGAAATCATATTGCCTACAAGGACCTCAATTTTTGCTTCTTGGAACTCCAATACCAAACATTCCATGGATTGTAGAAGGAATAATGGAATACTCATCATTTTTACATGCCTAAAATGGTTGAGCAAAGAAAAGTGTTGAGAATAAAGGTTTTTTAATATACCTTCTAAGGTCACTTACTTCATGATATGGTGGTAAAATTCTACCCATTGCACTGAAAGTGAGGTCCTAAGTATGCCACCCTCTAGTTCACGAATCCTTTCATTTTTTTTTGAAGAATGAATTTATCTCCTCATACTTTTACCATCTATCCTTGCAGCTTTTAAGGCCCTTCATTTCCATGCTTGTCACTTTGGAGATATAATATTCATAAAGCACATCCTCTTATATTAATCGTTCTTTTATCCTAAGCCTTCATGAAGTCAGTAGAGATCCCAAGAGTATGACCCTTTATCTTTTCTATGTAGCTTCCTAGACCTCCTTTCTTCAGTATATTCCAAATTGTAGCATTACATTTAATGCCTTCATGAGATGAAGGTTCCACCCTTGAATCCTCTCCACCCATTGACTCTATCTGAAATGGGGCATTCCTTTTGTCTCCTTTGTTCTCCTTATCACCAATGGACATGAGAATATGTTTAGAAGCTAATTGGATGTTAAGAATTGTGAAGTGTGTGGGAATTTTGAACTTGCCATAAAGTCTCATGAGTTCATCATTATTCCAAAAAAATTCCATTTAAACTAATAAATTTGAATTGATAGTAGCATAGGCCAAACTCTCAATCTATGTATTTACATGATTGAGAATAATTTATCCTTTGATATCCTTATTGTGCTCCCATAGGTTAATAGGCATATAAATATCAAAGGGGGAAGTTTGAGCCACTTTAGCTTGATACGATAGGACCATCCCTTCAAAATGATCTGATAACATAAAGACTGAGCTTGGCTTAATTTTTAGTATAAGGTTTATGGATGGGTTTAGACCCTCAACCACAGTCCACTTGAGAAGGTCATGGCTCCAAATTCCTAGGTTGGCAATTGAATATACCCCTTTGCTACCTTCCCTATATATATGGTTTATGGAAATATCCTCAAAAATCTACATGAGGTTTAGGGCTTTGAGAATCAAGTTCTTGATGGCCCAACTAGGCATTGATTTTTGTTTGAGGCAATTGATAATGTTTTGGGAATCCCCTTCAATAACCATGAATTTAATATTCTTTTACTTCGCCATTTGGATACTTCACAAGGTCACGATCGCCTCTGCCACATGGTCGTCTAGATTCCCAATGGCCTCACATAGGCAAAAATTATTTCCCATTCACTATTGTTGATTACTCCTCCACTTGATTTACCAAGATTATGCTTAATATGCATTCCTTGTTGCTCTATTTAATTTACATGACTATATGATCAGTGCCATGAGTTGTATCATGCATATATCTTTTGTTTACCATGATTCATATCATGCATTATTTTCTTATTTGTTTGCCTACATTATCATGATTCCTATCATGCATATGTTGAAGTCAAGCCTCATTGTATGTGCTTCACATTGATATAACTAATGCTACATTGCTTTTATTAGGGTGTGTTACCTTAGTGATTCATTGATTATATTTTTAACATGATGGGCATATTGTTTATATGTTCATACATTGCTCACATGTTGCCCACAAGGGAATTATTAAAACTATGCTTATATTTCTTATATATTTCCCATTTGTGGAATCCTACACTGGGGATTTTATAGATTTAATCCACACCCATGTGGAAAAATTTTATATATGACATACACACTTTCATGATATTATCTTACTATGTTAGACATTAGCGATTCTATTTTATTTCTTTCACATGATGCATGTAAGCTTTTATTTTGAGATGTATACTTCACAATTTTGCCTGCATATGAAAAGGTGGTTAGAGATTATCCATTCACATTTATACATTGAGACTCATGACACTTTCATAATATTTTCTCCTCCTTGAGAGGACAATGACATATTTATTTTTTGAGACATACCCAACACATGATATTTACTCCCATCACAGGATACCTCCAGGTTTAGCACAAGTTCTGAGATTTGGATTTCTATAGGGGCATCCTCAGACATTCGAACCATAATAGGTTCATCATTTCTAATTTATATTTTCAATATTTCAATAGGCTATATTCGCAAAGACTTATTCTGTTATTTATTGTTATCTTATGACTCAAATGACACCCACACTAAACTTTGAGATGTTGAACATTCACATCAGGATTACTACCAAAACCAACTGTATTAGTTTTAGTAGTCCTTTTATTGATTTCATTATTTATACACTTATCCACATTCACGTGTTCTTCACATGTTTGCAAGGGCACACATTTTATATCTTAGGACACACAAGCATGTATGCCTTCCATGATGGAAATCAAGTGATCTCTCTTTCCTTTTCAATTATTATTCACTATTACTCATATATTGATTGCAAGAACACTTAAATTTTTTGACTATCAAGTCATCTTATTTGAACCCTTTGGGTATGTTTATTTGTTTTACTTTGATATTTATGTGCACCCCCCTCCACACACACACACACACACATCAAAGTGGGATATTATGTTGACACCTAATTTTGGTTAGGGGTAGTTTTAGTTGTCAAATTATTTTTTTCGAAGGTACTTGTGTATTTGTCAATTAGTAGTTCATTAAGCTCTTATTGGCACATCTTTCCATGTTTTTGGTACTTTTTTCCTTATCTCTCTTTCTCTCTCATTTTCTCTTTTCTCACTGCGTATATTTTTGAGTTATCAGCGTATTACCATAAACCATGCATTGTATGGTTTTGGATCACCGGGATCGTATTGTATATAGTTCCAGTGTGGGCCTTTGTAACCCTTGCTTTTAATCCTATGTGCCTTGAGTTCCCCATTTGTTGTCTTTTCCTATCCATTGTGTGATAGCTCACATACTAATTTGGTCCAAATTTAAATTTGAGAAGTTTATAAATACATAGATGTATTAATGCATATAGGACATGAGATAAATGAGTTATAAGTGAATGTAAAAAGTATGAGCCAAGCATTTATTGAAAAGATATAATGTTTTAGAGAAAAATACCAACCATTAGAGCATATTTGAATCAAGATTTGAAGCATTTTATCTTCTTGTGCCATATATTCACTCTATTAAAAAAAATCATATATAATTAAAGGTTGCATCTTTGAATTTTTTGTTGAAGTGCATTGAATATTGTCTTTTAAATTTATTCTAGATAAAACCTTGATAATGATGAAATGATAACACAGACTTCAATTAATTTCCTCATTTTTTATTAGTATATGATAAATTGTTAAAGTTCTGGAAAAAGAAATCAATTTCACAAAAATATATAAAATTTAAGAAAAACAAACAAAAAAAATTCTTAAAAATACATTATTATAAATATAAATATGCACTTCAAAATTTTCTTCATTGATCATAATTTTTAAAAAATTTATTAAACATGTTTATGCTACATTTTTCTAAATCCTTCTCTTATAATTTATTATTAATTATAGAAAATTGATTACTAATGATGTATTACATTTTGAGACCACTTCCTCCTACTCGCATGTAAAACTAAAATACGTGTAATCATAACCCATTCTACAACGTGTCGATGTTTTATACATTCATTTTATATCTTCTAGAAGGTAAAGTGCGTGCCCCGTTTCCAGCCACATCAAGATGACGAATCCTGTAGGAAAGCAACATATATTTTTTCATATGAAAACTTTAATGGAAGAAGTGCACTTTTCCAACCTTTATTTCTTTTTAATGCAACTCTTCAATATATCTATTATTTATATTAAAATTTAAAATAATACTATAAAAATGGTTACATTAAAAAGATACCTGATTAGCATTTAAAATTAATTATTAAAAATAAATATATATAACACAAAAACAAAAACGATGATATATATATTTGATATATAAAAAATATTATTAAAATAATATATCTTTTTATTTTAAATTAAAAAAATAAATAAATACTTTGAAAACGTATTCTAAAGTCTCATATACAATGACAATTTATTTTAAGTCTTATGAGGTTTATATTCTTAATAATTTTAATTCTTATTTTATTTAGTTTTTTACCATTTATTAGTGAGGGTTTAGTTTTTATAATTTAATTATAAATTATTTATTATTATATTGAGAAAAAAATTATAATAAAATTTAGAGATGGCAAGTTGTAATATAATAAATGTGTTCATTTTTAATTTAATTTTTATTGATTGTTATATTAAAAATTTATTTATTTATTCTTTATTAGAAAATTTAATTTTATATTAAGAAATGTTTTATAATTTAGAAGTGATGGGTTGTAATATAATGAATGTGTTTATTTTTAATTTGATATATATATATATATAAAATCTTATGTTGAGAAGTGTTTTATAATAATATTTGGGAGTAGTGAATTGTAATATAGTGAATGTGTTCACTTTTAATTTTGATGTCT
Organism: Torreya grandis; assembly: GCA_037957365.1. Taxonomy (NCBI): domain Eukaryota; kingdom Viridiplantae; phylum Streptophyta; class Pinopsida; order Cupressales; family Taxaceae; genus Torreya; species Torreya grandis. The sequence continues at coordinate 2,317,745 of JARHVA010001312.1, forward strand.
ATTTAAATATTATATAAATTTTTATTTATTTTTTAATAAATTTTTATTTATTTGATGATAAATTTGTAATATTTTGACCATATAGTAAAGTTTAGAATTTCTTTTAAAAAATAACAATATTAAATTTAACATGTTAATATAATTTGATTGACATAATATATCATTAAAGAATATAAAATTTGTAAAAAAAATTATAAAATTCTAAATAATTATAATATATGAAAAATCTAAATAAAATTTTTAAATTTGATATTTTAAAACATTTTTCATATATATATATATATATATATATATATATATATATATAAATAATATTAATAATTAATATTTAATTTTAAAATTATTATCTATTTAAATATTATATGATTTTTATTTTTATTTTTATTTATATAAAGAGAAATCAATTTTTTTTTTTTTTTTTTTTTTTTTTTTTTTAAATTATAAAAAGTTTATATATTTTTTAAAATAAATTAATTTGTTTGTGGTTGGTTAGTTTGAATTATGGTTTTGGAGACTGGGGAGCGATCAGCGAAATCTTGCCTGGGTGTGGAGGGCGTGAGAAGGACGGCCTGGGCGAGGCTTCTGATGGTCCGCTGCTGCAGGAGGGTTTTAGCGAAAAAGGTAAGGATCCGATCCTTTCAAATGGGCGCCCCAAGGTGCTTAAGGTTAATGGTTGTTTCCCCAAGGCCCAGGAAAGACCTGTTTTGATTATCCCTGTAGAGGCGGTTAAAGAAGATGTTGAGTATTTATCAATGCATACCCTGATCTGTAAATTCATGGGAATTCGGATCTCCCAATCGACCCTGGAAGCGTGGCTGCGCCGCACCTGGCAGGTTGAGGGGGATATGGACATAATGCTGGCTGGAAACAGCTATTTTTTAGTGAACTTCTCCTCTGTGGCTGACAGGAACAGGATTTTTGAGGGAGGTCCCTACTTCTTCGATCGGATTGGCTTGTTTATCAAGCCTTGGCATGTTGGATTCAATTCTGCGGAGGACTTACCTACTCGCGTGCCTGTATGGGTCCGCCTTCCAATGCTCCCGCTGGAATTTTGGCGAGAGGACATTCTCTGTCAAATAGCTGCCTTGCTTGGAGCGCTTATTGCTATAGCGCATCAATCATTGGATAGAAAACTCATATCATATGCCCGGATTTGTGTTGAAATGGACCTGAATAATCCTCTCCTGGATGCTTTGGAAATTTGTATGGGTGGATCATCCTAGGTCCAACAAATTGATTACGAAGCTATACCTTTCAGATGCCGGATTTGCCATGCTTATGGGCATCTACACCGCCAATGCCCCCAGGTGGCACGTTTCAATGGAGCCGAATCTTCTAAAGGATTAGAAGCAGATAAGCTGGCCCAAACAGGCTCAATTAAGACAGCTACGGGAGGCGCAGTAAAAGGTAAATCCTCTTTTTTTGGGAGTAACCCATCCTAGGGCCAGGTAGCTGCCAATGGACTGGATAATGAAGGTTTTACTCAAGTCCGACGGCGGGTTAAAGGTCGGGGGCAGAAGCGAAGGAACCAGGATAGACCTCTTGAAGTGGGTTTCAATCGTTTTGACACCTTGGAGAGCATGGTCGTAGAGGATGGTATTCCCCTGGAGGAGTTGGAGGATCCCGTGGAGGGTGGAGGTATAGGTATTCTCCCCAGCGAACCCCTAATCCTTGTGTCCCAGGCGAATAGAGAGATTGAGATGACCCCGGAAGAAGGGGAGGGGGCTGCCATTCCGGACCAGCAGAATAAGGACCTTAGATGGGCTGACCTGGTGAAAGGCACTAATTCTACTGGGAAATTAAAGAGCTCAATGCCAGCGCTGGGATTGATCCAAAGACCTCTCAAGAAACTTTCTACTTCCAATCTGTCTAAAGCTGGGCACCGAAAGGACCAGGAGAAAATCCAACGCACAGGGGACTTATTAGTTGAATCGGGGGCAGTTAAGACCCTGGATGAGCACTTCACCCAATCCACCCAATGATTGTCCTGTCTTGGAATGTGAGGGGACTGCATAGTATCCCCAAACAAAGAGCTATGCGGAATTTGGTGAAGGAACATCATCCTGATATACTGTGTATCCAAGAGACCAAGCTCTCAGTAGATGATATTTTCAGCTGTATGCCAAAGTTCTGGACCTGGGGACAAGGCCAGTGTGTGGGGGCTCGAGGTAGTGCTGGAGGATTGGCAATTTGCTTGGACCCCAAGAAGATCACACCAATTCATTGGGTGGCTAGTAACTCGTCACTCTCTATGACTGCCTCTTCCCCAGAATGTGGGGAAACGGTTTTGATTACCACTGTCTATGCTCCTGGAGATATCTCAGGACAGCAGAAGCTCTGGGCACATCTGCGGTTTGTTCGAAGCTGTTTTCCTTATCTCCCCTGGATAGTTAATGGAGACTTCAATGCTGTCCTTAGCCTGGAGGAGAAGAGGGGAGGGCTTCCACGTCTTGATCCGTCTTCTGAGCTCCTTGGACACAATATTGACAGGCTGCGCCTGGGGGACGTCAAGCCATCCAATGGGATATTCACTTGGAGTAATCAAAGATCTGGTAAGGACTCCATTTCTGAGCGCCTTGATAGATTCTTATTATCTAGCTTTTGGCTTTCTAGTGCCTTTTCTTTGGTTTCCGAAATTCTGGATTGGCAAGGGTCCGATCATTGGCCCATTAAGCTGACAACCAATTTCATACCCGGACCAAAGAAACCCCCCTTCAAATTTCAGCTTATGTGGCTCCGGGACCCTTCCCTTCACTCTCTTATGACCAGCTGGTGGAGACAGGGGAAATCGGCTTATGGGACAGCTATGTTTGCTTTTGCCAAGAAATTACAGTATGTGAAGCGTAAGCTGCAGGAATGGAACAGGGACAGCTTTGGGAACCTTCATGTTATGAAGAAACGGGCACAAAAGTGGCTGAATATTGTTACCAGACAAATCCTTGACTTTGGCCTGACAGATGATCTTCATAGGGCTGAATTTGTAGCTCTAAATGAGCTATCGGAATGGGAACTCCGTGAAGAAATCTTTTGGAAATAGAAAGCCCGTAATGACTGGCTTCAGGAGGGTGACAGGAACACTGGCTTTTTCCATAAGTCAGTCCAGGCAAGGCGTAATAAGAACTTCATAGTCTCTCTGGATGCTTCGAATGGTACCCGGATTACTTCTTCTTCCGATATATCGGAGGAAGTGGTTGGTTTCTATTCTGAGCTCCTCTCTGGCGCCCCACAGATTGCTGATAATGAGGAGAAAGAGATCTTGGCCTGCATTCCCCCGCTTATCACGCCATGGATGAATGAAGACCTTATGAAACCGATTGAGTTGCCTGAAGTTGAGAGAGTTGTGTTTAGCATGCGCAGAGGTAAAGCTCTAGGTACGGATGGATTTCCAGCTAATTTTTATCAGGAATTCTGGAATATTATTAGCCAGGACTTGCTTGATGTTGTACAGGAGTCCTACCTCAACAAGGAAATGCTAAGAGCCTTTAATGCCACATTCTTGGTGTTGATTCCAAAAGAGAAACAGGTCAATAAGATGGACCAATTCAGACCTATAGCTCTTTGTAACACGATCTACAAAATCATTACCAAACTTATTGCTGAGAGAATCAAAGTTTTGCTGCCCATGATCATCTCCAAAGAACAAGGAGGCTTTGTGGTCGGAAGGCAAATTCTGGATGGCGTGGTGATTGCTTCAGAAGCAATCCACTCCATGACTTCTTCACAGGAGAGGGCGATGATCATAAAACTTGACTTATCCAAAGCTTATGACAGAGCTGATTGGGGCTTTTTGCAAAAAATTCTTCTTGCTTATGGCTTTGGGCAGGACTGGGTTAAATGGGTTCTGAGTTGTGTTACTTCGCCCTTGTACTCCGTCCTCATCAATGGTGAGCCTTCCAGATTATTTGGGGCCTCTAGAGGACTTCGTCAAGGTGATCCGATTTCTCCTTATCTATTTATTATTCTTGCTGAGGGGTTGGGGCGCTTCATTAAGTATCAGGCTTCTCAAAATGTGATTCAGGGGTGGAAGTGGGGGAATGGATTAGCCCAGTTGACCCACCTTCAGTTTGTTGATGACACCATCCTGGCTGGCAAGGCCCGGATTAAGGAGGTGCAAGCTTTTCGGCGTACTTTGGAGGTGTATGTGGCAGCCTCGGGTCAAAAGATCAATGAACATAAATCTTCCATTTTTTTCTTCAATACCCCTGAGGCCATTCAGCGCAGGATTGCTGATAATTTCAGGTTTCGGACTCAGAATCTCCCCATGACCTACCTGGGGATTCCCATAGCGGTTGGCAGGCAGCCTAGACATTTTTGGCAGAATGTTATTGACAAACTGAAACAAAGGATTAATCACTAGACCCATCGTTGGCTCACGATGGCTGGTAGGGTGACGCTTCTGCAATCCGTGATCCAAGCTTTACCTATATATCGTAGCATGGTTCAGGTTGCTCTTTTGTTCTTCCTTAAGGAGTATGATGCTCTTTTGCGGCAATTTCTCTGGAGCGGTAATCTCAGGAATTCGAAATGGAGCCTTGTTAACTGGAACACTGTTTGCCGGCCTAAGAAGGATGGTGGATTGGGTTTGCGCTCGGCTATTCTTTCTAGTCAGGCTCTGGCGACTAAGCTGTATTGGAGGTGGTGTACCAGCCAAGACCAGCTTTGGGCCCGTATTTTGTCTCATAAGTATTACCCCGGAGTGGTCCCGAATGAGATCCCCAGGATGCAGCTTGAGGGGAGAGGTTCTATGGTGTGGAACACTCTTAAACTTGGCGCTCAGTTGGTTCAGCCTAGTCTTTTCTGGATTTGTAACAGGGGCTCGAAAGCGTTGCTCTGGGAAGACTCTTGGAATGGAGCTCCTCCTATCCAGATTTTGCATCCCAATCTGCAGCCTTTGTGTGAGGCCTTTCTCAATGCTGGTTGGACCACTATTGAGAATTACAAAGAAGCTTACAATTTGGGTCCCATTATTGCCTTTAGATGGAAGACTGAGACTAAGTGGCCGCCGGGAGGGACGGAGGAGCTCCGGCAAGAGCTGGCTCATATCCTGGATGGAAGAAGATGCAGTTCCCTCTTAGATTGTGATACTCTGGCATGGGGGGGGGTGAAGCTAATGGTCAATACTCGGTCTCTTCGGGATATCAGGCTCTTACTAAGAATTGTTTTGGGGATGTTGATTTTGTTTGGAGTCAGAGAATCTGGAATTCTGCTGCCTGGCCGAAATGTAATTTTTTTCTCTGGATTCTCACCTACAGCCGCTGTCTTACATGAGAAAATTTGTGTAGAAGAGGTTATCAGGGGCCGTCTATGTGTGTTCTCTGCAGGAACAGTGAGGAGAATACTATGCACCTGTTCTTTCAATCTTCCTTTGCCAGGAACCTCTGGCATATGTGGTGGACGGCTTGGGGTTGCTCCTGTAGGCATGCTTCTTCCCTAACCAACTTCTGGCAACGCCTGGGCCGTCCCCCTTCCAGAGTGCCCATTCTGCAGACCGCGTGGGCTATTGGGCCTGCATTTATTTTATGGAATATCTGGATTGAGCGTAATGCTCGTATTTTTAGAGACGCCTGTGCTGGTGTTAGGAAAGTGTGGTTAAAAAGTCTTAGTGCCTTGCAAGAAACACTTCTTGCGAACTGTGGCAGGTCGCAGGACTCTGACCCGGCTACAAAGGCTATCCTCAGCCGCCTCTCCCCTGCTACGCCTGGTATGGACGCCCCTGCTTTCACTTCGCGTCCCACACACAATGCTTGCCAGCTACTGCGCCCAATATGCCGCGCTGGAAGATGGACGCGGCCTGTTGAGGGGCATTTAAAGATTAATGTGGACGGCTCCTCCAAGGGCAATCCTGGGCCGGCCGGGATTGGGGGCGTGGGACGTAATTACAAGGGGGAGCTCTGTTTTTTTAGTTCTCCATTCATAAAGGCCATTTCACTAATAACCTGATGGAGGCGCTTGCGATTCTGGAAGCGATCCTTTTTTGCTGTAAGCTTGGGTTTCTCAGTGTTCTTTGCGAATCTGATTCGCAAGTGCTTATTAACCTGTTGAATAATGACAAAACTGATGGTGTGGATTGGCAGCTGGCTGCGGTCATTAGACAGATTCGGCAGATTAGTGCCTCCTTTGAGTTTATCTCGTTTAATCATATTCCCCGTGAGTGGAATTGTGTTGCTGATGGTTTGGCCAAGTGGGCCTCGGAGAATGGACCGGAGTGGTGTATCCAGGATCGACAGATGCTGCTTGATAGATTAACCCCTGTTCTGGCTCAACTTCTTGAGCAGGACTTGGGTATGTAATTGCCTGTTGTTCGTTTTCTTTCAATAAATTTTTACCCCTTTTAATTGCTAGTTTGAATTATAGTTTTGCCTTGAACTTTTTATAATTCAATTTGATATTCAGAAGTATGACTTGTCCATTTTTTATATGATTAATTTTTCATATTTAAATTAATAGAGAAATACATTTCAATCAAAATAAAAACCTCAAAATTACATTTTTTATGTTTTGGGGGTAAATGTACTGGAAGCTTAATTAATTTATTTTCTTAGATAATGGTCTGGAATCAATGCATGAATGAAGAAGCGCTTTGTTTCCCATAACAAGAGAAGAAAGAAAAGCAGGTAAAGAATTTGATAAGAAAATTGCCACAAAAGTACAAATATCGCAAGCCAGGAGAAGCTTCAACGTTCCTGTCGCACCTCTTAAAGTCAAGTCTGTCGCCAACTACGAAGCTTCACGCTTCCGTGCGAGTTTCAGATGAATTTAATGCGACACATTTTTTTCCCTGCAATGTACTTTAACGCATCAGATACTGTGGGGAGTGATGGAGTCTAGAATTTTTGACGCTGCCCATGTGGGAAATATCCAGCTGATTCGAGATTTGATTCAAGAGGGTGCAGACGTTGTCGACCAGGTTACCAGTTCGAATCACAGTTCACTTCTGCATGTGGCCGCAAGAGCTGGACAGGCCGACTTCGTGTCCGAAATTTTGCGAATGAAACCGCAATTGTTAACCCATGTTAACAGCAAGCAGGAGACTGCGTTGCACGAGGCCGCGAGAGGAGGACACGCAAACGTTGCAAGAGTATTGTTGGCTGAGGATGTGCGAATTGCGTACAAAGTTAATCAGGATTACGAAACGGCTCTCTTTGCTGCCTGCAACGAAGGTTACATTCAGGTGGTTAACCAATTGCTTCCACTCGACTCTTTGATCGTCATCGACTTCGAGAAACCAGACGAGCGCACGTCTCTCCATGCCGCAGCAGCCAGAGGACATGCTGGTAATCCCTTCCTGTTCTTTTTTGTTTTTCTGCGGTGCAGTACGTATGATTTTTCATGATTTAAATGCCCAGTTTCGATAGTAATTTCAGGTGATTTATATTTTATGAATTGTGGTCCTATTTTATGAGTAAGTTTCACAATAAATTTCCAGTGATTCTTATTTTATTTGTTTGGTTTTGTATATTATAAATAAAATTTACAAACAATCAAATTTTTCATGAATATGATTGTGAGTATTTTTTTTTTCTTTCTTTAAAGTTGAAAAGTATTTTTTTATTAATATAAATGAAAAATTAATAATATAATGTTAGTCATATAGGGTGGAAAAGTCATATTTTGAATATTAAATTGAGTTGATAAAAGTTTTGAAATAAACTATAGTTTTAATTAATTGGTTAGAGGAAGCTAAAAATTAAAATTAAATTAACTCAAGTGTGTAATAATACTAAAAAAAATAATATAATAATACAAACATTAAGGAATAAATTCAGCAATACTTGTAAACATGGTAGTGGAAAGAAGAAAAGGAAGTGGAGGCAAAAGGACTTGAGGCTTCCCACCTCAATGATCTTCAATTGAGGAATCGTCATCCATAAAGAGGGGGTCCCAACCATCAACGTGTTGGCTAGTGTTTTGATTCATTAGAATTGGATAATATTCATTTGACATTTATTGTGTTTAGATGAAATATTGATGGTTTTCAGGGCATTGATCCTCACACTAGTTTAACTGAAGTATATTTAAGTTCCCGAGTTTCTCCACAAAAAAGTCTATTTAACTTTTCAACTCAAATGTTCTTAATCATTGAGTTTTCTCATAATAAAATTCATTCAATTTTCTGTGTACTTGCAACTCTATTTGTAAAACCTTTAGTAAGTGTTGTTAGCTCTCCAACTCAAAAACGTTTAATCATATAGTTTCTTCACATTCAAACCCATTTAATTTGCAATTCTATTTTGTAGAATTTCTAGCATCCCCTACAATCAAACCCACTTAACTTATAACCTTATTTATAAATTTTTCGCCTTCCACACAAGCAAATCCATTTAACTTGCAACCCTTTTAACAACTCACAAAAAATAAGATGCTTGTTGGTCCTCCCACCTATGGCTTCCCTACTCCCATGTCAACATCATACCCTTCTGCCGTACATGCATCACATATATGATAAGGTCAACGGTGTATGTTATATGTAATTCATACACGAATCTACAATATATGTAGTACATGTTATTTTTATTATGTATGTAATATTCTGTACAAGACATTATAAGAATAATCAATAGTTAAATGACTTGCATATTTAACACTTTTAATATTTATTTATGTTAATTCATGAATAGTCGACCCATATATGATGTTTTATTTGTAAGTCAATCTTATGTATATTTCTCTTGTAATAACATAACTTTTTTTAATACACTTGATTAAGTAAATCAATATAGATTAACTTAAACTAGATAGTTAAATTTCACAAATATTATATTTTTTTAGATAGATACTTCACTTTTGACTGAAGTTCTAATTGTTTTGGGATACAATCAGGGCTTGATTCTTAAGTGCTCATTTATCATAAGTATCAGATTTATCAATAATGACCAAAATTGATTCCAGAATACTAACAAATACTCATAACTAATTCGAGAATACCAATGATTGAGCACAATTAACCCAAAAATACCAATGATCTGCTACAAGAGGTCTCCAATACCATATTAAAATTTAAACTTGAATATTGTTTGTAACAACAAAATCACTTTACCAACTCATCCATCATAAAAATTATATTATTTAAAATATATCCTAAAGTTTTTTTCTAAATTATCCCTCACATGATTTGGCGTGGTCAGACATCGTGAAGGAGGTGATTAAGGTGAAACCTGGACTGGTGAGAAAAGCCGACAAGCAAGGAGCGACGCCGTTGCACTTAGCTGTATCTCACGGCCATCTGGAAGTAACAAGAGATATTTTAAGCGTGGATCCAGAGCTCTGCTACGTGCTTGATGGCTGGGGCAGGTCGGCTCTCCATATCGCAGCAAGGAAAGGACGGCTCAGCATTGTCCATGAGATACTGTCCGTCAGGCCTGATTCTGCCGACGTTTTCACCACCGCCGGCGAAACATTTTTACATTGCGCGGTAGAATCGAACCAGATCGAAGTCGTCAAGCACGTGGTCGACATCCTAGACACGTCCCAACTTATCACCAAACAAGATGACGATGGCAATACGGTTCTCCATGTGGCCACCAGGAAAAAACTCAAGCAGGTCGGTGAACCCTATCATCATTTTGAAATAATATTGTAACTGTTGATTTGATCAGTTAAATCTGAAAAAATGAATTAACAAGTTGAGTGATTTGCAGATGGTCCAGTGGCTGGTGTCATGTACGAGCGTTAATGTGAACGCAGTGAATAAACAAGGGCTGACGGCACTGGACATCTTGGAGAGAGAAGGAGCTCACTCGGGAGCGATGATAATCAGCGCAGCCCTCAAGGAAGCGGAAGCCAAGCGAGCCTACGAGCTCCCACCGGATCAGCACTCAAAGATCACTAATTCCGAGGAGCTGAAACGAGCTTGCATGAATTCGATTACAGACAAGGTGCAGGCTCAACTGTTCGAAACGGGTGACAGAGTAAACGACATGGCAAGAGAACTTCGGCAGCTTCACAAAGAAGGAATAAAGAATGCAGGCAACACGGTTACTGTAGTGGCCGTGCTCATCGCCACAGTAGCTTTCGCCGCCATGTTCACTGTGCCAGGGGGCCTCGATAATCGCGACGGCACTGCCGTCATGGCCGACACCGTCGCTTTCAAAGTATTTGTGATGACTGATACTGTTGCGTTGTTTTCATCGTTCATGATTGTTCTCATTCTGGTCACTGTGGTTCCCTTCCGTAGAAAAGTTCTGGTGAAGCTCGTTTTCTTCATCAACAAGATTATGTGGGTGGCAGTTGGCTGTACGGCGTCGGCTTTCCTGGCCGCTGGTTATGTCGTGGTGGCGCCTAAAGCAATGTGGGTTGCGGTGAGCATGTGTGTGGTGGGAGGAGCGAGCATGGCGTTCATGTTTTCTTCTCTTTCATGGCTCGTTGTTGGGCATCAGGTGAAGAAAGTCCGACTCCGACAGATGAAGAAGCGCGGTATTAATGGTAAGGTTGTGGGAAGGCCAAGTTCCAGGTCAAGTTCCAAAGAGTCCGTGACTGTCATAACTCATGGAGAAGCGGAGGAACAGCACGGAAATGGAGGAATTAATAAGAGAGCGAGTCATAGACGCAACCGGTCTTCTTCGGATTCAGACTTTGAAAGTTCTGAAATGGACGGCTTCCATCCTGTGTAAACGCGACAAATAACTTCTCCAAATTTCCTCCTTCGGGTATGACGTGATGCATGCGATGACGTCCACAATCCTTTTGGGAATCTATCAATGATCTAACTTGGCATTGCTAGGCAAAATCAAATCTTTTAGTCTTTCTATCAATGGTCCAACTTACGTTGAACTTATTATCTCCCAATTTAAAATACTTTAATATGTTCTTATATATATTTGTTTTAGGAATAGTCTAATAAACTCAATTAAACTTAACTTAGTGGTTAAATAATTTTTCAATAAAGATGGGGGGTTAGAAGATTATATGATTTTATATAAATTTAAAAATAGTTATTATGATAATATGTTATAGAACATGTTTAAACAATAAGTTGAAGTGAATTTGGAAAAATTGAAATAAATTGCGATCAAAATTATGTTTCTACATAACGCTTTATTTTGATGTGTGTATGTACATAACAAGTGAGTCTAAAGAGTGTTTAATCATTTTTAGAAATAATGGTAGGAAGAATAGCTTAATAACTACAGAAAAGTCTATTCTAGAAGCAAACCAATTAAATAATTCAGACTCACAGTATTCAATCATAGTGTTAAATTATGAAAATATGCTAAATATAGAAAGTGCAATGCCAAATAGTAATGTGATTGCTTAAACACAAACAAGAGATAATACTTAGCTTGTTCATTAATGTGCAAGTAGATCTGAAAAATGCAAATGCAGAAACAATCAAGATGATGCTTAGGTATGATTCATCAGATTTTGGAAATCAACTCTCTATCAACCCAGACACTACTGCTAAAATCTAGACACTAACATCGATGCTTATATCCTAGTTTCAACGCTATTGTCTATATGCATCTCAATTTACTCATTTCTCTCTATCACTACTTTTGTCCAATAATCTTCTATCTCACTTTATTTCATCTAGTTCGTTTTATTAATCCCCTTATAGCCATTTGATCTAATACCCCCTCTTCATTCTTCATGTCACATAATAACTTTATAACATCTTATAACCTAATTAATTCACCTAATTTCTTATTATCCACTAATGAACCCCATTTATCTAATATTTGGGAATTTAAAACTCCCACTCACCTACCCTAATCTATGAGTAGCTTCTCCTACCCCCCTAGATTCTCTATAACCCCCTATTCACATGACTAATCATATAGTAATTGTCATTAGACTTCCAAAGAGACATTAGAGGCTTCTATCTCTAAAACATTTTCTCCTCTAAAATCATCCAAGGAATTTTTAATTCCTTGGATAATTATCCACCCTTGATCATGGTTTAATCCTAGCCATTAATTTCTCTCATTCTCCTTTATAAAAATCAAACAATCCTCCATTGAACCAATTATGAAATCCATAAACCTCTATGTCAATCTCATGTTCAAATCCATGAATCAATCACTAGTCTGATTAACCAAGATATTGTCAAAGCTAATTACATGTTGTCAAAGATATGAGTTTATCCATAGCAATCCAACATCAATAGTCATTAGTCTTTTTGTCTTAATCTTGTTTAGAGCATAAAAATTGTGAAGATGCAAACATAATGTAGGTATAAGCTTTTCATTTGAATTGTATTTTTATTTAATTAGATCTAAATTAAAAGTGTGCTAAAATTTTGTGTAGGAAAGTGACAATCTTGTATAAATCAATTTATTTGCATAAAATTTTTGCATCACATTTGGCAACCACAGTGGGAGCCCTATTTTGTGCTAATCTTATGTGTGAAGTGTGATTGTGAAACTTAAAGGATTGATTTGGCATGAAATTAGGTTCAAAATTTTCAAAAATTCTCACATCCTAGGTGATTAGCGACTGTGTTTTTTAAAAGGTGATTTTGAAGCTAATAGTCCCGATTTTGACCCTAACAATTATGATTTTGACTTAAACCATAGACATTAACCGTTAGTCTTTAGGTCACCTAACTATTTTTTTGTAGTTTTGTAAAATCGCTTATTGTTAGCCAGAGTTTAGATAGTCATCTATGATTTTGAACATTGTAATTATGATTTTGATTCCTATCTATGATTTTGACTAATCTAGTTGCGATTTTTCTCTTAGGTCATAAATTATTTTAATCTATACTATTAGATGTTTTAATCGGTTTTTTTAGAAATGTTGCTCTCTATTTGACCTAGTTGATTGCAGGACTTAAGAAGATACTTTGTCAAACTAAATTCATAAAGTCCTAACTTCTAATTAAAATCGCTTCTATGCATTTGCATTTTTGATTTCTAGTTGCGGTTTTGATACTGTCAATAGCGATTTTAATTAATAGTGAATTTATAAAAGTTTCCAATCCACAATTAGTTTATTTTCTGACTGAGCATATCATTTAATATTTTACAGATATTGGTATTTTATCCCTAACATCTATTTTGTGGGACTACATCAAAATCTAATTTAAATCAATAACACAACTCCTCTAGTTACAGTTTTGACACAACATAATCCAATCCTTTTTAAATCACAAAAATCACTATGAATTTGTTAATTTATTAAAATCATAACCCAACACTTCTTTTAAATTATTTAGTCTTCGTATATGTGTATATATTTTAGTCTTTGTTCAGTCTTCAAAATAACTTGTAGATTTACTTTATATTCGAGATTTTGTGCCTATCAGTCGAGGGTTTGCCTTTTAACTACTAGTGGTCTTCTTCATAATATCACTTATTTGGGTGTTGTGATTTTTCTTTGTAGTCATGATTTTGTAACTCCTATAATCAATTTTAAATGGATTAACCGCATGGTAACCATGATAGTTTATTATCCATTTACATTATCATTTGTTTATATCTATAGTTTTGACTTATTAAAAGCAATTTTGACTCTCTAGAAGTGATTTTAAATTAGCACTAACTATGTATCAACAATTTTTCTTATTGTAGTAGTGATTTTGTATTCAAAACTGCCTTAGATTTGCCTTCAAATTGTCTTTTTTGAAGTGCATATTTTAAGATCATTTTTGGTGAATTTTAAGTCATTTCAAGCATCCTGTAAGTCCCAAATTATTTAGGGAGCATTCCTAGGGCACTACCCTTGAACTCCATAAAGGACGCTACCCCTTGACCTCGTAAGGGGTGCTACCCCTTAACCCCACAAGGGGATCTACCCCTTGACCTCATTGGGGGCTACCACCCCTAGACCTTAGTGTCATGGCCTTTCATTCAAAAATTTATAGTGCAAAACCCACAATTTTTTTAGTATTTTTAGTAAGTTTTATTAGGCTAACCTTTTATTTAGATTTTTATAGAGGTAAAATTAGTGGCAAATTTGGCTTGCTTAAGATTACTAACATCTTTTCTTGCAGGTCTTTATCTAAAATCTTGTGTTACAGGTCATATTTTTTAATCTAACATCTTCTCTTGTAGGTCACCCCTTGAGATTGCCAAATCAAAACTACTTGTTTTAATTTTTTTCATTCATTTTTATTAATAAATAAACTCACTAAAAATAAAAATTATGATATAGGGTTTTAAAGGGATTCATGTGATGGAAGTTGTGCATCATTGATCCAATAAAGTGGAAAGTCCTTTTCGACTATGAAGGATTACCTGCACACAAGAGACAACTCAGAAAAGATTGATTAATAAGATAGATGAGTGCGTTGCTTGGTACTAGACTAATCCCAAAAAGTGGTACACTTCCTCACAAGGATGTAAGCCCACTATTTTATTCAATTAAGTGGATAATATAATAATATAAATTATAACAAAGCATATGATAATATAGAAGTGATACTAAAATGAAATAGATTAATCTATTTCATAGATGTTATTAAATTATTCATTCCAATAAGCTATAGCTGAATCGTTTTATTCTTGTATTAATCTTAATATTCAATGACTGCTTCTAGAGTAGGATCAAAGACAATTACACAAAGTCCTAGCTCAAAAGAAATATCACTCTGATCTGCAAAGAGTGGGTGGAGGACTTTGGGTAAATCATAGATGACAACCACATCACATATAATGCTTGATAATGTCATCTACAAATAGAGATTCATGATTTTAAGACCAAAAATAGTTAATTAAAATTAATTTAGACTATTAAACTAGCTTTGGATTGAAAATAGAAAGTAAAAACATAAGGATCGATGTTGATTATCTCATAATCATTATCGACTATACTAATCGATGATGAATCATGTGAATAATCATCATCGATATTGATAGTAGAGAAAGAAAGCTCAAGGTGGGGCCTAAAAGTGGGCTTTAATGGATTCTAAATGGCTTTAGGAATAGCTAATGATAATCCAACCAGACTAAGGACAATAAATAGAACATAACCAAATAATATAGGAATCAAAATATATTCAAATGAATAATGTAGACACCTAAATCTGGCCACCAATAACCTCCAATCAGGGTTTTGGCTAATTTCCACCCAAAATGCACAATTTGGCCTAAAAAAACTAAAACATGCTAAATGATATGAAATTGACATATTCAAGTACTGAATTTGGCTAGGGTATCCCTAAATGGGGCAATGTAATTTATGGGCCAACTAAATTTGATAAGATCATTTCGAGTCAAAATGCCAATTTTACACTTGGGTGCTCTGGATTGCTCTCTTCTATCAAATTTATTGCATAATATACGTGCCTTTGTTATTTTCTATTGTTAACATCCTAAATAGGAATATGATTCCAATGCATCTGACATTGACTTCCAATTTCAATCTAATTAAATTTTGGACCAATAACAAGGTATTCTGATCAATTTGGGTAATTTGTGCATAATTTGCTTAAACATGTTTAAGAACTAATTAACCCAAATCAAGGCCTAATCAAGAATTCTATGGAAACTTGTTGAATAATTTTTTTTTGAAATAAATATTGAATAATTGCATCATCAGGTGACCTCATTTCTTGGGAAGACATCCCTAGGCCATAAATGCCATAAATATCAAGATTCATGCCTCCCATGCCTCATCAAAGCCCTCCATGCCTCTTAATTGATCCTCTATCCCAACTATTAATGAGCCTATTTATCAAATTTAATTGAAAAATTGGATTAATTCTTAGCCACACATCTCAATCTTGAGATGGAAGGTTTAGGTTGATTCTGATCAATCTCAAAAATCTATAAATAGGAGGCCTTACCACATAATTTCCAAGTCTTGATAATGCAAAGTTATAATGAACAATTGATTCCAAAAGCCATTGCAATTAGTGTTGACCATTTTTGGTCCCGTGGGCAAAAAATCGGTCTCCCTTTTCTTTTCTTTCTATTTTTATGCCCAAACATGAAGGATAATGCAGAAATATGCTTCTGCAACTCATTTTTTCTCTTGGCATGCAAAAGGCTCAACTTCAAGCATTTGGTACAGAAAGAATAGGTAGGGTTGAAAGGAGTGATTATGCAAGAATTTGAAAAAGAGAAAGTAAAACCACTTCAAAAAGCTTTTTATCATCAAAATAAACTAAATTCAAAGGGCCAAATGATCGCTTCCAAAATCCTGAAGGGTAGGTACCCTTGCGGGGGGCACCCAGATGGCAAGCAAGACCTTTGTAACTCTTTTGAAAGGCAATTTTGGAGACCAAGTAGCCCTTGCAAAAGGCAATAAACACCTTTGGGAAAGTGGACAAGGTAGAAAAAGGTAAGATTTTCTTCGGAGAAAAGACTAAGGCAAAGGGAAGGATTTCATTTGGACTTTTGTCTAAGGAATAAATCTGAAGGAAACCTAATGGAAGTCAACATGAATTACTTTGGACAAAGTGCCAAAGGAATTCCTTCAAACATTTTGTCTGAAGTAATTTACAAAGGCAAAGATCCAAATGAAAGATTACCCTTTGGAAGGAAATCCATGGCAAAATGGCAAGACAAATTCCTTCAAACATTTTATCTGAAGGAATTTGTCTGAAGAAAAGACCGACCAAAAGAAAGAAGCACTGACACATGAAGGAAACATTTCCTTCGAGAAAAATGTCTGAAGGAATTCCTTCAGACATTTTGTCTGAAGGAATTGAGAATCCAAGGCAACCCGAAGGTGCCCTTGTGGGGGACTCTCGGCTGCCAAAAGGGGGACTTTTCCAAGCTCTGACGGGACACCTTCCCTTCGGGAGGGTTCAACAACAAAAGGCCGATGGAATTATGACAAAATCCAAAGGAATTACCAAAGGGGTGACGGGCCCGAGGATGTCAAATTGAGCATCATGAACTAGCTGTTGGAATTTAAATGTCTAATGACGTCCTCGTAGATGTCAAATTTAGGACAATGGAATAGCTGTTGGCTTTCAAATAGCGATGGGAATGTGAACGTCAACTTTACGGCAATGAAATAACCATTGATCTTTAAATGCTTGAGTGTGAACCCAAAGGAATTCAAAGGCCTTAAGGCCAAAAGGAAGAGACCACTGAGAAAGGAACCCAAAGAGCTAAGGATTGACAGAAGATAGCCCCAAGGGCTGAAAGAGCCAAGAAAAGACAAAAGTTGGGAAAAGACAAAGGCCAAGAGTGAACTCAATGACCCGCTGATAAAGGAGCCCAAGGAGCCAAGCACAGACGTAGACAAAATAGTCTAGGTGGCAAAAGAAGGTGTTGATAGAGGAGTTATTCCAGTGGTAGAAATAGTCTCCACCAAGTGGTCATCAAGGAGTGTAAATAATGAAGGCGTAGGCTATTTTTCTTTGTTTAGGCATTAATGAGTAGACAACCGCGTGAACCTCTTTAAGAGGTAGTCTTGTTTTCAAATAGAAAGATGTGACCCATGCTTTTACATGACATTTAATATGATTTAAATGCTAAAGTCAAGACTGACAACTGCCACAACATGGTTCCTTCAGCGACTTCCTCTTCCCAATGTATTCAACACAGCATGGGCCACTTGTGAAATGAGACACCATTGCTTTATCTTTCTCTATATATTTTAAAATTTCATTTGAGAAAGAGATCTCTCATTTTTTGTAAGGTGAAGCCCTACCAAAATTTCACCTTGAATCAATAGAATGTATTTTAACTCTATTTGACTAGTTATATCTCTAAGTGTGTCTGAGTATTGACCTTATGTTCAGTCATTTTGTCTAATGCTTTCACAAGTTTGATACCAACATACCTGGTATAGACAAAGCACCATTTCTATAGGTAACAAGAAGTGATGTATCTAGAGCACAGAGATAGAAGAAAGTTATCAGACAGTGTGTTTTTCTACAACACCTGCAGTAAGTTCATTTTTTGTGTGTCTTCATTAAGCCTTCCTATTAAAGCTCCCTACAATCTAGTTTTTCCATCAGATAAAGTGTATATATGTCCTCTTCTGGTCTGAAGTGTGAGTAAATGAGTAGATCAAATTTTTTTGGTACATTACCGTATTAGTTTAGGTTCTATTTTCAGCATCCTTCTCTCTTTTCAACCCCCCCTTTTATATATTAGTAGTAGTATTGAAATAACTCAGAGATGCATCAAAGGGAGCTAGCCCTTGTCTAGAGATTCTCCCCTCAATTTTGCCAGACCCATAGGCAAGAGAAGAGTCTCCATTGTGTTACATGGAAGATAGAAGCTCAGCCATCTGTCAAGGGTGTAATCCATAATGTCAACAGTTTTTGGCACACCCAGTGGGACCGATTTTTAACACTTAGAAAAGTTCCAAGATTGGTGCTGGTCCTGTTATAGCAAGAATGGACCACTAATCCAACATCTAAATTTTAATCAGGTGATTATGGGACAAGTTTTTATTCCAAAGAGTTGAAGAATCTTGGTGTGTTCTTCAACCAACTAGCCTTTGGAGGCATTTTCATCAACACCAATGGTGACTCTGAGTTGATTCAGCTGGTTAAGCAGTCCTGGTGCCATCAAGAAATCACAGTTTGGTATGTATAATTATATTGCTTAGAAGTATGGGCCTTGTGTTCCTTCATATAGTTTTGATCAAGCTTAGGTTATCCACTAAATCACCTCAAGTAATAAGGCATACGGTAATGAGTTTTACCCTTTGTAGGTTGGTGAAACATTGTGGGCTCTGCCTCTTCCTCCTCAGTTTAAGCAAGTCCTTGGCTAGCCTGGTTATGATCCTTACTAGTCTTGTGTTGATCCTCATCAAGTCCAATATGACCAGTCTTAGCCCTATCATGAGCTATATCAGTCTTATGCCTAGTCTTTTCAATGTGTTACTTCTCCTACTCAACCTAATCTTTTTGCTAATCAGCCCATTTCCACCTTCAAACAAGCATTGTTGGGGTATAAAAAGTATGTAGTGGAGCTTGACACTAGAAGGGGATGTGGCTAAGAAATTATTGATCATTTCATCCATCAAGTGAGAAATGCATTAGATCTGGTTAAGAGTGAATGGAATCCTATTGAAAGAGCCAATTGGCAAAGGCTTACAAATGAGATGCTGGATGTGAGTGGTTTGATTACATCTTTGGAAGAGAAGCTGAGTATTCATGAGAGGAAACTTTACCAAGTCTACAAACCTACATACCCACTACCCAAAGTTTCATATCAACTATATGCAGCCCCTACTCATGAGCCAAGTCAATCCCATCAAAGTCCTTTCCCCAATCATATTGAGGAGAGTTTTGAAATAGTAAATCTCGTGTTTAAGGCCAATATTGATAAGCAAATTGAATTGACAAATATTTACATGCATTAGTCTATGTTGGCAACAAGGGAAGTGGAATCCAAACCCTCATTACCCTCTCACATTGCAACCCCATCACCCGAAAAGGAGACTTCTAGTCCTAAGATCATGAGCTAGAGTAAAGTAGTTGAGTCATGGAGCAGTAAGGAGGAGAAAGGCATTGTTCGAGAGTGTGAGGTAAAAAATGAGGCTAGTCCTTCTCAAGTCCCTCCCACCCTTCCTCAAGAGGCTTCTTATACTCCATGGTAGCCTTCATGCACTCCCCATTTCCTTGATGATTCCTATGAGCTCCAAGAAAGACTCTTTCATGAAAATTTAGCTAAGCAAATTGAGGAATTAAAGGCAAAGGTGAGATTCCTTAGTGAAAGAGAGATGGAAGTTTCAAACCTTAGAGAGGAGCCTATGCCAAAAGACACCCCTTCTAGCAATCCTCAAGCTAATTTTGATATTGATGAAGTGTTGGTCAAGTGGAGAGAAGAAAATCAAGTGATTTTGGCCCAAGGTCTGCCCCTATTTTCTCATAAGTTTTTAAAAATATCCCCTACTTTCCATTCCCAACCTGATTTTGACAATCCTTGTGTTCCACCCCCTTGCCTGGTAAATGAAGAATGTTTCTCTCGTGTTGAGGAATCCAACTTGAAGGAAGTAAGTGAAGAGGAGTATGCTCAGTTCATGATTGATCAGGGAGACTTCATGAGTGTAGATAAGGAGGAGATCACCATAGGTATCCCCTTTGATGAACAAGAAGACAAGTCACAAGATTTTGCCTCTATCTCTGATGAGGAAGAGATAATCTTTGACTCTTTTCTCACTTTTCAAGACATCATGGAGGAGCATGGATAGATTCTTGATCATGTTTTGAATTATTTGTTTGAAGTCATTGGGGCAGGTTACACTCTTCTTCAGTGTCATCATGAGCTGGCTAAGGGTGGAGAAGGAAGCATTGGGACTCAAATAAGTATGTAAAGGGGCTGCAAGCTTTCAGATTTATCCTTTCAAGAGGTTGGTGAATCTAAAGATGATATTTTTGAAGTCATCAAGGAGGAACCTATTTTGAAAGAGGCAAGTGAAAAAGAGAAGATCCAATTTGTAGCTGATTAAGAGGCTCTCATGGATGACAATGAGGAGGAAATCATCATGAATGCTCCTTTTGAAGACATCATCAACAATGGAGAAGACACAGGTCATGCATACATGTGGATGTTCCAGCAATATGAAGAGGAAAGTAAGCATGGTCAGCTCTCTCCTCCCTTGTTTGATGAACTTCCTTGTTGCTTTGATGAGGAATATGACCATGCCATAGAACCTAAGTTGGAGGAGAATCATGAGGATGTCTTTGAATAACTAGAGACTGGTTTTTGAGCAAGAAAAGGAGAGGCCTGTCCATCTTGATGAAAGCTTTGAAGAAGAGAGCCTTGAATAAGAAGGTGATGCTCTATGGGATGAGAAATCAGTATGTGATCTCATTTCAAACATCACAACAGTCACCCTTCTTCAAGAAAGCCATGATGAAGTAGAAGATCAGTTTGACAGTCTCTTCAATTAGGTAGAAGGGAACAAGTCAATCCATGATGCATATTAGGGGGGTTATGAGCTAGATGATCCCTATGATGATGAGATAACAACCATTGATTTCTTGATGAAAAATGCCAGCATGAAGGACCAACATTGGACAATCTTCCAAGAGTAAGATGAATACATATATGTTGGAAGCATGTTTGACCCTGATTCATTTGGATACAAGCCAATGAAGGTGGCAAACAAGAAGAACAAGTCACCAAGTCTCTTTTCCATCCAACCATTTGTCTGGCACCATAAGTTTTCTTACCATGAAGGAGGCTTAATAAATTTTCCCTTTGATCCAAGAGGGAGGAAAATATACTTGGTTAGCTATACATAGTAGTTTGTTTTCAGTTTTTCTTTCCCTGTTTTCCTTAAGTGCTGTTTGCACAAGTGTAGTGTTTTTCTTAGCCTTTATTGTGTGTGTTTTCCTTTGTGTTTGAGGTAAAGCTTTGTTGGTTCATAGGTATTTAGAAGGATATTTATAACCTTTTCAATCTACATCCTGACTCCATGCCCAATGGACTTTGAGGCTACCAGTATTCTTAGCATAGCAGGCAATGCTTCCCCTGGGAATCGCTAAATTGTTAACCATTTTTGGTTTCGTGGGCAAAAAATTAGTCTCCCTTTTATTTTATTTCTATTTTTATGCCCAGTCATGAAGGATAATGCAGAAATATGCTTCTACAACTCATTTTTTATCTTGGCATGCAAAAGGCTTAACTTCAAGCATTTGGTACAGAAAGAATAGGCAGGGTTGAAAGGAGTGATTATACAAGAATTTGCAAAAGAGCAAGTAAAACCACTTCAAAAGGATTTTTATTATAAAAATGAACTAATTTCAAAGGGCCAAAGGATCACTTCCAAAATCCCAAAGGGTAGGTGCCCTTGTGGGGGGCACCTAGATGACAAGCAAGACCTTTGTAACTCTTCTAAAAGACAATTTTGGAGACCAAGCAACCCTTATGGAAGGCAGTAAGCACCTTCGGGAAAGTGGACAAGGCAGAAAAAGGTAAGGTTTTCTTCAAAGAATAGACTAAGGCAAAGGGAAGGATTTCCTTCAAACTTTTGTTTGAGGAATAAATCTGAAGGAAACCTAATGGAAGTCAACATGAATTCTTTTGGACAAAGTGCCGAAGGAATTCCTTCAAACATTTTGTCTGAAGTAATTAACAAAGGCAAAGAGCCAAATGAAAGATTACCCTTTGAAAGGAAATCCATGATAAAATGGCAAGGCAAATTCCTTCAGAAAAAAAGTTTGAAGGAATTTTGTCCAAAGGAATTTATCCGAAGAAAAAGACCGACCAAAAAAAAGAAGCGCTGACACACGAAGGAAACTTTTCCTTCAGGAAAAATGTCTAAAGGAATTGAGAAGCTAGGGCAGCCTGAAGGTGCCATTGTGGGGGACTCTCAGCTGTCAAAAGGGGGACCTTTTCCAAGCTCTGAAGGGACACCTTCCCTTCGAGAGGGTTCAATGACAAAAGGCTGATGGAATTGTGACAAAATTTGAAGGAATTACCAAAGGGGTGATGGGCCTAAAGATGTCAAATTGAGAATCATGAACTAGCCATTGGAATTCAAACATCTGATGATGTCCCTGTAGATGTCAAATTCAAGATAATGGAATAGCCGTTGGCTTTCAAATGGTGACGGGTGCGTGAATGTCAACTTTACGGTAATGAAATAACCATTGATATTTAAATGCTTGAGCATGAACCCAAAGGAATTCAAAGGCCTTAAGGCCAAAAGGAAGAGACCATCGAGAAAGGAGCTCGAAGACCCAAGGATTGATAGAAGATAGTCCTAAGGGCTGAAAGAGCCAAGAAAAGACAAAAGCTAGGAAAAGACAAAGGCCAAGAGTGAACTCAGTGACCCACCGAGAAAGGAGCCCAAGGAGCCAAGCATAGATGTAGACAAAATAGTCCAGGTGGCAAAAGAAGGTGTTAGTAGAGGAGTTATTCCAGTGGTTGAAATAGTCTCTACCAAGTAGTCATCAAGGAATGTGAATAGTGAAGGTGCAACCTATTTTTCTTCATTTAGGCATTAATGAGTAGACAACTGTGTGAACCTCTTTAAGAGGCGGTCTTGTTTTCAAACAAAAAGGTACGACCCAAACTTTTACATGACATTTAATATGATTTAAATGTTAAAGTCAAGACTGGCAACTGCCACAACATGGTTCCTTCAGTGACTTCCTCTTCCTAATGTATTCAACATAGCATGGGCCACTTGTGAAATGAGGTGCCATTACTTTCTCTTTCTCTATTATTGTAAACTCTCATTTGAGAAAGAGATCTCTCATTTTTTGTAAGGTGAAGCCTTGCCAAAATTTCACCTTGAATCAATAAAATGCATTTTACGTCTATTTGACTGGTTATATCCTTGAGTGTGTCTAATTATTAACCTTGTGTTCAGTCATTTTGTCTAATGCTTTCACAAGTTTGATACCAACATACCTGGTATAGAAAAAGCACAATTTCTATAGGTAATAAGAAGTGTTGTATCTGGAATATAGAGACAGAAGAGAGTTATCAGACATCATGTTTTTCTATAGCACCTATGGTAAGTTCATTTTATGTGTGTCTTCATTAAGCCTCCCTATTAAAGTTCCCTACAATCTAGTTTTTCCATCAGATAAAGTGTATATATGTCCTCTTCTGGTCTGAAGTGTGAGTAAATGAGTAGATCAAACTTTTTTGGTGCACCACTATATTAGTTTAGGTTCTATTTTTAGTATCCTTCTCTCTTTTCAACCCCTCTTTTATATATTAGCAGTAGCAGTGAAATAACTCAGAGATGCATCAAAGGGAGCTAGCCCTTATCTAGAGATTCTCCCCTCAGTTTTTCCAAACCCACAGCCAAGAGAGGAGTCCTCATTGTACCATGTGGAAGATAGAAGCTCAGCCTTCTGTCAAGGGTGCAATCTACAACATCAATAATTAGTGTTACCATGCCAAATTGATTCCAAGCCAATCCAAGCCAAAACCACAAAGATGTCAAGGAGAGATGGAGGTAGCCAAGCTTCCATTGTCAAGGACTTCATGAGCACAAAGCTAAGCAAGCCACTACAACAAGAATTTTGGAGCATCCAAAGAAGGTAAAAGAGGGTTTATTTTGCATTTTAGTTGTGTGTTTTATTCATGTTTATTAAATAATCTCTCCCTAGTGTCTAGGCCTAGAGATGTTATGCTAGTTAGTGTGTTTCTTTCATTTTGTTTTCATTTTGAAACTAACACCATACTAACCATCCTCTCTTGAGTCAAATTATTAGATCACATATAACACACTCAGTGGGACCAAACGCATCCCACACATGAAGAAGATCATTATACAATTTAAAAATCTTTATTTGGATCATTAAAACTCTTGTAATTTGATTTTCTAACTTTGTTTTGCCATTTTTTTGATTATGAGTTTACACAATAACTGATGTCGATTAGTAAAACCATCATAGGTTGGATAGTTGTCATCAGTCACTATTGCTATAACCGATGTTGGTTAGGTAACCGTTATCAGTTAGTAAGTGTAATCATCATCAGTTATAGAACTGATGTCGGTCACTGAGTTTTTCTTAAAACACAAACCTGAGAGCTCTTTTTTGGAAGTTCATTGTTTCAAACCCAAAATAACTTCAAGGCTAAAGGACATTCTAATGTTTTTATTACAAGACCAATCATGCAATTTGTTAAAAACATGTTTAGATCACCTTTTGCATGCTTAAAAATGAATTAGGAATATTATTTTGATGCTTAATGAAAAATTTAGATGCTTAAATGAATTTTTTCAAAGTTACAACTAAGATCAAGGGGTCAAATGAACACCACCTCATTTTCATTTGGGCTTAAAAATGAACTTATCTTTCCAAGATTTTTGTATTCACTTAGTTGTTTAAATTAGATTTTTGTTTGGAAAAAATAGGGGTGTTGTATGTATGCTCTTCCATTTTTCCCCTTTAGGGAACCCTTGGAATCAAAAGTGCCATTCCTATTGCAAATAGCCTAGTCCAAGGCTTAGAAAGAAAGTCATCTAAAACACTCCCTAAAAACTCATCAAAGTTTGGGTGACCTTGAAAATGATCCTAAAGTCTTTCTATTAGTCTTTTATTTTCATAAAAATTTGGAATATGAGGGGGATGTCATTACCTCTCACGAGTTATTTAGGGAAGCTTTGACCCAGGGTTTCATCTCCTGGCATTGACTTCACTTACTCCTTCTGAGTTGCACACAGGACGTATCTGCATTTGGACATTGCACTACACTGAGCAAACAGTAGGATGTAGTGGCTGTAAAAAGGACTAGACCTTTTTACAACTATTCAATACCGTGGTCACCTAATTTTTGTGCTTATATATTGCATCATTTGACATGAAAGTCATTATGCAATTTATTCCCCTAGAAATGTTCAAAACTTGATAGTTTAGTCAACCCCACATTGCCATACCCTTGCTAGGATTTGGATGATTATACTTAGAGTATTTTGGTCATTTTTACTTGGTATGTTTTGTAACTTTCACTTGTTTATTTATTCATAAAACTATGTCAAAACCAATTGATCTATATGTCACTCTTTTGTCTAAAGAGGTGTTATGTTAGCCATTTTACACCACACTTGTGCCTTTAAATTTTTGCTAAACTTGTTTGTGTGTGTGTCATTTTAGTTGAGGAGGGTAGTGTTATGCTGCCCAATTATGTTAAAACCATTTTGCCTTTGAGTCTTTTGAAGCATAACATAGATCACATCATTTGAGCATGCTTACGACATTAGGCTACTCAATTTTTTTCAAGACTAGTTTACCTTATATAAAAAATAATTCATTTCAAACCATGTCATGTATACCATTTGGATCTTTATCTCATGATGTCATGCTATCCAATATTGTCTAGCTTGTTTGATCAAATCCTAGTCTTCAACGTTGAGTTTTCAATTAGACTTATCAAGTTTGGATTTAAACATTGATTGATTTTTATTTATGCCTTAATTCATGGGGCTGATACATAAATCTTTCTCTTTTGGGTTGCATAACTTTGGTTAATCAATTACCTAAATTTGAAAACCATTGATGGTTTGTTTATTCAGTACTTATCCTTATCATTGTTTTTGCTTTTATTTTGGAGAACATAGCCTTTATCAAAGAGTATTTTGTCTTATGTATTATTCCAACTGATCATATTTATGTTTGATTTTGTGTGTTAGGTCTATGTCAAAGTTATTTCTAAACTTATTAGATTAAATCAAATCACATAAGCTTTTGTTTCAAGTCTAGCTTTTGAAATCATTTGGCCAAAAGTCCTAACATATGTCTGTTTGTTTGAGCCTAGCTTTTGACTCTGTATCTAGATAAAAGACCTAGCAACTCAACTTTTTTTTTTCCTAGTTTAGACCTTATTTGGAACACTTTGACCTAGACCTTTGACATGCCATTTTTTATTTAGACATTTGACCTTTTATACATATGAAATTTGACATTAGACATTTGATGTTAGGCTATTTTATGCCAAGTCTTAGCACAAATCCTTTTGGAGATACAACTCCACTTTTAGACCACAATGGAGATACAACTCCACCTTTTGACCAAGTTAAAGCAAGCTTGAACCATTTGTCCTTTGGACATAGTTTTTCAGAGTTTATAGAATTCTAAGCCTTTTTGTGTTAGAGATTTCATCATTTATGTGGATATGTCTCACTACGCTTATGGTGAATTCACGTACAATCCAAATTATGATAGAATGGATGCACAAAATCCTACTAGGAACCCCTATAGAGAAATATTTTCTAAGGAGTTTTATTATTCTCCCTATAATACTCGATATGGAGAACATAGTCAAAATCCAAAAAATCTAAATCGAGACCTTGATTGTCATGAAGAGGCTTGTGAAGACTTTGAAGATACAACTATAGATAATGTTTTTTGGGATACGGATCCATACCCTCTTTACAATAATCAGTACATATAACATAATCAAGAACCAACTTATGAGCCAACTCATGACTGGGATGATATGGTTTATGAGGAAGACTTGGATGCTTTGGCTTATGCAAGTAATCAAGATCCACCACATCATACCATTTCTATTCTAGGACCACAATGTTTCACCATTCCCATACCAAGAGCTCATCCTTTGGTTTGTGTGAGAAATCAAGTTCCACAATGCCAAACCATTTCTATACTAGGACCTTGTCCTTTAGCTTGTGTGAGTAATCAAGATCCACAACACCCCTTCATCATTTCAAGACTTAGTCCTTTGGCTTGTGTAGGCAATCAAGCCCCATAATGCCCTATCATGACCATTTCAGGACTTCATCCTTTGGATTGTGCAAGTAGTCATACTCCCCAAGGCCCTATAATTATCCAATCACAAGTCATTCCTCATCTAGTACTAATCCCATCCAAACCTCAACCCATCCAATCATTCAAAGACCAAGCTGTGTTCAAAATTGGTATTTTCCAACTCATTGGAAACCAAGGCCAAGAGAACCAACTGATTCAAGATGTTTCTATTGAATCAACTATTTGTGATAAGTCAACCTATGATGAATCACCTATTGATCCTATACTGATTATCAAGGAGTCTCACACTGATGAGCTAGTCTTTTATTGAGTCACATTTTAATGATTATAACTACCTTTGGGAAAATCATTACCTTAACCATGTGCCTCTTTTTCAAGAGCCTCCTATTGATAAGCTAGTCTTTGTAGAGTTGTCTCTTGACCTTTTTCCCATCCTAGAGGAGTCCTATTTTGACAAACCAATTTTTGTGGAACCTATTATGCCATCATAGGCAATCACTTATCCAATACCAAATATTCAATAAGACATCATTGTAATAGAGTACCCGTCAGATGAAGAATCAAAGTTAGAGCCAAGTTCTATTATTAAACTAACATCAAATTTAGCATCAAAATTAGAATCAACAATAGTATCAACATTAGATTTAGAGTCCCTTGAGTCAAAATTAGATTCAGATACAAAATATGTTCATGACTATTAAAACATTGGTTACACATGCCTTGTAGATAAATTTGAATACATTTGTGATCTTTTTATAGTTTTTGAGGATGAGTACTTCAGCTTCTATTAAATTTATCCAAGTATCTTCTATGAGGATTGTGCATCCTCTCCCAATTCCATTACCATTTCACAAGCCTTTACTATCAACTAAAATAGCCATATCATTGACAATCCACCTCTCACAAGTGTTGATTGGGATCGATAGAATCACAATCTATTGAACTATATCCATGGTGGCATAGGAGTTGAAGAAGAGCAAGGAGGCTAAGACCATATTCATATAGCAGAAGAACACTCTCCTAATGAAACTTTTTTGAAGGTGCTAGGGGACAATCAAAGTCAGAGCTTAACATCTTCTAGTGAAACTTTTTTGAAAGTGCTATAAGATAATCAAAGTCAAAATCCAATGTTCCTTAGTGAAACCTTCTCGAAGGAGCTACAGGACAATCAAGACAACTTTATTGGTGAAAACCTCATTGAGGAACCAATAGTTAAGCACAAAAGTGGCTTGATGAAGATAAAATCAAAATAGATTCCAATCTACAACCTAATCAGATGGTAGCTACACTCAAGATCAAAAAATATAAAAATTTGGTGGTCCTATTGAGAGAACAAGTATTCATCCCTGCCACAACCAAAGTTATGTTGAATCTGGCATCAACAACATTACATGTGATTGAAAGTCTCGATCTTCATTTGTTTTCCCACCATTATACATTCCATTATCATCCACCATTCCATTTCACAATCAAACCTATCATCCATTATTTGTCCTTATTTTCCATCCATGGCTACACTTTCCTTTGCAGAGGCTACAAAGATACCTTGTCTCGATGCTTGAAGGAATCTGAATCAATGACCAAAGAAGAACACAACAACATTCTCACATCCAAATCAACATCCAGTTATTGACAGCGCAACTTTTCAAATGAGCTGTGGGTTAGTAATTAACATGATCAAGTATTTTGTTTGTATTTTTTTTGTTAGGACGTGCATCTCCCCATCAATAAGAAAAAAAAAAAAAAACCACACTTAGGCCAATAACATGTACCATACCATTTCATTGTCATATCATTGATCATTGCTACATATCCTTATGCCATTGTCACATATCCTACCATTAACATTACCGCTTGGGGGCAACCCTCTTACCATTTTACCATTTTATCAAACCATCATTATCCTAATGTAAGACCATGTCATCTAACCATTCCATTTCTATCTAGACCAAAGCCTATTTTTAGTTTTCCTACCTAATCTTGTTTTGATCTTGGTTCATTTGGTTCTTCCCATACCTTTTATGAGGAGATTCCAATCAAGTTTAAATTATCAATCAAATCCATGTTTACAATGACAATTTATGAAGGTAGTGTGATAGTTGATCTAGCAAGACATCTTTCATCCTATTAAGTTTGTTTATGTGAGCTTGATTATAACCACCTATGGGAAAATTAGTGTTTCACCAGTCTAGATACTAATTATAACCACCTATGGGAAAATTAGTATAATTGACCTATGCCATTGTATCCTAATTATAACCGCCTATGGGAAAACTAGGGGAAACACTTATTTACCATGCATTTTTACATCACCTTACCATTACTATTTTAATTTGACTAGGCATTTACTAGTTTTAAGAACTTTTTGGGACCTAGTTGGTTTTTTCTCACCTTTTGTATGGGTGGAATTACTATGACTTGAGGTCATTTAAATTCTATGTGGGTCATGCTCAATTCATGTTGAGGTCATTTTAGTCCCCCTTTCCATATGCTCTTGCCATTTTGTGAGTAACCTAAGCCAAATGCTCTCACCATTTTATGAGTAGGTATATTGTCATTCTCTAATGAGTTAAGATACCTCAAAATGCCATAAATATTCATAAAATTTAAAAAATCCAAAAATATTTATCCTATCTAAGATTAGTCAGTTATCCTTGATCTGCCTTACTGGGGCATTGTCATTATTAGGATGCATTCTTTTGCTTTTATTTTTAGGCTTTCTATTTGTTTGTTTGTTTATTCACTTTTTTGTTTGTTTGCTTTCAACACTATTTCCTTGACTCAGTCTATATGTATTCATAGGTGATTCCTCAAGCACATTATTCTTGAATCTATCCATATTCATACGTTAATATTGTCATCATGGTTTTTATCATTGGTGCATTGTTTTCATTTGGATATCAGATATCGGGAGTCAGTCTTCATACATATTTCAGCCAAGTCCTCATGATGTTATATCATGATGCCTATCGACACATGCTAAAATAAACCTCAACTTCAAGAAGTCTATTCAACAATGGCAGTATCAACTTCTCTTCAATACCGACATCTCGATTCACTCCCAATCATATCCCAAATAGAATAATTAACCATGAAATAATTTCAACCTTTATTAGTTCAGATGAGCATCTCTCTACTAGTAGGTTGTTCTAATTCATTATTACCCTCTATGTTAAGTTATTATCATCCTTGACCAAGTTTATCATATTTGTCATAATTGGGGTCCAATGATTATAACTGCCCATGGATAAATCATTACACACTATTCCACCTGCATTTCTCAATGATTATAATCACTTTTAGGCAAATCATTGTGTTGTCACCACTTTTATTTTTTTCCCATATAGGGGCATGCTGTTTTCTTGTTTTTCTGTCCTAACTAGGGCAACTCCATCTTTTCAATGATTATAACCACCTTTGGAAAAATCATTATGTTATCATACTATGTTGCCACTATCGGGGTATAATGCTTACACCTGCCTTTGGGCAAACCATTGTACACCATCCCAATTACATTCTTAGTGATTTTGACTAATTTTTCAATATCATTATGTTTTCACCCTATCATCTTTCCTTTCATTGGTCCCCTCATTTTGCTTCTTATCAAGGGATTGTTTGCCGACCTGCTTGTGCCAACCACTCCCTCAAGGGGGCATCATCCTAGGCTTCCCAAAACCATTTGGAGCTTTTTTCTTTAACTATCATCTTATTTTTAAAATATGGGCCTTTATTCATTCTTTGAGAAGATGTTATTTTGCTTATAGCTTGCAACATCTTCCCAAATAGGGACAAACTATAAACACCTAAATCTGGCTACCAATAACCTCTAATCAGGGTTTTGACTAATTTCCAACCAAAATGCATAATTTGGCCTAAAAACACTAAAGCATATTAAATGATGTGAAACTGACATATTCAAGTGCCAATTTTGGCTAGGGTATCCCTAAATGAGGCAATGCAATTTATGGGCTAGCTAACTTTGATAAGATCATTTTGAGTCAAAATGCTAATTTTTCACCTAGGTGCTCTGAATTGCTCTTTTCTATCAAATTTTTTATACAAGACACATGCTTTGTTATTTTCTATTAGTAATATCCTAAATGGTAATATGATTCCAATGTATTTGACATTAACTTCTAATTCTAATCCAATCAAATTTTGGACCAATAACAAGGCATTCTGATCAATTTGGGTAATTTGTGCATAATGTGCTTAAACATGCTTAAGAACTAATTAACCCAAATCAAGGCCTAATAAAGAATTATATAAAAACTTGTTGAATATTTTTTTTGGAAATAAATATTGAATAGCTACATCATCATGTGACCTCATTTCTTGGGAAGACATCCCTAGGCCATAAATACCACAAATATCAGGATTCATGCCTCCCATGCCTCATCAAAGCCCTCCATGCCTCTTAATTGCTCCTCTATCAAAAATATTGATGAGCCTATTTATCAATTTTAATTTCAAAATTGGATTAATCCTTAGCCACACATTTCAATCCTGAGATGGATGGTTCAGGTTGATTCTGATCAATCTCAAAAATCTATAAATAGGAGGCCTTACCACATCATTTATAAGTCTTGGTAATGTAAATTTATAATACAAAAATGATTCTAAAATCTATTGCAATTAGTGTTACCATGCCAAATTGATTCCAAGCCAATCCAAGCCAAAACCACAAAGATGTCAAGGAGAGATGGAGGTAGCCAAGCTTCCATTGTCAAGGACTTCATGAGCACAAAGCTGAGCAACCCACTACAACAAGTATTTTAGAGCATCCAAGGAAGGTAAAAGAGGGTTTCTTTTACATTTTAATTGTGTGTTTTATTCATGTTTTTTAACTAAGCTCTCCCTAGTGTCTAGGCCTAGAGATGTTATGCTAGTTAGTGTATTTATTTCATTTTGTTTTCATTTTGAAAGTAACACCATACTAACCATCCTCTCTTGAGTCAAATTATTAGATCATAAATAATATAATTACCTCTAAAATGCTTCCAATATTAAAAATAATTATCATGTTGATGCATATGCTTATACGCTTTGAATGAGTGGGATTAGACTGAGACAGGGATGCCATTCTTTTGTAGGTATTCCACGGTAATTTCTCCAACATTCTAGTTTACAAATTCAAGATATTTTTGCTCGAGGGTGATTTGAGTTTAAATCAACATTGATCCTAACAATATTGATGATAATTATAGGGCTTGATGTTGGGCCCATAAACCCGTTCAGTCAAATTTTTTCACCCACTTGATATCCACCTTGGTGTGTCTAAATATTTTGGCAAGAGGTTAGCCTAATAGTTTTTGGTAGCTATATAGAGGATATAACATAAATCATATACCAGCTGGCTGATGGCTAACCATTTATCAGATACTCAAGTCATAAATGAAGATTGGAAGATAAATGGCAACTGGAGCACATGAATCATGGGGTCATAGAGCTGATAGTTATGATGATGGAAGTTCAGCTCAATGCTCAACATACAAATTCTACCCTAAAAAATATGTTCTTGAAGGCTTATAAAAGGAGATTGAACTAGAGGATGAAGGGGGATGAAGAACTATAGTGAAGATTTATTAGAATGACTTCAAAACCATGCTCTATAAACTTTGCTCTAGAGGACATTAAGACTTAGATACAAAATGGGGGCCAGTCTTGCTCTAATTATATGTGCCCAAGCTCATTTTTGAACCTCTGGGTTGTTAGTATTATGATTTTGAATATAAACTCTTATTATGGAATTTGAAAAGTGAAAAATGGTTTTGACTTAAATTATATGTGAGCTTATCTGATTCGCATGTCTTGTAGTATTGCTATGGGATGTAAGTGTTTATGTGATGCCATACTTTTGATCAATTATGTGAATTTAAGTTCATGTATTTTATTAGTTTTACTATTTTAATGGAGTCTCTGTAATTTTCATGATGTCATTACCATTTTACATATAAAATGAGTATAGGTCTATACTAATGAATCCAATCCCTATTTAATTTGCATCTATTCAATATATAGAGTAAGTTAAATCAAAGACCTCTTACAACACACTAAGTGAATATATGACCCTGGGCTTACCTTGAACATAGGTCTGCACCTATACGTCCACCCCAGAGTTAAGTTTCTACTGTATTGCTTAAATCCCACTGGTGAAGCCTCATGCTATGGTATAACTAGCCCAATGCAGGCCCTGATTCCTTCTCAACTACGCTTCAAGTGAGCACATAAAGATTATGCCTTATGTGGATTGATGCTAGCATAGTTGAGTGTTTAAATATTGAGCATAAAGGGAGATATCCCATGCTTATACTTGGTTGTGATAAACCACCCCTAGACCCATACAACATTTTGGTTCTATTGCTAGGACCTGTGTTGAATTTTGTTACTACAATAGTAATATAGAATGATGTACTAACTTCCTCTCAAAAACATTGAACTTTGGTTACACTAGGTGGAAAATAGTTGTGTAGAAACATCCAACCTGTAAAGGATAAAAGCCAAGAAAATGGGTTTAGGATAACTTATATGATGCTTTATATGAGGTCTTTTTATGTGAGTTACCTAAGCATGTGTACAAGTGGTTGGTTGCATATTTAATCCATAGAATAAGCTATGGATGGTGTTATGAGTAGACAAAGGAGAACCTAGAGAGGCTTGGGACCCTAGATGTTATTTGGATTAGAGTAGTGGATAAATGGTGGAAAGGAGATCTGAATAGCTACTCACTTGAGTTTATAGTATCAACTTATTCGTGCCTTGAGGAAGTAGAATACCAATTCTTGTGTGCCCCTAGAGGCACATTTTTAAAGAAGTTTGACACATAACTCAAGAAGCTAATGGTTAACTATAGTTTTGAAACTTTGGTGATGGAAGGCTAAAATCCTTTTGAATATGAGCTACATAAAAGGGAAGAGGGGGATGTGTAGGTGAGGCAAGATGGAAGGGGATGAGAAAATAAACATTCGAGATCTTAGAAGACAAGCATATAATAAGAGATGACACCAAATGATGGAGGATATAGAACCTGGAAGTGCTGAGAGGACCTACAATGAATGGGAAGGGCATGGGGAAGGATTTCTTGAAAAACAACAACATAAATATGAGAGGTATAATGAGGTGATGGATCAAGCTCAATAATTGATAGGTGTGGAATTCATTGAGTTCTTATAGAATTTGGTAACTATAGATACACTTGATGTGCCTACCCCCTTTAAACCTAAGATGCATGATCACATGCTGGATCCCACTTTTGAAGACAGTAAATAAGTGACTGTTGACCTTGCTAATGCCTCAAATTTTAGACATTTTGAAGATTTAGATTGTAACTTTTTTATTAAACAAATTAGTCAATATTAGGAGGTGAGCACAAATACCTCTATACCATTGAATGCTATCTCACCATAGAAAAACTTGAATGTGAATGTACCAACATAGCCAATGCCCAAAATGCAAGGTGGGAAATAGCCCACAAGAAGTGGTTTGGTACCACCAATGAGTAACACAACACCATTGACATCAATTACAGTATAAATAATAATAAAACCAATGCCTACCTCTAAGACTAGAGGTATTTGAGGACTACTGCTAAAACAGGCACTAAGGGGACAAGCACCACCAGTATTAGTTACTACCCCACAATAGATTTAATATGAAATGGATATGCACCTTCTAGAGTATTGTAGTGTGGAAAATACTGTAGAATATGTTTTGAAGTGTGAATTGTAATGGTGTGTGTGAGGCATAACCTAGTAAGAGCAAAAGGCTACTCAGTTTGTAACCAATTTACTTGATCACTCCCACACTTGGTACAAAAATTTTGGTCCCAACTATGCAATGGTTGACTATGATGCCCTGAAGGATGTATTTTTGAAGGAGTTTGACATTCCAAAGATCAAACAACAGAGTATTGTCATGCTAAAATAAATTACCCAAGGCCTCTCAAAGAGTATGTGCTTATATGATGAACGGTTCAAAACTCTCCTATCAAATATTTTGTATGATATTCACTCTTTCCAACTTGCATAGTGGTTCATTGGGGGGTTGATCATACCATTCCAAAGATCACTTTCTATGAATACTTTTATATAACCTTAAGAAGAACTTCAAGTCACACTCAAAGTTGATGTAGTCAAAAGTGCAGACATTGATATCAACCCATTTATCTCATATAAATGGGTTGATCTCGACGATTACAAAGAGTGGGGGTTACAAGAATATATGATTTCATATAAATTTAAAATTAGTCATCATGCTAATATGTTATAGAATATGTTTAAACAATAAGTTGAAGTGAATTTGAAAAAATTTAGATGAATTGTGACCAAAATAATGTTTCTACATAATGCCCTACTTTGATGTGTGTATGTGCATAACAAGTGAGTCTAAAGAGCGTTTAACCATTTTTTGAAATAATGATAGGAAAAATAGGTTAATAAACTAAAGAAAAGTCTATTCTAGAAGCAAACCAATTAAATAATTCAAATTCATAATATTCAATCATAGTGTTGAATTATGAAAATATGCTAAATATAGAAAGTACAATGCCAAATAGTAATTTGATTACTTAAACATGAAAAAGAGATTATATTTAGCTTGTTCACTAATGTGAAATTAGATCTAGAAAATGTAGATGCAAAAATAATTAAGATGATGCTTATGTATGATTCATCAGATTATGGAAATCAACTCCCTATCAGCGTAGACACTACCATTGAAATATAGACACTAGCATTGATGTTTCTATCCCAATTTAGATGCTACTATATATAGGCATCTCAATTTAATCACTTCCCTCTATCGCTACTTTCATCCAATAATAATTTATCTCCCCTTATTTCAACTAATTCATCTTATTAATCCCCTTATAGCCATTTGATCTAATACCTGCTCTTCATTCTTCATGTCACGTAATAACCTTATAACATCTTATAACCTAATTAGTTCACATAATTCCCTATTATCCACTACCTAACCAAAATTATGTAATATTTGGGAATTTAAAATTCCCACTCACATAACCTAGTATATGAGTAGCCTCTCCTACTCCCCTAGATTCTCTATAACCCCCTAATCACATGACTAATCATCTAGTAATTCTTATTAGACTTCCAAAAAGACTAGAGGCTTTTATGTCTAGAACATTCTCTCCTCTAGAATCATCCAAGGAATTTTTATTTCCTTGGATAATTCTCCACCCTTGATCATGGCTTATTCCTAGCCATTATTTTATCTCATTCTCCTCTATAAAAATTAAACAATCCTCCATTGAACTAATTATGAAATCCATAAACCTCTATGTCAATCCCATGTTCAAATCCATGAATCAATCACTAGTCTGATTAATCAAAATATTGTCAAAGCTATTTACATGTTGTAAAAAATATGACTTTATCCATAGCAATCCAACATCAATAGTCATTAGTCTTTTTGTCTTAATATTATTTAGAGCATAAAATTTGTGAAGATGCAAACATAATGTAGGTATAATATTTTCATTTGAATTGTATTTTTATTTAATTAGATCCAAATTAGAGGTGTGCTAAAATTCTATGTAGGAAAGTGACAATCTTGTATAAATCAATCCATTTGCATAAAATTTTTACATCACATTTGGCAACCATAGTGGGAGCCCTCCTTTATGCTAATCTTATGTGTGAAGTGTGATTGTGAAACTTGAAAGACTGATTTGGCATGAAATTGGGTTAAAAACTTTCAAAAATCATCACATCCCTGGTGATTAGTGACTGTGCTTTGAAAAAGGTGATTTTGAAGCTGATAGTCATGATTTTGACCCCGACAATTATGATTTTGACTCAAACCATAGAAGCTAACTGTTAGTCTTTAGGTCACCTAACTATTTTCTTGAAGTTTTATCAAATCACTTATTGTTAGTCATAGTTTAGATAGTAATATATGATTTTGAAAATTGTAGTTATAATTTTGATTCCTATTTATGATTTTGACTAATCTAGTTACAATTTTTCTCTTAGGTCATTACTTATTTTAATCCATACTATTAGATGTTTTAATCAATTTGTTATAGAAATTTTACTCTCTATCTGATGTAGTTGGTTGTAGGATTTAGGAAAATACTCTATCAAACTAAATTCATAAAATCCTAACTTCTAATCAAAATTGCTTCTATGCATTTCATTTTTGATTTCTAGTTATAGTTTTGACACTGTCAATAGCAATTTTAACTAATAGTGAATTTGTATAAGATTCCAATCCACAATCAGTTTATTTTTTGACTGAGCATATCATTTACTATTTTATAGTTATTGGTCTTTTATCCCTAACAACTATTTTGTAGGAATACATCAAAATCTAATTTAAATCAACAATACAACTCCTCTAGTTGCAGTTTTGACACAACATAATATAATCCCTTTTAAATCTTACAAACCACTATGAATATGTTAATCTATTAAAATCATAACCTGACACTTATTTTAAATAAAGTTTTCATACATTTGTAAATATTTTAGTCTTTGTTTAGTCTTCAAAATCACTTGTAAATTTACTTTATATTTTGATTTTGTGCGTGTCAGTCGAGGGTTTGCCTTTTAACTACTAGTGGTCTTCTTCATAATATCACTTATTTAGGTGTTGTGATTTTGCTTTGTAGTCATAATTTTGTGACTCCTATAAGTGATTTTAAATGGATTAACCACATGGTAACCATGATAGTTTATTATCCATTTACATTATCATTTGTTTGTATCTATAGTTTTGACTTATTAGAAGCAATTTGGACTCTTTAGAAGTGATTTTAAATTAACACTATGTATCAATAATTATTATTATTATAGTAGTGATTTTGCATTCAGAATTGCCTTATATTTGCCTTCAATTTATCTTTTTTGAAGTGCATATTTTATGATCATTTTTGGTGAATTTTAAGTCATTTCAAGCATCCCACAAGTCCCAAATTACTTAGAGAGTATCCCTTGGGCACTACCCCCAGAACGCACAAGGAAAACTATCCCTTGACCCCATAAGGGGTGATACCCCTTAACCCCGCAATGGGAGCTACCCCTTGACCTCACTAGGGGATCCTACCCACAAATCCCAGTGTTGTGGCCCTTCACTCAAAAATTTATAGTGTAAAACCCATAATTTTTTTCAATATATTTATTAAAGTTTATTAGGCTAACCTTTTATTTAAATTTTAATAGAAGTAAAATTAGTGGCAAATTTGGATTTCTTAATATTAATAACATCTTATCTTTCAGGTCTTTATCTAAAATCTTGTCTTATAAGTAATATTCTTTGTCTAATGTCTTCTCTTGTAGGTCACCCCTTGAGATAGCCAAATCGAAACTAGTTTTAATTTTTTTCATTTGTTTTTCTTAATAAATAAACTTACTAAAAATATAAATTATGATATAGGGTTTTAAAAGGATTCATGTGATGGGGGTTTCACACCATTTATCCAACAAAGTGGGAACTCATTTTTGGATATGAAGGACTACCTGCACACAAGAGACAACTCAAAAAAGATTGATTAATAAGATAGATGAGTGGGCTACTTGGTACTAGACTAGTCCCAAAAAGTGGTACACTTCCTCACAAGGATGTAAGCCCATTGTTTTATGTAATTAAGTGGATAATATAATAATATAAATTATAACAAAGCATATGATAATATAGATGTGTTACTAAAATGAATTAGATTAATCTATTGCATAGATGTTATCAAATTATTCACTCTAATAAGTTATAGCCGAATCAATTTTGTTCTTATATTACTTCTAATTGTTCAGTAACTACTTCTAGAGTAGGAGCAAAGATAATTACACAAAGTCATAGCTCAAAATAAATATCACTCTGGTTCACAAAGAGTGGGTGGAGGACTATGGGTAAATCATAGATGGAAACTACATCACATATAACGCTTGACAATGCCATCTACAAATAGAGATTCATGATTTTAAGACCAAAAATAGTTAATTAAAATTAATTTAGACTATTAAACTAGATTTGTATTGCAAACAGAAAGTAAAAACATAGGGATCGATGTTGATTATCTCAGAATCATCATTGATTATACTAATCGATGATGACTCATGTGAATAATCATCATCTATCCTGATAGTAGGGAAAGAAAGTTCAATTTCGGGCCTAAAGTTGGGATTTAATGGATTATAAATGGATTTAGGAATAACTAATGATAATCTAACTAGACTAAGGATAATAAACATAACATAACCAAATAATATATGAATCAAAATATATTCAGATGAATAATATACTTACCTATGAAATGCTTCCAATATTATAGAAAATTATCATGTTGATGTATATGTTCTTAAGCTTTGAATGAGTGGGGATGGACTGAGATAGGCATGTCATTATTTCATAGGAATTATAGGGAAATTTCTCTAGAATTTTAGTGTACACATTCAAGATCTTTTTGCTCAAGGGTGATCTAAGTTTAAATTGACATCGATCCTAACAAGATTGATGAAAATTGTAGGGATCGATGTTGGGCCCTAAAACCCATTTAGTGGAATTTTTACACCAACTTGATATCCACTTTGTCACATCTAAATACTTTGTAAAGAGGTTAGCCTAATAATTTTTGGTAGCCAGCCAAAAGCTATTACACAAATCATGCACCAACTAGCTGATGACTAGCCATTTATCATATACTCAAGGCATCAATGAAGATTAGAAGATAAATGGCAAGTGGAACATAGGAATCATGGGGTCATGGAGTTGAACATTATGATGACAAAACTTTAGCTCAATGTTCAACACGTAACTTCTACCCTGGTAAAGATGATTTTGAAGGCTTATAAAAGGAGCTTGAACTAGAGGATGAAGGGGGATGAAGAACTACAGTGAAGCTCTTGTAGAATAACTTTAAAATCATGCTTTGTAAACTTTACTCTAGAGGACATTAAGGCTTAGATATAGAATGGAGGCCAATATTAATCCAATTTTATGTGTCCAAGCTCATTTGTGAGCCTCTGGGTTGTTAGTATTATGATTTTGAATATAAACTCTTGTTATGGACTTTAAATAATGAAAAATTGTGTTTCCTTAAATTGTACATGAGTTTGTCTGGTTCACATGTCTTGTAATATTGTTGTGGGATGAAAGTGTTTGTGTCATGTCATAATTTTGATCAATTATGTGAATTGAAGTTCATGTATTTTATTGGTTTTAATATTTTAATGGAGTCTCTATAATTTTCATGATGTCATTACCATTTCACATGCAAGATGAGTATAGGTCTATGCTAATGAACCCAACCCCTATTTAATTTGCATCTGTTCAGTATAGAGAGTAAGTTAAATCAAAGACATATTATGACCCACTAAATGCATATATGACCCCAAGCTTACCTTGAGCATAGACCTATGCCTATGAGTCTACCCCAAAGTTTAGTTTCTAGTGCATTTATTAAGTCCCCTTGGTGAAGCCTTGTGCCATGGTATAACTAGCCCAATGCGAGCCCTAATTCCTTCTAAACTAAACTTTAGGTGAGTGTATAAGGCTTATGCATTATGTGGATTGATGCTAACATAACTGAGTGTTTAAATTTTAATCATAACGGGACTTATCCCATACTTGCACTTGGTTTCAGTAAACCACCCTAGACCCATACAACATTTTGCTTCCATTGCTAGGACTCAAGTTGAATTTTATTACTGTGATGGTGTGAAAAAATGATGTACTGACTTCCTCTCAAAAACATTGAAAACTAGTTACACTGGGTGGAAAATATTTTTGTGTAGAAACATCCAACCTGCAAAGGATAAAAGCCAAGAAAATTGGTTTAGGATAACTTCTATGATTCTTTGTATGAGGTCTTTTTCTATGAGTTATTTGAGCATGTGTATAAGTGGTTGGTTGAATATTTAATCAAAAAAATAATAAGCTATGGATGGTGTTAAAAGTGGACAAAGGATGATCTAGACAACAATTCAGATGATAATTCGGGTGATGGGTCCACCCCAATTGATGGCAAAACTTCTGGGAGCTATAACTTTTGCACCGTAGCTCTAATTGACTCACCGTTTGAACCGTTGGAAAGATAATAATGAGGGGAACATCATGAGATGGCATGGATATTTTCTCAATGAAGTTTGACCCCCTAAAACCCAATGGAAGTGTCCCAAATTTTAATTTTAGTAGTGCAGTCTAAAAATAGTAAGTTTTTAAAAATAGTAATTCCTTGAGTTTTGTATTGTTGTAAATCATGGAAGTCAAACCAATTAATATCCCTCGAGATTGGTGACCTTCCACATCCTCTCCACACCTTTAAAACATGTATAAATGAATATGTAACTCAAAATGGAAATCAGACATCTCTTCTCAGAGATAAGCATATGTTTGGGTCTGCAAATTTGATCAATAAAACATCTCTTATTAAAGGTAGCATTATTTGAATTGTTTTGTTCTTGTTTTTTGAATTATCTTTTCAACCAAAGCTTTCAAGTTTTGGATTAGTGGTATCAGAGTGGTTTGTATTTAAAGTGTATGATCTCGAGGATGAGATCAAATTATAAGAAGCTTGGGTGGAAAATAGAACCAGTAGAATATCCACCTATTCACTCCAAATGACTTCAAATGGTAGACAACACTGAGGCATTTGATCCTTTCAAGGAAATGATGAACAATCAAGCCTTGCACAATTCCATAAATCATAGTCCCTTCCAAGTATGCATCAGGAATCAAATCAAAGTACAACTACCACACTTGATGACAAATATTGATGAAATCGGGACCATTACTTCTCAAGGAGGGAGGAATGATCTGGAAAACAATTTAGATGACAATTTGGGTGATGGGTCCACCCCAATTGATGGCAGAACTTTTGAGAGCCATAACTTTGACACTATAGCTCTAATTGACTCACTGTTTGAATGGTTGGAAAGCTAATAATGAGGGGAATGTTGTGAGATGGCATGGAGCTCTGCTTGATGAAGTTTGACCCCCTAAAACCCAATGGAAGTGTCCTAAATTTCAATTTTAGTAGTGTAGTCTAAAAATAGTAAGTTTTTAAAAATAGTAATTCCTCGAGTTTTATATTGTTGTAAACCATGGAAGTTGAAACAATTCATCTCCCTCAAGATTGGTGACCTTCCACATCCTCCCCATACCTTAAAAACATGTATAAATGAATATGTAACCCAAAATGGAAATTAGACATCTCTTCTCAGAGATAAGCATATGTTTGGGTCTGTAAATTTGATCAATAAAACATCTCTTATCAGAGGTAGCATTATTTGAATTGTTTTTTCTTGTTTCTTGAATTATCTTTTCAACCAAAGATTTTGATTTTTGGATCAAAGGAACACCTAGAGAGGCTTGGGACCCTAAATGTTACTTGGACTAGAGCAGTGGATAAATGGTGGCAAGGAGATCTGAATAGCTACGTACTTGAGTAAACAATATTAACTTATTCATGCCATGAGGAAGTGGAGTATCCATACTTTTGTGCCCCTATCAAAAAAATCTCAAGAAGTTAATGGCTGACTACAGTTTTGAAACTTTGGTGATGGAAGGCTAAAATCCTTTTACATATGAGCTACATAAAGGGAAAGAGGGAGATATGTAGGAAGATGGAAGGGGATGAGCAAATTGATATTTAAGAGCTCAAAAGATAAGCCTATAATAAGAGATGACACTAACTGGTGGAGGATATGTAACCTAAAAGTGTTGAGAGGACGTATAATGAATGGGAAGGGCATGGGGAAGGATCTCTTGAAAAATAACAATGTAAATATGAGAGGTATAATAAAGAGATAAATCGATCTCAACACTTGATAAGTATAGAATTCAATGAGTTCTTATATAATTTGATAACTATAGACATGTTTGATGTGCCTACCCCTTTGAACCTATGGTACATGCTCACACACTAGATCCCCCTCTTGAAGATAGTAAATAAAGTGATTATTTACCCTACCAATGCCTCAGATTTTAGACATTTTTTATATTTAAGAGATGACACTGACTGGTGGAGGATATGTAACCTAAAAGTGCTGAGAGGACCTATAATGAATGGCAAGGGCATGGGGAAGGATCTCTTGAAAAATAACAATGTAAACATGAGAGGTATAATAAAGAGATAAATCGATCTCAACACTTGATAAGTATAGAATTCACTGAGTTCTTATATAATTTGATAACTACAGACATGCTTGATGTGCCTACCCCTTTGAACCTATGGTACATGCTCACACACTAGATCCCCCTCTTGAAGATAGTAAATAAAGTGATTATTTACCCTACCAATGCCTCAAATTTTAGACATTTTATATATTTAAATTATAACTTTTTTATTGAGAAAATTAGTCCATACGAGGAGGTGAGCACAACTACCTATAGACCATTAAGTGCTAACTTACCATAATAGAACTTGAATGTGAATGTACCAACATAACCAATGACTATAATGCAAGGTGGGAAACAACCCATAAGAAGTGGTCTAGTAACACCAATGAGTAACTCAACACCAATGCTATCAACTATGCTAGCAAGAATAACATGACCAATACTTATCTCCAGGGTTGGAGGCATTGGAGGACCTCCGCCAGGACAAGCACCAAGGGGACAAGCACTGCCAATATCAGTTCCCCCCCCCCAACAACAAATCTAATATGAAATGGATATGCACCTTCTAGAGTATCAAAGTGTGTAAAATAATATAGATCATGTGTTGAAGTGTGAATTGTAGTGGTTCATGTGAGGCATAACCTAGTCAGAGTAAAAGGCTACTCAATTTGTAACCACTTTACTTGATCACTCCCATATCTATTATAGAAAGTTTGATCCCAACTAGGCCATGGTTGACTATGATACCCTAAAAGATGTATTCTTGAAGGAGTT
This sequence comes from Torreya grandis, assembly GCA_037957365.1. Lineage (NCBI taxonomy): Eukaryota > Viridiplantae > Streptophyta > Pinopsida > Cupressales > Taxaceae > Torreya > Torreya grandis. Next base: position 2,361,642 of record JARHVA010001312.1, read on the forward strand.
TAACATCTTAAAGATAAAAAAACAGAGCATTTCTATGCTAAAATAAATTACTTAAGGACTTTCAGAGAGTGTGCACTTATATGATGCATGTTTCAAAAATCTCATATCAAAGCTTTCGTATGTTATTCACCCTTCCCAACATGCATAGTGGTTCATTGGGGGTTTCTTGTGCTATTATAAAGATCAATTTCCATGAAGAATTTTATAGACCCTTGAGAAACACTTGAAGTCACACTTAGAGATGATGTAATAAGAAGTGTAAACATTGAGATCAACCCATTTATGGAGATGAAAATTGCATCTATCGCATCCCAACTCCAAAAGCTTATCACCACCTCTATGCATGACACTTAATGTAACCTATGGTGCACCAATTGTAAAGTAGAAGGCCATAATAGAACTAAATACCCATAGAGGAATGTGTGCACTCTGATTCTAAGATATGAAGTCTATCAAGAAGTACACGATGTGAAAAATTATCCTTTATTATCACACATCATCTAATTCAACACAACCATCTATTATCATTTATATAATGCCTACATTCATACCACTACTAACTTCCAGGTGATTAATAAAATTCATGAAAACATGGAAAGGGGTATGCGATAGGCTAAAATAGTAGTCGAAGGGAAAACAAACTAAGGAAATGATGGCTATAGAAAATACAATATAGGCTTTGATATGCAGTGAGGCACTAGAAGGCAAGATGGAGGATGCAATGATAGAAGGTTCCCACTGTGCTCATGTTATGAGTGTGGGTTAAAAGAGCATTATCAAAGTGACTGCCATACACATCCCACATGTGAGTATTATCGAGGGCCATATAAGGTCAAAAATTCCATGACATTTAAAAAAGGTTAAAATAAAGTAGGCCTGACATAGATAAGGGCATAGGGATGATTAGGTGTAAGAAAAAGATGGAAAAATGGACCCTAAAGGTATAACCTACACACATAATAGAAGTTAATGTCTAAGAAATTATTCATAATGGATTCACCACTTAGTCACTAGATGTGTTAGTACTTGAGTGCCTTGAGTATGGGGATAAGTATTGAAATGAATGCATACTACAGCTTGAACCAAAAGCCATGCCTTATCTAGACCCAATTTACCAAAAAGATGTACTAGAATAGGCTATGATCATAATACAAAATTTATAAGGGGAGCTATAATTAGCATGGGACATAGAAGTGTAGGCTGATACCACTTGAAATAAGCAGGATAATTGAAAGGCTAAAGTACAAGATTTGACTAAGATCCTATACCTACTATAGATTGAGGGTATGATTCCCCTATTAAAGAATTTACTCCTCAAACATATATGTCAAAATCAAGTTGAGGTCACTACATCACATATAGAGAGGGTGTGAGAAGTTTTACATACTCAAAATGTTGAATATGACCAAGAAATCTTGGTGGATGCCACTATTGATGGATGGTCTATCTATAGGTTTCTTGTAGACATAGGCATTATGATCAACATCTTGACCAAGACTGCTTGGGATAAAATGGGTAGCCCAATTTTGAGACCTTCCCCTCATGTGTTCTTCATGGCCAATAAGGCCCAATCATAGATTATTAGAATTTTGAAGAACATAGTTGTAGATATCATGGGTGCTAAATTATAGGCTAACTTTGAATTAATAGAGTTAGCAGAGAAGGACAAATACCCAATGATTTTGGGAAGGCTATGGTGTTATGCAAATAATGCAGATATGTGCTTCAAAAGGTGATACATGACCTTTGAAAATGGAAAGGAGAGGGAATTTATACCTATTTCAAATGACCAAGGACCCCTTATGTTGAGAGTGTGGACATTAATGATGAAATCAACCATATCTATAACATCACAGTATAAGGCACTGAGACTTTGGATCCAAATGATCAAGGAATTCTCTCTTGGGAATATGGATAGTCAACCTTAGAAACAATAGATGTTACTTACAAATGATGGGTTAAGTAAGCATATGAGACCACTGGCTGATGGTACCACTTGGTATGAATAAAGGTGCCATAACTAATAAATATAGGCTAGACATAGATTGATCATACTCCTAAAATATGAATTCCTTATGCCAAGAAAAAGGGAAAAGAGTGTTCCACATCAGTAAGGGAAAAATTGCTACACTCCCAAGATATGAAAGAAGTAATCATGTGGAATACTATGTCTATGACATTGATTCATGCATCCCAAAGGAGGTGGATAGAATGGGCACACTAGTGCATGCATTGAAAAACACTTTTGATCATTGGTGGGTAGTGTAAAGGCCTAGCTTGCCAACTTGGTAGGATGTAAAGGCAGCCATTTACACCATATTTTGAAAAATCAATGAGGTCTTAGACATTTTAAATTACTCTAGTGAATCTGACCCCATAGCACATGTACATCTTTATGAATAAATGTGTACTATTTGTGATGAAAATGCCTCAAGAAATCTATGGGTGCACACCTTCTACAGAACCTTAAATACTTGGGCACGGGCGTGGTACATAGTAAATGAGATGCACCATAAAATAGTAGACTAGGATACCCTTAAGGAGTGGTTTATTCATACCTTCTCCTTTTCTTCATAAAATCTTGAACTAATTGAGCCCTTATAGATGGTTATAAGGTGAATGTTTGAGGACACTACTATATTGGAAGAATGCCCAAGGGACATGTTTGACAAAATTTAGCACTCTTAACCTTATTCGAAGAATAAATTCTAAATAGTGACTCTAGTGATGAAGATGATGACACTTAGAAAGTGCATAATTGGAAGAATTTGGTAGGGGAAAATAGTTTAGTGCATCAAGTTGAGGACAACACCCTAGAATAAAAATACCCTACCCATATTCAGGTAGAGACAAATAAGGGAAAAAGACAAGTTGAGGATTCAAAATAATAGATGCATAAACCCTACCAATCACCATTAAAAATTACCAAGGTAGATATCCATTCAGAGGGGGAACCCAAAATTTCCACTCTGGGCACTTATTGGTCTAACATGAAATTGGTGCATATTATTGATATCTTGAAAGAATTCCAAGACTTATTCTTTTGAAACTATAAATATATGAAAGGCATCCACCAATACCTTAGGATGATGAGCATAAAACAAGTTGATGACACATGACCCATCAAGAAGCAACCTTACAGAATGAACCCAAATATTCATGCCAAGGTCAAGACTAAGATTGATGGTATGCTAGCCATAACGTTATCTACCTGGTTTAAGAGTCTAAATGGGTTAGCCTCATGGTCATTAGCATTAAAAAGGATGGGTACATTCAAATTTGAGTTTACTATATGATGTTGAATACCACCTACATGACTGACCCCTTCCCAACTCCATTCACTAATAAAATATACACATTTACTGATGGATTTTCAAGATAACATCAAGTCTAGATTGAGGAGGACAAACCCAAAACCACCTTTATGATCGAGTGGGGATGTTTCACATATAACATGATGCCCTTTGGGTTGAATAATGCACCAATCATTTTCTCCTAGGTAGTGATCACTGCATTCAAAGACTTCATTCACAAGTTCCTTCAAGTATATTTAGATAATTAGACAGTGTATGGGTTAGTAAAAGATCACCATGACAATTTGTGCCTAATGTTTAAAAGGTGATGATAGTTACAAATCTATTTGAATCTGAAGAAGTGTATTTTCATGATGCCATTTGGCACATTTCCTGGACACATCATCTGAAAGGATGGTATGCTCATTGATCCAACCAAGATTGTAATTATCCTCAAAATTTAAACACCATCAATGCGTAAAGACATCCACACCTTTCTTGTACATTAAGGATATTATAGGAAGTTCATAAGGAATTATGCTAGGATTGTGACACCACTAGAGGAACTCTTACAGAAGGATGGCCCATTCTATTAGGGCATGACATAAGAAGATGTTTTTGAGACCTTTAAGCTAAAATTAGCAAGTGTGTCGATATTACAATTTCCTGACTAGGCAAATCCCTTTCTATGTCCAGGTAGATGCCTCTGGTACTAAAATCAATGTGATTCTCACACAACCAGGTAAAGGGAAAATAGATCAACCTATTTCTTTCACACATAGGAAATTAACCAAGGTAGAACAAAATTACACCACAACTAAGCATGATGCACTTGTTATGGTCTATGCACTGTAGAAATTTAGACATTATTTCCTAGCAATCCCATTTATATTATTTATTGATCATGAGGTACTTAAGTACTTGGTGAATAATCCCATTTTACATGGGAACATTTATTAATGGATCATTTTGTTTCAAGAATACCAATTTTTTGTTGTAGTCAAGCCTAAAAAGTAAAACTCGTGCCTAAATCATCTGTCTTGCATCAACTCTAGAGATGCAACAATGCTAATTAAAGATGATATGCTTGATGTGTAACTCTATAGGATCCAATGCATTCAAAAATATTTAACAGAGATCCTTGCATTTTTCACCTCCAGATCTATGACTCAGACCATGACAACTAAAAAAATAAATAGATGATAGTTCACACCACCCATTTTTAACTCATTAGTAGAAAACTATAAAAATTGGGCCATGATGAGATCATGTGATGATGTGTCCTAGATCATGAATGGGATTTGGTACTACAAGAAGCACATGAGGGGATTATTGGAGGGAATTATTCTAGAGATTCCATATCATAAAAAGTGCTACAATTAGGCTTGTGGTGGCCACCTATGTTTAATGATGTAAAAGAATATGCCAAAAAATGTGACGTCTTCTAGTGTACTAGAAATCTAAACCACTAGGATAAGATGCCCCTCATCCCCATCCTTTCTCAAGTGCCATTTGAAAAATTGGCCATTGATTTTGTTGGGCTTATTACTCCCACTAGAAGGTGAATAGGCATGAGGTATATTTTGGTTGCTACAGATTAATTCACCAAGTGGGATGAAGTGGTGCTAACTAGAGACTATATAGCCATCAAAATAACAAGATTCATTTTGGAAAAATTATCAGTAGGGATGGGTGGTCACTCAACTTGAATAGTGATTTTGGCACACATTTTGTTGGGAAATATGGGGAGCACACAATTGATTACCTTTGTATAAGAAACTAAACACGGAATTTAACCAAAATGCACAAGTAACTAGAATTCATAAATAACACAGAATATGAGAGACAATACCCAATTGTATTAATACTCTTCCAGAAAATAATTACAAATGAAGAGATGCCACACTCTTCCACACCTTACAGGATTCCCACACCAAGTGTTCAATAATTCACCTTCAAGAGTTCTCTCTCAATCACGGTCCCAACACACAACTCAAACACAGAGTTGGTGTTCACCTCCAACCAGTCAGTAGCAACACTGCCAGTACACAAGTGCTCCACGCACTTCACAACCAAGTACTCCATGCACTCCAAGTAGATCTCCCATAAACTTGCAACACCTACAACTCAAATGATCTTACTTACCATGTAGAACTTCTCTACACTTGGAAGGATCTACCTTGCCTTCCTCTATGCTCTTGACTGAGTACACACCGTACTCTAAGTAGATCTCTCCTGATCTTGCTACCTATTGTGTAGTATCTCCCTGATCTTGCTACCACCTGCAAACCTAGATCAAACACACACAAACATCTACAAATCAATGATCTTACTTACCATGCAGATATCCAAACATGGCCTTGCACACCTGTCGACCAAGATCATACATACATGAAGAACCCTTCTGATTCTCCAAACCAGCACCCACACTTGGCACTACTGTGGAACTAGGAGGAACTACCCTTGTTCAGTTCACAATCTGAAGGAACTAACTAAACTCTCTCAAACTAGCCCAAATTACAATACAACCCATGAGTCTATTATATAGATCTCATGCAAACAATAATTAGACTTACAATAATTAGAAACTCTAATTACAATAATTAGATCCGTAGCTCAAGACTATAATTGGCCTTCTACATGCAAACAACCAGTTCATTAACTAACTGTCTGTGAAATTGATAGTCTCAAAACTACACAGGTGATCGACGTCAATCCCTGTCTGCCTGGAGGTGATCGATGTCAGCCGACCCTGACCGACGCCAGTTGCTCTGGTCACCTGATCAGATTGATGTCAATTGATCAGACTGATGTCAGTTGCTCTACAACCCAGCAACCTCTCAGCAACCTCCTCCATGTTTGCATTAGTGAAGCTTTTAGCTCCACAACCTAACAATCTCCCACTTGGAGATAAATAACTGCACTATACCTATACTTGTACCCTATCTAATCTATTTCCTGGCTTGTATCCCTCTTCAAGATCAATCTTGAAGACCAACGACCACAAAACCTGTGGTGCACCTCCTATCATCCGAGTAACCTGCCACATCCGAACCTAAAAACCCATGTAGTGAATTGCTTAACCCTGCATAGCATGAATCCCCACTGCTGGTCCCTCTCAAATCCCTGAGAACCCACTGAAAATGCTTTCCAGTGCTCCTTCCATGAATTGGCCCAAACTCTCTGACAGCTCCCACTGCTTGGGAAAACTCAAGTCTAGCACAAGACCTCATGTGATTTTAGACACTTAACTATCCAGCCCTTAGTGTGCTCTAGTTCTGGATCTTGAACCTCACCAACACCTCTTTCAAATTAGCTCCCACTAGAGACAAAATCAACCTGTGATCTTCCATGTCTCTCATGCCAAAGAATTTTATTGCTCTAAATTCTTCATGACATACCACTGAACTAACTTTACCTTTAGCTTAGCAAAACCCTGTATACATGTACCTACAATAAGCACATCATCCACATACGGTAATAAGATAACATCATGATCATCATCCACCTAGTAAAGAAACAAAACACAATGGTTACAATGACATTGACTAAAGCCATGCTTTGTCATCCACCTGTCAAACCTGTACCACTGTCCTGCAGCTTCCTCAAGACCATATGACCTAGTCTTCCATCTCACGTATCCATTCTCTCTATTCTTTAACTAAGGTATCCATTCATCTTTTAGTGCTTTCTTTCTAGCTGACAACCCTACCAAATCTCCCGTTTAGTTCTGCAATTCCTGAATCATGCCATGCTCCCACTGTTTCTTGGATCCTTCTTGCTCTACAATAAGCAATGAGTATAAAGAAGAGGAACAACAAATTTGAGGCTTACTTACCCTTTCAATCCTCCATATGGGTGTTTGAGACTCCTTGATAGCATGTGTCCACCCAAAATCCATTCCAGTGATCGACCTCGGTCACCACACAATCTACATCCGACCGACATCGGTTCCCTGTGATTGATCCTGACTACCGACACCAGTTTCCCTACCGACACCAGCATCTACCTGTTACTGATGTTAGTCCTCCTGACTGACGTTGGTCTTACCCTACCTGACACCACTGACTCTGGTCTACACATGACCGACATTGGCACCTATCTGTTTGATGCCAGTTCCTCCTGACCGACACCGGTACCTATGTTCTCCTGTGAGTGATGACTTTTTACCTGCGAGCTCTCTTTGGATCAAAACCCTATCCAAACTACTCTACTTAGAGTTACTCAGTCCCATCCACTGATCTCTATCCATCATCTCCTCCATAAACACCAAGGCTTTGCAGTTCTTAAGTCTGTCAAACACATCCGTCTTCTGCTTAAGAACATGCATCCCCTTCTTACACATGTGACCAAGCCTACAAAGCCACATCTCTGCAACAAAAGAAGAATCAGTATTATGAGTAGATAGATAAAGGATACCTACTTTCTTACCACCTACTAATTCAAGTGCATCCATTGTGAGAGTTTTTGTGCATCTCTCATCACCCAACTTTCCTGAAGAAATTAGCCTCATCTCCAAGACCGGGACCTACATGACCTCCTTCAACACCCACATGTTGGCTGCCTACAATTTTAGCTTCACTTCCCCTTTGTTATCCATGTGACAAGGCTTGCCAGATCCTAAATAAATATTTCCAAAGTCTCCAAAGACCTTAACATGGAAAAATACTCTATTTGGTGCTGCATGGAAAGAGGAAACAAAATCTTTAAACCAAGATTCTACTTTATCCAAGGAACATCCTAGAGCATCCTGTGTAACCACACCTGCAACATCTACTTCTTCAATTCCTTCATGCTGATCTTCAACCAACCAACAATATTTCTTTACCTGCTCTTTCTTTCCATAACACCGTAATTGACCATTCGTGCTTTTCAATTCTTCCATTCTTAGTGTACTTTATTCTACCATTGCTATACTCCCACTCAAATAGAAACCCCTGTGAGTAACCTGTAATCAAACACAAACCTGCTCCCTACAACCTTAGCTCTGATACCACTTGTTGGGAAATATGGGGAGCACACAATTGATTACCTTTGTATAATCAACTAAACACAGAATTTAACTAGAATGCACAAGTAACTAGAATTCAGAAATAACATAGAATATGAGAGACAATACCCAATTGTATTAATACTCTTCTAAAAAAGAATTACAAATGAAGAGATGCCACACTCTTCCACACCTTAAAAGATTCCCACACCAAGTGTTCAGTAATTTGCCTTCAAGAGTTCTCTCTCAATCACGGTCCCAACACACAACTCAAACACAGAGTTGGTGTTCACCTCTAACCAGTCAGTAGCAACACTGCCAGTACACAAGTGCTCCATGAACTTCACAACCGAGTACTCCACGCACTCCAAGTTGATTTCCCATAAACTTGCAACAACTGAAACTCAAATGATCTTACTTACCATGTAGAACTTCTCTACACTTGGAAGGATCTACCTTGCCTTCCTCTATGCTCTTGACTGAGTACACACCGTACTCTAAGTAGATCTCTCCTGATTTTGCTACCTGTTGTGTAGTATCTCCCTAATCTTGCTGCCACCTACAAACCTAGGTCAAACACACACAAACATCTGCAAATCAATGATCTTACTTACCATGCAGATATCCAAACATGGCCTTACACACCTGCTGACCAAGATCATACATACATGAAGAACCCTTTTGATTCTCCAAACCAACACCCACACTTGGCACTATTGTGGAACTAGGAGGAACTACCCTTGTTCACTTCACAATCTGAAGGAACTAACTAAGCTCTCTCAAACTAGCCCAAATTACAATACAACCCATGAGTCTATTATATAGATCTCATGCAAACAATAATTAGACTTACAATAATTAGAAACTCTAATTACAATAATTAGATCCACAGCTCAAGACTATAATTGGCCTTCTACATGCAAACAACCGGTTCATTAACTAACTGTCCATGAAACTGACAATCCCAAAACTGCACAGGTGACCAACGTCGGTCCCTGTCTGCCTGGAGGTGACCGACGTCGGCCGATCTTGATCGACGTCGACTGCTTTGCTCACCTGATATGACCGACGTCGGTTGATCAGACTGACGTCGATTGCTCTACAACTCAGTAACCTCTCAGTAACCTCCTCCATGTTTGCATCATTAAAGCTTTTAGCTCCACAACCTAACACATTTCATCAATAAAATAGTTCAAATCTTGTTGTCCAAGTAAATGGTGGTGTACTATAAAATAACACCCTACCACCCCCAAATTAATGGAACCATAGAAACATTCAATAAAATATAGGGGACATGACTCAAAAAATTATGAAACATTAGTCATAAGGATTGGGATGACCATGTGTTAATGGTGTTATGGGCCTATTGCACAATATACAAGCACTTGAACAAAGCTAAATCATTCTAACTAGTATTTGGTTTAGAGTCTATTTTACCTATGGAGTTCCTATTTCCTTTATTTAATATTGTATGCATTATTTTATTAGACAACCAAGAGTCATTAAGCACATGTATGGAAGATCTAGAGAGACTAGATGAGATACGTGCTGGAGCATAATAGATCCAGTAGATAGAGAAGGCCCACCAAAAGACATGGCATGATAATCACATCAAGCAAAACGTGTTTATAGAAGGTGAGATAGTATTATTATATGATTCTAATTACCTAAGGTACCCAAGAAAATTATAGATCAAGTGGATGGGACCTTATGTCATCCATAACATTTTACAAACTAGTGCATTTAAGCTATGTATGTTGACTGGTGAAATGCTCCTTACGCATTTAAACAGTAACAAATTGAAATCATACCATCACTAGGATGGTGCTTGTGCCATATAATGTTGAATTTATAATAAAATTTTGGTCTCTTTATCTTATGACCATTATAACATTGGCACGCGTTAATTATTTTCTTTATGTTATGTTTCTTTTGTATTGTTTGAAATAAGCATGGCACTTTTAGGTTCATAGTAAATTTTTTTTGGCACTTATACCCATATAAATCTAGTTAGGTGAGTCAAGATCGATCATTTTTTAAGAACATAAGGCTAGACACCTAAATTTATAAGTGCATGTGAAGTATGCTAGGCTAAGTGAATTATAAGTACAAATTGATGAGAAAAGTTCAAAGGATGTTCATGCATAAAAGACCAAGAGGAGACAATGAGGCTCTAGAGGACCAGTGAAATAATTTGTATAGATAGGGGAGGCCAAAGCAAGAAAAAATAAAGCATAGAGAAATCAACTAAGAAAGTGAGGCATGCTTAAAAGGAAGTGTAGCATAAGAGAAGAGATGAAACCTAGGAGGCTGAATCACATGCATGTGAAGTGTTACACCTAGGTAACCAAAAGGAAGGCAAAGGTCATGCTAAGATGAACAAAGTGCAAGAAAGTGACTATTTTTATAGCTATCACCCACCTAAAAATTAGTGAGAAGTGACCATTTGAATTACCTACCACTTCCTTGAAGAAACCATTAGTAGAGTCAATGTTATGGTGGCAAAAGAATAAAGATCTACATTAATGAGCAAAGGTGGTGGATTTTTGAAAATTTTGTGGGTTTTAGAATATTTTGAGGATATAAATTATGCCAACCATAAATTTAGTAGATGAGAACACCACATAAGACTAGAGATGGTAAAGATATGAGGTTTACTTGTCATTTTCAATAGATCAAAATAGATGAAGGAGTTGAAGCCACCAAAAGAGAAAATGCCACCAGAGAGGAAACAAGTTCCCCAAAAATTTCCCAAGGGTGAGAAAAAGAATGATTAAGATATTGTATTTGGCCTTAAGGAGAAGAGGAGGAAAATAGAGGGAATTTGAAGGAAAAATGTCAGGAACATGAAACACCGGAAGCATACAATTGATTACCAAACCAAGCAACTTAATATGCAGAAATTAACCAGAATCACAAGTAACTAGAATTCAGAATAACACATGATATGAGAGACAATACACAACTTGTATTAAAACTCTTGCAGAAAAGAATACAATAAATAAGATGCCACTTCTTCTCCACCACCTCTTCAGAGGCTTCCCACACCTCAAGTGAATAGTAATTCTCTCCTCAAAGCTCTCTCTCTCAGGTCCCAACACACAACTCAAACACAGAGTTGGTGTTCACCTCCAGTGCTCCACGCACACCACAAGTGCTCCATGCACTCCAAAAGTACTCAAGGTACTTCAAGTAGATCTCCCATGAACCTACAATAACCTGCACCTCAATAGACCATACTTATGGAAGGAACTCCCTTGCCTTCCTCTTTGCTCTATCTAAGTACACACCTGTACTCCAAGTAGATCCTGCCTGATTCTGCTCCCTATTGTGTTGCTGTCCTATCTAATCTTGCACACCTGTAAATCAACCTGGTTTTGCACACGTGTGAACCTTGACCTTGCACACACATACACCTGCAGATCAATGATCTTAATTACCATGCATATCTCCTATAAAAGGCCATGCTCACCTGATGACCAAGATCATACATACATGAAGAACCCTGCTGATTCTCCAATCCAGCACCTACACACCTGGTACTGTGGCACTAGGAGGAACACACCATAGCTCTACCTCACACACAGAAGGAGCTTATAATATTTCTCTCTTACTCTCTAGCACAAGTTTCCAATACAACCATGAGTCTATTATATAGATCTCATCCAAACAATAATTAGACATCTAATTACAATAATTAGATCCGCAACTCCCAGTCTAAAAATAGCTCTCATCATGCAAACACTTGGTTCATCAGCTGAATACCCATAATAAACTCGCAGTCAAACCACACAGGTGATCGACGTCGGTCCCTATCCATCTGGAGGTGACCGATGTTGGCCGATCCCTGACCGACGTCGGTTGCTTCTCTTCACCATCCTGCCAACGTCAGCTGATCAGACCGACGCCGTTTGCTCTGACACTCAGCAACCTTTAGCAACCCCTCCAATGGCCTTCTCCATGTCTGCATCAATGAAGCTTTTAGCTCCACAACCTAACAATCTCCCACTTGGAGATAAATAGCTACACTGTACCTGTACCCCGTCTAATCTATTTCCTGGTTTGTATCCCTCTTCAATATCAATCCTGAAGACAACCCACCACACATCCCATGGTGTACCTCCTGTCATCTAAGTACCCTGCCACATCCGAACCTAAAAACACATGTAGTGAAGTCCTGACCCTGCATAGCATGAATTCCTACTGCTGGTCCCTCTCAAATACCTGAGAACCCACTTCCTTGAATTGGCTCCTAACTCTCTGACAACTCCCACTACATGGGAATACTTAGGTCTATACCAGACCTCATGTGATTTTGGACACTATACCTGTCCAACCCTTAGTGTGCTCTGGCTCTGCATCCTAAACCTCGCCAACACCTAATTCACATTAGCTCCCACTGGAGACAAAATCAACCTGTGATCTCCATGTCTCCCATGTCAAAGAATTTTGCTGCTCCAAACTCCTCATGACATGCCACTGAATTAACCTTACCCTTAGCTCAGCAAAACCCTGTATGTCTAAACCTGTACCAAGTTCATCCTCTACATAAAGCAACAGGATAATGTTGCAACCATCATCCACCTGGTAAGACAAACACAATGGTTATACTGACATTAACTAAAGCCCTGCTTTGTCATCCACCAGGTACCACTTGTCAGTCCTGTCCCACTGTCCTGCAACTCCCTCAAGACCATATGCTTGGTCTTCCATCTCACGTGTCCATTCACTCTATTCTTCAACTAAGGAATCCATTTGTCTCTGTGCTTTTGCACCAGCTGGTAACCCTACCAAAACTCCCGTTTGGTTCTGCATCATATCCCTGCCATGCTCCCACTTGTTTCCTAGATCCTTCCTTCTCTACAATCAGCAACAAGTATAAAGAAGAGGAACAACGAATTTGAGGGACTACTTACATCTTCAGTCCTCTATATGGGTGTTTGAGACTCCTTGACAGCGTGCTGTCCACCCAAAATTCGTTACAGTGACCAACCTCAGTCACTCCACAGTCTGCATCCGACTGACGTCGGTTTTCATGCATCTGTCCCTGACTACCAACCCTGCCGATGTCAGTGTCTCTTCTGCCGACGTCGGTCCTCATGACCGACGTCGGTCTTACCTACTACTCAACATCACCGGCTTTGGTCTGCACATGACCGACATCGGCACCTATCTGTTCGACGCTGGTTTCTCCTGACCAACATTGGTATCTGTGTTCGCCTGTGAGTGATGACTTTTTACCCGTGAGCTCCTTTGAATCAAAACCCATGTCCAAACTACTCTGCTCAGAAGTATCCAGCACCATCCACTGGTTTTTGTCTGCCATCTCCTCCATAAACACCAAGGCTTTCCAGTTCTTAAGCCTATCAAATATTTTTGTCTTCTGCTTAAGAACATGCATCTCTGTCCTGCTCATGTGACCAAGCCTACGAAGCCACGTCTCTGCAATAGAAGAAGAATCAGTAATATAAACAAGTAGATAAAGAGTACCTATTTTATTACCACCAGCTAATTCAAGTGCATCCGCTGTGAGAGTTCTTGTGCATCTCTCATCACCCAATATTTCTGAAGAAATTAGCCATATCTCCAAACCTGGGACCTGCATGACCTTCATCAACACCTGTGTGTTGGCCGCCTGTAATTTCAGCTTCACTTCCCCTTTGCCAATTTTTTGGCAAGGCTCACCAGCTCCTCTACCTGGGGCTACATGGAAAGAGGCAACCGAATCTTTTATCCAAGATTCAACTTTATCCAAGAAACCTCCCAGAGCATCCTGTGCCACATGACCTGCAACATCTACTTCTTCAGTTCCTTCATGCTGATCTGCTACCAACCAACAATAATTTTTTACCTGCTCTTTCTTTCCATGGGACCGTAAGTGACCATCTGTGCTTTTCAACTCCTCCATTCTTAGCTTACTTTCATCTGCCATTGCTCTACTCCCACTCAATCAGAAACCCCTGAGAGTGACCTGTAACCAAACACAAACCCTGCTTCCTACAACCTTAGCTCTGATACCACTTGTCAGGAACATGAAACACCGGAAGCATACAATTGATTACCAAACCAAACAACTTAATATGCGGAAATTAACCAGAATCACAAGTAACTAGAATTCAGAATAACACATGATATGAGAGACAATACACAACTTGTATTAAAACTCTTACAAAAAAGAATACAATAAAGAAGATGCCACTTCTTCTCCACCGCCTCTTCAGAGGCTTCCCACACCTCAAGTGAATATTAATTATCTCCTCAAAGCTCTCTCTCTCAGGTCCCAACACACAACTCAAACACAGAGTTGGTGTTCACCTCCAGTGCTCCACGCACACCACAAGTGCTCCATGCACTCCACAAGTACTCAAGGTACTTCAAGTAGATCTCCCATGAACCTACAATAACCTGCACCTCAACAGACCATACTTATGGAAGGAACTCCCTTGCCTTCCTCTTTGCTATATCTGAGTACACACCTGTACTCCAAGTAGATCCTACCTGATTCTGCTCCTTGTTGTGTTGCTGTCCTATCTGATCTTGCATACCTGCAAATCAACCTAGTTCTGCACACCTGTGAACCTTGACCTTGCACACACATACACTTGCAGATCAACAATCTTACTTACCATGTAGATCTCCTATAAAAGGCCATGCTCACTTGATGACCAAGATCATACATACATGAAGAACCCTGCTGATTCTCCAATCCAGCACCTACACACCTGGTACTGTGGCACTAGGAGGAACACACCATAGCTCTACCTCACACATAGAAGGAGCTTATAATATTGCTCTCTTACTCTCTAGCACAAGTTTCCAATACAACCATGAGTCTATTATATAGATCTCATCCAAACAATAATTAGACATCTAATTACAATAATTAGATCCGCAGCTCCCAGTCTAAAAATAGCTCTCATCATGCAAACACTTGGTTTGTCAACTAACTACCCATAATAAACTCGTAGTCAAACCACACAGGCGGCCGACGTCGGTCCCTGTCCGTCTGGAGGTGACTGACGTCGGCCGATCCTTGATCGACGTCGGTTGCTTCTCTTCACCATCCTACCGACGTCAGCTGATCAGACTGATGCCGGTTGCTCTGACACTCAGCAACCTTTAGCAACCCCTCTAATGGCCTTCTCCATGTATGCATCAGTGAAGCTTTTAGCTCCACAACCTAACAAAAAATAGGAAAGTAGAGATTTTAGTAGAACAACTAGTTCATCATTAATAGGGTAGGAAGCTCAACAACCAAATGCATAATCACATTTCCCATGAAAAAAAAGTAGACCAAACATAATTTCAAGATTTGATAGGATCAATCAACCACACTTAAATAGTAGTAGGTTCAGGATGGGGAAGAAAAGACTAAGCACAAGACCACTAAAAATGCATAGGGATGTGCAAAATGTAAAAGTGATAAGTGAAGCAACTACCATAAAATTAGAGGTATAATTGGTAGAGGGAGTTAACATCATGGATATTGATCTAACCAAAAGCATAAATATCACCTACTAAGAGATGGAGTACTCATTAGAAGTCATGGTGGGGTAAAAGTTGGTATCTTTTGCCCATACGTGCAAGTTAAAAAACTATAATCATAGGATAGTCAATAACATGCAGGAGATGAACAAAGACTAGATGGTAGACATAGGAAAGAAGAAAAAGGTAGGCATCACACTTTTTTATGTCTCCACTAGAGACAAGCTATAAACCATAGGTTAAACATAAATTTTTGAGCTCCCATGCTTCAACAAGCCAAAAGACTTGGTACGTTTCCTTCTCTTGTAGGTGTATGGCGATTGGTTTTATTTTGATGGATGGCACATGAGAATTTCTACAAGCTACATAAATAGTATCATAGGTCTTCCTAGCACAAGAGCAAATATATGGGAGATAATGGAGGATGATGTAAAGTTAGAGAGGGTTGTGAAGCTCCTAGGCTATTACAAGTTAGGATATGGATTCCCTATCAAATAAATCCAAGACCTAAGCACAAGGGAAACAACATACTTGGTAAGTGCTAAAATTTTCCTTGGTGGCTAATAGTCAGATATAAGTAAAACTTTCTTTGCATTTCCCACCACATGGTGTAGGGATAAATGTTCAACATCTCCAAGTTCATTATAGAGGATATCATAAATAATGTGCAAGAATACCATTGGGTGTGTAAGACCTTTTGATGGGGATACATGCTTATGACCATTTATGGGTGTTTCTACTAGACCATGAGTCCTTAGAGATTAAGTAATAGGAATTCATCTTCCCCTCCAAATACTCATAGAAGTAAAAAAATAAAGTGCAAGGGTGGTTTGATATATATGTGGAGGCATTTAGAAAGGAGTGGCACATCCCATAATAACTCCCTCAACAACTCATGGGAATGGAAATTTCATTATGATGCAACACTTCTATGTGGTGTGCTTAACACTCATAGATGGAAATATTTTAGGTTGGCTCTAATTACCTTACATGTTCTCAACTAAATACTTCATGATGGTGCTAAGGATAATCCTAAATATATACTAGATTGATATCCAAGCTAAGGGCATTGATTGTGATAGAAGGATGACGAGGTGTCAATTTGTGCACCCTAAAGCCAAGGCAACTAGGGATGAGGAGGATGATAGAAATAGGCCTAACATCTATCCCATCTAAAGGGTAATAATCAATGGAATATTTTTCAATTTATACTATGAGATGAAGCCACATAATAAGGGTGGAGATCCTAGCAAGGATGATGAGCACCCCCTCCTAGCTAGTGATGAAGGAAAGAATGCACCAAAAGTTTAGGTGAAGTCACTCTCGAAGAAGTAGGGTGAAAATTAGAGGATATTACATAGCACATATAGTTAAAATAGCCTCCAATAAATAAATCATGCAACCTACCTTGAAAAAGTGTGTGACATTCAATTAGAAGGGTGCTTCTTCTAGCAAGCATCCAAGGAAAAATACTAAGGGAACTATAACATTCCCTACCAAGACCCCTGTAAATATGAAAGAGAGGCAGCCCTAGTGCCCATAATAGAATAAGAGACTGAAGAAGATAGGGCAAGGATTTATATCCTATAAATATAAGAAGGTGAAGATGATTTCGACGTTGGAATTATTCAGGAGGCCTTGTAAAGTGGCATGACTACAATACTAAGAGTAACTAAAGAAATGATGAGCCTTACCTATGATGTAACCTTGATAAATATCCAAACATATAAAATAATTAAAACATCAAAGGATAAGTCCTCCCAAGTGGCCCTTCAATCTATCAAAGATAAAAGAGAAGCTCAGAGAAAGATGGGACTCAATAAAGAATACATAAACTAGGCTTTGTCACTTGAAGAGAAGAAAAAAATTAAATGGTAATAGAAGAAGGCCAGGTTGGAGAAAAGGGCCTCAAAAGTACCCTTGAGCATAGAGCTAGTAATAAAAGTGGTTGAACAAGTGCTAAGTGACCTTGCTAGATAAGTAGAAGTTGCTAAGGCACGCTCGAGTAGTGAAGGGGTGTCAAGACCAAAAGAGGTGATAATGACACCTCAAATCAACAAATAGAGACAACTAAAGAGCACTAATAGCAGAAATGTGACCTTAGATTCAAAGGTATAACCCTTAAGGTAAATATTAAAAATCCCTAGGATGAGGAAATAGACTAGGGGGATAAGTTCAATGAAGCAACCCCCAAGGACCAGATAAGTGGCTCGTTAGAGGAGCACACCGAAGAGAGTAGTGACACCATTGAAGAGGAAGAAGTACACATAAATAAGGTTGTCATAAAAAAAGATTATATAGATCTTAACATTAGGGAAACAACATAGAATAATTAGGGGGATGAAGATTTATACTTGTATAAAACTATGCCCCTCAATTTTTCATGATAAGGACATTTAAATAGCTTTCATTTACACTAGACAATTACATGGATGAGCCCCAATTTGAGGTGCTAAAGGATGATACTTTGAGCCTAGAATATTTTAAGGAAGGATAGGAATCCCTTATTATTGACCTTTGTGCCATGAACCTAGTCTAATCTAGGAATGTGCTAATAAAAATGGCTATGAAAGTAATGTGATAAAATGTCATAAATGATGACAAGGTGAGGAAAATGATCAAACTCCTCAAGAAAGCCAAGGATCAAATGTATGCCAATAGGTTCAAATTATAATATCTTTGTAAGTGCATAGAGGCATCTAAGCCATCTCTTTTGGTTAATGTCAACACTTCAGACCTTTTAGAGGTTGATAAGATTTGTGTATTGGTGGAGCAGATTATCCCAAGACTTTAGCCTAAGCTAGCATAAGAAGAAGAAGAAGAGGAAGACCCCAACATCTCACTAAAGAAGGGTATATCAGACAAGATCCAAGAAGAAGAGGATCTCTTCATAAATTTGAAGGAGGGCATGAAAATAATAGGTGAAATCTTATTAAAATTATATAAAATAACCTCATTAATAGATGCATGCTTAAATCAAGTGAATGATGAGGAGTAGTTGATGGCTCAAGTGTACTCCATACATAGGGTAGAAAGGTTGAAAATCATAAACAATGTTAATGTATTAAGAAATCAGATCAAAGATCAGGAAATAACCATGGAATACTCTTCTGTGCTCTGTAGACTAAGGCCTATGAGCAAGGGGAGATATTATATAGAATTGTGGCAAAGGTGCAATCCAAAATAGAAGCCTTCCATAAAGAGATAGATAAAATAGATACACTTGAACTCATTGTTTCATCAATAGAGATTGATAGCACCATAAGAGAGATCAAGCTAGCCATAAAGGGCTTTGAAGATTTTAGCTCAGAACCCTAGGAGATTGTGGCTAAGTTTTTTTCTCCTAAGAGTTTGATGGTTTAGTTTGAGGGTGAACTAGGATTTTTGTATGGGGTAATATTGGGACCCTAAACTCATTTAGTGAAATTTTCATGCCAAATTGATATCTACCTCAATACATATAGATATTTTGGCTAGAGGTTAGCCTAACAATTTTTGGTAGATAGCTAGAGGATGTAGTGAAAATCATGTGCTAGTTGGTTGATGACTAACAATTTTTTGAATACTCAAGGCATCAACGAATATATCAAGATAGATGACAAGTGGAGCATAAGAATCACAGGGTCATGGAGCCAATATTTATGATGACAGAACTCTAGCTTAGTGATCAACATGTATCTTCCATCTTGGCAAAGATGCTCTTGAAGTATTATAAAGGGATCTCAAACTAGAGGATGAAGGGGGATGGATAACTACAATAAAGCTTTGGTATAATGACTTCAAAACCATGCTCTGTAAACTTTGCTCTAGTGGCCATTAAGGCCTAATAGATAATGGAGGCCACTCTAGCTCCAATTTTATGTGCCCAAGCTCATTTGTGAGCCTTTGGGTTATTAATATGATTTTAAATATAAACTCTTGATATAAACTTTGAAAAATGATAAATGGTGTTGCCTTAAATTATACATTATTTTGTCTAGTTCGCATGTTTTGTAGTATTGATGTGGGATGCAAGTGTTTGTGTGATGTCACACTTTTGATCAATTATATGAATTGAAGTTCATGCATTTTACTAGTTTGGATATTTTAATGGAGTCTCTATAATGTTCATGGTATCATCACCATTTTACACGCAAGATGATTATAGGTCTATGTTAGTGAACCCAAACCTTATTTAATTTGCTTCTATTTAGTATGAAGATTAAATTAAATCAAAGACCTCTTATGACCCACTAAGTGCTTACATGACCCCATGCTTACCTTGAACCTAAGACTACACCTATGGGTCTACCCTAGAGTTAATTTTTTGGTGCATTACTTAAGTCCCCCTAGTGAAGCCTCATGCCATGGTACAACTAGTCCAACATAGGCCCCATTTCCTTCTTAGTTGTACTTTGGGTGAGAACAAAAGGCCTATGTCTTATGTGGATTGATGCTAGCACAACCGAGTGCCTAAATGTTTATCACAAAAGGAGTTATCCCATGATTGAACTTGGTTGCAGTAAACCACCCCTAGACCCATAGAATAATTGATGTCAATCCAGTCTAAGTTTACCAAGTTTGTTTAAAGAAATTTAATTCATAGGGAGAGGTTATTAAAAGGTTAAAAATAACTTACTTATAATAAATTTGGGGATATTTGACTAGATATAGGGAGGATTAATTAGTTAAAATTAGTTACCTAAGTAAAAAGTAATTAGTAAGACTAATTACACTAAGTAAGATAGTAATCAATAAAACTAAATTAACTAGCATAAAAAAAAATGGGAAAATGGTAAGACACATATATTCATACTAATATAAAAGTGTAAATTCATAGTATATACATGTACCCCTTTCTATTGAAAAGTTTGTGATAACATGCCATGAGACAAAAATGAGGATGGGTCCAATGCCCTAGGTTTATGTGAGGATGTATCCCCCCTCAAATTGGGAGCCAATGAAGGATGGTGAGATGGAGATGGGATTGAAAATGAGGTGGTAATGGATAAGGTATATAGAAAATGAGCATAAAAGATGCAAAGATAAGCATGAAGTAAAATGTTTCATGAATAAGATATATTATATCTGAATAGGAATGCCCCAAGGCAAATAAGTAATGATTTGTCATAACTATGAATATGAGAGCTCGATCAAAGGTAGTCAAGAGGGCAAAGGCTAGGATGGGCTGACCAAAGCATATAATGTTCTTGGTATGTGTGCACTAGCTAGATACATTTTATCTCAAGATGAGGTACACTTTCACTATCCACAGGGGATAGACTCTGAAATGAATGTAGACCTCTCAAAAGCTATGGGACCATTAGGGGGTTTATGTCCACAAGATAGTAATGTTGGGTAACAAAGAATGGGATAGTTGTAACAAAATATAACTTAAGTGGCCTTAGGAAAAGATTATAAAGATGTAAAAAATTTAAAATTAATGCAAATAATAAGCCAAAATGGACATAATTGACATTTATCTAATGGATTGATATCAATTTTGGAGAATCAACATCAATCGTAAAATAATCAATGTTGATCCTAGAGGGATATAAATAGGACAATAATGTGGTGGAAACTCATTTATGATTTAAAAACATGTGTGCAAGAGAGAAAATTTGATGCTTGTCTACATGTTTTATTGAATTATATAATATGGAGGCTAGCGAGAGTGGTCAACGATGGTGATGAAAATCACATGATGAGATAGGGCTAATTTGTTTGTTTTGTATTTTGATTTTTTTTTTGTAAGCTATTTTTGGTATTTTAGATGTTTTACACTTCTCAGAGTTAGTAGGGGTTAGGATCGATCCATATTGGATTGATACTAATTCTTATAATGATCGATCATCAATTGTTTATGGATCGATATTGATCATAATGGATTAGTGATGATATGATAATTAGTGATGATTGGGTGCTAATCCATACCAATCTCATAGGGGTCAGTGTTGATTCTTAAAACTAGGGGTAAAATTGAAAATTTAGAATATAGACTTAGTGACATAGGAAACTAAAGAAACCTAGAAGGTTCATGAGATTGCACGCACATATATTGCTTACCATGTAGGATTGAGTGCCACCATTGTTGGATTGGATTTAAGAGGTGATAGGGGATGCAAATTGGGAGTATCTAGAGGCTATAGAATTATTAGAGTGATGGGATCTAGCTACAGGGACATTTTAGATGCCTACTAGGAAGATGACCCTAACACTATAGGATATATATTAGATATTATGACTATCAGTGAAAGGGGTAGATATTATTCTAGTGGATGAGAGAGGATAAACATTGGCGCTGACACATATTTATGAAGATGACACTGTAGATATTATTTTTACAACATGAGGATTCATCTTTGAGGTGTTATATGATCAAGAATAAGACAAGGGATGAGTGATTACCATGATGATGTTGGCTATCTCATATTATGCATTCCACGATTTAGGTGGTGGGAGATTTATATGGAGTTTGACAGGGGTGCTAGTAGATATGTGGGAGCATCATATAGTGTTTTCATGGGCTCATACACTTTTATCACATATATATAAGAAGCTATAGGTATGGAGGATGAAATGATGCTTTGGGTTGGACGTGACCTTTTTACTATAGTAATAGGCATATGAGCATATATGAGTAGTGTAACCACTAGGGATACCATGGATAGGATGGCACTAGTTTTCATTTAGTGTGGGATTTTTATGATGGAGAGAACACTTCACTCATCCACATGGAAATGGAAGAGTATGATATTTAGATTACTATCAATGGGTTTTAGAGGAGATGGAGGATGAGGAGGTGGTGTGGAGGCCATATGTTATATTTACATCATGGCCAAAGATGAATAGGGTATTGATGGTAGGGAAATGGGTGAGGTGGATGTGAGGGCATCATGCAGATCATGTGGAGTTATTTTAATTTGGGAATGTGTAGCAAAAGTTTGGGTTACTCGAGGATATATCAGAGGAACTAATGGAATACAAGAGAGATGACTTTGAGGGTGAGATACCATAGCCACAAGTGATAGATGTTGATCTTTTAGCAAATGAGGAGATAGAGGGAATATATGTGGATGATGCCTAGACTACAAAGACATACTTTTTATTGTGGATGGACTAGTTAGGAGGAGGATAAGAGTGAGTGGTGTAACCTTGTCGGGAGGTAGGATATATAGATATGGTGGATGTGGAGGAAAGAGGAGGATATGGGGAGGGAGAGCCAGATATATAGGCATTGATAGTAGAGATGGATAATCTACAAGAAGAGTGACATGTTTTACAGGCATGGTTATCTAGAGTTGATTTTGAGTGGGATCACCTATAGGCTAGCTTGATTGAGTTACAAAGGTGTTATTATTCATTACAACAGAGGTATGATGAGTCATGTCAAGTTTAGGATAGATATTTTAACCAACATGAGACTCTAGGTACTAATGAGGGCTACAAGAGGAGGTGTGTCAAGATATACCATATGGGGAGGGACACAGGGTAGGAGAATGGAGCCACCAAGTACTGTTAGTATGGATAGGTACCAGGATGTCATGGTAGAGCTTCAGTATTATGAGAAAATTACTATAGAGTAGCTATCAGAGGTTCCTAGATATACCACCCATATAGCCACATAAGGTCAGAATCCATGATGGACACAGACTGCTATAACTAGCATGGGGAGTGTACCCTAATGGAGAGATGAGAGGGATGGAGTAGGAGATGAAGGTGAAGATGGAGGTAGGAGAGGAGGTAAAGTGATTATCCACTTGAGATAGCTCCAATTTATAGAGTATCCATATCTATGGCTTATTATATGGATTGGCTTTGTATATATTATATATCATGACATTATTAAAATGTACATTTGAGCCTCTCTATATATACACATGATTTTTATGTGCCCCATATTTGTTACATGATCTTGTGTTATTTTAATTATGGATCTAGATTACTAAGATTATGTTTATATGGTATTTAAGTTTATTTATGTGGTAGATCATAATTTATATTATTTATATGGTGTTTACATGGATTATGGTTTTTAGATCATGTGATGTCGCTTTAAATTGTTATCTTGCATATGGATTTATATTTATGTGTTTTAATGGATCTACGATAGATCATGGATTTTGAATCATGTGCTAATTTTAGAGCTTGTGAATTTATGATGTCTATGGATATGGATTTTATATTACACAGATGGTGTTTACATGGTTTTTTATTTTTGATTATACTAATTGGATTATGTGGGACATCATGGATTGGATTTTATTTCATGGTTGATTATGGATTTAGATTATGCTATGGTTTTTATGAAAATGTCTATGAATAATGTAATTTATGATGAAATGGTTTCTGTATTAACTTATCAAGGATGTATAACTCATAATTTGCTTGGACCTTAACCAAAGCTAGGCCTCCTATTGCTTTCACATATGTGCCCTTTTATCCAATGCTAATGAGAATCCATAACAATCTCCTGTCAACTAAATTCATAATTCTTTAGTTTTAAAAGGGGACTTTTATGTTTGTAGGGAGTGAGGGAAAAACTTAATTCTCTAGGAATACACATCTTGTTTTGTGTTTTAGATATTTTAAAGTTTAACCTTAAGGTAATCCATATATATATGTTTATGGATCAATATGGGAAGTCTAAACTTTTATTAAAGTTGAACAATGTGGGAAGCTTTTGTGGGATATAATTTTGATTTTATAAATTTTTAAAAGGTCTGGTTTTAATAGGAAACTGATCAATGTAGGAATTTTCCTAAAACATAGGCATATATCCATCCTTTAAGGGATTGGTCTATATGTTTAGATTATGTTTTTCAATAGCTATCCTTTGAGGGATAAGTCTACAATTTTGATCTTTTTCTTGATTTTGATAACAACTGTTCTTTGAAGGACCAATCTACAACTTTGATCTTTTTCTTGATTTCGTATCCTAAATTAATCTTTTCCATTGATTAGATTAAGGAAACCTAGGGAATTTTCATAAGCCAAGCCATAAAATAAGATAATAATCTATTCCTTTCAAACTAGCTTTTAAGGTGAAGGATTTCTAGGAAATAATGATTTGGAACTCTACCCTATTTTTAGCAGAGCTAATCCATGAGAACATGCTATGAATAGAGCTGGGGTGTCCATATTTAAAGTTTAAAAAGATATACTACTAAAGATTCACATGATTATTTATCATTATTGGGTACATTTAGAGATAGGGGATAAGATTTTGGGAGAACTTATGCTAATTTTAGTTTGTAATAGGATTATTAATAGTAAAAAGGATGCAGATGTAAAATATTAAGAGGTTCATGTTCTGGTTTCTTGTTAAGGGAGGCCAAATGATATACCCTAGATCTGTATTCATGAGTGTTAATATAGGGTCCAATCTAATTCAAGGAAAAATTTCCTCATTTACTTCTTTGCATATTTGTGACATGTTGATTTTATTTAAGGACAAGGTCACTGATACTAAATCCTAATTCTTTTAAATGTTAATTATATGCATATTTTATCCATTTTTGATATACATGAAGGTGATCAATAGTTGTGGATCGATGCTCATCTAAAAGTTTTATCTATGCTAATCATTCTTGATGATAATCTTGTTCAAAAATAATGTCCTTAACTTATATTTAAAGAGAAAGAATTTGGACTTTTAAGGGGAGAAATACTTCGGTACCATAGACCAAAGAAAAGGGGTAGCACATTTAGGGTTTTAAATACTAATTTGATAAGCCCACAAATAAAAAGGTATGTGAAGATGCCATTTCTTTCAAGCCTTATTGACCAGTTTGGTTAACATCTTGACAAGGGTTTTGTTGGATGCTTCTGCTTGTCCATTGGCTTGTAGATAATAAGGCAAAGAGAAGCTTATGTTAATGTTGAAGGAATCACACAATTTTTAGACTTGCTTATTTTTAAAATATTTCCCATTATCTATAATTATTTTATGTGGGACACCAAAATGACATATGATGTGATGGTTAATGAAATCAATGATATTATCTACCTTGGTCAAACTAAGGGGAACAACCTCCACCCATTTAATGAAATATTTAGTAGTAGTAATGATAAAATTATGTCACTAGGAAGATTTAGGACTAATCTACCCTATAAGGTCTAATAACCATTGGGAGAATAGAAAAAAATCCTTGGCTACCTGTAACACATGACTATAGACATAGGATATGTTGGTGTTTTATTGGTACTTCACACATTTCTTGACATATTCACAACAATCTTGATTCAAATTAGGCCAATAATAACCTATTCACACAATCTTCTTCGAGATAGTTAAACCAATAAAATGGCCACCACATATTCCATCATGTGTTTCTTTGATTGTGAGATTTGCTTCAGAGATCTAAAGATAATGAAGGAGAATACCATAAAACCCATACTTATAAATTACCTCCCCTAGTATTATATACCAAGTATTCTACTGCTAAAAATCATGCTTAGTATTTTTGGATAAATATGAAGTAATGATGCCTTTAGACAAATAATCAAATATCTATGTGTACCACATATCTAAGTGATTTTCTTCTACAATTTGGATAGAAGGAAGATCAATTTGGGTATAAGAAGGTTGATTAACCTTGTGAATAAGGATAAATAATTTAGATTATTAGGACGTGTTAGCCAAAATTGACCTACTTATAAAAATTTTACCTAGATGGATTAGGACACTCTCTTGGACCATTCGATAACCTTTTACCCCCATGACTAGTGTCTTTTTGGTCTTGATTTAATGATGCAGTATAGTATCTTGGGAGGTCCTGGTGTGGTGTGAGAAGCTGAGAAAAGTTATTTTTAAGTGGGTGATACAATGGTGGAAGGAG
This sequence comes from Torreya grandis, assembly GCA_037957365.1. Classification (NCBI taxonomy): domain Eukaryota; kingdom Viridiplantae; phylum Streptophyta; class Pinopsida; order Cupressales; family Taxaceae; genus Torreya; species Torreya grandis. The sequence continues at coordinate 2,388,230 of JARHVA010001312.1, forward strand.
AAGACAAACCTCATGACCCTACCAAATGTCACTTTCAAGCTTTTAAATCACTTTAAGCAAGCTTTAAGGTGAATTTAGAGATTTTGAAGAAAAGCCCTACAAATGGGTCATGAACTGTAAGTGAAGGATCCAATAGGTTTTTAGGGTGTTTGAGAATAAAAGGGCATGAAGGAGGTTTTAAAAAATTCTCTAAGATTCTAACAAGCCAAAAATGAGGCCTATAGAAGCTATTATGCCCAAAAGACCCCCAAAAGTGCATTAGATGACTTAAGGGTCCTCACAATAGAAATTTCAAGTGAAAAAGTAACTTTTTGAGGAATTAAAATTGGTTTTGACTTCCTACTACATAATTATGGCGGTTTTAACCATTTTATACATGTTCAAGTCCATTTTAAGTCATTTAGAGTGGAGGAGGGGAGTTTGGGAACAAAAGGATGCATTTTGGAGCCTTTTAGAGCTTTGGTTAAACAAGTTTTTTAAAGATTTTGCTTAATTAAAGGAATAAAATATCATATAAAATAATCCATGATTTCCCTAATATCCTCTCATAGTCATATAAAATTATATTCAAGCATAGGAACTAGCACGAGTAAGGAAAATTGATTGGCTACAAACTAGGCATGAAACATGTTTTATACCATTAATAAAGGTCTAGGAATTTTATAAGGTTTAAAAAAGGAAGGAAAGGTAATTTAAAGAATAATAAATCTTTACCAATATTTTTTTTTCTTAGGTATACTTTTGGTGCTTCATGTTAAGGAAAAACTATTTTGGGCAGTTTTGGATAGCTTGAGGAGAGCCTCAGGTTTTCACTCGGTACGGTCAAGAGAGAGAGAGAGAGTTGGACCAGAATATTTTGGGAAGTAATAGGGAACCTAATGGATTTAAAATTTATGTAATTTTTGGTCTGGTTAATCTCCCCATATTTATTATTAATCGCTAATAGTTTATGGGTATCTAGATGGCCTACTCATCCAGACAGGGTCCAATTTCCATTATTTCTTTGCTTCAAAATTCAGTGAGAAATAATGGTTTTAGGGGATTAATTATAGGGTTAAATAGGATCTATTATAATTAGTTTCATAATTTAAATCCTCCTAGGAAATTACTTATGACATAAAACCTATTCTCCTTGTCATCCTTGTGAAAGGTCTATTTGATTAGTTTGAGATCAAAACCTAGGTTAGACAGATGATATATCTCCTCCTCCTTATAACACATTGAATTAATCAAGTGATACTTTATATTAAAACTTAATTATTTCATCAAATCCTTGATATTTCAAATGAGGACTAGTATTTTTTGGTGAAACACCATCTACAACAGTCTTTGTCCTATCTCAGAGTGAAAGAAGGTAATGAGCAGTTTTAAGAGGTTTGTTTGAGTGTAATTAATGAGCAACATGTGATGAGGGAATAATTATTTTAAAATTTCCAATTAATATGTATAAATCCATCATTAAAATATTTATTTGATCAAGGAACAACTTGTAAAAACCCTTATTACCAAATATTAATGTTGTGTAGCATTTTTTAAGGTTCCTAGCATAGTACTAGGTTTCAAATTTATCTCCTTATCCTCATTAAATGGCCTCCAAATTGATATATGTGGTGGAGATTATGTTTGTGTTTGAATATAAATCTTCAATATGGTCTTAACATGCTCCCAATGCTCCTTTTTACCTCTACTTTGTTCATCTCCATTACCACTATCATAGCACTACCATTCTCACTATTCAATCTTTATTCCACCCTCATTAATGTGTCCTCATTCTCCATTCACCTCACCACCCTTCCACCCATCTCCATTCCATGATTTCATCATCAAGAGAGAAAAGGGTTGATTGAGACCATAAAAATGATGAACATGAGGATATATGCCAAGCAAAGTATTTGTACAGAGCCAAGTACATAAAGATCAACATCAATATCAGTACAGTCATGGTTTTCCATCAAGGACATCAATCTTAAAATGACAATGATTTGATTCATGGTTGTAGTGGTCTATACAAATAATCTCACCAAGCATATAAAGGTTGAGAAAGGAGAGGGAGGTCCAAAAGAAGAAACAAGGAGCATGTAGAAGAAATGGTAAAAATTCCTCAAGAAAGGTAGCACAATCCTGCGAAGGACAAAAGTTGTAATGTTTTGATAATCAGTATGAGTAAAAAAGTGAAGGATTTTATATGTTTATGTCTTTTGAATAGTATCAAATTATTTTGGATCAATCAATGTTTTTTAAAGGCCTTTGAGGCCATCATTATGCAAGATTTATGAGAACTTACAGGTTGGTGATAAACTACAAATGTTTGTTACAATTATGAAAATAAGGTAAATGCTTGTTTCCTTAGACATAGACTATTAATGTGTTGAGATAGAAATTGGTAGGTTAAATCACATTCAAGTTTATTTTAATGTGTTTTATTTGAATCTAATAAAGGCATGGAATGAAATGCATAGGTTATAAGAGAGTAACCATTTTTTTGTTACAATTAAGACCCTTTATGCACAATCCTAGATAAGGAGGAGAATTCAAACACAATAAATAACATGGATATGGAATAGTTTGAATCTCATTATGATTATAGGAAGTTTAAGGTTTTGATAGTAATCATAGTTATGTGTTTCAACCATTTGAATGTATACAATTATATGAGAACCCTACATGTGCAATATAAGTTCTGTTTGCTCAACCCAAAGACATTAGAGAACACATGTTTTGAAAGGAAGAGTGATAGGTGAAGGAGAATTTGACATCTTGAATAGGGTTTGTATTAGAAGGCACATTTGATAACAATATCAGGGTGCTCATTTATCTTAGGATCAAACCTTATTCTATAGGAACCATGTCTCATAGTCAATTACTCTATTATGGATTTATGTGTACAAGGGGTATGTGTGTTCTTGTATCATCATAAGAGGTGAATTTTATAGAGTTGACATGCATGTAAATGAGGATAAGTGGTAACATTAGCCCTTATAAAGTTTGGAAAAACATTTGAGGTAGATTATACCCCTACACACTTGCATCATAAGTTTACATTTCCAAAAGGGATAACATGCTTTCCAAATACCTCCACACCTCAAAATGTGTACCTACAATAGGGAGCAACATAGTGAAAAAGAGACTTCTTGAGAAGGTAGGCTTTTGAGAAAAATAAAATGGATATAAAAAATGATAAAATATGATGAAATCATTAAAATTATGAGGTAAATAACCTATTGAAATCAAACTCATCATGATAAGACATAAACCAAGGCAAAAGGGAAGAAAACTCAATTTTGAAATTTGACCAAGTAGGCAACATGTCACTAACTTTTGGAAAAATAGGCCTATAGGCCAAAATATGCATGATATAATAACAAAATTTGGTGGGAAAACTAATTATAACATAATTTAAATATCAAAAATATTTTTTAGGTTTTTTGAAATGGGAAACCATTAAATTTTTTAACACAATCAACCCCATTTCTAATCATGGTCAACATTGGAGCCTGTCTTGGAGAAATTGGAAATTTTGGGGCATCTGTAGGTCAAGTAAAATAATTAAATTTGGTATAAATGGTATCCATGACCCAAAAAATCATCCAATTCCATCCTTAAGGTCAAAAAAAAGGTTAAAACACTTTATTTTTTTACACAAACCTCTGGTAGTCAATAGGCAGCCATTGGAGATCAAATGAAGCTTTTGTCAATTTTGAGTGCTAAGGAGGAGTTTAAGAACTAGAGAGGTTTTATAATGGTATAATATGATGTTTTAAAGATATATATATATATATATATATATATATATATATATATATATATATATATATATATATATATATATATATATATATATATATATATATAAGTGATCACATTCAAGGTTTTAATAAAGTTTTTAGAAGAAAGACAAGTTTAGACACAGAGGAAACATGCAAACAACTTAGGGTAAAGTTTGGTAAAAAAAGTCCACAGGCAAAAATACGCATCCAAAAACCTTGAATTTTTTTAGGATTTTTACTCTTGACATAATATTCCCATCCATAATAATGTTAAAAATAAGTGGAAGTGCCTACTATTTATACACAATCCCCTACATGTCTCATTATAATCATCATTAGTGTAGGCATATTTCTTAGAGGTTTAAGCTATAAAAATGGGTTAAAAGATTATGGAAGTGTTTGAAAAGAATAAGGAGATGATTTTAAGAATATTAAACACATTTATATAATTTTCACACTCTAAACTACATTCAAACCCCACTAGGTAAGCTCAAAACCCCACAAGTAGTCTCAAAGGCATAAAGAGCAAAGTTGGGTATTGATAATTTGAAGAGGTGTTATGAGATGTTTTAGGTGAAATGAATATGATTTAAAGAAAATAATATAAATGGGAATGCCAGATTGATCCTTTGGAGGAATTTGAGCTTTTCAAACCTAAGACACCCAATTTTAGCCCCTCTTCAAATGCTCATATCTTTCATACCATGAATAGTTGGGCCAAATAATTCTAGTATGTTTTGATTACCCCTATGTAATTGAAATTAATTATGGATTTAGGTTGGTTAAGGGCCTGATTTTTATTAACAATCTCTAAGAGTGTAAGCATGTCTAGAATTCTTATAAATCCTACAGGCAGTTATCTTTATGCATGTATCTTTTCATACCTTCCGCATGGGAGCCTAATATTTTCAAGGACATTAAATGGGTATATGGTATAGAGAGATATGTTAATAATTGGTGGAATAGAGATCATATTGAAGGTGAGCTTATTTGAGTTGCCAAAGGAGCTTTTTGACCAGTTTTATGTCTTTGAACTCATAGGTCTATAAAATATCCTAAAATAATTTGGAAACCACCTAGGGTGTGTATAAGACTCCATAAATCTCTTTAAAAACCTATTTTATAGAATAATTTGGCATGTTTGGGTGCCTCAAAGGCCTTAAATGGCTAAAAAATGCTTACTTTTTTAGGTCTTCAAAGATAAAAATGGTCTAAAGCCATGGAAAGGTACTAATGGGACATAAAACATCATTATATATAACTTAGAGCTCTTCACAAGGGTTTATAAGGTACCTTATTGAGATGAAGGGTCAAAAACCCACTTTTTTGACATTTTATGGATTATGTAGGTTTAATGGTGATTTCCACCTTTGTTGTAGGTCTCAAAGGTTGTCAAAATATTCATTTTATTCCTCATATGCAAGCCATGGATGTTTAGAAGTCTTCTATGTTGGTAATTTGAGTGTCATGGTTGATTTGTGTCATAGATTATCATTGATGACAAAAGAAACATGTGAAAAATGTGTTGTTGATAATGACAAAGGCATAGTGATGTTGGCAACTTGAGGACTCATTAAGTCTGTCAAGAAGCTCAGAGAAGGAGAGGTTTAGTTCTCAAGTATAAAGATGTGTGCATATATTAATGACAAAGGCATAAAGTTAAACTCAAGAAGAACCTACACATATCCCAGAAGAGCAAAGTATAGATCAAACAAGTTTAGGAAAAAATTAGTTTTGTGAATCACTATTACTTTTACTCATTTATGAGTAACAAGTAAGTAGCTCTCAAAAACCTAACTAGGTCTTGACTTATGTGTTGATCAAGTTTTTCAATTCAAAGTACTTCTACTTATAAAATTTTATAAGTAAAGTAATCATGAAAATCTGATTGGGTCTGAATAGAGAAAAGAGGGTTTTCAGAGTGACTTAACTTATTTAAATTTTAGAAGTTGAGCAATTAGAAGACCCTGACTTGGTCTAGTAAAGGTAATCATGTTTCCAGGATGACTTAGCTTTGTTCATTTTTATAAGTTAATTTGTGTTAAGAACCCGAATGGGTCAGGATGAAGTAACTCACATTTACTTGATGTCATTACTTCTTTCAAACTTATAAGTCAAGTAGTGTTACAAACTCAATTAGTCTAGATGAGTGGATCAAAGTTGTAAAGTGACTTAACTTATTTCATTTTTATAAGTTAAGTAGATTGAAGAGCCTGATTTAGTATAGATGAGTGAATCAAGATTTTAGAATGACTTTACTTCTTTCAAGCTTATAAGTCATGTAGTCTTGAGAACCCAAAATGGTCTTGGAGAATTCTTTCAAAAAAATTGTTAAGTCCTCATCGGGAAAATTATCTCAAATAAAATGTCGAAGGGATGGTTTCAAAAATTCTAAAGGCTATGTGGTCACTTGCAAAGTTCCCGAAGGGTACATTTTAAAAAGTCTGAAGGGAAAGTGAACCAATCAATAAAGCCAAAGGGATAGTTTCAAAAAATTCAAAGGGTATGTGGTCATTTGCAAATTTATCGAAGGGTACATTTCAAAAAGTCTGAAGGGCAAGTGGATCAATCAATAAAATCAAAGGATCATTTTAGGAAATCTGAAGGACAATTAGACCATTCAAGAATTTTGAAAGGATCTTTTCAAAAATGTCAAAGGGTATGAAGACCTTTACAGAGAATCTAAAGGGTAGTTTACAGAAAGGCTGAAGGGTATGTGGACCATTTCAAAGTCTCTGAAGGGTATGTGTAAATTTTTGAAGGACACTTTCATGTGAATTCAAATAACTTCCCAAAGGATATTTTTCCAAACTTACTGAAGGATATGGTTAGAATAAGTGTAGAGTAAATCTCTAAGCTAATGCATAGATGACATGTTTCATATTCATGCTTATTGAGTGGGTTAAAATTTGTACTTGTTAATAATATTGATGGCTCATGATCAATAGTATAGTGAAGATATAACAAATCAAAGTGTTTTCAAGCTTGAAAGGTGCTTGACTAATAATAGCTAGTGTCAAGATAAACATCAAGCAAGTCTAGAATAGATCAATGGAGTGAAGGCATTCAAAGATGCTATAGAGAGTAAGATGTTAAAAAAGTTTTTAGAGGATAACATCAAATTATGTTAAGTCTTGCATTTTCATGAACCTAACAAAGTGAGCTGGTTATAAAATTTTGAAGCATCGATTGAAGGAACATAACTAGTTATTATAAAAATAGTTATTCCTTTGAGTCTCTTATATATATTTAAAGGTTGCTTTTAGAAAAAAATGCAAAATTCCAAATTGATGAAGAGCAGGGAAGACAAATGGTTATACACATTTTGGAATGAGAAGAGTTTAAACCTGTGATGTAGAGATATGAAACTCATCTAAGTATGGATAAGTAAGATTGAATTGGTATATTTCAAAGTATCAATCAGATATATTTAGACACAAAGAAGGGGTAAAAGAGAAATGAAGATCACATAAAAGTGTGTTGAAGAAGAAATGAGAAATTGTAGATAGGACTTGAAATAAAGAATAAACTTGGATTCTTTTAATAATCTAACCAAAATTATAATTCACTTTGTCTGATAGGTTGGTGCCATCAGATTGAATTGGGTTAGTGCTCAGAATAAGGGAGTAAGTGCTTATTGAGAGTTGGTGCTCTTAAAATAGGTGATTGGTGTCTCCATGAGATGGGTGTTCTAAAATGTAATCAATGAGATTATGTCAGTGAGACAAATTTTTTGAGGTTGGATTAAAATAGTAGATTCTAGAAGCTTTCTCACCATGGTTTTTCCCTCTAGGTTTCCACATATAAATCATGTGTTATGTGTTGTGATTTTCTTATTTTGTTATTTATCTTTCATGTGTTTTTGTTTTCCATTCATTATGGAAAGTATAAGAAATCAGGTTTTTGAGATCTACTGATTCACCCCCTCTCAGTAGATTGGTGTGTTAAAAAATTGGTATCATAGATTTGGGTTCCTAGAAAAGAGTTTAAATTGCTCAGGTGAATCTTGGTTTTTGGACATAGAATGAATAGTATTAGAGGGACTTCAATAAATAAGGCACCATTATTTTATGGGACTAACTATGATTTTTGGCATATAAGAATGGAGGCATATTTGAATTATTTAAGTTTTGATATTTGGATGTCTATTATAAATGGATACACACCCCCTGCTACTCCTCTGACTGACTAGGAAACATAAAAGGCTTGTGAAAATAATGTCAAAGCAAAGAATGCTATTCTTTGTGGACTGTCAAATAGTGAATTTGTGAAGGTAATGCATTACCAAAGTGAAAAATACATATGGGACAAATTGAAGGGCATCTATAAAGGAGATGACAGAGTAAAGAAAGCAAAGCTCCAAACTCATAAGGGACAATTTGAAAGTCTCAAGATGAATGAGGATGATAATATTGAAAAGTACCTTCTTAGAGTAGATAGATTTCAAATGCCATCAAAAGACTTGGAGAAACAATGGATGAAGTAGTCATTGTCAAAAAAGTATTAAGATCTTTGACAAAAAAATATGATTCTAAATTTTTTGCAATCGAAGAAGCAAGAGATCTAAACAAACTCATAGTAGATGAGTTACATGGAACTTTCACTACTTATGAAATGAGGATGGGAGATGCTGAGTCATCCAAGAGAGAAACTACTTTCAAAGTTTATAATAAAATAGAAGAAGAGGAAGCTTCAAATTTAGAATTTGAGGAGGCTGATGATGATGTAGAAGTTAATTTCATTAAAAATTTGAAGCAAGTCTCAGGCAAATACAAAGGTAAGTTACCTTTCAAGTTCTTTAATTATGGTAAGATGGGTCAATTTGATGATAAGTATCCACATAAAAAAGAAAGAAAATTTTGATTCAACTGAGAAGAATCAAAAATAAAAATTCTATCCTAAAAAGAAGAAACATTTCTTTAAGAATAAAAAGGGGATGTACTCAAAAGAGGAGAGTGACTCGATAGATAAAAATAATAGTTCCTCAAGTGATGAGCATGATAGTGCCTTTGTAGTAAAGGGAAATGAATCTCTATTTATGGAATAGAATCAACCTCAAAAGATTCAAATCAAGGTGATAATGATGACTAAGATGAAGAAGAGGAAGGAAAAGTAGATCTGGAAGGAAAACTCATCTATGCCCTAAATGAGATTGACAAGCTTAGAAAAGAAAATTTCAAACACAAAAGGCTTAGTCAAAAGGAGATTGAGAAATTGAATTAAAAAAATGAAGAATCTGATCAATTGATAGTGAACTTGAAGACTCAGGTAGAAGAGGCAAAGAGGATAGAGGTTGTAGTCAAATCTGATTTACAAACAAAGTCCTTAGAATGTTTGAAGATGGAGGAAGAAATCATGGACCTAAGAAAAAAGCTTAAAAAGGCCAAAGAAAAAATTGATAAAGGTTTGAAACTAAAAGGAGGATCTACCATATTGGATGAAATGATCAGTTCACAAAAGCTCTCCAAGGAAAGATCAGGTCTTGGATATGAGAAAGGCAAGAGTCCCATGTTGAGTAAAGCTGGGAATCTATATGAAAAATTCAAGGCAATAGTAGAATCAAGAATCAAAAAGGAAGAAATTTACATTCCTGAGGAGAAGAAGAAGAGTAATATTTCAACTCCTATAAAGACCAAGGTTTCTTCTACAAAAATCAATGTAATAACAAGGAATGAAAAGAAGGAAAAATTCATGTGACCTCCTGTATATCCTCAAAGAAGAATGATAACTAGGTATTCTTCATAATTTTATGGTTATTTTTATAGCTATAATTAATTTGGGAATAGAGAAATTAACTATAAGGTTATTCCTAAGAAAAAGATAAGATTTTTAAGTAGGAATTCATTTGCTCCTCTATTAGATCTAGATGTCATATGCTATAAGTGTAATAAATTTTGGCATATAGAAAATAATTATAGAACAAAGATTGTCAAATCACAGTCTAAAAATGCAAAAAGAGTCAAAATTATCAAAGTGAACAAAGTTTCACAAATTGATAACAAAACATAGAAACACATAATCAAGAAGCCTGAGGAGATATGGAAGAAGAAGAATCAATCGATGATTGCTCAAACATTTTTACATGATAAATATAAAAATATATGGGTTATAGATAGTGGATACTCAAAACATATGACTGGTGACAAGATTAAGTTCATCAATCTGAGTCGATGCAAGGAAGGGACTGTCAGCTTGGGAGATAATACTATAGTGAAAACTAGAGGTAAAGGAACCCTTCACATTGATAGTAAGCTCCCTACTCATGATGTTATTTATGTCAAAGGACCGAAGCATAATTTATTGAGTGTCATTTAGATGTGTGATAAATGGTATAAAGTCATCTTTGATGCTAAAGTTTGTGAGTTATGTAGGTTTGGTAAAATAGTTTCTCAAGGAAAAAGGACCAAAAGTAACATATATAATTTGATTGAGGCAAATGTTGTAAGATGTCTCATGGAAAATATTGATGATAGCTAGCTATGGCATAGAAGGATGGGTCATGTTAACTTTGATAATCTAGTCAAATTAAGTTCTAAACAGTGTGTAAGACACATGCCTAAAATAATCAAGCTTACATACATAACTTGTAGAGAATGTCAGGTTGGTAAACAAACTAAGGTCTCATTTCAAACCAAAAAGTATGCAACTATAAAGCCTCTTTAGATATTTCATACTGATCTTTGTTGACCAACCAAGACAAGAGGATCCAAAGGAGTGTATTACTTTATGTTATTTGTAGATGACTACACAAGAATGACATGGGTAAATTTCTTAAAAGACAAGTCTCAAGCATTTGAAAGATTCAAGATCTTTAGGGCTATGGTTGAAAATAAAATTGATAGAAAGATCAAGTGTCTCAGATCTAACAAAGGAGGAAAATTCACTTTAAATGAATTTTTTTGGTACTGTGAGAAACATGGAATTAAAAAACACTACTCAACTGCAAGAATTCCACAATAAAATAGAGTGGTTGAAAGGAAGAATAGGACTGTCAAGGAGATGGCTAGAATAATGTTGAAAGAATCCAACCTACTAGATGGTTATTAGAGAGAAGTAGTCCAAATTATAGTATACATATCAACCCATGTTCAATTGAGAGTGAACAATGATAAGACCCCATACGAATTATGGTATGGAAAGCTTGCCTCAGTTAAGTACTTCAGAATCTTTGGCAATAAGTGATATATTCGAAGGAAGGAGAAAAATATAGGATGTTTTGAGTCACGATGTGATGAGGGAATATTTCTTGGTCATTCCACTCATATCAAATCTTATATTTACTACAACACGAGAATTTATAAACTAGTAGAGATCATTCATGTTAAAGTTGAAGAGACACTCAAAGAAGTGACTGAACCTGTAAATGAGATCACTATTGAAAAGCTAAAATAAGAAGAGGAGAATGAAACATCAGATAATGAAGAAGAGATAAAGAAAAATGATAAGACACCTCCTAAGTAAATTTAAAAGGATCATCCTAAGGAGTAAATCATTAGAGAATTAAAAGGAGTCCAAATGCATAGAAGGGCATCAATGAGCAAAGAACAGGTAAGTTTTGCCTTAGTATCTGAAATTGAGCCCAAAAACTATGTTGAGGCCAGTATCAATGAGAATTGGCAAAAGGCCATAGATAAGGAACTAAGTCAAATAAAAAAGAATAAAACCTGGTAACTAGTTCCAAGACCCACATACAAGAATGTCATAGGCACAAAATGGGTCTTTAAAAATAAGTTGAATGAAGATGGAGCTATTGTGAGAAATAAAGCTAGACTTGTTTGAAAAGGATATGCTCAGGTAGAAGGAATAGCCTTTGAGGAGACATTTTCTCTAGTGGTAAGATTGGAAGCAATCAGAATGTTTTTGGCATTTTCAATTTTTAAGAAGTTCAAAGTCTATCATATGGATGTTAAGTCTACTTTTTTGAATGGAATGCTGGAGGAAGAAGTCTACATAGAATAACCTAAAGGTTTTCAGCTGACTGATAAGGAAGACTACGTGTGCCAATAAAATAAGGCATCGTATGGCCTAAAATAGGCACCCAGAGCATGGTATTCAAGGCTAGATCAATATTTAAAATGTTAAAGATTTATCAAAAGCTGTGCTAATAGTATTCTATATGTTAAATCTAAAAATAGACATATGTTGATCATAGTTGTTTATGGTGACATCATTTTTGGTTGCAGTAACAATAATATGTGCAAAGAATTTGAAAATCAAATTCAAAAAGAGTTTGAAATATCCATGTTAGGAGAACTTATATTCTTTCTTAGTCTATAGGTTACACAATCCAATGAAGGAATCTTCATATCCCAGACCAAGTATGCAAAGGAGATGCTCAAGAAGTTTAGAATGGAAGACAACTGACCAGTTAGTACTCCTACGATAATTGGATGTAAGTTGAGCAAAAATGATGAATCTCCTAAAGTAAATCATACTATGTATAGATCAATGATTTGTAGTTTACTTTATCTTACTACTACTAGACCATACATCATGCAAGATGTATGCATGGTTGTTAGATTTTAAGCTACTCCAAAAGAAACTCATGTAAATGCAGTAAAAATAATCTTCATATCTATCAAAGGTACAATAGACTATGGTTTGTGATATCCTTATAGTAATTATTTCACTTTGACAACATATATAGATGTTGATTGCGCAGGAAACATAGATGATAGAATAAGCACAAGTGGTGGTTCATTCTTTCTTGGTAACAAACTTATTTCATGGCTAAGAAAAAAACAAGAGTCAGTTACTTTGTCTACAATAGAAGAAGAATATGTTTTAGTCGTGGCATGTTCCACACAAGTGATGTGGATGAAAAAGACACTAAGAGACATGGAGGTAGAGTTCAAAAGACCAATTCACATTCGGTGTGATAATTCAAGTACAATAAATATCTCCAAAAATCTAGTGATGCATTCTAAGACCAAACATTTATAAACTAAGTATCACTTTTTGAAAGAGAAGGTTGATGATCAAGAAGTTACATTGGAATATGTTCACACAATAAATTAGATTGTAGATATTTTCACTAAGCCTCTGTCTAAATATCAATTTGAATATCTAAGACAATAGCTAGGAGTGGTGGCTCCTACATCACATCAGTAATTTTTGGTGATCAGACATATCTCCAGGAGGAGTTCTTCAAGAAACATTTCTAATTCCTAGAATAACAAGAGCTTAGGCAAATGAGTCATGGCCTAAGGGGGAGTTTTTATTTTTATTTAAATTTGACAGGTTTGAGGATAAAAAAGTGAAATACCTAAACAAGTGTATTTCAGAGCAAGCTAGTTGACATAGTATGGCAAGGAATCTTTGTCATTAATGTCAAAGGGGAAGAAAGTAGAATGATGTAGGAATGAAGAAGGATAGTAATTTTGAGGATGTTTTTGCCATCAATGAAAAAGGGGGAGATTATTGGAAATTTTAGTGTCATGATTTATTTGTGTCATGGATTGTCATTGATGACAAAAGAAGCCTATGCAAAATGTGTTATTGATAATGAGAAAGGCATAGTGATGTTGGCAACTTGAGGAGTCATTAAGTCTATCAAGAAGATCAGAGAAGGAGAGGTTTAATGCTCAATTATAAATCCATGTGCATATATTAATGACAAAGGCATAGGGTTGAACTCAAGAAGATCCTACACATATCCCAGAAGAGCAAAGTATAGATTAGACAAGTTTAGAAATAAATCAAGTTTGTGAATCAATATTACTTTTACTCATTTATGAGTAACAAGTAAGTAGCTCTCAAAAACCTGACTAGGTCTTGACTTATGTGTTGATTAGGTCTGTCAATTCAAAGTAATTCTACTTATAAAATTTTATAAGTAAAGCAATCACAAAAAATTGACTAGGTCTGAATGGAGAAAAGTGGGTTTTCAAAGTGACTTGTTTAAATTTTATAAGTTGAGCAGTTAGAAGAACCCAACTTGGTCTAGTAGAGGTAATCAATTTTATAGGATGACTTAGCTTTGTTCATTTTTATAAGTTAAGTTGTGGTAAGAACCCAAATGGGTCAAGATGAATTAATTTAGGTTTACTTGATGTCATTACTTCTTTCAAACTTATAAGTCAAGTAGTGTTATAAACCTGAATTGGTCTAGACGAGTGGATCAGGGTTGCAAAGTGACTTAACTTATTTCATTTTTATAAGTTAAGTAGGTTAAAAAACTTGAATTGGTCTAGATGAGTGAATCAATATTTTAGAATGAATTTACTTCTTTCAAGCTTATAATTCATGTAGTTTGGAGAACCTGAAATGGTCTTGGAGAATTCTTAGAGAAAAATTGGTAAGTCCTTGTTGGGAAAATTATCCCAAACAAAATGTTGAAGGGATGGTTTCAAAAAATCTGAAGGGTATGTGGTCACTTGCAAAATTATCGAAAGGTAAATTTCAAAATTTTTGAAGGGCAAGTAAACCATTAAAGAAAGCCAAAGGATGATTTCAAGAAATCTAAAGGATAATTAGATCATTCAAGAATTCTAAAAGGATATTTTCAAAAATGTCAAAGGGTATGAGGACCTTTATAGAGAAGCTAAAGGGTAGTTTGTAGAAAGGCTGAAGGGTATGTAGATCATTGCAATGTCTTTAAACGGCATGTGCAAAGTTTTGAAGGACACTTTCATTTTTGCCAAAGGACACTGATGAGTGAATTCAAAGAACTTCTTGAAGGAGATTTTTCCAAATTTGCTGAAGGATATGGTCAAAAAAAGTGTAGAGTAAATCTCTAAGCCAATGCATAGATGACATGTGTCACATTCATGATTGTTCAGTCAGTTAAAAGTTGTGCATGTTAATAATATTGATGGATCATAATCAATAGTACAGTGAAGATCTAATGGAGCAGAGTGTTTTAAAGCTTGAAAGGTGCTCAACTGATAATAGCTAGTGTCAAGATAAACATCAAGCAAGTCTAGAAGAGATCGACGGAGTGAAGGAATTCAAAGATGTTGTAGAGAGAGAGATGTTAACAAAGCTACTAGAGGATAATGTCGAAGTATGTTAAGACTTGAATTTTTAAGAACCTAATAAAGTGAGTCAGTTATAAAATTTTGAAGCATCGATTGAAGGAACATAACCGGTTCTTGTAAAAATAGTTATTCTTTTGTGTCTCTTATATATATTCATAGGTTGCTTTCAAAAAAAAAATATGAAAACCCAAATTGACAAAGAGAAGGGAAGACAAATGGTTATACACATTTTGGAATGAGAAGATTTTAAGCATGTGATGTAGAGATATGAAACTCATCTAAGCATGGATAAGTAAGATTGAATTGGTATATTTCAAAGTGTCAATCATATATATTCAGACACAAATAAGAGGTGCAAGAGAAATTAAGATCACATAAAAGTGTGTTGAAGAAGAAATTAGAAATTATAGATAGGACTTGCAATAAATAATAGACTTAGATTCTTTTAAGAATCTATCCATAATTATAATTCACTTTGTCTGATAGGTTGGTGCCATCAGATTAAACTAGATTGGTGGTCAGAATAAAGGAGTATGTGCTTCCTGAGAGTTGGTGCTCTTAAAATATGAGATTGGTGTCTCCATGGGATGGGTGTCCTGAAATGTAATTAGTGAGAATTTTTTTTTGAGTTTGGATTAAAACAGTAGATTTTAACATCTTCACCATGATTTTTCCCTCTAAGTTTCCACATATAAATCTTGTGTTGTGTGTTGTGATTTTATGATTGTGCTATTTATATTTCATGTGTTTTTGTTTTCCATTCACTATGGAAGGTATAAGAAATTAGGTTTTTGAGATCTATTGATTCACCCCCTTCTCATTAGATTTGTGTGTTCAATATTCTAAAGGTCTAGGAGTGATATTTAGAGTGTCAAATGGTCTAAGGAGTAGGTTTTAGGGCAAGTAGTTGAAGGTGGCTCAATATTGAGACCTCCATCAATGGGATCTATGGGAGTTTCAGGTTTCATGGAGTTTATTTTAGGTTGGAAGAAAAAAGTGAAGTTGAAAATAGAAGAAAACATAAAAAATCAAACTCCAAACGATAACCTCCATGGTCAGTTAAGCATCATATGCCAATTTCACTAACCATTTGCCAAATACTTCTAGAAGTACAAGTGAAAGGGGACATAAAATTCCATAGGAGATAAGTTTGGAGGTTAGGAGGATAAGTGGAGAATTTAATGTGTTTTCAAAATCTTTTGAGACTATTCCCTTGTGAGTGGATCATGACATCATCATCCTTAAAATTTTTTGTCTTCTATTGTGTTTCTAAGATAATGAGAGGGCTTGAAGACTCTTTGGAATAATGAAGGTTATTTTGTTGAGGAAGGATTTGTGCCAATTGATCCAAATGTGGTTGAGACTCCATGCAAGGTTGTTGTGCCTTATTTATTGATTTTTGAGTGCTTGATTCTTCTCTTTCTCTTTCTCTTCCCTTTTCTCTTATATATCCCATTTCTCCCCATTTTTTTGTAACATATTATCATTTGACAAGGAAAAAACCTATAAAAATTTGTAATAAATACCTTTTGAATTGATAAAGATCATTTTTCACCTATCTCTTACCTCTAACTTGTGTTTAGCAAGCTTTTGCATGATGGCTTTGTGAAGAAGTGTTCTTCCATGTCTATTGTCCTTATTTATTGTATCTTTTTAGATATTTTAAATCTAGTTAGAGGTATAAAAATGAAATTTTTATGACACTAATGAATTCTTTGTGTGATTTTTATAACTCCTCTTTCCTTCATGTATTTCTTAGTGAGCTTAGTTTAAGAAATACTTATGCAAATTAGCTAGTTTGTGAGATTGTGTGAGTAAGGATTGTCTTATGATAAATTAGTGTTTATTTAAAGCTTATGTGAGTGTCATTTAAATTTGGTGAATCATGATTTTAGTGTTATTAGTCATCCTATGCCCCCTTTCTATGCATTTTCCAATCATAAGTATTAGTTTAGGTGATCTACCAAGAGGAAGCTGGCCTTCTCTAAAGGTTTAACCTCTCTACAAGATACCCACATCCTAAGGTTGATCCAATATTATAGCTAGGAGTGAGAGACCCTAAAAAAAATCCCAAAATTGTGAAATTCTATGTTAAAATAGTTTCTAACATGCCTAATGGGACCAATTTTGAAGAATATTGGTCATGTTTGATGTTGGTTTGA
This sequence comes from Torreya grandis, assembly GCA_037957365.1. Taxonomy (NCBI): domain Eukaryota; kingdom Viridiplantae; phylum Streptophyta; class Pinopsida; order Cupressales; family Taxaceae; genus Torreya; species Torreya grandis. The sequence continues at coordinate 2,405,138 of JARHVA010001312.1, forward strand.
TCAATTTGAAGTGGTTATAGCTTTCATATTTTAATATCTGGAAACTCCAAAGAACACTCAACATTTTGGTGGTAGAAAAATACCTATATTTTATGCTAAAGGTGACTAAAATATGAACTTCTAGAGGTATTCCTTTTGAATTACCTTTAAACCTAGCAAGAAGGTTAAGATTTGCTAATTCTCACCCCTACAAAGGAAACTTTCCTCCTAAACTAGTTTCTAAGTTTACCTCTGTAATAAGATCTTCGTTGGGCCAATACACTACTATGGTTACCCCTATAGCTTTGCCTTTTATGGCCTTCAATATTCAAATTCCTTTGGACCTAAGTCAATGTGACCCTATCCTAATGGAAACCATTATAAGTGTTTCTTACTTCATAGGAGATAATTCCACAACCCTTTTAAAGCACCTCAGAGATATAGCCAAACTTTACAATATTCATGACATTAATGAAGAAAATATGGCTATCAAGATATTTTCCATCTCTTTCAAGGGCAATTCCATAGACTGGTATAGAAACCTCACTTCTAACTCCATCACATCATGGGATCAATTAGGTGATGCCTTGTGTAAGAGGTTTGAAGACAAGAGTGACCACTTATCACTTATAAAATAATTAAATACAATCAAGAGGGCTCCTTAAGAGGTTATGTAGGATTTCAATACCAAGGTTCAAAAGACATGGGATAGAATTCCAATATCTATTAGGCCTACTCCTAACTATGCTTTCCTTTACCATCTAAAATCTCTCAATAGTGACATTGCAGTGATGATTCAATCGATGGGACGAAATACACTATCAGATGCTTATGAGGTGGTAATTAGAGTAGTGAATAGTCTATTACAATATGGAAAGATTAAACCTATGCCACTAATGCCTTTATTTCCTAAGATTCAACCACCTCCCATCATAATTCCTCCCCTTTCTGCCATTATACCTATGCCAACACTTATTGCCATACCTGCACCAAAGTAGGAAAACGTTTCAACTAGTCAATCTAGTGACTCCCAAGAACATAAGAACTTTCAAGAGCTTAAGAGCATGTTTCAATCCTTGGAAATTGAATTGGTAAATGTGAAGAGACAACAAGCCCAATTTAATAGACCTTATCAATCTCTATATCAGCCTCAATAGTCTTATCAAGCAAATAGGCCACCCTTCAAGGGAAATTTCCAAGGCCAAGGATAGGGGTAGCCTAACTATACTAGAAAAAATAATTACAATCCTAATGCTTTAAGTAATACCAATACTCTAGTCCCTATTCAGAATAATATTTCTCAATAAGGTGAGGGTACTATGCCTTGGAATCAGTCATTTAATCAATCCATTATCCCAAACACCGAGTTCAATTAGGCTTTCAATGATCAGTGGTAGTAGGGTGCTAGCTATGGATTCAATCAAGATCTGATGGCTCAAACTACATAAGTACGTATGATGAAAAAATTAAAAGAGACTGAATAAGGCCAAGGGCCTAATGAAGTGCCAAACTAGTTGGGTGCTATAATGGTTAACTATGAATAGGAAGAGTGTTATGCTTTCAACCAATAGGATAGTTATAACCAAGTAAACATTCAAGTGGCAACCAATATAAGGTTAAAAAGAAGGAATATGTAGGGTAACCAAGAAGGAGTCAAAGAATATCCTAATCTTATTCCTTTACTATCAAATCCAAATAAGCATACTATTTCCCCAAAATTTCTAATAACTCAAAAAAAATCAAAACCAAGGGAACACCTTTATACCCCAAAATTCACAAGTTCAAAACATAGTTATTGCTCCAAAAGAAAAAATAAAGGTTGATGGTTTGCCCATCAATATTGTTGAGAAAATGAATAAGTTGAATATGAGTGTTAATATGTGGGACATGATTTATATTTCTAGTCAAGTGGATATCCTTCAAGAAGGTTTTTCAAAGATCAATGTCTCTGAGAAGCCACCAAGCAAGGAAAAATTGGTTCTCACTAATGAAACCAGAGTGCTTAATGAAGGAAAATCAAATAAGGTGGTCAAACCTCATCCCTTATACCTTTATATAATCATTAGAAATACTTGGTACATAATTGCATGGTAGATAGGAGAGAAAGTACTTTAGTGATGCTAAAGTCAATAATAGATCAACTTGGTTTGAAGTATGAACCCTAATCTAAGGGATTTTTTAAGCTTAATGGATCATCTACCAAACCAACTGGTATTATTAGAGGTCTAAACTTGACCCTACATGTTTGTCCTAGTGTTTTAGTGGCTCAAGATGTAGTGGTTCTATAGGTGCTTCCTTACTTTACCTTATGCTTATCTAGAGAGTTCGAAACTAAAATTGAAGGTTACCTAATAGCAGATTGGTCCTACATGGCTTTTAAGACAAGATATGTGACCAAGATGTCTATCAAAGATAAGTCTATTTCCCAATTTCACATTGAGCCTTATGGGATAAGTATACCAAACATTAATTGTACCATTATAGATAAATATGACCACTTGGTTAGTCAAGAACTAGATACTCATCTTGAAGGGATACCTGATATGTTCTTGGATGAGTTATGGAGTAAAAATTTGCTACTTGATCCTTTGGGAGGTGTTGAATAAAGAGACATGGGAGTCTATTACCTACATGAAGAGAATGAGTTCATGCCATCCCTCACTAGGTCATAAGAAGATATTAGTGGTTTGTGGAAATTATTCTTTGATGGATCAAGGAGAAAACATGGAGTAGGTGCAAGTGTAATGTTGATATCTCCCTCTAATTACAAATAATTTTCATCTTATAGGTTCCAATTTAGTTTCTCTTTCAATGTAGTTGAGTATGAGGGCCTTATCCATGATCTTCAATATGCAAGTATGAAGGGAATCAAGTAGTTACAAGTATATGGGGATAGTGAGATGATAGTACATTAGGTCAAAGGTCAAAACAACATTAAGAACCCCTTGATGAAGTCCTATAAGCATAGAGTGTGGGACATGATTAAAGACTTTGAAGCCTTCAATATCCAAGTAGTGTTAAGGGATAAAAATCAACATGTTGATAGGTTGGTAGCTATAGGGGTTCAGATTCACATCCTAAATGAGTTGAATAAGTCTAAATTATAACCACATGCCAAGGTGGTAGTGAGACCATCAGTTCTAGACAATGAGGCTCATTGGTAGGTTTTTGATAGTGACAAGTAGATTGCTTGTTTCCTACAAAAATAGGTAGATTTTTCCTTAATGAACCAAGGTAAAATTTAATAGTAATATGAGGATCAATTTTTTAAGCTAATGTCTAACAAAATTCTTAAAGGGCTAGTCACCCTTTAAGGTATTTTCCATGAAGGATATCACACGAGGAAAGGCAAGGTAGTGATGTCTACAGATGAAGAAAACTATGAAAGATTCCTCATATTCAAGGACAAGATCCTCAAGCTTAGAAATGTGATAAATGAGGTAAAAAAACATGCTTTCATTAAAATTTGTAAGGAATATTTAGACATCTTTTCTTGGGAGTACAATGATATGAGAGGTTTTGACCCCAAGTTATCCCAAAACACCATAGAGTTGGAGACCAATGCTAAGCTTTTTAGGCAGAAGCAAAGGCCTATCAACCTAAAAATTGAAGAGATGATGAGGAAGGATTTGACTAAATTTATTGAGTTAAATATTATTTTTCCTATCAAGCACTCCTCATGGGTAGCTAACCTGGTGCCTGTGTGAAAGAAGAATGGTGAGATTTGACTATGTGTGGACTTCAATGACTTGAATAGGGTCTCTTTGAAATACCATTAATCCTTTCCATCCATGGAGAAACTCCTTCAAATGGTTGTTGGTTTATAATTTTTTTTCTTTTTTAGATGGGTACTCAGGGTACAACCAAGTGCTAGTAAGAGAAGAAGACCAATACAAGACTGCCTTCATCACAAAGTGGGGCACCTAAGCTTATAAAAAGATGCCTTTTGACATCTCAAATGTTGGGGCCACTTTTCAAAGATCTATGGACATATATTTTTAAGGATTGCTAAATTATATGGTGATTGTCTACTTGGATGACATAAAAGTTTTCTCCAAGAAGGCTAGTGAACACTTGGACCATTTACAATTGAACTTTGAAAGATGTAGAGAATATGAGATCTCATTGAATCCAAATAAATTTGTGTTTTTTTTCATTTAGGGAAAAATATTTGGACATGTGATCTCAAAATAGGGACTAGCTATTGATCTCAATAGAATAAATATAATTTTGGCCTTATCTTTGCCCAAGCATAAGAAGGGACTTCAAAGTTCATTGGGAAGATAAGCTTTGTGAGAAGGTTTATACCTAATTTTTCAAGCTTATTCATACCCATTACTACTATGTTGAAGAAGAGTTAGGTGTTAACTTGGTTAGGAGAAGGTAAACAAGGATTTGAGGCTATCAAGTAAACCATTACCCAAATATCTACACTCATGAATCCTAATTTCTCAAAGGATTTCATATTATATGTCTTTGCCAACATTGAGAATATATTATTTATGTTGATGCAAAATAATGGTGAAGGACTTGAGCAGCCAATTACATTTTTTAGTCAAGGAATTTAAGGGTATGAAGTAAGGTATAATTTTATATAGAATCAAGTCCTTTTAGTAATAAAAATCCTTAAAAAATTCATACCAATACTCTCTCATAGAAAAATCTGTCTTATGGTATCTCATCTTAGAGTGAGAGATTTCCTTCTTAACAAAGACCTGGATGAGAAGAGAGCTAGTTGGATTACAAGGGTAATAGAATATGATATATATATCAAGGTAAATAAGCTAGCGAGAGGCAAAGGCTTGTGTGAGAACATGGCTGATGACCTTCATGAAGATAAATAGGTTGTCTTGGTGATATAAAACAACTCATAAACATATGCACCTTCACCTCATACTAGCTGGTTCCAGGATATGACAAGGTTCTTACTAATAGGTGAGTAACCTCAAGGTATGGATAGAGAAAAGAGAATGTATTTTATAATTCAATCCATATTTTATGCATTTATTGATGGGGTTCTATTCAAAAAATACCTCAATGGAGTGCTTCTAAGGTGCATAGATGATGACCAAGTGACTAGGCTTTTAGAGCAATTCCATGATGGACTTGTAGGAGGAAATTTTGTCCCAAGGACTACAACTCCAAAAGTCATGAGGGATGGTTATTATTGGCCCAACCTCTTTAAGGATATATATGCATGGGTGAGAAAGTGTCAAATGTGTGCTCTCTTTCTAGGAAAGTAAAGGTTGCCAACCCTTTCTCTCAACCTAATTTAGGTAGAGTGTCCATTTATACATTGGGGTTTGGAATTCATAGGAATTATCAATCCAATTTCTAGTGGAGGACACAAATGGGTACTCACTTTTACTGATTACTTCATCAGGTGGGTGGAAGTAATTTCTCTAAAAGAAGCCAATGAAATAGTAGTGTTGGACTTATATGATAGTATAGTAATGAGGTTTTATGTACCAAAAATAATCATTTTAGATAATTCCCTAGAATTTTTTGTCATAAGTAAAAGTGAATTTCACTTAATCTAGGCATCTACCTTAGTACATCCTCTAATTACTACCCCCAAGGCAATCGACTTACAAAGTCAATAATAAAAAACTTGATAAGGAACATCAAGAGGATTATGGAAAAGAATTAGAGAGTATGGAATTTTAAGTTGAGGATAACCTTTAGGAATGATAGAGTGATTCCTAAGTTTTTCATTGGAAACTCACCATTTTTATTTTTATATGGGAGGGAAGCCAAATTGCCCATCTCTCTTGAGTTACATACCTTGGAACTAGCCCATCAGTTTGAGTTGATGGAGAGTGAACTTATGAGTGTGAGGATGGAAGAAATCATAGATCTTGAAGAAACAAGGGATATTGAAATGAATAAACTATTGGATTGTTATAAATTATGTCTCCAAGGTAACCAAGGGTGTTGATGAGGTGTCTTATGTGTTATCAAGACAATGACAAAGTGTGCTTCAATGCTCTTGCATGGATCTTTAGTAGTATCTTAAATAGGCAGGTTGATGGATGTTATTAATGATATGGACTTGTTAAAAATACCTTATGGGGTGTTATGAGTTATTTTAGTGCTTATGACAGTGAATAAAATTCATTATAATAGTCATATGAATGTCTAAGCTCAAGTAGTCATATTGATAGTTAAAGCTGAGTGAGTAGATTGATGACATCATATTTCATACATGTGAAAGTTTTAGGAGTAATTTGATACATGGATGGATTTAAATATGAAACGTGATCATGTGGTTAAAAATTTAGGTTATGGGGTTGATTGTATCAAAATTTATTAAGGTGCAAAGTTGGATTCTTAGATAGAGTTTACCAAGTTCCCACACTTAGCCAAATTTGTGATATCGAAGATCTATGATGAGCATTTAATCAAATCACAGATCTAATGGTGAAAATTTATTCTAATTGGATAATGATATAATGTATCACATGATGTTTTTAGTAGTGATCCAACAACACTTGTAAAAGTTAATATCTTAAAGGATGCTCAAAAGGCACGTGCTAGTGACATGTGTCACAATCACATAGTTTGAGTAGTAAATCTACAACGAGTGTGAAACCTATCAGATAGAGATCAATGGTGAGTATATGATTGTGAAATTAGATATAAAAGGTGTGAATTAAGTCAAAAATTCAAAGTATACTTAGATTATACATAGAATAACCAAGTGGTATAAGCACATTAATTGAATGGTATAGGGTGTGTAGAAGGCACGCAGAGCTACCACGTGGCATGACCATGGAAGCACATATCTAAGATCAATGGTGAGTGATTTAAAAGTAAAAACTAGGATAATATCAAGGAGATAAATGAAGCACATTTATATAAATTTTCCAGGGAGCATGAGATGATGTCAAAGTGTCTGAGGTTTAGCATTTACATAGTGACCGTTGGAATTTAAATATTCAAATTTGTGAAGGAAAACTAGCGATGGGTTTTTGAGCTATAAATTTTGATATATTCAAAATTTGATAATGGTGTAAAATTAAAAGTTGAAAAGGAATTAAAGGTTAATCAAGAGAAGTGAGTTATAAGGTTTGATGTTTCTACAATCAAATATATTAATCTCCAAAGATGACTGTGTTTTACCATGTTCTACAAGCGACCCGAGAAGGGAAATCAAAGATTTATTGATGGTATTTTGATGTTTCAAGATGAGATAACCATTTAAGAGTGTTATAAACTCCATGAAGACCATATTTTTAGATTTTTGAGGTTTGAAAAATCCATATTTAGTATAAAAAATGCTTAGAAGTTGACTATTTGTTCGTTCATGGAGTTTTTATGTATAAGGCCAAAGATTGATCTATTTTGCTTTAGCAGATGAGTGTTGTGATGGATATAATCATTTGAGGATATATGATATTTAAGGGGTCATGTGGAGTGTACCTATGCATTTGGAAGTAGTTTAATGTTTCTAATTTAATTGATGTAGTGCTAAAAGAGTGAATGCGTTTCCATGAGATCTATAAGGGCTACTAAGGCCTATTTGAAAGAATTAGCTGCTTAAGGGTGACCCACGGATGCTATGGATGACATATGAGGATTTTATTGAGTTATGAATTGGTGTGATATAAGTATTAAGGGTTAAGGAAAGTCTAATGCTTGACCAAAAATATAATAATCATGAAGTCTCTATAAAAGGTGAAATTAAAAGTGATGGTTTCTAGTTTTTTTACGAGGTGGAAGAGTATAGAGTTGAGAGGTGAAGGATAGAGGAGAGTGAGGGTGAATAGTGGATGAATTTAAGAGTATATCATGTTGAATAATATCTTTATGACATGTAGGTCATAATTATGATATCATATTATAGTTTTTGTAGGTTTGTTGGTTGAAGATGAGCGAAGAAGTCTAGGTTGATCCAAAAGGTTATTTTGGATGCCTTAAGTGTGAACGTAGGATAGGAGATGTTTGTGTGAGCTTGGAAGATTAATTGAGAGGAATATTAGAGTGTGGAATATGTGTATGATCTCATGGTCATTGTTCTAATGTTTTGATGGTATACTTGCAGGTTTGTTGGTTATATAGGAGAGAAGAAGTGTAGAGTGATCCAAAAGGTGGTTTTGGATGTATTGAGAGGGTGTGAAGGATAGGGAGAGTGTGTAGATTTAAAGAGAGATGATATAAATTGTATCTCCATTAGATTGGTAATAAATTAGTGATTAAGAGATGTTTATTTCATAGGTGTTTTTGTGGGTGCTCAACATCTAGGGGGTTGGTTCCTCCTTGCATGGTGAATCTTGAAAAAATCTAATTATGTGGGTGCTCAACTAGATAGGGGTAGGTATTTCTTGTGATGTGGGTGATTCACTAAAGTTCTCATGTTTTTGATCATCTTATAGGATAATTAGTACATGTGTTTTCAAGATTGAGAGTGGGTTTTATTCCCCAAGAGGGTTTCCTACATAGATCTTATGTTGTGTACGTGATCTTGTATTATCTAGTATTCATTGTTATGAATGAATTGTATATTATATGAATGCTTGTGGTAATTAATTAAGGGTTTGAAAATATTAGAATTAAATTTTGAATATCTTGCATTATTGATTCACCCCCCCTCAGTGATTGTACCTCTAAACAATTGGTATCAGAGTAGGTCATTCTTTCAATTTTAACCACTTGAAGGTGATCAAAGGTACAATAGTTGACAAAGAGGATATGGCTTGTCTTCAAGACAAAATAGTATGTGCTTTATCAAAGGTTAACACAAGAATGGATGATGTGAAGATACAAGTGCAAGACCTAGAGGCAATAATCAAGAATTTGTAGGTTATGATGGATAAAAGTCTCAATCAAAATATGGAATAATTAGAAAATAAAGTCATGACTTACTTAGATGTGATCTTATCCAAGGAAAAAAGGGATTTTAGCTCCACAAAAAGGGTCAAGAATGAAAATTCATGGATCAGTAATGGTTAAGAAAAAAGGAGGTGAAACATGAACAATTTCTTCAACGGGTATTGCTTCTCTTACAATCAATTTGGTCATGGATTATTCTCTCTCTCCAAAGATCAAAAGGGATTTCATATACTATAATGGTAACCAACAAGGTCATATAGCTAAGAACTGTAAAAGATCCTTTTTGAAAAAGGATATATAAGTAATGACACCATCAAATGGTTTAAGGAGACTAAGTCCAAGAATGAAGAAGAAAAGAAGCATAATTCAAGCAATCCACCAAAGGAAGAGTCAATGTTTGTTTAAGCAACCTTACATACTTAAGAAGATAGGAATAAGAAATGGTTCATAAATAGTGGATGGTTAAATAATATGATAGGAAACAAGAGTAAGTTTATCTCTCTCAAGAAGACCAACCTAGTTTTAGCAAGATTTAGTGACAACAAATTTTCTAACATAGTTGGCAAAGGTACTGTGAGTTTGGACAATGGTCATACTAGGACTGAGAATGTCTTATATGTATAAGGTTTAAAACATAATATTTTAAGTATAAGTCAAATGTGTAATTAATAAAATGTTATAACTTTTCATGATAATGTATGTGAAGTGAGAAAGACAAATTATGGTAGATTAGTTGTAAATGTTTATAAAACATATAACAACATATATGCATTTCATAAATCGAAGAAGGAGAAGTGATTCATGAGTAAATTAGAGGAAAGTTGGCTTTGGAATAAAAGGCTTAGACATATAAATTTTAATAATATAGTAAACATCAGTTCAAAGGGGTTGGTAAGGCATATGCCCAAGATTTCTAATATTCCTCATTCTCTTTGTAAGGCATGTCTTCATGGGAAGAAAATCAAGAGAAGATATAAATCCAAAGAATTATCCACTACAGAGCCATTGGAATTGATCCACACCAATCTATGTGGACTTATGATAAATCAAAGTATTCAAGGTAATAGCTACTTCATGCTTCTCATTGATGATATTACTAGGATGAATTGGATGTTCTTAAAGAAAAATCAAAATCTTTTGAAATATTTGTGGCATTCAAAGCTATTTTGGAAAATGATAAAGGTTCAATAATCAAGTGTGTGATATCAGACAGACGATGTGAGTTTTGGTCTCATAAATTCAATGACTTTTATGAAGAACAAGGGATAAGAAGATAATATTCAGCTGTTAGAACACCACAATAAGATGGTGTTGTTGAAAAAAAGAATAGGACTATTCAAGATATGAGTAGAAACATGCTTCAATATGCCAAATTATCAAATAGTTTTTTAGAATAGGCAACCAACACTTTAGTTTACATCCTAAATAGGTGTCAAATTAGAGTAAATGGTGATAAGACTCTTTATGAGTTATATAATAATAGAATAGCTAATGTCAAACATTTTAGAGTGTTTGGGAGTAGGTGATTCATCAAAAGAGATGAAGAGAATATTAGAAAATTTGATTCAAAGCCTGATGAGGGTATCTTCTTGGGTTAATCTTCTATCAATACTACCTATAGGTGCTTCAACAAGAGAATTCACAAAATTGTTAAAATTTTAAATGTAAGGATAGATGAGATATGTTGAGTCAAAAATCCAAAACTATAGGTAAGTGAATCAATTGATAATTATATTAAAAATAATGATGAGTTATCTATTCAAACGGTATATGAAGATGAAGAGGAGGAAGAAAGACAAGACTTTAAAGATCCATATAGAAATATTTATAAAGATCATCCAATCTCTCAAGTTATTGGAAATTTTGGTGCAAATTTGAAGACTAGAAGGATAATGTTGATCAATTAGAATTAACAAAATTTATCTCTGTTATCCATGGTTAAACCCAAAACATTCATGGAAGCTAGCAAAGATGAAAGTTACAATGGTGAAATGGATGAATAACTTGATCAAAACATGGGACTTAGTACCTAGGCTAAAATATAAAAATGTGACAGGCACCAAGTGGGTTTTTAGAAACAAGATAAATGAGAAAGGAGAAGTCACAAGGAACAAATCTATATTGGTGTGTAAAGGATATGCTCAGGTTGAAAGAATATATTTTGATGAGACTTTTGTTCTTGTGGGAATAATGGAAGCAATTAGACTCTTCTTAGCATATGCAAGTTTCAAAAGTTTTAAGGTATACCAAATGGATGTGAAATCTACATTCTTGAGTGGAAACTTAGAAGAAGAAGTCTAAATTGAGTTACTTGAAGGATAATTCATGTAAAGTAATCAAGATTTTGTGTGTAAACTGAAGAAGGCTCTTGATAGTCTTAAATAAGCTCCTACAACTTGATATGATAGGTTAAATAAGTATATTTTGAGTTAAGGTTTTTAAAAAAGGGTAACCAATAGTAATTTGTATATTAAAATAGAAGGCAATCATCAATTGATAGTGGTTGTATATGTTGATGACATAGTTTTTGGATCTGACAATGATAATATGAATGTAGAGTTTTCATATACTATGACTATTGAGTTTGAAATGCCAATTTTGGGAAAATTTTCTTTCTTCTTAGGATTGCAAATTAACCAAATTGATGTAAGGATATTCATTTCACAATCTAAATACATCAAGGATATGTTAAGAAAGTTTGAAATGATGGATTGTAAGACAATGTGAACTCTAATAATCATAGGATGTAAGTTAAGTAAACTAGATGACTTACTAAAAGTTGATCAAACTGTGTATAGATCCATGATTGGAAGTCTTTTATATTTTATTTCTTCTAGCCCTGATATCATGTAAGTAATGGGTCTTGTAGGAAGGTTTCAAGTTGACCCTAGAGAATCTCACTTGAAATTATTCAATAGGATCTTGAATTATCTCAAAGGCACCATTGAGTATGGTTTATGGTATCCTAGGAGTAAAGAATTCACTTTAAAATCATATACAAATGCAAATTAGGTAGGATGTGTAGATGATAGGAGTACCAGTGATGGGGTCTTCTTCATGGGGGAATGCTTGGTGTCTTGGATAAGTTATAAGAAAGCCTCAATATATCTATAAACTATATAATCTGAGTATATAATATCTACCTCTTGTTGAACTCAAGTCATGTAGATTGTTTCTATCTAATTTTTTCTTTTTCTTAAGTGTGAAAATAAGAGACTAGTTAAGAAGGGCGTGTAGAAGAATACTTATTAAATGAACATATATTGAATATATATTTTTTTATAAATAATATTTGGATAGGTAATAATTAACTTCAATAATAAATCACTAACACCAAAACTTTTTGGTTAGACAAGTAGTTGGGTAGATTGCCTAGCGTGAGCTAGATCCTAGAAGCAAAAGCTTTCTAGGAGGCTGTCAATCCACCTGATTTTAACACTTAAATTTGTGAATAAAAAATAAAGATAATTAAATTTAAAACATAAAATAATTTAAATTAAAAATAATTAAATAATAACAAACAAATAAATTAAGATAAGAAAGTTAATTGCTTTTAAAACAATGACTAAATAAAGCAACTAATGCTGAAAATTAGTCAAAGTAAGGTTATGGTTTTAGTTTGGAAATTTAACAAGGGATTAAAGAAAGGTGGTTTGGTTGGTTGATAAATGGTTAAGGTAATAAAAATGTAAATATTCAAATAGGATAAATGGGTGAATGGTTGATGAGGTAAGAAGGTAAATAGTTAAGATGGCAAAGGAGGAAGAAGATAAGGAGGGGAAAAGTGGCAAAGGTGTGAATGGATAAAAGATGGAAAGGGAGAAAATGGATTGAGATAATGAAATTAAAAATAGATAAAATTCATAAGTGGGGATGAAGAGATTAAAAATCCAAGGGGAAGATAAAATGAAATTGAAGAAATAAACTCAAATGTTACCTTCTAGACTTGAAGAAAAATGTTGTTGTTGATGATGTTGTTGAAGATGTCTTGAGGAAATTTTGACCAACCTTCATTGATTTTAATTATTTTCCTCCAATATGTGGATGACCTCAAAAATTATTATCTACTTCAAATACCTAAAACAAGATCTTAATAACCAAATACTAACTTCTAACTTAACCTTGGGTGAAGGAGAGGGGGTATTTATAGCATTTGTTGTGAAGAATTATGCCAAAAGAGGGAATAGTAGAAGTATGGCACCATTTTTCATGTGGTTCATGAATGAGTCAAAATATGAGGTTATTGAGATTCCTACCTTGATAATATGTCTCCCATTTGAGTTGTTGTGTCTCCCACCTTGCACATGAATCCAATTTTGAATGGGAATCATGCACATGGGTCTAAATGAGGCCAAAGAATTTTCAACACCCTTTCTTGTATTCATCTAAGAACTTAAAGATATGGCACAAAAAATGTGGTGTAATTTTTCATTTTGTGCTTGAATGAGTAAAAATATTAGGTTGGTGAGATTTATACCTTGATCATGGGTCTCCCGTTTGGGTTAAAAAGTCAAAAATGGGTGCCCATTGTCTTTTCCAAAACGTTAAAGAAGTAGGTATATCATTTTGAAGGACACTTTCATGTGTGAAGGAAAAATACATTTTTAATTATGGCCCATTAAGGGAAAATTCACCATATTTAAATGGAGGAACCTTTTGATGCTTAAATGAGGTCATTAAACACTTTGGGAAAGGGTCCTATATAGGGTATGATGTCCCACATCAAGCCACATCACTTATAAGCCATGTTACTTTCCATATCACCTTCAAAATCACTATTCATGTCACTTTCCATGTCACTTTTCATCTCACTTTCCATGTCACATGCCATGTCACTTGCCATGTCATCATGAATAGTGATAGTGGGTCTCATAATGAATAGTGATAGTGAATAGTACTTTTGAATAGTACTATGTGACTAGGAGAATATTGATTTGGTTAGGTTAAGAGGGGTTGGTTAAGGGTTTATAAGGTTTATGAGGTATTTAGGGGGTCTTGAGGCATTTAGTCATTGAAAAATATAAGTGTGTAGTTTTCTAGTGTTTATATTTTGCCCCTTTTTGTTATGCAAATTTGAATTAACAAGCTACAAAACATAAATGAATCACTTGGTCAAAGTTCAAGGTGCCCCAAGTATGGGAGGAAGTGTTCCCCCTCAAACTAATAATTGATGAGGAAAGGTTTAATTAGGTGTAGGGTTGATAAGTAGTTGGTGGGGAAGCACAAGGTGGTGCCACAATGTCGCTGAGAATGTGAAATACCAATGGGTGTACAAAATATGACTAGGCATGATAGTCAAGATTATGTAAAGACTAAAGTTGTCAATGTTTATAAAAAGAAGGTTGGGTTCTAGATGGACATAGATAGGGTAACCTATCCATAATTTTAGTCATAGTTGATCATATTAAGCCTATCAAGTCATCTAGACAAGGTTAGCATTATTCAGAGGAATCTAGAGTAGGAAGTGCTCTTATATAACAATATAAATTATCTGGTTACACATGAGGTGGGGTGTAAAAAGTGAAACATGATAGGCATATTTAGTGTAGTCAAAAAGACTAAGGTAAGGTTATCACAAAAAATTCAAAAAGGTTAGGTCAAAAATGGCCAACATCAAGGTGGATGTGGGAAAGTGAGTTGGTTGGTTGGAATGAGGTGGCTAAGTGGACTCCATATGCACTAGAGAAGTGGATGTTGCCTACATAGTTCTATGGACATAATGTCCAAAATGAACTTTAGGCCTAATATAGTTCTTTTGAGGTGGAGAGTGCTAGTTAATTTAGTTGCCCCAATTTGATGTATCATGCAGTTAGGTCTAGTTGAAGGATGTTAGATAAAAGGAATCTCTAAAGGGTGGATAAAGATGGCTATCAAATAGTTTGTTGAGATTACCTAGGAGGCAATTAGATGATTACTTCAATTATGCAAAAGGAATATATAGCCATAGATAATTAGGTTCAAGCATAAAATTTATGCCACCATTTGTTAAAAAAAGGGAGAAATATGCTTTACCAGGCTTTAGAAAATCTGGCACTATTTGAATTTCCATGGTGAGCCGATGGATTCTTTCATCACCTCAAAATAAGATGATATTGTGCACACTCCACAAAAATGTCATTATCAGGATATGGAAGGGTATTATTCAATGATTTGGGGAAGGAAAGTAGCAGAGTGGGTAAACAAGAAGTGGTGAAGATGAAAACCCTTGACCCTTGAGCTAGTGGGGCCCCAAAATAAGTAAGCGTTGAGTTTTGAGGGAATTCAGAGAAAGAATCTAAGGGATTTTATAATATGGAGTGAGGTGAATAGTATTAATATTAATTAAATGAGGGAGCATGTTGAAATAGGAAGGAAAATAAATGGTATAAATGGAAAATTGAGAGGGAAAATAGAAGAAAAATGTAAGAAGACAGATAAATTGGGGAGTTGAAAAGGAAGGTGAGAGAAATAGGTCTAAAAGAGACCAAGGAGGGAAATAGTTTGGTGGAAGAGGGTACTCCTATAATATGTTACTAGGTGGATTGCAATTAAAGAGTAGGGCTATTACAGTGCATGAGAAGATGTAGGTTGGGTAGGGAGAATCAAGGGAAATTATTGGTTGAGCGGTAGGTTGTGTGAGAGGGTATAACTAGCATCCACACGTGGGTACCCCAAATCTTCCATTTAAAATTGGATTTAGTTTTGATTCTAACATATCTAAAAAATGGGTTCAAAATAAGCAAGACCAGAGGAAATTGAGAAGGAATTTATATCCTAATAACTGGTGGTGCTTATGCTCGTTTGTGGGTCATATGATCTTATAGGCATGTTTGATTATGTTATAGAGTCATAAGATCGGTATATATCTCATAGTGAACCAAAATAAAATGGAAGACATTCGCATCCATATCATGCTATATGTTATGATGTAGGGGTAAAAGGTTTAAAAGGGAAAAAGGTGATAGGTAGGGTGAAGGGAGTAGCTAGAGAGGGACAAAAAATAAGGTCCAAGCTCAACATACAAAGGCATTAAAGGAAGAAAGGGATGCACTTGAAGTAAAAAACCTAACCATATTTCATGAATTAAAGTAAGGGCATGGAGGACACAAGGAAGTAGACAAGGAGATGCACGTATAAGTGGTTCAACTGGTGACCACATTTTTAAAAGGTGGAGGTTGAATGGGAGAAAATAAAGGGGATCCAATAAGGTATGAGGTGAAGGTAGACTAGGAGATGGATGAAGAAAGCAATGAGGTCGCATCTAAAGATGAAGGTGGAGAAGGATGGAAGGAGCCAGGCATGGACATATAAGAGGAAAAAATAAGGTCAGGAAGAACAAAGAATGTCCTTAAGACAAGAAAAATGAAATGAAATGGATAAAAGGGAGAGGATGGTGGAAAAGAATGAAAGGGAATGAGATGAAGATAAATGATGATGATTAGGGATGATAAGAAGAAAAAAGAAGAATTGAAGTAGGGATATAAATCATGGATACTCACACAAATACAAAAGATAAGTGAGTATTGATATGTAAAGAGGAAAAGGGGAATGCAAAAGGCAAAAGGCAAGAACTGATAAGAATAAAAGGGGCAATTATAGAAGGCTTCTCTAGGGATAAATACCCAAGTAAAAAATTATTGTGGAGGAAAAAAGAAGACAAAAGGGATGAAAGGATAAAAATAAAGTAAACAAGAAGAATGGAAAGTGGGAAAGGTGGGAAGAATGGCAAAATGATAGAGAACGGTGGTACACATAAATAAAAAGTGTAGCAACAGAAGAAATAGAAATCTTACAAGATGCATAATAAGATGTGGAGTTGGTGAGGAAATGAGAGTGATAAAGAGGGTGTGAAAAATTGCCATGAACAAGGGGAAATGATGATCATGGAAAAAGAAGACAAAGGAGATAGGGGGCAAGGTTGGTAAAAAGTGGAGAGAGAGGCAAAAAATACAAAAGGTGGGTAGGGAAGTGAGCTATGAAGTAATCATAAGGAAAGGTGATGGGGAGGCCAATAAAGTAGAGCGGGTGGTGGCTTTATAAGAGATAAGGGGGGCCAATGAGGAAGACTATCAATCCTTATGTTAAAGGAGATTGACAAGTTGGGAAAGTGGTTAAAAGAGATTGACAAGTTGAAGGGAGAGAGGTGGTGAGGATATAGGTAGAGAAGTAGAGAAAGAGATCTTAGGTGAGAAGGGAAAAAAAAAGGATGTGGCTGAGCTGACCTCAGTAACAAAGCACTACCTACATAGTCCAAAAATACCTTAGGCCAATGTAGTTCTCCCAGAAATTGGAGAAAAATAAAGAGGAATTATTAGGTGATGTTAAAGTACAAGGATGCTAGGAAAAATCCAAAGCTTTCTTGATATAGGATACCCTAAGCATGAGGGTATTATTAGAAACATAAATTAATGAGAAGAAAAAGGGGAGGGTAATTAGTTGTTAGTGGCTGAACTACCTTTATAAGTCAAGTAATGCTTACATAGTCAATAGATATCAGGCCAATGTAATTCAACTAAGGTTGGAAAATGGTGCTCAAATTGGCTTCCCCAATTTGATGGACCACATGGGTTGGTTTGGGCTGATGGAGAAGGTTTTGTAAAATAAAGGTTTTGGGGTTTGGTAAGATGACAATGATCAGGCCCACAAGGATCACAAGATGCAAAACAATCAAAGACATCAGATGCAAATTGGATGTCAAGGGTGATAAAGGGAAATCATGATGGTGCATGATAACTTTATCAAAATAGCTAGGTGGACTGAGGGGTATGTGTCTACATAAAAAGGAAAGTAGACATGATCATTTCAAGTGGGAAGACTATTCAAGAGAATCAATAACATCATATGACTTTCCCCATTGGTGGAATGAAGAATTATGTTGGTGAGGAAGAATGGCTAGGTATTCTATTTAAATAATCATGATAAATATGAGTGTATATTAGTGAGTTATTTAGTTTTACAAGCTATAGAGAGTGAATAAAACTACACAAGGTTAAAGATGGCAAATAATGGGAACAATGGGAAGTACTGTTAGATCAACAACAAAAAGAAAGCACCCATAACCTGATCTTGAGCCTAAACTCTTACCTCTACAACAACATAAAAGGTGAAAATTTCACTACAAAGATGCAGGGTTGGAGAACATAACTATCAGCTTATCTATGGAGGGAACCCTCACTATCCAAAGAGATATGTCTTGAGGCAACAACTAATGATACTTATGCGAGTAGAACAACTAGAGCAGAGGGATGTAATGGCTATGATAGGTGAGTAGGGTGAAAGACCTAGATAAAAATATGATTCTCACTTTATGGGGATGAATACAAAAGAGGAGAATAGAGTACACCCTTTAGAAAATTCTAAGACAAGAAATGTTACATATGTTAATTTAGGGAGCAATCAATTAGAAGGATGGCTAAACACAAATCTAGAGTCACTAGACAATCAATTTAGTGCTTAGGTAGGAAAATATTGTATATAGGGGCCTTAGGAAAAGTGTGGATAGTCTGATAACATTGTATGTGCCGTGTGACTCCTCTCACCCTAAATAAAATATTGCATAGTTTGTTGTAAACATGTATAAAATGTGTTAGATGTCACTGGTTGAATGCTATCATGCTTAAGGTTGTGTGGATGCTTATGAATGTTATGGTTATGGTTATGATTAGTATGGTTGTGGTTGTTGTAATCTTGCTTAATTTAAAAATAATGATTATTGTTGTTTCAACACTAGATGATAAGATTTGTGATGAAAACATCAACCAAGCACATTAAGATAAGAATAGGTCATGATGTTTTATTTTTGACAAGGATTGAAAATAAACCTAAAATGAGATTAGATTAATGAATATAAGACCTTATAATTCTATGCATGAGTGGTCACGATTTGATAAAAAAAGGTTTTTTAATCATAGGGTGTCAAATAAGCTCTAAATCCTTTGATTTATAGATAGTCTAAAGGGAAGATGGGTGATAGGTGGTGTGAAGGGTAATGGGTGATATGTATGATAACCTCATGTGAATTAGTTTACCCCTTTTATAGGTGGCCTAAGAATGGTAATAGATAAGTCTATGTCATATGCTAGATGTAGACTGATCAATGCAAGAAATCTACATGTGAAAGCTGATTATGGCTTCTAATTTATTATGTTGCTTGAGATCTAATTTCTATTTTAGATTTTGTTGTGATAGTGGGTATTTTGCTTTATTAATATATATGGGAAGCTGATCGATGCGAGAAGCTTCCAAGAAATTGCTCTACTTTTGACAAAGTTAACTTAGCGATCCTTTAAGGGAGTGATCTAAGATTATTAGATTTATTTAATGCTCTTGGTAGCTATCTTTCAAGGGAACAATCTACCTTATATTTGGAAATTTTTATTTTATTTTTGGGTAGCTGTCCTTCAAGGGAATAGTCTACAATACTTAAGATATTGACCCGAGTAGTATTTTGGTATCCAAATTGTTTTTGGATGCAATGTTTTTAGACATGGACAAGTCTAATTAGGTTCAGAGGTTTACCTTTATGAAGGCAAAATTTTAACACAAGAAGGTTAATGATATGAAAAAGTGTGGTCTTTGAGAGACAATACTATGGGATTCCATCTTGTTAGAGATAAAAAGTATCTATGATAACCATGCTATGTGTAGAGCCATGGTACCCACATTTAGGATTATGCTATGACTATGATAATTAATCATATGGTTCTATGTTGTAATCAATTGTCATCAAAAGGAGAGGAGAAATATGGGTGAAGGTTAAAATCTCATAATTAAGGGATCAACTTAAGTTAGACATAAAGAGTGAGTTTGATCCTTTTTAACAAAAAAATGGACATAGATGTAAAACATTGAGGGGCTCAAGTTCTTATTTACATTCGAGAGGAAAAATGATAAGCTCCTGATCCATACTTATGGGTAATGATGTAGGGTCCAAGCCAATTGAAAGAAAACTTGCCTCATTTACTCTTTTCCATGTTGGTCATGTGTTGGTTTTCCTTTAGGATGAGGTCTCTGATATTAAATTCCCATTGTTTGAGGTTCTTTTTATAAGCATTTTTGATATTATTTTGATAGATACAGAGGTGGGTGAGGGATGATAAATGATGTTCATCAAGTAGCTCAATTTGAGCTAAACAGTGCTAATAAAAATCTTTCTAAAAAATAAGCTCTTGAAAAAATATGCAAAGAGAGGGGATTTGGACTTCAAGAGGTAAGACTACCTCTATTTTGAAGACTAGAGAGAAAGGGGTAGCACCCATAGAGGTTCAAATGCTAGTGTGATAGACCCATACAGTGAATGGGATGTGCAAGTGTCAATCTCAAACCAAAGCACTAACAACTTTGATTAGTATTTTTTTGAGTGTTTTTTTGAAGGCTTTTTCCTATCCATTTGATTGTGGATGGTAAGGTGAGAAAAATATTAAATTGATGACAAATGCATCACATAAGATTTGAACTTGCTTATTTTTGAAGGATTTTTCATTATCGGTGATGGTCTTATGAGGAACACTGAAGTAGCAGATGATATGATGGTTGATAAAGTTGATAATATTTTCTACTTTGGTCAAGATAAGAGGAATAAATTCCACCCATTTTGTGAAATATTTGGTGGCTATGATGATGGAGCTATGTCACTACAAAGAATGGGGGTTAATTTCCCTAATGAGATGGAGCCCCCATTAAGAGAAAGGCCAAAAGTCCTTAGATACTTGGAGGTTATTAAATGGTGCATGATGTAAATTAGCATGATATTGACATTTAATACACTTTTTTACATAATCACAACAATCTTGGTTGAAGGTGGACAAATAGTCACCAAGGCAAAGGATACGTTTAGCTACTGCTAGGCCACTAAAGTGTCCCCCACATATCCCATCATATGTTTTTTTGATGGCATGGGAAGCTTCATGGATGTTTAGGCACTGAATAAGGAAACCATCAAAATCATGTTTGTAAAGGATTCCCCTAGTATGGTGTAACAAGATGTACTCTAAACAAAGGCTCTTCGAGCATTCCTAGAGAGGTTGGGAGGAAGGTTGCCTAGGTTGAGGTAGTTAAGAATTTAGTCATACCAAATGTTAAGTGGGGATTATTCCACACTACAAACCATAGAGATATCAGATTGGTTATAGGAGGGAGTGGTAAGATGATGAATGGTGGAAAATATTTTATAATTAGAACGCTGAGAAGGGATCTAGGAAACAAGACAGGCCATTGTATCCATGAATTTATTAGTAGATCAAGGAATGGATCAGACCAGATAATGTTTAAATGATGTTAAGAATTTGTCAACTAAAAATTTATATTTTTTCAATATATCATTCATACATTGATAGGATCCATTGACCTGGTTGATCATGAGCTAAGAATCACCAAAGATATGGATTGTCTTAATTCCAAAGGATAGAGCAATTTGGAGACCTATCACTAGGGATTTGTAATCATCCATATTATTGGTGCATTCAAAGTCAAGTTTGAAGGAGAGAGGAAGGGGTTCAACATCGAGAAGAATGAGAATAACTTCAACACCTCCTCCTTGTTGGCACTTTGAGTCATCGAAGAGCATGGTCATTTGGTAGGTTATGACATATTCTTGAAAAAGAGTCATGATAAAATCATCTGAAAGGTAAGAGGAGGTGGTTGGTTGTTTGGTAAAGGAGCTTTAGTCAATTGGTCAGCAATGACCTACCCTTTAATTGAATTTTTATAGAGGAATTTAAGGTCAAATTTAGTTAGGAGCATGAGCCACTTAGCCATACATTGATTTTGGTATGGTTTAGAGTGCATATACTTGAGTGGATTGGTATTAGTGATGACATAAATTTTATGGTTAAGAATGTAGTGGAAGAGTTTGGTGGCCATGAAGGTCAATCCTAAATAGAGTTTCTTGGTATACGTATACTGAGTTTCATATTATACAAGCATGCAACTAATGTAGTATACAACTTGCTCTTTGTGTTGTTCATTTCAGTGAGCCAATATAACCCCTAGGGAATGGTTAGTGGCAGAGACATATAGGTAAAAGGGGTAGTCATACTTAGGAGGTGTGAGGATAGGTGGTGACAAAATGTACTATTTGAGTGAATCAAAGACCTTTTGATAATTACTATTCCATTTGAAAGAGACATCCTTCTTCAGAAGGTGATGGAAAGGTTGGCACTAGTCTGAAAATTAAGAAATTAAATGATGAATGGATTAAATTTTTCCCTGTAGGCTATAGAACTACTTAAGGTTTATTAGAGGAGGCATGTCCAAAATTAATCTGAATTTTTCAAGGTCTACTTTGATTTCATGAAGAGAGATGATAAAACCAAGAAGCTTTCCTAAAAGGACCCCCAAAATGCATCTCTTGGGATTAAGGTGAACATGATAATATATAAGGTGTTCAAATATGATTGTAAGAACAATCAAGTGATCTTTTTAGAGTTTGGATTTCTTGAGAAGGTCATCCACATAGTCTTCTACAATATTATGGATGATATCATGGAAGATATAAGTCATGGCACATTGGTAGGTTATCCCAACATTCTTTAACCTGAAAGGCATGACTCTATAGTAAAAAGTTCCCCAAGGGGTGGTAAAGGGTTTTATGCTAATCTTCAAGGGTAATCAAGATCTGATTAAAACCCAAAAACCCATCCATGAGAGATAACATCTCGTGGCTGGCTATAAGATCATCAAGCTGGTCAATGTTAGGTAGATGAAAGTCATCCTTGGGATAGGTGAGGTTAAGGTCATGAAAGTCCACACAAATGTATAGACCCCTAGTGACTTTGGTGATAGGTATGATATTTGAGACCTATTGGGGTTAATCAATGGGTTGAATGAAGTTTACAGATAAGAGACACTAAAGCTCTTCTTTAACAACAAGGGCTATGTGAGGATGCATGCATCAAAGTTTTTGTTTAAGAAGTTTGGCATCAAGATGAGTGACTATGTTATGGGTAGGAATGGTGGGGTCAATCCCAGGCATATCATTGTAAGACTAAGTGAATGCTATGTTACATTCTTGGAAGAAAGAGGAGAAGTCCCAAAGTTCTTTAACATTCAGTGATTGGCCCAATTTGACAAATCAATGGTTATCTAGAGTGCCAAAGTTAATATCCATGATGGATTTATTCGACATGGTCGAGGCCTTAAGAAGAAGGGATTTGTGGATAGAATAATCCCCCACATCAAAGTAGGTAAGAATGGAATCATATTTTTGATTTTGAATGGTGTTTATGGTAGGAGAATCATTCTCTACCATTTCAAGGTGTATGAGTGGAAGGACTTTGATTTGGCTACCCTTTTGGTAAATGAGAGGGCCTAAACTAATGGTACTGACTAGAAAAAAAAGTTAAGGGGGATGATGTCAAGATCTTTAGGTAGGAAAAGTGGTTAGGTTGGTAAGGATGGGATATCTTCCTTCATGGTGGCAAGGGGTTTGGGTGAATTGGTGGGTTATTCAGGTGGTTCATACCTAAGGCTAAATGACTCATGAGGTTGTAAATTTTTGATATGAGGTGAGTCATGAGGCCCTTGTTCATAGTGACCAAGGCCAAATCCTTTCCAAGCACATCTATGAAGATATAACTTAGCAAACTTTGGTTTGATAAGATAGGAAAAGTTAAAGGTAAATGATTGGATGGATGAAGTAGTGGTAGGGGGCTAAAAGTGGTTGATCAAGTCCCCCATAAATAAAATTTGTTTAATGGTTAAGCAGGACAAAGGGGATGATGGTTCCAATGTTAGGGTCATAGGAAAGGTCATGTCTAAAATTTCCATATTCTTCGAGAGTAAAGAAGTCATTTAAGGCTAAGATTATATATTCCCCAAAGGAAAGACATTGAAATGTGGTTGTCACGGGGTCCTCTACTAGAATATGGAAAGAAGGGATAAATGAGATAGTGGAAGCTTCATCAATATTTAGTGTGGAAGTGTCACAAGTTTTAGTTGGTGGGGTTATGTCATTATAAAATGGCTGTGAGGTACATGAAGGAGGAATAAGGATGTCATTAGGCCAATATGTCATATTGTAAGATTTGAAAGGACTAGGGTCAGCTTGGATAGTCATAACTTGCCCTTTGTGCTCAAATTTGACACATTGATGTAAGGTAAAAGGTTGTCCAAGTAAAACATTGTATTATAATTCTCCTTATATAACATAAAAAAGTTTTGGAATGATACAGGGCCCTACACAAATATGGAGGATAACTGTGCCTAAGGTAGTAGCCATGGTATCATTGAAAGAATGAAGTACCACTGTGCTTTTAGACATGATGTTTGTGGGTAAGTGCAACTAAACATAGGCATGGGAGGAGATAATATTAATGTTGGTTACTCCATCAATCATCACCATTTTGATGCAAGTTTCATTAATTTATGCCCTAATGAAGAGGGGGGATCAGGATCCTCTAGATGAATAGAAGGTATTTCTGAATCTTTGAAGGTGATAAGGTTGGAAGTTTGAAGGGCACCAATAATGGCAGCTAGAGGTTGAGTGTCATTAGATTGGACCTCAATGTATTGTAAAGCTTCTATGAGTAATTTTAAATGATGGGTAGAGGTAGAGACTAACTAATATAAGCTCATTTTTGCTAGAGTTTGGTGAAGCTATTTGAGGATAGCTTTCCAGATGGATATTGCATATGGATTAGGGTATGGAGGTTTATATGGGGAGGCACCTAAGATAGACACATTTGATTTGTTTAAAGATATATATGGTTGGGCATTATTTACTAAGGAGTTTAGGGAGGGGTAAGTCCAAGAAATGGATACCTTAGCCTTCCCTTTATCATTTTATTGGGATTGAGATCGGGTAACCATGTGAATAGTGTAAATAAGGAGGTTTTTTGGATTGGGTGGTTAATTTGATTCTTCATCTTTAATTTTAGGTGAGAATCAAGATTGGATGGGTTGAGTTGGTGGTTAGATTGGAAATGGGGATGAAGGAAGTTTGTTTGATAATAAATCATCATCTTCATACAGGATATAAACAAGTGCTTGGAGAGCTTTACAATTTTTTGTGTCATGTTTTGGTGCACTATGGTATGCACATATCAAGATATCATTGAACCAAGAGGGTTTGGTACAAGAAGTTTATAATAATTGTTGGAGAATGGTTAAGTAAGATTCAACTAAAAATGGTAAAGGTTTAGTTATTTTTATTTTGGGTGTTGAAGTAGAAGGTTGTGTGAATGTAGATTTGGTGGTAGGTGTCTTGAGTAAAGTGGTACACTTGGTTGATGGTTTTAGTTTAGGAAAGATAGTTTATGAGTTGGGAGTAGAGGAGGGCAAGGTAGGTAACTTAGGAATTATCAGTGTAGTGAGAAAAGGTGTCTTAAAAAATAAGTATTAAGGTGTGACCAATAAAGGTGGTGGGGTTTTGGTAAAAATGATGGACTTCATGTTCAAGGGAGAGGGATGAGGACCCAAAATTGAAGGAAATATTGAGGGAGGTAAAATTCAAAGTTTTGGGCCTTTTAGTGGTTTTACTTCTTTGATTGTTTTAGTTGTTGGTTTTAGAGGGGATTTGGTCACTTTAGTTGTCTTGGTAGGTTTAGGTGTTTGAGGGTCCATTAATTTGGAGGAGGTTTTGATTGGTTGGGTGGAGGATTTAATTGGTTTAGAAGGGCTAGGTTGGTCTACCAAATAAGGGGTTATAAGTTATAGTTTGGTTTCCTTACCTTTATCTTGACCTTTGATAGTAGGTTTAAAAATTAGAGATTGGATGGATGAAGTCATCTTCTCTTTTGAGATAGATTTCAAAGAGGTGGTGGATGGTTCTACAATAGGGGAGGTAGGTGTGGTATCCTCCAATGGATGTGTGGGAATGGTGGATTCTTTTGTTTAGGTGTTCAAAGGAATATAAGATAATTTTTTTATTTTATTAGGGGAATAGGAAAAGAGGCGGTTAAGATAATGTTTTCTTCAAAAATGGGTTTATTAATAACAACATTAATAGTATGTGCCTCATGAGATGGGTCTAGTTTATTATCATGGTAAGGGGTAGAAGGAACATGATTAAGAAAAGGCTTACAGAATATGTCAAGATCTTGGTTCGATAATGCATTGGGATTGTCCAACATAAGCTCCCCCTTGTCAATGAGAGATTGGATAAGGTATTTGAAGGTGTTGCACCTATTGATGTCATGTCCTATGACTCAGTGAAAGGTGCAATGGTTATTCTCATTATACCAACCTGGTATGGGGAGATAAGTATCAAATTGTTGGGGTGATTTAATGGTGAAAGTTGGATAATATTAGATTTTAATAACTTTTTCAAAATAAAAGGATATGGATCCCCTAGTGAAGTTAATTGCTTATGATTAATCCAAGTTTGGTTCCTTTGGTTTTAGGTTGAATAATTAGAGGAATTAGAGCTTTGGTTCCTTGGTTTTTATTAGTTGGTAGATGTTGGTGGTGAGATTTTGAGGACAATGACATTGGTGGTTGCTTTGTTTTTAGTGTTAGAATTGGTTTGCTTGTTTGGTTTGGAAGAAAAGGCCTCATTGGATTTGTAAGTTGAGTTCTTGATCTTTAACTTTAACCTTCCTTCATCAATGTATCTTTTATCTAGTTTACAAGCCATGGTAAAAGATTTATCAAAGGTCCAAAAGCTTTTGACATGTAATGTGGATGACATATGTTTTATACATACCCAGGTGAAAATCTCTATAAGCTCAAGTTGAGGCAATGAAAAGAAAAGTTAGTTGATTAGGCTCTTCCAACGAGCCATACAATCAACAATAGATTCATATTCAAATTTCCAAATGGAGTATAGGTTGGTAATAGAAACTTTATTAGATATATTGATTGAAAAGTGATCCAGGAAGTTATGGGCTAAATGGGTGAAAGAGAAGATGGAATGTTTGGGTATGGCACTATACCAATCCAATGCTAGTCTAGATAATGACATATGAAAGGTATAAAGGATAAGAGCATCATCATGGGAAATCAAGTAGTATGAATTCCTAAATTGTCTTAAATGTTGTTGAGGGTCTTCTTTACTATTAAACTTGGTAAATTTTGGAAGTTTCCACTAGGTTGGATAAGGTTTGATGGGGGCCAATGGGTGAGTAAGATCATTACAAATTTGATCATAAGATAAGAGATTATGGGCTCTAGAGATGGATGAGTCAAGGCTAGTCATCTTGTCTATGATCAACTTCATGAAGTCTGTTTGAGGTTGTTGGGATGTGTAGTTATATGGTATATTTTGTTGAGGTTAGGAAATATGTGAATAACTAGTAGATGGTTGAGATGACTCCATGTATTGGTGTGTGGTCTTTGGAGGTTAGGTGGAAGATATATATTTATATGTGGATGTAAATAGATAGGTAGAGGTGGGTGGTTAGATAGTGGGCATATGCCCTTATGGGTTATGAAGATAGCTAAAGGGTTTGTGTTGGCTCAGAGTGGTGGTTGGGATAGTGGCTGATGGAAGGGTGGTGACTCTTGTGCTAATTGGTGGTAATATGGAGGGTATGGACACCAAAAGGCTTAGAAGTGGAGTCATATTTGATGGATTGGAGGTAACTAAAGGAAGATGGGTAGCACTAGAAGTAGGAACTTCTATTGTGGGAGAGTGATGAGTAAGAGGTATAAGGGTAGTGATAGTTTGGGGGAGTTTTTGGTTGATGATAACATTTGGTAAACTAAAGGTTTAGTAGTTCTCATGGTAATGGAGGTATTCCCCAAGAGGTGGAGAGGCATGCCATAAGGCAGATCTATGGGTGGGATTGAAACCAAGATTTGGTAAGATGTGGCTCTTAGGTAGTGTTGTAAGGCTGCATGATTATTGTTTAGGAAAGTTGAAAAATCCACATCTCTTGGGATTACCCAAGTAGGACTTCTTAGAGAGTGAGGGAAATATGTGGGTTTGAAAATGTGTTCCATGGATGAAGAGGTGAAAGCTGGTGATGGTTGACTTGGTGGTGGGTTTTGTTCCTTGAGGTCTTTTTACTGTTGGTGAGTGAGAAGAAGATAAGAAAATGATGATACATTGTCACACCTCAAACAAAGAAAAATAAAAAGACTCAAGGCAAACAATGCATTCACTAAGAGTGCATTAAATCTTAGGATTCTTTTTAATCTCTCTTTTGGCTTATGCCTTAGAAAAGTGTGAAGAGAAAATTGGCTTGAATAGGTCCTAAACAAGGTAGTCTATGTTTGGTTTTAGGTTATGTTTAGGAATTTAATAAAAGTCTATATTGGTATGAGTATGTAGACTAGTAATTGAGGCTTTCTCCCCTCACGTCACAATACTAAATCTAGTATGGGTGCTTAGCCAATAAGTACCGATTTCTAGAGTTTATACTCAATCAAAGAACTGATTTAGTTATCCCCTCGATGATTAAATCCAAGTAAGATAACTAGAAAAGGGTAAGGTGATCTGCTAGGTGATGAAATCCTAGCCAGACCTTGTCTCAAGTATGTTTTGATATTTTATTGTGTAAGTGGTTTGGTTTGTGTAACATTTTTGAACTATGATTAATTTATAATGCTTTTAATTAAACTAGGTGAGCTAAAATCAAACAAGCAGTTAATGGATACACTCAATTTTAACCAAAATATATATATTTTAATTTATTTGAATGAATAAAATAAAAATTAAAATGCACATAAATAAAACATAAAAATTCAATCCTAATCTAAGGATGAATGCTTTTTTCTTTCTTTTTAGAAATGCAATAAAATTTAATTTTCTAGAAAATGCAACTAATTTTTTTTTCCTTTTCTTTTTTTTTGTAAAGAAAAAATATTAATTTTATAATAATTACACTAAATTAATTTAAATAATGTAATTATAAATGTATTAAAACATATAATAACCCAAGAAAACTCAAGGGTCTCACTAGACGTGCCCAAATGTTTCTATCTAATTTTCATTTTTTCTTAAGTGTGAAAAAAAACTAGTTAAGAAGGGTGTGTAGAAGAATACCTGTTGAATGTGAAAATGTTTAATCCATACATTGTAATAATTTATCTTTATATAGGGAAGAATAATCTAAAATAATAAAGTACTACCACCAAATTTTTTTGGTTAGACAAGTAGTTGTGTGGATTGCCTAGTGTGAGCTAGATCCTAGAAGCAAAAGCTTTCTAGGAGGCTATCAATCCACTTGATTTTAACACTTAAATTTGTGAATAAAATGGAAATATAATTGAATTTAAAACAAAAAATAACTTAAATTAAAAATAATTAAATAATAAAAAATAGCTAAATTAAGATAAGAAAGTTAAGAGCTTTTAAAACAATGATTAAATAAAGCAACTAATGCTAAAAATTAGTCAAAGGTTACGGTTTTGGTTTGGAAATTTAACAAAGGAGTAAATAAAGGTGGTTTGGTTGGTTTATAAATGGTTAAGGTGATAAAAATTTAAATATTCAAATGGGATAAATGGGTGAATGGTTGATGAGGTAAGAAGGTAAGTAGTTAAGATGTCAAAGGAGGAAGAGGATAATGAGGGTAAAAGTGGTAAAGGTGTGAATGGATAAAAGATGGCAAGGGAACAAATGGATTGAGATATTGAAATGACAAAGGGGAAAAATGGATAAGTGGGGATGAAGAGAATTAAAATTCAAGGGGATGATAAAATTCAATTGAAGAAACAAAATCAAATGTTACCTTCCAAGCTTGAAGAAGAATGTTGTTGTTGATGATGATGTTGTTGAAGATGTCTTGAGGCAATTTAGACAGAGCTTCATTGCTTTAAATTATTTTCCTCCAAGATGTGAATGAAAAATAAAATTATGAACTTCTTAAAATACCTAAAATGAGATATTAATGACCAAAGACTAACTTCCAACTTAACCTTGGGTGAAGGAGAGGGGGTATTTATAACATTTATTATGAAGAATCATGCCAAAAGAGGGAATAGTAAAAGTATGGAACCATTTTTCATGTGGTTCATGAATGATTCAAAATATTAGGTTTATGAGATTTGTACCTTGCTCATGGGTCTCTCATTTTGGCTGGTATGTCTCCCACCTTGCACATGAATCTAATTTTGAATGGGAATCATGCAGATAGGTCTAAATAAGGCCAAAGACTTTTCACCACCCTTTCTTGTCTTCATCTAAGCACTTAAATAGATGACACATAAAATATGGTGAAATTTTTAATGTGGTTCATGAATGAGTCAAAATATAAGTTTGGTGGGATTCCCACCTTGATCATGGATCTCCCATTTGAGTTAAAAAGTCAAAAATAGGTGCCCTTTATCTTTTTCAAAGCACTAAAGAGGTAGGTATCTCATTTTGAAGGCCACTTTCATGTGTCAAACCAAAATACATTTTTGATGATGGAATTTTAAGGGTAAATTCACCATATTTAAAGGGGTTATGCTTGTGCTACTTTAATGAGGTCATTAAGCACCTTGGGAAAGGTTCCTAGGTGGGGTATATGTCCCACATCAAGCCACCTCACTTTTAAGCCATGTCACTTGCCATATCACCTCCCAATATATTTTCATGTCAATTTCCATGTCACATACCATGTAACATACCATGTCACTTGCCATGTCATCATAAATAGTGATAACGGGTCCCACAGTGAATAGTGATAGTGAATAGTACTTTCAAATAGTAATTTTAAATAGTACTATGTGACTAGGATAATAGTGATTTGGTTAGGTTAAAATGAGTTGATTAAGGGTTAAGAATGTTTAAGGGGTCTCAAGGCATTTAATCATCAAAAACTATAAGTGTGCAATTTTCTAATGTCTACATAGATGAAATAAACTTTAGAGGATTATAAGGTAAGACAAAATGGACCTTGTCTTATCTATTATGATAATACTAGTGCAATTAGTATCTCAAATAATCCTATTATTCACTAAAAAAATAAGTAAATTCATATTAGATATCATTTCTTGAGAGAACATGTGAGTAATCAAAGTGTTAAGTTGGAGCATGTGCCTATAAAAGAACAACTTACATATATTATGACCAAACCATTGTCAAAAGCTACACTTGAGTATCTTAAACAAATATTTTGTGTCATTTATTTCTCTATGAATCAATATAAGGTATTTGGTTAATGGGTAGAAAAAATTTCATGAGCTTTCTCCAGAGATGGAATAAATGTTGTGAAGATTTGAGAAGGCTCCCATATTCATCCTAAGGTGTTTTGGCATGATGACTGGTGTGTACGCAGGGGTTGTATTCATAAAGTGGTTGGTTCAAGATGTAAAATAAAGTTTTTTTAATGGTGAAGTTGACTCTTAGGCATAGGAAGTTGTGTTGACCTCATTCAGATGTGTTCCATACTGGCTTGTTTATCTGTTGGTGTTCATAAGGTTGGCTTGTGAGAGAAGGTATGTAGGAAAGTATGATGTTTCATCATGGTTTTTGGTGGTTTAATGGAAATAAAGGTGTTCCTAAGCTAAAATGACTTAGTATGATTCCATATCAATATTATCAAGGTGAGTTCATTTAGTTTTTATGAGTCTTGTGTGTTTGTTATTCATTGGTAGTAGTGCATGGTCAAAGGAGTGTTGTCATGGTAAAGAGAATGAGTAAACTTGAGGTAGTATTAAGAAGAAGTGATATTCAAATTATTAGGGGGGGTTTGTATCATATCTAAAAGGTTTTCCCATCCTATTTTTGTTCATGAAATGTTTTTAGGTCCTCAAGATCAGAAGATGAGCCCACTTTATCATTGTGTCAGGGGAAAAAAGTGCTTGAAGAGAGAGAAAGAGTTTGCATAATATTTATGTTGATGTTGACATAAATTACAAAGGGGAAGATTATTTGATTAATTTTAATGATGTCTCCAAGGTGACCAAGGGTGTTGATGAGGTGTCTTGTGTGTTCGCAAGACAATGACAAAGTGTGATTTAGTGTTCTTGTATGGATCTTTAGTAGTAGCTTGGATAGGTAGGTTAATGGATATTATTAATGATATGGACATGTTTTAGAGACCATGTGGAGTGTTATGAGTGATTAAAGTGATTATGGAATTAAATTAAATTCATCAGAATAGTCACATGAATGTCTAAGCTCAAGTAATCATATTGACAGATAAAGCTAAGTGAGAAGATTAATGACATCATATTTCATATGTGTGAAAGTTTCAAGATTAGTTTGATACATGGATGGATTCCCCTATGAAAGGTGATATTTTGGTTCGAATTTTAGGTCATGAGGTTGAGTATAGTAAAATTTATTAAGGTGCAAAGTTAGCTTTTTAGACAAAGTTTACCAATTTCCCATATTTAGCCAAATTTGTGATATCAAAGATCTATGATGAACATTTAATCAGATCACAGATCTTATGACAAACATTTATTATAACTAGATAAAGATATAATAGATCACATGATCTTGTAATTATTGATCCAAAAACATGCATGAAAGTCAATATGTCAAAGGATGCTCAAAAGGCACATGCTAGTGACATGTGTCACAATCATGGAATTTGAGCAACACATCTATGGTGAGAATGAAACTTATCTTATAGAGATCAATGGTGAGTATATGATCATGAAGTTATAGATAAATGATGTGAGTTAAGTCATTAAATGAAAGGATTCTCATATTATACATAGATATACCAAGTGGTGCAAATGCATTGATTAAATGGTATAGGGTGCACAGAAGGCACATAGAGCTGCCAAGTGGCATGATCATGGAAGCACAAATATAATATCAATAGTGAGTGATTACAGATTAAAGATCAGGCTAATCCTGAAGATATTGATGGAGCATGTTTTTTCAAAGTTTTTAAGGAGCATGAGATGATGTTAAAGTGTCCAATATTTAGAATTTACATAGTGACCATTGGAATTTGAATATTCAAATTTGTGAAGGAAAAATAGTGATGGATTTTTGAGCTATAACTTTTGATATATTTAGAATTTGATAATGGTGTTAAATAAAAAGTTAAATAGGACTTCAATTTGCATCTAGGGAAGTGAGTTAGAAGGTTGGAATGTTTGTACAGTCAAAGAGATTAAGCTCCAAAGTAGACTATGTGTTTAACCATGATCTGTAAGTGACTCAAGAAGGGTAATTGAAGATTTATTGATGGTATTTTAATGTTTCAAGATGAGCTTGTATGCATCTAATTCCTAACACCATTTGTGTTGAAATTATCAATCTTACTCAAATTGCACTCAAATACTTAATTTAGGTCAAAATCACTAAACTGCGCTAAATAGTTTAATCTTGTCATTTACAAGTGCCAATTTAGGCTAAAGTATCCTTAAATGGGGTAATGTATTTTATGTGATTCCTAACTTCGATCAATTCATTTTGAGTCAAAATGATGATTTCACTTTTTTGTGCTCTAGATCACTTTTTTTTAAAAATTCATTAGTACATGTCATGAACCTTTGTTATTTTGTGTTGGCAACATCCTAAATGGGAATATAGTTCCAACGCATCCAACATCACATTCCAATTCTTCCCGAGTCAAGTTACAACCTAGTAATATGAATTTTTGACCATTTGGATTAATTGAAAGCTAATTTCCAAAGAATTGCACCAATATTGATTAATCTTATTTAAGGCTAATCAATTCAAATCAAGAGCTTAAGTGGATTTTCTATGGAGGTTATTGAATATTTATTTTTGGAAATTAATTCCTATTAACTGCATCACCTTATGACATCATTTTTGGGAAGGCATCCCTAGGCCATAATTGCATAAAATATCTAAATTATGGCTTCCCATGCCTCATTAATGCCCCTTATTTCCAAATCATGATGATGATATTTATGGATTTAATTACAAATATTATATTAATTCATGACCACATATATCAATCTTGAGATGGATGATCATAGTTGATCTTGACCAATCTCAAAAATATATAAATATAAGGCTTCACACTACCATTTTAAAGCTTAAATTATGTAAACTTATAATACTAAAATCTCTTCACAATTCCTTTATGTTTTGATTATTGTGTTATTTACATTTAGATTAACTTCATTGATAGGCAAAATAGATAGTTTATATCATGAGCCTAGATTTTTCATAGAGTTATTGAGGCAATGGAGAAGCAAAGAAACCATTGTTGACAAAGACTAGAGCTCTAGATCAAGAGGAAAACATGATTAGAGCCACTTTTGAGTAATGGAGTCATTTAAGAAGGTAATGGTTGATTGCTTTATTTAATATGTATCTTGTTATCATTAGAAACCTATATATGAATATTTTGGACTATATTGTCAATTTTTATTCATTCTTTTATAAGTTTTCATGAGTAATATTTGAATTAATCATCTTCATAATTCACTCTACATTTTGGCACTTATGATGGGACATGATTGTGCACGCCACATATTTAAATAAAAATGGATGTTAAAATAGATCTTATTTTTTATCCATTTACTATTTTTGTATGAATTTTTGATAACTTATTTTTATTGTTTTCATCCTAATTCTCTCAAAATTTTATGAAAATCTTATTTGTAGTTTAGAAGTTATGACTCTTTTGGTGTCTACCACTTTTTGTTTTCTATTTTTGGGGTAAAAATAGATAGTACAAAGATAATAATTTTTTTATTCACTATTTTTACTTGATTTTTTTAGAGAGGTTCACCTTGAACCTATAAAAAACTTATAAAAATTTCATGACAAACTAGAACAAATTGTAAAAGTTATGATCAAAATACTAACTACAAATTTTTATGTTTTGTGTATTCAATTTTATTACTTTTAGCCTTTTAACTTTTTGTTTGCATGTTTATATAAGTTTAATATTAATTTTGTGTTTTATTGAGCTAAAAATTATTTGTGAGCATAACAATTTTTCCTTCAAATTGATAGATCATCCAAACATAAGAGCATACTTTTCAAGTTTACTTGTTTCATTTGAAAAAGAGCTTCAAATCTAATGAATACTCTGATAATTTTCTTGCAGGGACTACTTGGAAAGTGATCAAATCATTCTTAATTAGGTATTTTTAAACCTCTTTTGGGTGATTAAAAATAATTAATAACTTTTATTTGGTTCTTATGAGAAAAACTTAGATAATTATTTGAATGATTTTATGATTATTTCTTCAAAAAAAATTCAACTTAAAGCTAAGGGCCCAAAAAACACCACCAAACATTTCAATCTAGTGATTAAAAACCAAACTCACTTCAAAGTTTTGTTTTATGTAAGTCATTTATCATTATTTTCTTAGTTTAAATTTATTTGATCAAAAAGGAAGTTGTGCGTGTATGCTCTCCCCCATCCCCTACAGGGAACTTGTAGGATCAAAAGCACCATCTTCATTGCAAATTATCTTAGTCCAAAGGTGTAAAAGAGATGTTACGAAGGCTCTCCCCAAGACCCATATGAATTGGGTGATATAGAAGCAACGTTAAAGATCTTTTACTTAGTTTATATTTCATTGCATCTTGGCTTATGAGGGGGACTTCATTAGCTTCCATAAGTTCTATAGGGAAGCTTTGACTCAGGGCTTCATCTCCTAGCGTCATTTTCAACCCCTCTCCATGGGGGGTATATAAATTGGGATACCCTCACTAGAATAGTGATTTGAATATTTAAACCATATCCATTAGTAGAGGCTAAAATCAAGACATTTTAACATGTTGGACATTTTACTACATTGAGTAAGTGATGGATGTAGTGGTTGTAAAAAGGGTAAGACCTTTTTACAACAAGCCATATGATATGGAACCAAATGATGTGCACTTCTTTTTTATGTTGGTGTGAAATTTTTATGCATTTAATCCATCTAGAAACATTCAAAAACTTGTTAGTTTAGTTAACCCCACTTTATCACACCTTATAAGTTTAGGGCTTAAGATGATTAATTAGTTGATTTATCTATCTTAGATTACTTGATCTTGTTTTGGATCAAAATTTTCTTGTTAACCAAACACATTGTCCATAAATTTATTGAATAAGGAGGCATTATGTTATTTAAGTGAAAATCATCTTTTTCATTGTTCAAATTATCATTTAAAACATTGTGTCATATAATCCATTTTGGTGTAGTTATGTTGCCCATTTGAGTCTAGATCATTTACCAAATTTTCTTAAGTCCCTCATTGATAATTTGAATATGGAATTGGACTTTTCTAAGTTTTAAAAGTTGATGTGTTAAATTGGGTTTACCATTTTCACTTGACTTGTTTTAACTTGGGTTCAATTTCTCATTTGAATTGAGGGTTATTTATGGACTCATCATCACATTATCATCTTTTGTGGAATCAAGTGATCTTACGTATTGCTCATGCTTTGAGTCTTAAAACACATTTTATACTACCATTTATATTATCATGTGGCGATGTTGCACCACCCATTTGGTTTTATTTTTATAATTAGGAATTTTCGCATGTTTCTACATCATGAGTTTCTTGTTTCACATTGTCTCCTTCCTAATCCGAAGGGCTTTATTCTAGTTTTCTAGTAGAAACTCATCAAAGTTGAACTAGATTTTATGGTATTGATGTATATTAAAGGTCTAAATTTTAGTGTACTAGTGACACTCTAGGATTTTTGAGTTATCATACCCTATTTCAATTAATATGATTTCAACTTTACCCAAAGGTTGAGTAATTTTGTGAACACATTCTTATAATTATGTGTGGTTCCAAGCCACCCTCCTTTTATAATCTCTTTGGTACCTTAGTCATTTTTTGGAAGAAAGATCAAAATCTATACCTTGTTTAAATGTTTTCACAACATTAATCCAAATTTAGTCAAACGTATAGAGCAACCCTTTCTAGAATTGACTCAAAGTTTCACTCATAGTGGGGTCCCTTATGATTTTAGCTATGAGGATGAGCACTTTTATGATGGACAAGACATTTTTTTGTCTTTGAGGACATTCCTATAACTATAGGATCCAAGGAGATTATACTAAATATAAGGAAAACCAAGATGAAGAACTCCTTAGGTTGATGGAATCTGGTGCTAGATTACCCTCAAATTTTATTATAGAACAATTACACCCCTTAGTTAGAGAAGGAGAACAAAAGAAACAAGAGTAATCTTTTACATAATCAAACATACATTTTTCTTCTAGAAAAGGTAAATAAATACTTATAGCATCAAAACCAACCGATCAAGATCTTGTTAACAAGATTAACAAAATAAGTCAATGGTATGCCAATCAGCTTATCATGGACTTAACTTACTCTCTAATTGATACTTTAATTCAAAATGATGCCTCAAAGGAACAAGGAAATGTGATTAAACCTATGCAACAAACATTGATTGAGAACACAATAATTAATCAAGGTGTCTCAAATGAATATAAAAAAACACAAGAGGTTGTGTAACATGTTTCACTACACATATAATGCACATTATTTAATCACCAAGATCCTCTTGTCACTTTACAAACACAAAAAACCCAAATATTGGGTCTGAATTGAGAAAATCCCTCAATAAAATTTGGCTAGTTCATCTCAACCAATGCAAAAATTGGTGAATAGACTAAGGACTCCCCAAAATCAACAAATCATGTATAGTTAAAGACAACATATTCTAAGGAATCAACATCCTATTTACTCAAATCTAGGAGTAAATCAAAACCAAATCATAGAATGTAGGGTGTACATCCCTCACAAATCCATGCAATAACAAGGGCACATTCCACCCCAACAACAATAATAATAGGGGCAAATTACACCCCAAAAATAGTAACAAGGGCACATTCCATCCCAAAAGAACTATGTTCCACCCATGATTGCACCAAACATGCAAGAGTAGAACTCAATGAAGGAGATTATGTCACATTTGGAGGTTGGCAATAGGATCAAAAATTAAAAATTTGATGAGATATGTCCATATCCATTTGATTTAAGCATTCTCCAAGTCCCCTTTCCACATTATTTTAAGGCACCCAAATTTGATAAATACAAAGGAAAGGTGACCCACGTAAACATATCTAGGCATTTTTTTTATCATGCCAAGAGGTTTCTTATAGTAGTGTGTTCTTACTTCTATTGTTTCTATGAAGTTTAGTAGGACAAGATTTAGATTGGCTACTTAAGTTATCCAAAATATCAATTATGGATTGGAATGATTTATCTAAAAAAAATTCAACCATTTCTCATACAACATAGAGAATGAATTGATTGTTGTTGACTTGCAAAAATCCAAACAACGAGATGGAGAAATATTCCTTACATATTTATAGAGATGGAGAACACTAACATGTCACTTTAGACATAATTCGCTAGACAAATAATTGGCAAACATATTTACATAGAAATTACATCTTAAGGTCACACACAATCTACATATAGCTTGTGTTAACTCATTTGAGGAGATCATAGATAAGGGTGTACAGATTGATAAGGATCTTATTTCCAAGAGCCTTATTAAGATCTTTGTGTAGGTTCAAACATCAAATCAGACCCCATCTTCTAGTCAGATAGTTGCACAAGATAGGACTAAATGATTTAATAAGAAAAAGAACATGGTTGGAAATGGAGTGACTAAAATAAGGCACATAGAGTGGTACAGGATCTACCAACCCCAAATGTGCAATTATCTCCCCCTAACCCACCACTTAATTTTTAGAGATAGCCTCCATCGAGAACAAACCATGGTAGTTTTAGGGTCTTCAACAAATTTGAATAACTAATTGAAACAGTGTTCCAAAATCTCATAGCAGTTAACCTAATTATATGGCTAGTACTAAGGCCATTTCCTTAAGATCAACCGAAACTAGATTGGTATAAAGAGAATGAGTGGTGAAACTTTCATCATGTGATTGGTCACAATGCTTATCATTGTGTTCAATTGTGACATATTATTGAAGATCTCATTGAAAGTGGCAAAGTTGAGATTAAACTGGCCCTTAATCAAGACATAAATGAGGATATGGGAATCTACAAGGACTCCTTTCCTCAACACAATAAATGGCTACCAAAGAATAATTAAAAATAAGGATAGAGGTAGAATTAGAACTAGAATTAGGGTCAAAATCATAATCAGCATGAGCACACTCATGATCATAATACCCATACTAATAATGTGGGTTATAACAACATGCCTTATGAATATAAAAATACCATGAGATGAATTTATGTAACCCATATTACCACTGTTAATGTTAAACCATGTGAACCATCTTGTGATCCTCATAGTATAAGACCCATCATTATAGGGTTAACTCCCTCTCTCTCTTTTAATACCATGTTGAGTTCACAAAATTATGTTATAACTCTATTTATACAGGTTACTATTTATATACAATACCCTTCTTCTAATTATAATGGCTCCTTGTCAACTCAAAATTGTAGCAATGCAACTAGATGCCCACGAGTTACCCTCCAAGGCCCTTTGCCTTCATCTTTTGATTATATTGGCTCCCCACCACCTCTATGTTGCATAGTCACAACTAGATGCTCATGAGTTACTCTCCAAGGCCCTTCACCTACTTCTTCCATAGAACTTAATATGAACATTGCACCAATAGATCTAAAGCCAAGCCATCTCATCCTAATTTTGAAAAGCCTTATAGTCTATCAGACCAATTGAGTAAAACCCCTACATATATTTCCATCTTGGATCTCTTATGGACATCTAAATTCTATAGAACTATCCTAAATAATATTTTACAAAAATTCACTATTCATAATGATATAAACCCTAAACAATTCTAGAACCTTGTGGGATATTTATCTTCATTTCATCAATTAACGTTTGATCAAAAAGACATGTCTACACTTGGACCTAGCCATAATAACCCATTGTACATTGAAGTAATCATTCAAAACCATAAGATCAAGTGGGTTATTATAGACAATGTTTAGAGATGAAAATAATATTTCTTAAGTTGGTATAAATATTGGGCTACACTGTAAAATATATTCAACCATAAATGATTACTATCAAATCTTACAACAATGCGAAAAGGGAGTTTGTTGGTATTATTTAGTTGCCAATAATTGTTGGGTCCATTTCACATCATATATTGCTTCATATTATGGACATTGAATTACCTTATAACATAATTTTTGGTCATCTTTAGATCCATGAAGTACAGGTCATTCCTTCCACCCTGCATTAGTGCCTTAAGTTTCCCCATGATGGGATTGAGGTTATTATTCTTGCCAATCAAAAACCTTATGAACATTGAAAACATTTTGAGGGTCAATTCCACAATTATAACTATTGTCCAATTTCTGAATTCTTTATGAAGAAGAACAAGGCTATAATTTCACATCCACCTCCATATAATTATATCAACCCTAGTTATTTTGCTTCCACTTTGGCTAAATCATTTCTTGTAACTCTTGTAAAGTAGGTTATTATTCAAGATGTGGGTATTTCCATGTACAATCTTAAGGATGCCTTCCATCTTGAAAATTTGATCAAAAATCCAAAAAAATTAGGTAAGACTAAACCTTCAAATAATCCTAATGAACCCATAATGATTTGGAAATAGAAGAATAAACAACAAAAATCACATGTGGTTTTTGTACCTACTATTACGCCAAATAAAGATTGAGAGGCTTTTACTGAGGGAGACTATTCATATTTTGAAGGCTTTGCTAATTGTTTTTAAAATCCAAAGTATCCTATCCCTAATCAAATCATGGATCATCTTGATTATATAATAAAGGCCTTAGGCCATGAGTGCAAGGAATATTGGAACCCTTATCAATTAGAGTACCTAGTTTGAATCATGATCTCAGATTTATACCACCTGGGGGTGACCTCATAACATTCAAAAGTGATTATTTTGAATTGATTAGCAACAAGACTCCTGTTAGTGACACAACATCCCAATATAACCTTTTTATGAGATTATTAACATGGACCTATTTGATTCAAATACTATTTTAACCTTAACCATTGGAGCTTCCCATCTTGAAGCAATAATTTGTTCTATTGGTGCCTCCCATCTTGAAGTAGAACATCATATTTTTACCATTGGATCTTCCCATCCTAAAGTAAACCCCCATTATTCCCTATGCCTTTTCCATCTTGAACTCATTGATTGGGACCAGCAAAATTTGGTCATATGCCTCGATGAGTTTCAAAATGAAGAATCACTTACAAAATACATGGGCCTATGATATGGATTTCCCATTAGTGCTCACAAATAAGGAATTTATTTTTCATTAGATCCTTATACCTAATTTAGAGATCATTAAAAATTTCTTGGTCACAATAAAGATCAAACATAGAGATATTTGAGGGAAACCCTCTTTGAGGTACTTGTCGATCAGGGAAAAATTAAAGAAAAAGACAAGCCTCCAAGTGAAAATATATTTCAAGTGCTATTAGGTAAGAAAGTTTGCTCATCCTTTCAAGACATAGAAGGTCCATATAACCCAAGTTATATATCCAGTACAAGCATCTCTTTAAAACAACAACAAATGTTTGAGCATCTTAATCTAGAGTTTCCAAAGGTTTTTGCTACTTGGCCTTTACTTGAGATGGTGGATTCTAATTCATCACATCATCTAAAGCTTTGGGAAGAACATAAATAATATGTGGTAGAAGAAGATGATCATGATCATACCTTACCTATAATTCTCAAATATGGATCCACACTCCTTGTGGAAAACATGATACAAGTGAACTTGGGAACCTATGAGGATCCCAAAATTATTTATATTGGATCTTCCCTTACTGAAGCAGAACGTGAAAAAATCATATCCATTTTAAGGGATTATATTGACATATTTGTAAGGGAATACTCCGACATGTCAGGGTTAGACCCAGATTTGGTTGTGCATCACCTTACTGTTCATCCTGATGCTAAACCAGTCAAGTATAAATTGAGATAGATGTATCCACACATCACCTTATTGATTAAAGCATAACTAAAAAATTTTCTAGGAGCAAGCTTT
Organism: Torreya grandis; assembly: GCA_037957365.1. Taxonomy (NCBI): domain Eukaryota; kingdom Viridiplantae; phylum Streptophyta; class Pinopsida; order Cupressales; family Taxaceae; genus Torreya; species Torreya grandis. Next base: position 2,446,698 of record JARHVA010001312.1, read on the forward strand.
ATTATCCACTAGATTATTTTGAATGGATCTCAAACATAGTCTTAGTGAATAAAAAGACCTTGAGTATAAGTCTTTGTACTAATTTTAGAGATATCAATAAAGCATGCCCTAAAGATGATTTTATTCTAACCAACATTGACATGATCATCAAATCAACTACTACATATGAGATGTTGTCCTTAGTGGATGGATTTTATGGATACAATCAGATCAAGATAGCCCAAGAAGATCAACATAAGACTATATTCACCACTATGTGGGGAATATTTTGTTACCAAGTCATGCCACTTGTCTTAAAAAATGTTGGAGCCACATATCAACATGCCATGACTTTCATCTTCAATGACATGATGTATGATATTGTTGAGGACTATATTGATGATATACTAAAAAAATCAAGAATAAGAGATGGACATCTAGACATTATATGAAGAATATTTGAGATGCTTCATGAATATAAAGTCACTTGAATCCTAACAAATGTGTCTTTGGAGTCACATCAAGGAAATTGATAGGTTTAATTGTATCACAAAAAGGGATTGAAGTCAACCCTACCAAGTCTAAGGACATTATGGATATATCTCCATCAAACAATCTTAAATAGCTATGAATCCTGAAAGGAAAGATCCAATCTATACATAGGTTCATTTCTCAATTGGCAGATAAGTGCCACCTATTTACCCACCCTTTGAGAAAGAGGTAACTTTTCAATGGGATGAATAATGTCATATAGTATTTGCAAAACTCAAGACATATTTGGCCAATTTGTCAGTCTTGAGATCACCAACACTTGGAAGACCATTACTTATTTACATATCAATGATAAAGCATGCACTGGGGGCACTTTTGGCCCAACATGATGATTTAGGTAAAGAACATGTAGTATATTATCTAAGCCACACTGTGGTGGCTTATAAACATAATTATACACCTATTGAGAAGGCATGTTTAGTTATGGTTTTTTCTTCCCAAAATTTTTGACATTATATGCTAAATAATAAAATTATTATCATTGCCAAGGTGGACCCTCTCAAATTCCTATTATCCAAAGTAGCTCTTTAAGGATGCATGGATAAATGGGTTATGATCCTAAGTGAATTTGACATTGAGTATCAGGATGAAAAATTAATCAAGGGTTAGGTTATTTCTGATTAACTTATAGATGCTCCTATCAATGATACTTGGCCTTTAACATTTGACTTTATAGATGATTCTATTATGGCAATAGAACAAGCATCAGAAGAACCTAAACAATGAAATTTATATTTTGATGGTTCCTTTACATCATGTATATTTGGAGATGACATATTATTGATTACACCCCATGGGGATCTAATTCCCAAATCATTTCATATAAAATTTTAGTATATGAATAATATGGCTGAGTATGAGGCATTGATTGTAAGGCTTTTCCTTGCCATATAATGGGATATTCAAAGCTTAAAGGTATATGGTGATTCCAAATTAATCATCAATTAGATCATTGATCAATATCATACCAAAGATGACAAACTTGTTCCTTATAATCAAATTGTTGATAATATCAAAGGTCATTTTAAATCTCTGTAGTTTGAACAAATTCCAAGAACAAATAATAGATTAGCTGATGTAATGAAAATGATTGGACCCATGATACATATTAATGGTGGAGATAAATATTATTAATTTTTTATTGAAACTATTCTTCATCTTGCATATGTTATAACATATTTAGAAAGGGTATGCAGCATTGTTGGTCCCAATCAATCACCTAAATTACCCTAGTTCCAAGAATTTTATAACTACTTTCATGATCATGTTTTCCCAATCGATCTATCCAATAATAAACATAAACTATTACATCATCATTTATCACGTTATACCATTCTTGGAGACATGCTATATTGTAAAGGCTATGATGGAACACTTCTTCATTGTTTATCTTTGAGAGAATACAAGGAAGTGCTAAGGGAGGTTCATGAAAGAATCTATGGGGCCCACACTAATAGTGTAGTCTTAGCAAAGAAGCTCCTTAGAATAGGATATTATTGGCAAAAATAGACACCAATGCTTGAAATTATGTAAGGAAGTGTGTTCTTTATCAACAACATGGAAATTTGATACATGCACCTTATTTACCATTATATCCAATCACAACACCATGGCTATTCTCAACATGGGGCATTGATCTCATTAGGAAAATAAAGTCAACATCTTTAGATGGCCATAAGCATATCCTGATTGCTATTGAGTATTTTTCTAAGTGGATTAAGGCCATTCCTCTCACTTACATCACCGAGAAGTAAATTTCCAAATTCATCCATTACCATATCATCTATAAATATTACATCCCCACATGCATTATATATGATAATGGTGGATCCTTTGTAAAATAAGATGTAAAATATCTTTACACAAAGTTTAAGATCAAACACAAGAAATCAAATCCATATAACTTTCAAGGTAATGGACAAGTTGAGGCATCAAATAAAACCATTATATCCATTTTAAATAAGATTGTTAATGATGCTATCTATAATTGGCACTTACAAATATATCCTACCCTCTGGGATTATATAACCAGTCATCAAAACCTAATAAGAGTCACTCCATACTCCCTTATCTATGGCACAAAAGCTATTATCCTAATAGATATTAAACTACCATCTTTGTGAGTATTACTAGAACATACTGAAGATGATGACTATAAAGTCTCAAGGATACAAGAACTAGAACTTCTTTATGTAAAGTGTTTTAACTTACCTCTAAAACTTACAAGCCTATTAGAATTGATTGTGAAGAAGCTACAACAAGCACATTCTCCCTTAGGAGTTTAAGATTGGTGATTTGGTCTTGAACGAGAACCAAAAGAACATAAATGTTGAATGTAATAAGAAAGGTAAGTTTTAACATAATTAGTTAGGACCATTTGTTATCATGAAAAACTATGTATTAAGGGCATATCAACTGGCTAAAAAAAATGGTGAATAAATTCTACAGCTCATGAATAGTGTGCACCTTAAGAGGTTCTATGCCTGAATAACTTTAAACCATTATCTATAAGATCCCTTACTTAGGGGTAACTTGTGCTGAAGTAATTGTATCCTACCATTTTATCCTACCCTAGATCACTCTCGCACGAACCTTCTTCCTTTCATAACTCTAGATAGTGAAATGTTTTTGGACTATTGGTACTCTGAATGAATTTTATCATAAATTGTGTCATTCTTTTTGATAACCCTATACTTTTTTATACATAGGGCTTGTTTTAACTCAAACATTTTTGTCCCTTGAAAACTTATGATCTTAATTATGTCTCATCAGCATTATGAACACCTTTGATGTTGGGGATCAACCAACAATGTTGATTACAATATGAAAGCAATAAATACAGAATTAAACCAGAAAGATAAGTAACTAAAATTAGATAACAGCAAACAATAAGAGATACAAGAAACCACCCTGAAAACTTGTATTAAACTCTTTACAAAAGGAATACAATTGAAGAAACTTCTTTTCTTCCACACCTCTCTCAGATGTACAAATATCTTTCTAGATCTCTTTCCCTCAAGAGCTCTCTCTCTCAATTACAATCAATTCCAACAACCTGGAATGATACACATATACAATACAATATAGTACTGTTCAACACTCATACACTATAATAAGCTAAGAAGATCTATCCTATTATATAATAATTAGGAAACATGAGCATACAACTACAACCATTAGATGCACCTCCTAATCAAGGGCTCTAAACAGTCTTACTTAAAATAGAGATGCGGACTTAAGACTAACACTTAATACTAACATGCAAACATTCTATTCTGTCCATGGAAATAACATTTTGGATGCATAGGTGACCGACGTTGGTCCCTACCTATCTACACCTGACCAACGTTGGCCGAACATAACCTACGCCGGCATCTCCTAGTCGACTCCTGACCGACGTCGGTCACTCCTGACCGATGTCGGCAACTGTGTAAATCTTGTAACTTTGCAAAATACTCATTTGGTGAAGCTTATAGCTCCACACCTTAACAATCTCTCACTTGGAGATAAACAGCTGCACCAGTACCTATACAGCAACATCTTCTAGCTCCTCCATCTTCAAACTCAATCATAAAGACCTACAAAAGTTGAATGAGATTCAACTTCTCCTTTGTAACCGGCTTGGTTAACATATCCGCAGGATTCTTATCTATATGGATCTTCTCCAGCTTCAACTCACCATCCTCTAATACCTATCTAATGAAGTGGTACCTAAGCTATATATGCTTTGTTCTTGAATGAAAGGTTGAATTCTTAGCCAAATGAATTGCACTCTGACTATCACTGTATAATCTACAACTCTCTTGCTCCTTTCCAAGCTCTTCCATGAATTGTGTCATCCATATCATCTCTTTGCTAGCCTCTGTGACTGAAATATACTCTACTTCTATATTCGACAAGGCAACAACCTTATGTAACTTTGATATCCAGCTAACTGCCGTTCCACCAACAGTGAAAACATATCCTGTGGTGCTTCTCCTGCCATCCAAATCACCTGCCATATCTGAATCTACATAACCATGTAGAGAAGTATCTGAACCTCCATAGCACAAATGCCTACTGCTGGTCCCTCTCAGATATCTAAGGATCCACTGAACTGCTTTCTAGTGTTCCTTCCCTAGATTGGCCATATACTTACTTACAACTCCCACTGCTTGGGCAATATCTGGTCTACTACAAACCATTGCATACATTAAACTCCCTACTGCAGAAGCATATGGAACTCTACTTATGTACTCTACCTCATCATGTGAATTAGGACATTGTTCTTTACTCAACTTAAAATGTCCAGCCAAAGGTGTGCTTACCAGTTTTGCATCCTGCATATTAAACCGTTTCAACACCTTGTTCACATAATCCTCTTGAGACAAAATCAACTTGTAATTTTTCCTGTCTCTCTTAATGCTCATGCCAAGGATTTTATTTGCTACTCCCAAATCCTTCATGGCAAATGTGTGAGCTAATTTCACCTTAAGCTCAGAGATATCTTGCATGTGTGATCCTACAACCAGCATATCATCTACATATAACAACAAGATTATATATCTATCATTATCCAATCTCTCAAAATACACACAATGGTCAGATTGACACCTACTGTAGCCATGCTTAGTCATAAACCTATCAAATCTCAAATACCACTGTCTAGGAGCTTGCTTGAGGCCATACAAGCTTTTCTTCAATCTGCACACTAACTTCTCCTTACCTTTGACCTCAAATCCTTCTGGCTGATCCATATATATTTCTTCATCCAAATCTCCATGAAGAAATGCTGTCTTAACATCAAGCTACTCAAGATGCAAATCCTCAATAGCAAATAAAGATAATACAGTTTGTATAGAAGTCATTTTAACAACAGGAGAAAAAATTTCACCAAAATCAATACCTAGTTTCTGTGCAAATCCTTTCACTACCAACCTGGCCTTATATCTCATCTGTCCATTCTCACCTTCCTTCAATCTGTAGATCCATCTATTTTTTAGTGTCTTCTTTCCTGATGGTAACTCAACCAAATCCCATGTTTGGTTCTCTCTTAAGGAATCAATCTCCTCATTCATGCCTAGCTCCCATTGATTCTTGGATTCCACCTGTATTTCTTCATCAAAACTCTCTGGTTCTCCACCATCAGTTAGCAATAAATAGAATAATGAAGGGGAATATCGAATTGGAGGTTTACTTACCCTTTCTGACCTCCTGATGGGCATCTGAGACTCATTCACAACATGATGTCTACCCAAATTCTCTAATAGTGACCGACCTCGGTCACTTCCAGGCCTATAACTAGCCGATGTCAGTTCTGCCTGATCGATGTCAGTTCCTGCCTGATTGACGTCAGTCACTATATGACCGACATCGGTTCCTGTATTGCTGACGTCGATTCCTACCTGACCGACATTGGTCTCTGTGTTTTCCTGTTTGTGATTAATTTTTCCTGCAAGCTCATTTTAGACCGTCACCTTGTTCAATTCTCCATTGCTCTGCCCAGATTGATTTAGCTTCCTGAGCTGATCACTATACATCACTTTTTCATGGAAAACAACATCATAGCTCCTAATTATCTTGTTAGTTCCTAGATTCCAAAACCTAAATCCAAAATCATGAGAGCCATAGCCAATAAATGTGCACCTCATAGACTTAGCATCCAGCTTCTTTCTATTTTCCTTATCAATGTGCACAAAGACTTCACAACCAAAAACTTTGAGAAATGAGAGATCTACCTTTTTACCTATCCATGCCTCTTTTGTATTCCACCATCCAGTGCTGTAGAGGGTCCTCTGTTAATCAGGTACACTACAGTATCCATAGCTTCTGCCCAAAACTCTAAGGGCAAACCAGCATGCAATCTCATACACCTTGCACGCTCCATTATTGTTCTGTTCATCCTTTCAACAACTCCATTTTGCTGAGGTGTCCTTGGAACCATCCTTTGCCTGTGTATTCCATTCATATGACAATAACTTATGAACTTAAAGCTACAGAACTCACCACCATTATCAGATCTCAGGCACTTCAATCTCCTGCCTGTTTCATTCTCAACCATAGCTTTCCAAATCTTAAACGTGTCAAAACATCAGATTTCTTCTTAATACAATAGACCCATACCTTTCTTGTAGCATCATCTATGAAAGAAACATAGTACCATGATCCTCTAATAGAAGCAACTTGAGCTGGCCCCCACACGTCTGTGTGAACAAGCTCCAATTTGTGCTTCTTCTTTATTGACCCAGTCTTGAGAAAACTCACCCTCTTTTGTTTTCCAAACACACAATGCTCACAAAAATCTAGATCTATGCTTTTAAAATTTGAAAGCTTACCTTTTGACTTGAGAATGGACATTCCCTTCTCACTCATGTGGCCAAGCCTTGAGTGCCATAATTTTGCATCCACATCTGAAGTAGATAATACAGAAGGAGAATTATTAGTAACACAATTACATAAATAGAGAGTACCTACTCTCTTACCTCTGGCCATTACAAGTGCACCCTTGGTCACCTTCCAAGATTTAGCTGTGAGAGTTACTGTACAACCCTCATCCCCTAACTTTCCTACAGAAATCAAATTCTTCTTCAAGCTGGGAACATGCATAACATCTCTCAACACCCATGTGTTGCCATTCTACATTTTCAGCTGCACTTTTCCTTTGCCAATAATTTTACAAGGCTCATCATCCCCTAAATAAACTATTCCAAAATCCCCATTGACTTAGTTACTAAAATATTCTCTATTAGGGGTTGCATGAAAAGATGCACCAGAATCTAACACCCAAGATTCTATATTATTATGCAAAGAGAATATAAGAGCATCTTGTGCAATACCTACAACTTTTTCTTCTTGTTTACCTTCATGATGATTGTCTTCTTTAGGCTTTGACCATCAATCTTTGCTTATGTGTCCTATCTTTCCACAATTCTAGCATTGTGGCCTCTTGCCATTTCTGGATTTGGATCTACCTCTCATCTTTGACTTAGACCTTGATCTCCTCTTGCTCTTCTCTTTTTGCCTTCCCCTACTCTCAAAACTTAAAGCATTTTCTGATGTTTTCTCTGTGCTTTTCCTGGGAATCTCTTCATTCAAGATTACACTAACAACATCCTCTACTTTTAAAATATTTGAAGCAGATGCAGTATTACTAACTGCCATTACCACGCTATGCCAGCTTTCAGGCAAAGAACATAATATTAAAAGATCTTTAATTTTATCATCAAACACTATTTTGACTGAACTTAATTGATTTACAATTCCATGGAAATCATTTAGATGATTAGATACAGATCCACTTTCTTGCATTTGAAAATTAAATAACTGCTTCATAAGATATACCTTATTTGAAGCTGAGGGTTTTTCATATAAATTTGCTAAAGTAGTCATTAACTCTACCGTAGACTTTTCCTGTGATAAATTAGATATCACAGTAGATGCCATACTCAATCTTATATATCGAAGAGCCTTTCTATCAAGAACTTCCCATTCTTCATCATCCATGTCTTTGGGCTTCTTTGAAACCCCACCTAATGGTAAGTATAGATCTTTCTGATATAGATAATCCTCTATCTGCATTCTCCAATGTTGATAATTCTTGCCATTAAACTTCTCCATTCTCAGTTTACCTTCTTTTGCCATTGCTTCTCCCACTCAAACAGAAATCCCTGTGAGTAACCTGTAATCAATACACACTAACCAGATCTAAAACACCTGTTAGTCAACCTGAGCTCTGATACCACTTGTTGGGGATCAACCAACAATGTTGATTACAATATGAAAACAATAAATACGAAATTAAACCAGAAAGATAAGTAACTAGAATCAGATAACAACAAATAATAAGAGATATAAGAAACCACCCTGAAAACTTGTATTAAACTCTTTACAAAAGGAATACAATTGAAGAAACTTCTTTTCTTCCACACCTCTCTCAGATGTACAGATCTCTTTCTAGATCTCTTTCCCTCAAGAGCTCTCTCTCTCAATTACAATCAATTTCAACAACCTGAAATGATACACATATACAATATAATACAGTACTGTTCAACACTCATACACTACAATAAGCTAAGAAGATCTATCCTATTATATAATAATTAGGAAACATGAGCATACAACTACAACCATTAGATGCACCTCCTAATCAAGGGCTCTAAACAGTCTTACTTAAAATAGAGATGTAGACTTAAGACTAACACTTAATCCTAACATGCAAACATTTTGTTCTATCCACGAAAATAGCATTCTAGATGCATAGGTGACCAACATCGGTCCCTGCCTGTCTGCACCTAATCGACGTTGGCCGAACATAACCGACGTCGGCATCTCCCAGTCATCTCCTGACCGATGCCGGCGACTGCGTAAATCCTGCAACATTGCAAAATACTCATTTGGTGAAGCTTTTAGCTCCACACCTTAACATTTGATGCTAATTATACAAAGAAGTTTAACCAAGATAGTATTTTGTAGCTCCTTCTACAAATGAGTGAACAAGAACACATTTATAGCTTGAGATCTTTTCCTGACTGCATGGTTCTTCAGATTGATTTTGCTCTACTAATTGTTCTATATTAAATTTTCTACTCTTTGGTGAACATTATTATATTTTTAGTATCCTCACTCTCACCAGTTTAAGAGTGTGTTTTATTGCAGCTAGATTTAGCTATTATTAGAACTCTTAACTAGTTCCTTGGTCCATTGTTTATATCCATGATTGCTGTTGTAGTTGGATTTATCTACTATTGATGCTTCTACTCTGAGATGATCATCTCCTTGACTAGTTGGTTCCCTTTTTGTACATATTTTATCCCAAAAACACCAAAAACATTAGAAAATGATCTATAAAAGAATAAAAACATTGTATTGTGCTTTTATACATTTTAATCCTCACGCTCTTACCATTTTACAATAATTATATCCTAATGATTTTCTACTATGTGAGTCATCTTATCCCATGCACTTGACATTTTGAAATATTATTCTCTATCATCCCACTATGTCACACTCTTGCCATTTTTCAATCAAATTAAGTCTTGCTAGCTTATCATTTTACAAGTCATCTCATCCTCATGCTCTTACCATTTTCCAAGACCAATCTCATTTGTCATGTCTTCCCCTTTCTTCTAAAACATTAATTATATGTTTATGGTCATCATCATTTTTTCTATCCCACTTCTTGGGAGAACTATATTTGGCATGAAGTTCATGTTAGAACATGTGTCCATGGAACTATGTAGGCAATGTCTACTTATCTTATACATCTAGAGTCAGCTCGAGCAACCCCTTCCTTTTCTTATCTTACCCCATTTCTTCTATCGTTATTCCTCTTTAATTAGGGAAAAAATCTTGTGTCCTTGTTCTTTGTTACATTGTCTTGGAAAGTAATGCCTCTACCACATGTGTATGAACAACTATTTTTAAAATTGCACTAACTTGGTTTTTTGTTTGTGTGTGTTTATTTGAGTTTTATTGGTGTTTTGTTGTTTTTTCTTGGTGTTTTGTTGTGATTCCATGCCTCTTCATTTATTTCTTCTTATTTTTACCTTTTATTACTTCTTGTCTCACATTAGTCTTGTGTTTCCTTATATGTTTTTGCTCTTCTCTTTTGTTTTTCAAGAACATCTTGATGATCCACATGAATCTTGATCTCATGTTATTAAGTTGTTCTTGAACTTTTTTTGTTTATTTGATTTTTGTTGCTGTTTTATTTTCCTTTTTGATTTTCCTTTTATCTTTTGTGTTCAATAACATCTTGATGGTCCATGTATATCTTGATCCTATGTTGCTAATATGTTCTTGTTTTTCATTTTTAAACATTTTTGTTCCTACTTAAGTCTTGATTGTTCATATCTTGATTTTAAGTCGGGATCATTTATGTTTATCTTTGATTTTTTGTTTAAATTTAAATAGTTGTAACTCTAGTTCTGGTCATTATTTTACCATTATCCTTAGTTATAGGTATTCACCTTTGATCTGGCTTTGTGCATTTGAAATGCCATGTTATTATGAGTTATTCATACTTATGATGCCTAACTTATTTTCATATAGCAATCACTTTGTGCTCTAAGTTCAAGTATTAACATCAAAACAACTGATGAATAGGTCTTAAAAACACTATGTATAAACTAAGCTCAATAGGTTTAGCACCTGACTCTATGTGTAGACATGCATCTATTCACATACATCATGAGTCTAATCAATTCGTGGTTAGTTTTCATCATCCATCATTCCATTCTCTCCCAATCTCAGATGAACTACATTTGCTTGAGGTCTATTTGGATTATGTAGGAAGTGATTAGATACATGATGTATCTCAGGTCAGCTTGGCCACCATATTTATTCTTATGTTCATCTCTTTCATCATTTTGTGCATTCTTGTATGCCTAGTTTTTTATGGATTTTTCTAAGCCATTGTACCATTGCATCTATGTTTGCACCCGCTAACTTTAATATATGTTTTAGGTTATATCATTGATCTAGTTACTTGCTAATTTTCTCATGATGGGGCACAACATTTGAACTAGTTAACAAATCTAAATCAGTGCTATAGGGGCAAACCATTATTTATTCTTTATCAATGATCAAAATTAGCCATGTTAGGGAACAACTATTTTGTCATGATCAAATATTCCCTACTGGGGCATCTCTTATTATCATCTTTTTACACACCACATTTTCCTTTTCCTCTAATTCCAAGCTCTCCACACTTATACCCATAATGGCATTATTTTAGAGTGTAACTTATCTCGAAATTGATCAGTGTTATAAGAACGTAGCTTGCACTCTCAAATTGGGTGCATTTAAAGTGTGTCCATTACATTTATGGATTGAATCCTTCCCATTACCCCCATATTTAGGGCCCATTATGCCTCTAATTATATTTTGATCATGATGGTAACCATGCATGCAAGCATTAGCTCATCTAGATGTGATATATTTCATGGGTTAATCTCTCACTTTCCCTTTCTTTTTGAGAGTCCATCCTTCTCTTTCATTCTAGTATGTCCTCTTGAGGGGGCATCATGGGTCATTTCCAATTTATTCTTAACAACTCTTTTCTATGAAAAGATGTTGCTTTTCCTGAATGTTTAACTATGCCTTCTCAAATAAGGGTAAAATGTAGACATCTAATTCCTAACACCATTTGTGTTAAAATTATCAATCTTACTCAAATTAGACTCAAATACCCAATTTGGGTCAAAATAATTAAAACACGTTAAATGGTTTGAACTTATCATTTACAAGTGATAATTTAAGATAAAGTATCCTTTAATGGGGCAATGCAGTTTATGTGATTCCTAACTTTGATCAATTTATTTTGAGTCAAAATAATGATTTTGCCTTTTTATGCTATGGATCACTCTTTTCTTCTAATTCATTAGTACACATCATGTACCTTTGTTATTTTGTGTTGGAAATATCCTAAATGGGAATATGATTAAAAAACATCTAACATCACCTTTCAATTCTTCTTGAGTCAAATTATGACCCAATAATATGACTTTCTGACCATTTTGATTAATTAGGGCCAATTTCCAAATAATTGCACAAATATTGATTAATCTTGTTTAAGGCAAATTAATAAAAATCAAGAGATTAAGTGGATTTTCCATGAAGGTTATTGAATATTTAATTTTGGAAATTTATTCTTGTTACTACATCACCTTATGACATCATTTTTTGGGAAGGCATCCTTAGGCCATAAATGCATAAAATATCTGATTTATGGCATTTTATGCCTCTTTAATACCTCTCATACCTCATTAATTCCACTTCTTCCCAAATCATGATGAGGATATTTATGGGTTTAATTACAAATATTAGATTAATTCATGGCCACACATATTAATATTGAGATGGACAGTCATGGTTGATCCTGACCAATCCCAAAAATCTATAAATAGAAGGCCTCACACTACCATTTTAAAGATTAAATTATGTAAACTTATAATGCTAAAATCCATTCATAATTCCTTTGTGTTTTGATTATTGTGTGATTTTCATTTGGATTAGATTCATTGATAGGTAAAATAGATAGTTTATATCATGATCTTAGGTTTTGCATAGAGTTCTTTAGGTAATGGAAGAGCAAAGAAGCTATTATTGAGAAAGATTAGAGCTCTAGATCAGGGGGAGAAAATGTTTGGATCCACTTTTGAGTAATGGAGTAATTTAGGAAGGTAATGGTTGATTGATTTTTTTCATTTGTATCTTGTTATCATTAGCAACCCCTGCATGAATAGTTTGGCTTAGATTATCAATTCTTATGCATTATTTTATGAGTTTTCATGACTAATATTTTAATTGATTATCTTCATAATCCAATCTATAGAGCTAACTATTGAAGAGTGTTATAGAATCCATGAGGACCATCTATGTGTATTTTTAAGGTTTGAACAATCCATATTTAGTATGAACAAATACTTAAAAGTTGACTATTTGTTTGTTCATAGAGTTTTTGTGTATAAGGCCAAAGATTGATCTATTTTATTTTAGCAGAGGAATGTTATGATGGATATAATCATTTGAGGATATTGAAGGGGTCATGTGGAGTGGACCTATGAATTTTTAAGTGGTCTTGTGTTCTTAATATGCTCGATGAAGTGCTAAAGGAGTCAATAGGTCTCCATGAGATCTATAAGGGCTACTAAGGCCTATTTGAAATAAGTAGCTCCTTAAGGGTGACCCATGAATGTTATAGATGACCTATGATGTTTGTATTGAGATATGTCTTGGTGTGATATAAGTATTAAGGGTCAAGGTAAGTCTAATGGCTAACCAAGAAGATAATAATCATGAAGGCTCTATAAAAGGTGACGGTTTCTAGTTTTTTTAAGAGGAAGAAGAGTATAGAGTTGAGAAGTGAAGGATAGAGGAGAGTGAGGGTGCGTAGTGGATGGATTAAAAAGAAAAAAATGTTGAGGATTGTGTGTATGACTTATAAGTCATAATTCTAATATCATATTAAAACTGTTGTAGGTTTGTTGGCTAAAGATGAGTGAAGAAGTCTAGGTTGATCCAATAGGCTATTTTAGATGCTTTGAGTGTAAGCAAATGAAAGAAGATATTTATGTGAGCTTGGAAGATGAATTGAGAGGTAGATCAGAGTGTGGACTATGTGTATGACTTCATGGTCATATTTTTGATGTTGTGAAGGTATACTTATAGGTCTATTGGTTTTATATGAGTAAAGAAGTGTAGAGTGATCCAAAAGCTAGTTTTAGATGTATTGAGAGGGTGTGAAGGCTAAAGATAGTGTGTAGAGTTGAAGAGAGATGATATACATTATATCTCCATCAAATTAATAGGAAATTAGTGATCATGATATTTTCATTTCATAAGTGTTGTTGTGGGTGCTCAAGATCTAGGGGGTTGGTTCCTCCTTGTAAGGTGAAGCTTGTAAAAATCTAGTTGTGTGGGTGCTCAGCTAGATAGGGACATGTCTTCCTTGTGAAGTGGGTGATTCATTAAAGGTATCATGTTTGTAATCATCTTATAAGACAAGTCGTCCATGTGATTTTAGGCTTAATAGTGGGTTTTATTCCCCAAGACGGTTTCCCATATAGATATTATGTTGTGTATGTGATCTTATATTATCTATTTTTCATTTTTATGAACAACTTGTATATTCTATGAATGATTATGGTAATTTATTAAGGGTTTGAAAGTATTGGAGTTAAATTTGAAATATCTTGCATCATTGATTCACCCCCCTCTCAGTAATTATAGCTCTAAATAATTAGTATTAGAGTAGGTCCTTCTAGCAAGTTTAACCACTTGAAAATGATCAAAGGTAAAATGATTGAAAAAGAGGATATGGCTTATCTTTAATACAAACTAGTATGTGATTTATCAAAGGTAAGTACACACATGGATGATGTGAAGACACAAGTGAAATATCTAGAGGCAACAGTCAAGAATTTATAGGTCATGATGGATAAATGTCTCAATCAGAAGATGGAACAATTGGAAAATAAAGTCATGATTTACTCAAATGTGATCTTATCCAAGGATAAAATGGATTTTAGATCCAAAAAAAGGGTCAAAAATGAAAATTCATGGATCGGTAATGGTTAAAATAAAAGGAGGTCAAAAATGAATAATGGCTTCAATGGGTAATGCTTCTCCTACAATCAATTTGGTCATAGATTTAGGGATTTTGCTCTCTCTATCCAAAGATAAAAAGGGATCTCATATAATAAAATTGTAACCAACAAGGTCATATAGCCAAGAAATACAAAATAGCCTTTTGGAAAAAGGATATACAAGTCATTGACACCATCAGATGGTTCAATGAGACTAAGTCTAAGAATGAAGAAGAAAAGAAGTAGAATTCAAGTAGTCCATCGAAAGAAGAGTTAGTGTTCATTTCAAATAGCCTTGCATACTCAAGAATATGAGAACAATAAATGGTTCATAGATAGTGGATCCTCAAATCATATGATAGGAGATAAGAGCAAGTTTATCTCTCTCAAAAAGATCAACCCAAGTTTAGTAAGATTTGGTAATAATAAATATGCAAACAAAGTTGGGAAAGGTACTATGAGTTTGGACAATGGTCATATTGAGACTGAGAATATCTTATATGTAGAAGGTTTGAAACACAATCTTTTAAGAATGAGCCAAATGTGTAAGCAAAGAAATGTTGTAAATTTTCATGATAATTTGTGTGAAGTGAGAAAGGAAAAGTTTGGTAGATTAGTTGTAAATGTTTATAAAATAAATAACATGTATGTATTTCTTGAATCCAAGGAGGAGTGCTTCATGATTTAATTGGAGGAAATTTTGATTTGTCATAGAAGGCTTGGACATATAAATTTTAATAATATAGAAAATATTAGTTCAAAGGAATTGATAAAACATATGCCCAAGATTTCTAAGATTCTTCATTCTCTTTGCAAGGCATGTATTCATGGGATGCAAACCAAGAGAAGATATAAATCCAAGGAATTATCCACCACAGAGCCATTGGATTTATCCACACTGATCTATGTGGACTTATGATAACTTAAAGTATTCAATATCTACTTCATGCTTATCATTGATGATTTTAATAGCATGACTTGGATATTCTTTCTTAAATAAAATTCAAAAGATTTTAAAAGATTTGTGGCATTCAAATCTCTTGTGGAAAATGATAAAGGTTCAATGATCAAGTGTGTGAGATTAGATAAAGGAGGTGAGTTTTGGTCTCTTAAATTTGTTGAATTTTGTGAATAACAAGGGATAAGAAGACAATATTCTACTACTAAAACACCACAACAAAATGGTGTTGTTAAAAGAAATAATAAGACTATTCAAGAGATGAGTAGAACTATACTTCAAAATTCTAAATTATCAGATGGTTATTGAGAAGAGATAGACAACACTTTAGTCTACATCCTAAACACGTGTCAAATCAGAGTAAATAGTGATAAGATTCATGAGTTATGGAAGAATAGAGAGGCTAATGTTAAACATTTTAGAGTGTTTGGGAATAGGCGCTTCATCAAAAGAGATGAAAAGAATATTGGAAAATTTGATTCAAGGTTTGATGATGACATCTTCTTAGGTTACTCTTCTATCAATACTACCAATAAGAGCTTCAATAAGAGAATTCATAAGATTGTTGAAAGTTCAAATGTAAGGATAAATGAGACCAGTGGAGTTAAGAAGCTAAAATTATAGGTAAGTGACACAATCCAAAAATCTATTGCAAACATTGATGAGTTATCTATTAAAATAGATGATGAAAATGAAGAGGAGGAAGAAAGAGAAGACTCTAAACGTCCATCTAAAAGAATTAAAAAATATCATTTAATCTCTCAAGTTATTGGAAATGTTGGTACAAATTTGTAGACTAGAAGGGAATGTTGATCAATCAGAATCAATAAGACTCAGCTCTATTAGCCATGATTAAACCCAAAACATTCATGGAAGTTATTAAAGATGAAATTTGGAATAGTGTAATGGATGAATAACTTGATCAAATATTAAATAATGAAACATGGGGCTTAGTTCCAATGCCAAAAGATTAAAATGTGATAGGTACCAAGTGGGTTTATAGAAATAAGATGAATGAGAAAGGAGAAGTCACAAGGAACAAATATAGATTGTTGTGTAAAGGATATGCTCAAGTTGAAGGAATAGATTTTGATGAGACTTTTGCTCCTATGGCAAGAATGGAAGCAAGTAGACTCTTATTTACATATATAAGTTTCAAAGGTTTTAAGGTATACCAAATGGATGTGAAATCTACATTCTTAAATGAAAACTTAGAAGAAGAAGTCTACATTGAGTAACCTAAAGGATACTTCATGTCAAGTAATCAATATTTTATGTGTAAATTGAAGAAGGTCCTATATAGTCTTAAACAAGATCCTAGAGCTTGGTATAATAGGTTATATAAGTATCTTTTGAGTCAAGGTTTTAAAAAAGAGGTAGATGATAGTAATTTATACATTAAGATAGAAGGAAATCATCAATTGATAGTGGTTGTATATCTTGATGACATAATTTTTGGATCTGATAATGATAATATGAGTAGAGAGTTTGTAGATACTTTGAAGACTAAGTTTGAAATGTCAATGTTGGGAAAAAATCTTTCTTCTTAGGATTTTAGATTAACCAAATTGATGTAGGGATATTCATTTCATAATCTAAATACATCAAGGATATGTTAAGGAAGTTTGATATGATGCATTGTAAGCCAATGGGTACTCTAATAATCATAGGATGTAAGTTAACTATATGGCTCACCAAAATTTGATCAAACTTTGTTTAGATCCATGATTAGAAGTCTTTTGTACTCTACTACTTCTAGGCATGATATCATACAAGTAGTGGATCTTGTAGGAAGGTTTCAAGATAACCCTAGAGTATCTCACTTGAAATAAGTCAAAAGGATCTTGAGGTATGTCAAAGGCACCATTTATTATGGTTTATGGTATCCTAGGTGTAAATAATTCACTTTGAAATCATAAATTGATGCAAATTGGGCAGGGTGTGTGGGTGATAGGAGGAGTACCAGTGGTGGGGTATTCTTCATGGTGGAATGCCCAATGTCTTAGCTAATCAAGAAGTAAGTCTCAGTGTCTCTATCAACTACAGAAGTTGATTATATAGAAACTACCTCTTGTTACACTCAATTCATGTGGATGAAACAAATGTTGGAGGATTATAAGGTAAGACAAAATGGACCTTGTCATATCTATTGTGATAATACCAGTGAAATTATTATCTCAAAGAATCCTATTATGCACTAAAAAACTAAGAAAATTCCTATTAGATATCATTTATTGAGAGTAAAAGTGAGTAATAAAAGTGTTAAGTTGGATCATGTGCCTATAAAAGAGCAAATTGTAGATATTATGACCAAACCATTATCAAAAGATACATTTGAATATCTAAGACAAAGCTTGGGTGTCATTTCTTTCTCTATGAATCAATAAAATATATTTGGTTAAGGGGGAGAAATTTTTTCATGAGATCACTCTAGAGATGGAAAAAATGCTATGAAGATGTCAGAAGGCTCCCATATTATTTCTAAGGTGTTTTGGCATGATGACTAGTGTGTACATAGGGTCTATATGCTTAAAGTGGTTGGTTCAAGATGTCAAATCAAGTTTTGTGAATGGTGAAGGTGACTTTGAGAAATAATAAGTTGTGTTAACCTCATTCATATGTGTTCCATACTAGATTATTCATTTATATGTGCTCATAATTTTGGCTTGTGAGAGAAGGTATGTAGGCAAGTATGTTAGTTAATCATGGTTTGTGGTGGTTTAAAAGAACTCAAGGGGTGCCTAAGCTCAGATGACTTAGGGGGAGTCCCTATAAATATTTTCAAGGTCATTTAAATCTATTTTTTTGATTCTTTATGTTTATTATTCATTGGTAGTAGTGCATGGTCAAAGGAGTGTTGTCATGGTGAAGAGAATGAGTAAACTTGAGGTAGTCTTGAGAAGAAGTGATATGCACAGTGTTAGGGGAAGTTTGTATCATCTATTAGAGGTGGTCCCTTCCTATTATTGGTTTTGAATTTTTTTTTAGGTCCTAAATATTAGAAGATGAACCCACTTTGTCATTATGTCAAAGGGGGAGAAAGTGCTTAAACAGAGAGAAAAAATTTGTGCATAATCAAAGGGGGAGAAAGTGCTTGAGAAGAGAGAAAGAGTTTGTGAATAATATGTGTTGGTGTTGACATAAATGATAAACTATGTGTTGGTTTTGACATAAATGAAAAATGGGGATATTATTTGAGTGTTTTCAATAATGTTTCCAACGTGACCAAAGGTGTTGATGAGGTGTCTTGTGTGTTAGCAAGACAATGACAAAGTGTGCTTTAGTGTTCTTTCATGGATCTTCAGTAGTAGCTTAGTAGGCATGTTGATGGATGTTATTGATGATATGGACATGTTTCGAAGACCCTATAGGGTGTTATGAGTGCTTATTTAAGTGAAAAAAATTCATTAGAATAGTCATATGAATGTCTAAGCTCAAGTATTCATATTGACAAATAAACCTAAGTGAGTAGATTGATGACATCATATTTCACATTTGTGAAAGTTTTAAGAGTATTTTGATGTATGGATGGATTCCTATATGAAATATGATCCTATGGTTCAAATTTTACATCATGAGATGAGTGTATCAAAATTTATTAAGGTGTAAAGTTGGCTTCTCAAACAAAGTTTACCAAGTTCCCATACTTAGCCAAATTTGTGATATCAAAGATCTACGATGAGTGTTTAATCAGACCACAACTTTAATGGAAAACATTTATTATAAATATATAAAGATATAATGAAGACAATTATATTTTTAGTAGTGATCCAATAGTATGCCTAAAATTCAATATGTCAAAAGATGCTGGAAAGGCACATGCTAGTGACATGTGTCACAATCACAAAATTTGAGTAGCAAATCTACAATGAGTATGAAACCTATTAGATAAAGATAAATGGTGAGTATATGATTATGTAGTTAGAGATAAATAGTTTAAAATAAGTCAATAAATTAAAAGATTCTCATATTTCATGTATAACTAATAAGTGGCACAAGTGCATTGACTAAATGTTAGAGGGTGTGCAGAAGGCACACAAAGCTACCAAGTGGCACGATCATGGAAACACAGATCTAAGATCAACGGTGAGCAATTGCAAATTAAATAATAAGATAATATCAAGGAGATAGATGGATCAAATTTGTTCAAAGTTTATAGGGAGCATGAGATGATGTCAAAGTGTCTGATGTTCAGCATTTACATAGTGACCATTGGAATTTGAATATTCAAATTTGTGAAGGAAAACCAGTGATGGTGTTTTGAGCTATAACTTTTGATAAATGAAAAATTTAATAATGGTGTAAAATTAAAAGTTGAAGAATAATTCAAGATTCATTTAGATAAGTGAGTTATAAGGTTTGAATGTCTGTATAGTCAAAGATATTAAGCTTCAAACTTGATTATGTTTGACCATGTTTTACAAGTGACTCAAGAAGGGTAATTGAAGATTTATTGATGGTATTTTGATGTTTCAAGATGAGATAAATATTTAAGAGTGTTATAGTATATATGAGGACCATCTGTGTTTATTTTGGAGGTTTGAAAAATCCATATTTATTATGAATAAATGCTTAGAAGTTGACTATTTGTTCATTCATGGAGTTTTTATGTATAAGGCCAAAGATTGATTTATTTTGATTTAGCAGAGAAGTATTTTGATGGATATAATCATTTGAATATATTTAAGGGGTCATGTGGAGTGGACCTATACATTTATAAGTGGTCTTGTGTTCTTAATTTTCTCAATGAAGTGATAAAGGAGTGAATAGGTCTCTAAGAGATCTATAAGGGCTACTAAGGCCTATTTAAAATAAGTAGTTACTTAAGGGTGACGCATGGATGCTATGGCCAACCTATGGGGATTATATTGAGCTATGTCTTGGTGTGATAAAAGTATTAAGAATTAAGGAAAGTATAATGGCTGACCAAGAATATAATAATCATGAAGGATCTATAAAAGTTGAAATCAAAGGTGATGGTTTCTAGTTATTTTAAGAGGAGGAAGAGTATAAAGTTGAGAGGCGAAGGTTAGAGGAGAGTGAAGATTCATAGTGGATGGATTGAAGAGAAGATAATGTTGAGTATTGTGTGTATACATTTAGGTCATATTTATGATATCATATTAAATTTGTTTTAGTTTTGTTAGCTGAACATGAGCGAAGAAGTCTAGGTTGATCCAAAAAGCTGTTTTAGATGCTTTGAGTGTGAGTGAAGGATATGAGATGTTTGTGTGAGAATAGAAGATGAATTGAGAGGTATATCAAAGTGTGGAATGTGTGTATGATGTCATGGTAATTTTTATAATTTTGTGAAGATATAATTGTAGGTTTTTTTGTTGTGTATGAGTGAAGAAGTGTAGAGTGATCCAAAAGGTGGTTTTGGATGTATGAATAGGGTGTGAAGGCTAGAGAGAGTGTGTAGAGTTGAAGAGATCTGATATACATTATATATCCATTATATTTATAGTAAATTAGTGATTATGAGATGGTCATTTAATAAGTGTTATTGTGGGTGCTCATTTAGGGGGTTAGTTTATCCTTACAAGGTGAAGCTTGCAAAATACTTGTTGTGTGGGTGTTTAAATAGATTGGGGCAGGTGATCCTTGTGAGGTGGGTGATTTAATAAAGGTATCATGTTTTTGATCATATTATAGGACATGTAGTCCATTCTTTTTTAGCATTGAGAGTGATTTTTATTCCCCAGGAGGATTTCCCACATAGATCTTGTGTTGTGTATGTGATCTTGCATTATCTATTATTCATTGTTATGAATGACTTGCATATAATATGAATGCTTATGGTAATTGATTAAGGGTTTTAAAGGATTGAAATTCAATTTGGAGTATATTACATCATGAATTCACCCCCCTTATCAATGATTGTACCTCTAAATAGACACTAGAGTCACACCAAGCTCAAGTCAAGAAAGCCTTTGACAAGAGAGCCATAGTAAGGGACTTCAAAGAGGGGGATTTAGTCCTCAAGTGGGATTCAAATAAGGCCAAGATAGGAAACCATACTAAGTTTGATAGCTTGTAGAGTGGTCCTTATTTGATCCATAGATTTAAACAACATAATGATTTTCAACTTGCCCAGCTAAATGGAGAGTTATTACCCATCCCAGTCAATGGGATTCATCTAAAGCCTTGATATTAGAATATTTTGTAGACATTGTATATATTATACATTTTCTATAGTTTTCATGTTTTCCTCTGTTTACCTTGTGCACTTCCTTTTCAATTGTGTGTTCCCTTCCCTAAGTGCCTTGGGCATAGTGTTGGTTTTGTTTCTTGTTATCCTTGTTTCTTCAAGAGGAGGTTTTTAGAAATGGACAACCTTGTATCATTTCCATATTAGTTGGGAAGAAAGTCTTGTAACCTCATATGCCCAATGGATTAAACAAGGAAACTAATATGTTGCATAACAAGCATGTAATCCTAGGAGGTCACTATAATTGTTGGTCAAAATTACCCTACATATATAACTTTTGCCTAGATGTATTAGGCCACTCTCTTGGACCATTTAGTAACCTTTTACCCCCATGACTAGTCCCTTTCTGATCCTAACTTGATGATGTAATATAGTATCTTGGGAGGTCCTAAAATAGTGTGAGAAGTTGAGTAGAGTTTTTTTTAAGTGGGTGATAAAATGGTGGAAAGAGAATAAAAAACTCATTACCATACCACATGTCACTTGCAAGATTTTGAAACACTTTAAACAAGTTTTAAGGTAAATTTGGAGATTTTGTAAAAAAGGCTTAGAAATGGGTCTTGAACTACAAGTGAAGGATCCAAAAGGTTTCTAGTGTGTTATATCATTTAGGGGCATGAAGGATTATTTAAAAAAGTCTCATATATTCTAATGAGCCAAAAATGAATCATAGATAAGCTATTATGCCCAAAAGACCCCCAAAAGTGCATTAAATTACTTAAGGGTTCTCAAAATAGGAATTTCAAGTAAAAAAATAAAGTTTTGAGGAATTAAAATTGGTTTTTACTTACTCCCACCTTATTATGTCATTTTTCACCCTTTGATACATGTTTAAAGCCATTTTAAGTGATTTGGAGTGTAAGAGAGGAGTTTGGGAGCAAAAAGATGCATTTTAGAGCCTTTTAGAGCTTTGGTTGAATAAGTTTTTGAATATTTTGATTAATAAAAGGGATTATATGTCATATAAATGCATAAATTGTGTCCATAATATCCTCTCATATGCCTATAAAATCATATTTAAGCATAGGAACCAATGTGGGTAAGGAAAACCTATTGGTTGCAAACTAGGCATGAAACAGGTTTTATGCCATTAATGGAGAAAGACATTTTATAAGGTTTAAATAAGGAAGGAAAGGTAATTTAAGGCATAAAAAATCTTTACCAAGTTTTTAATTTCATATTTATACTTCTAGTTCTTCATGCTAAGGAAAAATCATTTTAGGCAGTTTTGGACAACTCTAGGAAAGCCTTAGGTTTTCACTTGGTAAGGTCAGGAGAGAGAGAGTTGGGATATAAGATTTTGGAAAGTTATAGGTAATATAATTAAATTATAATTTGTGTAATTTTTTTCTTACTTAATCTTCCCATATTTATGAATAAGCACTAACAGTTTAGGGGTATCTAGATGGCCCACTCATCTAGATAGGGTCCAAGTTTTCCCTTATCTCTTCACTTCAGAATTAAATGATAAATAATGGTTTTATGGGAATTATTATAGTTTCAATTATGAACCATTAAAATTATTTTAATTAGGTAAATCCTCTTAGGAAAGTACTTATGGCATAAAACCTGTTCTCCTTATCATCCTTGTGAAAGGTCCATTTGATTAGTTTACGAGTAAAACCTAGGTTAGAGGGATAACAGATCTCCTCCTCCTTATGACACATAAAATTAATAAATTTATCCTTGATCATAATTCCTCATTAATAAAATCCTTTATAGGTCAAATGAGGACTAGTCTTGCATGGCAAAACACCATCTACAACAGTCTTTGTCATGTTTCAGAGTGAAAGGAGGTAATGAGTAGTTTCAATAGGTTCATTTGAGTGTAATTCATGAGCACCAAGTGATGAGGGCATAATTATTTTAAAATTTACAATTAAAATGGATATATCAATCATTAAAATCTTTCTTTGATCAAGGAACAACTTGTAAAAACCCATATTAGCAAATATTAAGGTTGTTTAGCATTTTTTAAGGTTCCTAGCATAATACTAAGTTTAAAATTTATCTCCTTATCCTTATTCAATGGTGTCAAAATTGATATATGTGGTGGAGAGTATGTTTGTGTTTTAATAAAAATCTTCAAGATGTTCTTAACATGCTCCCTGTGCTCCTTTCCACTTCCATTTTGTTCATCTTCATTACCACTATCATACCACTACCATCCTCACTGTTCAAGCTTTGTTCCACCCTCATTCAAGTGTCCTCATTCTCCATTCACCTCACCACCCTTCCACCCATATCCATTACATGATTTCATCATCAATATATCAAAGGGTTGATTGAGACCATCAAAATCATGAACAAGAGGATATAGGCCAAGCAAAGCATCCGTACAAAGCCAAGTACATATATACCTACAAGAAGATCAATACAATCATGGTTATCCATCACAGACATCAATATTGGAATGAAAATGATCTCATTAATTTTTTTAGTGGTCTATACAAATGATCTCACCAAGCATATAAGGGTTGAGAGAGGAGAGGGAGAGGGAGATCTCTAAAAGAAGAAATAGGGAGCAATGTAGAAGAGATGGTAAAAACTCCTCAAGAAAGGTAACACAGTCCCATGAAGGATAAAATTTGTAATATTTTGATAATAAATATGACTAAATAAATGAATTATTCTTATGTATATGTATTTTGAATATTATTGTATTATTTTAGATCAATCAAAGTTTTTGAAAGGCCCCTAAGGCCATCATTTTGCAAGATTTTTGAGAACTTGCAGGTTGGCGATAGATTGTAAAGGTTTATTACAATTAGGAAAATAAGGTAAATACTTGTTTACTTAAACATAGACTATCAATGTGTTGAGATAGAAATTGGTAGGTGAAATCACATTCAATTTTATTTTAATGTGGTTGCTTTGAATCCAAGAAAGGCATGGAATCAAATGCATAGGCTATAAGAGAGTAACCATTTTGTTGTTATAGTTAGGACCCTTTATGAATAGTCCTAGACAAGGATGAGAATTAAAATGTAATAAATAACATGGATATGGAATAGGTTGAATCTTAGTATTATTTTAAGAAGATTAAGGTTTTGATAGTGATCATTGTTAGTTGTTTAAACCCTTTAAATGTATACAATTTTATGAGAACCATGCATGTGCAATATAAGTTATGTTTGCTTAGCCCAAAGGCAATGGAGAACATATGTTTTGAAATGAAGAGTGATTGGTGAAGGATAATTTTTAATATTGATTAAGATTTGTCTTGGAAGGCACATTTGATAATAAGATCATGGTTCTTAGTTGTCTAAGGATCAAACCTTATTCTATAGGAACCCTGTCTCATAGTCAAGCACTCTGTTGTGGAGTTATGTGTGTTCTTATATCATAATTGGAGGTGAATTTTATATATTTAGCATGAATTTAAATGAGGATAAGTGGTGAAATTATCCTTTATAAAGTTTTGAAAACCATTTTAGGTAGATTAGATCCCTACACACCTGTACAATCAGTTAGAATAACTTAGAGTTATGTGTTTTGAGTGCTAGAATGGCATAAAAAATTTGATCAAGGATTCCTATCCATGGGGAAATATATATGGTTGTAAGATAGACCTATTTTAGGTCTCAAGTGGTCTTAAAAAAAGTGTAAAATAAAGATATAAATTATTGTTCCTTCTTGACCAGTACAAGCTTGAAACCTTACATTAGCTAGGGTTTCAAATTTAAAAACCCATAACTCTTGATTGAACCATCCAAATTACACAAAAGTTCATTTTATGATGTAATTTGATCCCATATAGAATATTTTTATGGTTTGGGATTATTACCAGGTCTGTATGGTATGGAACCATGATTGTGCACTTGAACTAGGGCTAATGGGCCTAATTTGGAGAATATTTACAAAGGAAGTGTGGGATAAATGTGGAGTTAGGCCATGAAAATGGATAAAAACCTAAAATAATATATAGGGTGCTAAAAAATGTATTTATATCCTCAAGGTATAAATGTAAACATCAATAAAATATAAAAATGTCAAAAAAGGTTAATAGCCTAGTGGAACCAATGTGACACTGAGCTATGGAATGGAGTTGTAAAGTGTGATTTATCCTTTTAAGGATGTTCTTGTAGGTTTAATAAGGTCATATAAGATCATTTATGAGAGGATATTGAGTATTTAATGCCTATATTAAGACATGACACTCTAAACTTAAGAAGATTGCCTAATATTGAGCTAGTGGGTGAAGACTTGTGGAAAAGAGGAATGAGTGAATAGAGATGATCAAGGGAAGTTCATAGAAAAAATGAAAAGGGTATATTTGTGTTAATAAGTGTTTCTAAGGTGTTATACAAACAAATAATAAGAAGAGACTATTTAGCCTAGTGCCAAGATGATAGTGGTCACTGGAGTGAATGAACCTTGTGCCTAAGGTGAGTATAATGATCTTATGGAAAACCAATAAAGGTCATGGTATTACATATAATTATGACTTATAGCTAGCACAAAATAACCCAAAGTCAAATATATCATAGTGAAGGAACTATATTCATGTATCTAAATGATATTTTAGGTATACATCAAGGGTTTTTAAACCTTTCAAGGAGGGTTTTAAGTTTAGAGAGTATCATGATGGAAGAAATCAATCCACATCACCTTGTATATTTTAAATATCTTCCAAAACATCTATAAACTCCATTAATTCCATACATATACTTCAAACAATTACAGTCAAGGTTTGGGGTTGTTAGAGTGGTTTGTTTCCAAATGGAGAGGCAGAGTTCTAAAGGGTTTTCATGTTTAAGAAATCCTTCAAGAGAGAAAAAATTATGAATTAATTTGTATCATCAAGTGAGGTACCTAAAAAAATCTATAATTAGGTTCACCCTTAATAGGTACACCTACATCCATGAGGCTAGGTGCATATCTTCAAGTTCAACATATTCATAAGGAGTTTCCTTGTGTAAAATGATCAAGTAGAGGGTTTCATGAAGTATTGAGGGGTCATAAGGTCAAAAAATGTTGTGAGTTGGATATAATAAATAATAAAATCATTAAAAAACACTTTTACACACTCATACACCCTAAAAATATCACCTACAATAGGGTTATGAAGCCCTAGAATTGTACTAACTCCTCACCAAGATTAGGACTAAAGAAAGATTGTGCGCTTAAAGGATAAAGTGAGGTTAATGTATAGTATAGAAGAGATATGGATTCATCTATAAGATAATGAGAAAGTTTGATATAAATAAATATATATACATTCAAGGGATATTAGATCAAACATGGTGATGTTTCTAAAAAATGAAGAATGAGAACACAGTGGTCAAAGGAGTCATGCAATTCATGGAAGTTGCATGGAGTAAATAAGGTTGTGTGGTCAAAGGAAGCATATGGAGAAGTTTTAAAATGTTTAATAAGGTATATAAATTACTAAATGGGATAACATGATTTCTAAATACCTCCACACCTCAAAATGTGTTCCTAGAATAGGGAGCAACATAGTCAAAAAGAGACTTCTTGAGAAGGTAAGATCTTGAGAGAAATAACATGGCTATGAAAAAATAATAAAATAGGATGAAATAATTTTAAGGAGGAGGTTAATTAAATATTTAATTAAAAATCATCATGATAAGACAAAAACCAAGGAAAAAGGGAAGAAAACTCAGTTTTGAAATTTGACCAAGTAGACAACATGTCATTAGCTTTTGGAAAAATAGGCCTACATGCCAAAATATGCATGATCTAATCAAAAAATTTGGTAAAGAGACTAATTATGACTTAATAAACCTATAAAAAATCTTTTTAATATTTTTTTACATGGGTAAAAATTCTCTATTTTATCACAATCAACCCCATGTCTAATCATGGTCAACATTAGAGCCTATCATGGAGGAATTGACAATTTTGAGGCATCTACAGGTCAAGTAAAAGAATTAAATTTGGTATGAATGGTATAAATGACCCAAAAAATAATAAAATTATATATTAAATTTCATAAAAATGTGAAAATACTTTCTATTCTTACACAGACCTCTTGTAGTCAATAAGCAATCATTAGAGATCAAATGAAGCTTTTATTAGTTTTGAGTGATAAGGAGGAGTTTAAGCCTTGAATATGTATTAAAATGATATAATATGATGTTTTAAACCTATTATTTTAATATAATTTATAAAATTCAAGTTTTAAATCAAAAAAATTTAAGAAAGATAAGTTTAGACACAGAGGAAACATGTAGGTAGCTCAGGGTAAATTTTGGTAAAAAAGGTCGATAGGTCAGAATATGCATCCAAAAGCATTTAATTTTTTTATAATTGGTCCTTGTGACATAATATACCTATAAATAATATTTTTAAGGTCATTTCATAAGTTTAATTTCCATATGTTTATACCTAATCCCCTTCATGTCTCATGACAGGCATCATTAGTGCAGGCATGTTTCTTGGAGGTTTAAGGTATAATAATGGGTTAAAAGATTATATAAGTGTTTTAAAAGAATAATGGGATTATTTTAATCATATTAAACACATTTAAAGAGTGTTCACACTCCAAACTTCATGTAAAACCCATAGGCAAGCTTGAAACCCCACAAATAGTCTCAAAGGCATAAAGAGCAAAGTTGGGTTTTGATAATTTGAAGAAGTTTTATTAGATTTTTAAGGTGTAATTAATATTATTTAAATAAAATAATATAAATTGGAAGGTAAAATTTATATTTTGGAGGAATTTGAGCTTTTGAGGCTTAAGACACCCAGTTTTAGCCCCTTTTCATATGCTTGTATCTTTCATACCATAAAGATTTGGGCCAAATGATTATATTAAATTTTGAGTACCCATATTTAATTTAAATTAATTATGTATTGATATTGGTTAAGGTCTTGATATTTATAAAAAAATTCTAAGAGTGCAAGCATGTCCAAAATGCTTGTAAACCCTACAAGTAATTATCTTTATGTATGAATATTTTCATACCTTTTGCATGGGAGCCAAATATTTTTAGGGATGTTAAAAGGGTATATTGAATATATATAAATGTAAATAAGTGGTGGATTATAGGTCCACATTGTATGAATGATCATCTTGAAGGTGAACTTGTTTGAGCTGCCAAAGCAACTTTTTGACTAGTTTTGTGTACTTGGACTCCTAGGTCCATCAAATGGCCTAGAATCACTTGAAAACCACTTAGGGTGTGTATAGGACTCCATAAATATCATGAAAAATGTATTTTTCAAAACAATTTGGCATGTTTGGGTGTTTAGGAGGCCCAAAATAGATCAAAAATGCTTACTTTTGCAGGTCTTCAAAGAGAGAAATGGTATAAAACCATGGAAAGGGAATAATGGGACCTAAAAAATAATTATATGTCACTTTTATCTCTTCACAAGGGTTTTTAGAGTGCCTTGTTGAGTTGAAGGGTGAAAAACCCAAGTTTTTTTGACATTTTATGGATTATTATTGGAACATAACTATCTACTGAGAAGGGGGTAAATTAGTAGATTGATTAAATTAGTACTTTTAATGCATATTAAAACATATATGCAGATATCACACACATAAATATACATAACACCATATGTATACATGGAAAACCCAATATGGGAAAAACCATAGTGAGAATAGTTGTTAGAATCTACTGTTCTAATCCAACCTCACAATCAAAACCTTACTAATTATGAAATTTAAGAACACTGACCCTAAGGAGACACCAATCCCCTAGTTTAAGAGCACCAACTCTAATTAATAACCAACTCCTTAACTGAACACTAACTCATCTCTTTTAATGGCACCTACCAATCAAAATGATGGAGCTAGAACTCCAAATTATAATATTGATTCATAAATGAATCCAATTGTCTCTTCTCTATTTAAATTTTGGTTTGTAACTGTTCATACTCTGCACTTCATCACTCTCTTTTCCTCCTCTCTACCCCTCTATCTTTGTCTCTATATTTTATCTATTTGACACACTTCATTTTCTCTCTCTCTCTCTCTCTCTCTCTCTCTCTCTCTGTGTGTGTGTGTGTGTGTGTCTATCTCTCAATTTAAATCTATTTATTAGATTCAACAACATTTACTGTATCCTAGATGATATATATAAGCATGGTATCTAGGTCTCATATCTTCTCTATGTTCACAGTTGGTCTGTAACACATCATGACCCATCCTTAGACTTAGTTCAATTGACAGGTTTCTCGCTTCTTGAATTCATGCTACATCACCATGATTCTCTATCTTATTATTATATTTATAAAATATTAGGCTTTGGTTTTGATGCATATGCCATATTACACAATTTAGATCGATCACAATGATCTATATCATTATCTATGTCATATAATGCATCTTTTTTGCATATTTATCCACCCAATCATTAGGATGAACATATATTTAAATATTGACCATTGATATTAATTTTTGCACCATGATTTGATGATCCTAATTCAATTTGATCAACATTAAAATGCATCTATTTGATCAAGTTCAGACAGGCTCATGCACTCCATTAGATTCTTGTATGATTTTAAAATTTAACTTTTCAAATTTAAAATGCATCTATTAGATATTTTGATCTGAGCTCCCATGTGCTATTAGATCTTCAAAGTTGCATGAATTTTACCTCTATCTAATTTTAAACCTCAAACACTTGGTCTAATCTCATTGCTTCTTGAGAATTTGTAATGAATATGCTTTATCAGTCTCATCAAATTAGCTTAGTCTTTAACTTGCCTTTATGTCATTAAATATCAAACACTTGATCCCATTGAGTCTACTCACTCTGTTAGATATTCATTACATGATCACACACTCACCATTCGATCTTCTCATAATATTGAACTTTATCTCTAACAAGATCCCATTAATGTGACACTTGGCATCCTCACATGCCTTCTTCACATTTATTATCAGTTCCCACTATTGTGACACTTGGCATTACCAATTTAATCCTTATTTATTTGACTTTAAACTACTCCATAGATTTACTATGCAAGCTCCATGATTGTGACACTTGTCACTAGAGCATTTACTTGTAGGTTCCTTTAACATATTGAATTTATTATGCTTTTTTGGATATTTAATGTAAGATTAAGCGATATCCATTAATCAATCTAGGATAAATATTAAGTCTAAGACTTACGAAATATTAAGGTCTTTGATCATTGCTTAAGCTGATAATTACTAGGTCAAAGGTGTCAATTACACAATGATAACAAGGACTTAAGATATAAATTAAGTAATTGGTTACTATTTATATCTGGTCAATATAAAAATATAACACACCTATGAAAGCCATGAATTAAACCCTTAGGGTTTAACTGAGAAACCCTGTAATGTCTAAAAGCTAAAATAAATCATTTTTGAGCTCATTTATTTTCATCTAAACTTGTATACCATATATCTAGGATGCACTTGAAAACCCATAACAAATCTTCAATCAATTTCTCTTCAATCCTCTAGAAATGGTCTCTATAAAAGCATGACAACTTTGCACTATGTAACTATAAAACATGCTCTGCTCTCCAATCTCATGCCAACAATATCCCTTTTAACATCAATGACAATCATATTGTCAACAATCTCCCCCTTTGGCATTGATGGCAAACTAAATGTTTTGATATTATAATACTCGATTCTTTCTCTAGTATTGCTTACATGGCTTCTAATGAACTTGAGTTGAAATTGTTCATACCAAACTTGATTCACCTTAGGTAATGGAACATTTGAATAAACTCAACTTGGACACATGCTCTACTCTTTCAAACTTTTACAAAGAGCATTTGCACTTTTTCTCCCCCTTTGACATCAATGGCAAAATGACTCTAACTTTCTCATAGTTTGTCCAAAATTTTCTCCCCTTTTATCAAATAAAAGAGTTTGCCCAAGAATATAGAACCATCAAATCATTATAAATTTTCAAAAATATGCATATACTAAGTTGCCTTTTCTCTCTTCTTCCATGGATTAACAAGACTTCTATGATACTTCCCCTAGACTCATCCCCTATCACTAGGATCTAGTGATGTGATGTAGGAGCCACCACTCTCAAATTTTATATCAAATACTCAAATTGTTCATTGGGAAGAGGTTTGGTGAATATGTTTATAATTTAACCTATGTTGGCACATATTCTATTATGATCTCTTGATTTGCAACCTTTTCTCTTAATAAGTGATATTTGATTGATATGTGTTTGGTTTTGGAATGCATCACTAGATTCTTTGATATGTTAATAACACTTGAATTATCACAAATAATAGAGATAGGAGATTTATACTTTACTTTTATGTCTTTGAGTGTTTGCTTCATCTACAAAACTTGAGTGCAACATGCCATTGCTGCCACATACTATGATTCTATTTTATAAAGAGTAACTGATTCTTACTTTTTGCTCAGCCATGAAATAAGTTTGTTTCCAAGGAAAAATGCACCACCACTAGTGCTTCTTCTGTTATCTACACTTCCTACCCAATCAAAATCTATATATGCTATCAAAGTGAAATCTTCACTTTTAGGATACCAAATAACATAGTCAATTATGATTTTGATATATCTAAATATTCTTTTCACTGCATTGATATGTGATTCTTTAGGAACAACTTGAAATCTTACATCCATTCATTTTGATTGCATGTTATTAGGTCTTGATGTAGTTAGGTATAACAAGCTACTTATCATTTATACATACAAAGTCTTATTTTCATCAAGGGATTCATCCTATTTTCTCAAATTACATCCAGTTATCATGGGAGTACCAATTGGTTTGCTATCTTCCATGCCAAACTTCTTAAGCATTTCCTTAGCATATTTGGTTTGAGAGATAAATATCCCTTCATCAGCTTGTGTTATCTATAGACCAAAGAAGAAAGAAATTTATCCAAGCATAGACATCTCAAACTCATTTTGCATTTGAGTAGAAAATTATTTTCACATTTTGTTGTTGATACCACCAAAAAAGATGTCATCTACATATACAACAATTAATATATGTTCACCTTCTTATTTGAAGTACATTGTGCTATCTGTATAACATTTATTGAATCTTTATTGTCATAGGTTATGGTATAATCTTGAATACCATGAACTAGGTGCCTATTTTAGACCATATAAAGCTTTATTCAATCTCCACACATAATATTCTTCCTCTAACAGCTGAAAACCTTCAAGTTATTCTATGTATACTTCTTCTTCTAGGTTCCCATTCAAGAAAGCAGACTTAACATCTATTTGATAAACTTTGAACTTCTTATAAATAGAAAATGCTAGAAACATTCTTATGGATTCCAATCTAGCAACTGGAGAAAATGTTTCCTCAAAATCTATGCCTTCAAATTTTGCATATAATTTACACACCAATCTATCCTCATTCCTTATGACAGTTCCATCCTCATTAAGCTTATTTCTAAAGACCTACTTTGTACCTATTACAATTTTATTTAGAGATCTTGTAATTACTTCACAAGTTTTGTTATTCTCAATTTGGATTAATTCTTGTTCCATGGATTTTATCCAATTATCATCCTTGCTACCTTCGACATAGATCTTAGGCTCAATTTTAGACATTAGAGCAAAACTTACTTTCTCTTTGTTCATTACAACTCTTCTCCTTGTTTGAACTGCTTCATTTTTATTGCCAATGATCTACTCTATAGGATGATCCTTTCGAACAAATATTGTAGGTGACTTTCATTTACTTCATCATGATCTTCATTATTTGCTTCCTCTTCATAATCTGATTCTTCATTATAGATTTCTCTGTCAGGTTTAACATCTTTCAAACCTTCTTCAATCTTGACATTGATGATTTATATAATCTTGTGTAGCCTTTTGTTGTAACATATGTAGGCTTTGCTTTGGGTGGAATAACCAAGAAATATTACTTCATCACATATTGATTCAAAGCTTCCAAATTTGGCTTCTTTTCTCCTGATGTAGAATTTGATACCAAACACTCTGAAATACTTAACAGAGGCAGGTTTTCCATACCATAGTTCATAGGGAGTTTTATCACTATTTACCCTTATTTGAACTCTATCTAAGATATATATTGATGTTTTTACTACTTATCTCTAGTATCCATCAAGTAACTTGGACTCTTTTTTAACATTGTTCAGGCCATTTCCTTGACTATCTTGTTCTTTCTTTCTAAAACTACATTTTTCTATGGAGTCCTTGCTACCGAGTAATGTTTTTTGATTCCATGCTTCTCATAGTACTCTATAAAGTCATTTCAGGTGAATTTTCCACCTGTATAAGATCTTAAGCATTTTATTTTTTGTCCAATCTCATTCTCTACCATGGCCTAAAGATCTTGAATCTTTCAAATGCCTAAGACTTATCCTTTAAAAAGGTTACCCATGTCATTCTTGAGTAATCATATACAAATAACATGAATTATCTCTTTCCTTTAGATCTTCTTTTCTTAGTAAGACCACAAAGATTAGTATGAACTAATTCTAGAGGCTTTGTAGTTACATACTCCTTTGTTTGAAATTTGAACCTTGTCTACTTGCCTTGTTGACATTCCTTGGAAGTAGTGTCTACATGTTTGGTTATCTTAGGCATGTGTCTAACACATTTTTTTGAGCTCACCTTTACCAGGTTGTCAAAATTAACATGGCCCATTCTTCTATGCCATAACTAACTCTCATCAATATTTCCTATTAGGTAGTTATCACCATTCACTTTACTAAGATTATAAATGTTGATTTCAGTTATTTTCCCTTCAACAAATACTCTTCCAGATTTCCTTATCTTACAACCTTTTACATTAAATGTGACCTTATATCTATTGTCACACATTTGGCTGACACTTAGTAAATTATGTTTCAATCCTTAAACATAAAGGACATCATGTGTAGGTAGTTTTCCATCTATGTTCAAGGTTAATTTACCTCGGATATTTACTATAATGTTATCTCCCAAAATGACAGATCCTTCCTTATATTTTCTTAGTTTGATGAACTTGATCTTGTCACCAGTCATGTTTTTTGATCAGCCACTATCTATTACCCATATTTTTTTCTCCTTGGCATGGAGTGTAGTTTGAGAAATCATATATTGATATTTGACTTTGCACACATCCTTAGGTTTCTTATTTGGCTTCTTTTCTCCTTTTTAGAGACTTGTGAACCTTTGTTCACACTGGGAGGCATGATTTTATTTTTTTACTTTATATCTTTGGTCTTAAAAAGTATTTTCTACATTATTTAGCTACATGACCAAAATTATTGCAATTATAACATATTACATTCGTATATAACAAGGGTGAAAATGAAGTTTTTCTTACAAAATTTGTTCTCCATTTAGGTAAAACTCTACAATCACTAGCCCTATGACCAAACTGATTACAAGTATAATAATAAACATAAAAAGATGAGGTATACCTAGTCATAACATTTCTTTGTGCAGGATGAGGATCTCTTCTAAACTCTAGCTGCTTCAAATTTCTCACTCTTGTGTAACCATCTACACTAGCTACCTTTGTGTTCTACATATTCCTTGAGTTTTTAGAGATTTGATCATTGCTATTCTTCCTTTATTTAGGCTTATTTTCTCCTTCTAATTTGAATTTGTCATATAGGTTAGCAAATGTACTAGCTATGGGACTTTTCCATTTTTCATAACCAAGATCAAATATTTCTTTTGATGGATTTTGAGAGTTGATTAGATCATCAAAAATTACTAAGCCTCCTTTCATCTTCAGACCTTTGTCTAATTATTCTTTAACTTTCTAAAGTTCTTTTCTCAAAGCCACTATTTCTGCTTCTAACTTCATGTACTCATCAGATTTAGACTGTAGTTCAATTTTGACTACATCTTCTATAATTTTAGCCTCTTCAACTTGTGTCTTTAGGCTAACCACCATTTGATTAGATTTTTCAAGACTTTTGGACATTTTTTAAATCTCCTTTTTCCCAAGCTTTTTTTTATGAGTTCTCTTTTCTCAACTTGTCAATTTCATATAGAGCACATATGAGTTCACATTATAGATCCACTTCTCCTTCTTAATTTGAGTCTTCAACTTATTCTTGATCTATAGAGGTTGATCCTAATGTCATGAATAACTATTCATTTCCATCAACCATAAAGGCACAATCAAAGTCATCATCTAAGTTATCACACTCATCTAATGAATCACTATCTTATTTTGTATATAGGCCCTTCATATTTTTAAATAAGTTCTTCTTAGAGTAGTGGGGTTTCACATTTTTACTATCCTCTTCTTTCTTAGAGTTATCCTTTTTGTTATAAGGGCATTTAACATCAAAATTTACTGCTTTAACATAATTAAAAAATTTAAAGGGTAACTTACCTTTGTACTTTCTATACCCTCTTCTTAATCTTCTAACAAAGTTGGCTTCTTCATTAGTTTCCTCAGATCTAGATGTAGGTGCTTCTACCTTTACTAGTTTGGATGATTTAAATGCAGCTTCTCTCATGAAGGTATCTATTTCTCCCATTTGTATCTCATAGGCTATGATTGTTTCATGCGAATCATAAACAATGAGTTTATCCATATCTCTTGATTCCTCTATTGTAAAGATTTTTGAGTCATACCTTGATGGTAGAGATATTAGGAATTTTTTGACAATGATTGGATCTTTCATCTCTTCTCCAAGGCCTCTAAATTCATTGACTATTTCATCTACTCTTAGTCACAATTTTCTCTTCTTCATTCATTTTAAGTATTTTAAACTGGCATTTGAATGTTTATAGTTTGGCCTGGTTTACCTTGTCATCACCTTCATAGATGATCTTTAATTTATTCTAGATATATTGTGTATTTTGATAATGCATCACTTTGACAAACTATGAGTTAGATAATCCAAAAAGGATAACATTCTTTTCCTTAACATTTCTCTCATATGCTTTCTTGATAGCCTGATCATTAGGAGGTATAGTAGTTATATATCTATTTACATCAGACATCCATACATCAAACCCTAATGAAGATAAATAGTCTTCCATTCTAATGCTCCAAAATTCATAGTTTGATCTATCAAAGAGAGGTGTTTTATTTGAGGAAGAGCATTCTTGACTAGCCATTTGTGTTCACCATCAAAGATCTACTTGAACTGATTAAGCTTCTTCTAAGGAACCGGGACTCTAATACCAATTATTAGAACACAACTATCTAATGAGAGGGGTGTGAATCATTAGATTGATTAAATTAGTCCTTTTAATCATTTTCATATAGATTAAAACATATATGTAGATATCACACACATAAATATGCATAACACCATATGTATACATGGAAAACCCAATCTGTAAAAAACCATGATGAGAATAGCTGCTAGAATCTATTAATCTAATCGAGCCTCATAATTAAAACCTCATTGGTTACAACATTTAAGGACACAAACCTTAAGGAGACACCAATCCCCTAGTTTAAGAGAACCAACTCTAAGGAAGCACCAACTCCATAACTGAGTACCAACTCATCTCTTTTGATGGCACCTACCAATTAAATTGATGGAGCTACAATTCCATATTACAATATTGACTCATAAATGAATCTAATTGTCTATTCTTTATTACAAGTCTCGTCTATAAATTTTCATACTCTACACTCCATCACTCTCTTCTCTTCCTCTCTACCCCTCTATCTCTGTGTCTCTCTATTTTATTTATTTGACACACTTCATATATTCCAATAGCCTCTCTACCTCTCTATCTCTCTCAATTCAACTCAAATGCACACCATGGTTCTACATGTCACAACCTGACCTCCTTGAACCATCTTCTAGCCATTTACCCCACCAAAAATCTAATTAGCTAAACCCACTCTTTTGACCAATTTAACCTTTGACCTTCAAATATTGACAGTCAATAGTTTGACCATTGATGGTCAGTGGTCTAATTGGTGATAGTCAGCTTGACCACTGATTTTTAGCTTAACCATTAGTGGTCAGTTGCCCACCGCCTGAGTAGTTAACTCTAGCATCAACTACAACTTGATTTTTTATAATTATCTTGTGCAAGTCAATGCATGTCCAAGTTAAATTTAGATGTGATTTAAACCCCTCTTTAACCTACCCTTCCACTTCTACTTCTTTCCTATTAAAAGAGGACTTTAGGAGGTGAAAAAGGATCCATCCACAACTTTTTTATCTACAACTATCAAGAGTCATCTGCATCTATCATCTTTGTCAGTCATAGTTTCTTTTGTAGGTCAATCAATCAACATCAATCATCATCAACATCAGAAATCATCACCAACAATCTCTATCAATAGACTTCTTCTTTATCAAGATATCATCTATTTTTTCATTGTTCCAAGTTATTTAGTTTTCCTTTTATAGTTTGCACCTAATCCCCAACCTCTTGACCATCTAAGTAATCAACCTCTAAACTAATCATATCTGGGACTCACCTTCTATCTCATACCCATCAACCAACCAAAACTAACCTTGAACCAAATCAATCAACCTCCCCTAACTATTCTATTTGAACCAACCCAGATTGATAGTAACTACCAATGGTCAACTGTCTAACCATTGACGGTCAACTCAACTATCGATAGTCAGCCTGACCACTGACAGTCATTATCAGACCAAATACTAGCAAGCAAATAGTAAGCATCCTACCACAACCTCAACCAAAAATTTGTTTTCTTAACCTCTATCACAATATATACCAAAAATAGTAACTTGATCCTAACCTAAACCAACTTTTTGATAGTTTAACATTCACCTTAATGTTATTTTATTAATCTAAGCATTTATTTTGAATAGTATTTATTTCACATAAATTATGTATTTTCATATCTATTATGCAACCATATTTTATTAGCATTAAATTGTCTTAAAATGTAGATTGAAAGCCTCTAAGGGAGTCATGTACTTCTTAGATCTAGATTTCTAGGAAATCCACCTTCCTACCTAACTAACACAACCATTT
Organism: Torreya grandis; assembly: GCA_037957365.1. Taxonomy (NCBI): domain Eukaryota; kingdom Viridiplantae; phylum Streptophyta; class Pinopsida; order Cupressales; family Taxaceae; genus Torreya; species Torreya grandis. The sequence continues at coordinate 2,485,325 of JARHVA010001312.1, forward strand.
TATAGTCTCTTTCTTATGCAAGTCATCCTCCCAAGCCAAAGAGGATCTCTCACAACTGTTTGGATCATGGAATGCAAACCAAATCTGGGTTCTACCAACCTTACCCTTTCTTTTCAGTTTTACTCTTTCCTCTTGAGAAAATAAAGCAAAATTTGAGTATAACATTTTGGCATGCCTAGTGGGACCTAGTGTCTTTACTTGCATTTATATGCTCTTCTCTCTATCTATGCTCATAATTGAAAATGAAATTTATTTTGGGCTTAAAATTAATTACACCCATTCCTTTCTTTTAAGATTAGTTCACTTTTAATTAAAGCATAATAATCTTATCATATGACCACTTTTGTTTCACACACTACCCAAACCAATTTCATCAATAAAACATCAAAATAATTTGAGACAAGGCTTGACTAAGATTTAATCACCTAATGATCACCTTACCCTTTCTCGACAATCCTACTTAGAGGTCATTACCAAGGGGAGAACCAACTCAACTCTCTAGTTGAGTATAAACTCTGGATATCAATATATATTAGCTAAGCACTTGACACTCTTATCACCATGGGACTATGAAGTGAGGGGGTAGGCCCCAATACCAAGCCATATATTGATTGCAATACAGACTCTTTTGAGTACCCAAACAACCCAAAACCAACCATATATTGCTTCTATAGTACCTGACCTACAAGCTAACTTCTATCACACTTTATTATAACTTAAGGCATAAGCCAAAAGTAAGATTAAAACTAACCTCTAGGCTTAACTTACTTTATAGTGTGTGTCTAGATTTTTTTGATCATTTTCTTTCTTTCTCTTTATTTGAGTTATCAGGAATCTAACTCTTTTTGGTAACCTTTTACCATCTTACCTTCACCTACCTCATCTTTGTTGACTTGTTTAATGGGAAGCCCATCTATATTCTCTCTAGGAGATCCTAACTTTGTTAGAATCCTAGAAGACAACCCTCTTACCTTAGAACATTACCTTACATCAAGAGATATTTATACCCCAAACCCTAGCTACAACCAACCCAACCTTACCTATCATCAACCCAACCATGCCTATAACGAACACAACCTCACCTACAACCAACATAACCTCACCTACAATCAAACCAACCTTACTTATAACCAACCCAACCTTGATGGAAATAAATTTAACCCCAGCTATAACCAATTAACAATGTTTAAAAAATCATTTGATCATCACCTCAACCAACCAACAAACTTTCAACCCTTATTAGACCCTTGTAATAACCCACCTCAACTATCTCAACCTCACCCATCTTTGGGTTACCCATCCCAACCATCATATCAATTACCTCAATCACATCAAAATTTTTATTACCTACCTCAAACATCATATCAATCACCTATACCCCCTTTGTGGAAACTTTCTTTATCTCAAAACCAAGACTTGGTCTATCCCCCTAGTCATACCAATAACAACTATCAACCCATTCACTATCAAACCAACCACTATCAATGTAATTTATCAACCTCATCAAATCAAACCAATAATCATCCAATGAACAACTATCATTTTTTGTTCTAACCAATCAATATTATCACCCTTACCAATCAAACCTATCAATCCAACCTACTTTACCTACCTTCTCAACCTTATCAACCCCATCAAATCCAACCAATAACTATCAACCTACCCTATTAAACTAACTAATATTTTTAGACCACCTAACCATATCAAAATTAAACACCATTCAAACATTTCAAATTCATAAAATACCTCAACCTTACCCAACCTCTCAAATAAACCTACCTTATCCAACCCACCAAACTTTTTGAACCCACTAATCTTATTAAGCTAACCAACCTCACCAAATCAAACCAATAACTATCGACCAAAAGTTTCCAACCTACCAACCTTATCAAGCATACCCAACCCATCAAATCACTCAAACTTATCAAATCAACCAAACTTATCTGACCAACTAACTTTACCAAACCAACTAATTAGCTCGCAACCTCAAGAGCCATTAGTGCACCCTCTTCTTAGGTAGTATACCCCACTGGGGAAATCATATGCCTCAATCCTTGACAAAATTTTAAGGGCTTCTATCATTATACTCCCTTAAATCAAACCCATCAATGCTTCTCTTCTAAAACCCATTTGGTTCATAGAGAATGATTTTTGTATATATCATTGTAAAAATAAACATGTGATAGATAGCTGTGGGTCTTTTAAGATGATCATCCAAAACCTTATCGATCAAAAAGAGATTCCAAATAATATTATTTGTTTTGCCCCAACCTATCCTTGAATGTCTTCAAGCAATCAATCATTGAAACTCTTTTTATACCCATTATTATGCAAGCCTATGACAAAAGATCTCAACACAATAATCTCCCTTCATTAGATTTGGTCTTTAGGGCATCTATAACTAGGGAAACCACAATCAAAACCCAAATTGATCCAATTTTTAACCAAGTGCACCCTTTTCAAATTCCTTTTAAAATCATCACTAAAGAAGAATCAACCTTAAACCACCTATTTGTTGACCAAGAAGATCCTTCTCAACTTTCCTTTAAAACCATCATTAAGGAAACCAACCCACCTCTTCCACTTCCCCTTTTAATGGATCCAACCCAATCTCAAAGCACCTCACCAATAACTAAATTCAACCTAATCTCAATTAAAATCAAACCCATTCAATTCCTCTATAATCTACTAGTTTTCATCTACCTAATGACATTGTCTTTGGTTCAATTCCATTTTGAACAGGGTCAAATCTTTGTCACCTTGCCTTACTAAACAAACTAAATAAACAAGAAAACTCAACAAACAATCTAGATAAACCACCCATCCTACCTTTCTCAACTAATCAAACCAACCTATAAACCAAATCAATCAACCTTGATCAACCTAACTTTTAATCCAGCCATAAGAAATTTATCTATTAATATAAATCAACATCAACCCTTTATTTGATATTTCTTGAATCTTGGCTACCATTTTATCCAAGCTACCCACACCTCACCTAAGCTCCCTCATTAGGAAAATTATACACTCTTATCCATCCTACCTCTATTTAAATATGATGTTTTCAACATCATTTTTAGACCTCAATCCTATCCAAAAATTACTCAATAATGTTTTCCTTGCCATAACACCATAATGGCAATCCCACCTAAACTACCACCTATAAACATGATATACTAACCAATAACAACTAAAAACTAATAACCCCTTTTAGAGGGTGGATGAAGTCATCTTCACCCCTCCTAAACCCTCTCATTAAACAACACCTCACCTTGGAATCATTTTTCTAACTTTGACCATCCATGGAAAGAGAAAGTTGGGGGAACTTTACCTCCATATAGATTTGACTAGTTATCAACCCAAACCATACCTTAACAATTAACCAAACTAACCCTAGGAATTTTTGGCTCAACCTATCAACCAACCAACTCTGAACTATTGGAGATTACCTTTCTCCATTAACCAAACTTGAACCAAGTGACATACCAAATTGGGGCAACCCATTTGGACACCACTCAACCTATTTGAGAGTCACCTTCCCCCCCAACAATTAGAGATTACCCTTCTCCACCAAACTGTCACCTAACCAACCTCACCTTTTTGTCAACCCAAATCTTTTCCATGTCTCATCAAGTGTTGGAAAGTAATTGGGAGACATCTACTCTCCCAATTGACATCAACCATGTATGAAATCATGGATTTGGGGCATATAAGAACTCAAACCCCTAAATGCTTTACATCATTTCATGTTCTTTTGTTAAACTATGTTTTTGGTCACCTTATGTCTAACTTAAGCTCATCCCTTACTTTCACACCACATTCATTTCCCTCTTTTTAGGGGTAACTAATTATAACTAAATCATATGATTATCTATCACAGTCATAGCCTAATCTTTAACTATGGGTACCACAAATATATCCATGGCATGATTCTCATGGTACTTCCCATCTCTCTTCAGGATTAGTTCCCATGGTCATTGTCACCTAATATTTTTTCACCTATGTAACCTTCATGTGATCTTAGTCTTGCATTCATAAAGGTAACCCCTTGAGCATATATAAGTAAGTCTATGTCAAGCAAGATCAAACAAAAGTAAAAGACAATATCAAAATTCAAAAATAAATCATGGGTCATTCTTAGCATTCATAGATTGCTCCCTTGAAGGACACCTATTAAAAACTTATTCAAAATTGCAAAACATAAGGTGGAATGCTCCCTTTAAAGATAGCTATCAAAAGCATTTAAAATAAGCATATAAACTTATACCACTCCCTCAAAGGATGTTTGAGTAAAGCATTTATCATAGATAGGAATTTCTTGGAACCTACTTGCATCGATCAGCTTTTCAAACCCTTTAAACAAAATTAAAATAAGAAAAAGACCCACAAGAAGAAACAAAAGAAGTTTGAAAGCCACAATTATCTCTCGTAAAATCAATAATCTTAGAAATCCACAATCGGCTCTCATAAGTAGACTTCCCACATTGATTAGTCTATACTTTATATGAAATAGACTTATTTACACTAACTCTTTGGAAACCTACATAAGAGACATACTAGTCTCATAAGAAGGTTTCATCTTCACCTATCTCCCTCTTTTTTCAAGGGAGCTTTGAGCTTACTTGATACTACATGATTAAGCCACTTCTTTTAACCAATGAACTAACAATAATGTAAATCATGAAGGGTTTATGTTTGTAAGCCCACCCATCTTACCATTATGATATTTGCCAATTAGAGTGTTTAACCTTCTCCTTTTACCTTTCATGACACTTGTCAAGACATATGTCTTTCATTTTTATGTCTTTGAACCTTCAACTACTAATTTTTACACCCTTTCACCAAGAAATGGGGCACCTTTTTACCAAACCAAGTAGTACACCAAATTGGGCAACCTTTTTGAACACCACACAACTAACCAAGAGATCACCTTTCTCCACCAACCTTGACCTTTTAAGCCAACCCATTTGGGAGTAGCTTATTCTACCTTAACCATCGAACCATTGGAGATCACCTTTCTCTGCCAACCCAACCATAGGAGATTACCTTCTCTATCAACCATTGACCCATTAGAGATTGCCTTTCTCCACCCCTCTTGGACTTGGCCATTATGGCCCAACCTTTCACATATTTTGTGATGGCCTTACTTGGTCCTTTCATCGCAATGACAACATTTCCATGTTGACTAATTTTTGAAATTACACCACCTCACGTCTATTTAACCCACTTATGTCTTCTTGAGAGCACTTCCTACCTTAGATACCCATGACACTTGACCCATTTGTGTTTTTCACAGGATCACTCCCTAGCTTAGATACCCATGAAAACATTAACCTTGTATAAGAGATTAATAGGTGTACCTAGCTACCATGCCTAAATACAGTCATGCGATACACTAATCACTTGCCCCTTAACCCTAACCTTAATTTTTACTAATCATGACAATATTATCTATGTGTGATCTTGACTATCATACTTATTTAAATTTTATGTGCTTGTTTTTTCTTTAATTCCTAACTTATCATACCCAACCTTTTTCACCCACCTACCCACTTATCAAACTAGCACCCAATTCTATTTTACCTCATCACTTAATGATTTGAGGGAGAACACCTCCTCCCATATTTGAGGTAACCTTGACCTTAAATCAACGTTCACCTTCACTTACACCCATAATCCAATTTTTTTTTTGTATATCAATGATACAAACTACATAGTAAAAAGGGGTAAAATGTAGACACCAAAAAACTACATACCAAAGTTCTACATGTCACAACCTGACCTCTTTAAACCATCTCCTAAAAATTTACCATACCAAACCTCCAATTGGCTAAACCCACCATTTTGACCAATTTAACATTTGACTTTCAACTATCGATAGTCAATATTTTGACCACTAACGGTCAGTGGTATAATTGATGACAATCAGCTTGACCATCAACGGTTAGCTTAAGAATTAATGGTCAACTATCCATCACCTAAGTAATTAACTTTAACATCTATAGAAATTGCTTTTTTATAATTATCTTGTGTAATTAAATGCATGTCTAAGTTCAATTTAGATGTGATTTGAACCCCTCTTGAACCTACCCTTCTACCTTCCCTTCTTTCCTATAGAAAAAGAACTTTAGGAGGTGAAAAGGGATCCATCCATAGCCTTTTTATTTGCAATTATTATGAGCCATCTGCATCTATCATCTTCATAGGTTAGAGTTTATTTTATAGGTCAATCAATCAACATTAGTCATTATCAGTATCAATAATCATCATCAACAATCTCCATCAATGAACTTCTTCTTTATCAAGATATCATCTAAGTAATTTGTCATTATTCCAAGTTATTTAGTTTTCCTTTTATAGCTTGTACCCAATCCCCAACATCTTGACCATCTGAGCAATCAACCTCTAAACTAATCATCTCTGAGACTCACCCTCTATCTTACAACCATCAGCCAACCAAAACCAACCTTGAACTAAATAAATCAACCTCTCCTAACTATTCTATTTGACCCAACCTAGACTGACAGTAACCACCAATGGTTAGTTATCTAACTTTTGATAGTCAACTCAACCATTAATGGTTAGCAAGTAACCAAAAAGCATCTTATTACAACCTCAACCATAACTTTGTTTTCTTGACCTTTGTCACAATATATATTAGAAATAGTAACCTGACCCTAAGATGAACCAACTTTTTGATAGTTTGGCATTCACCTTAATGTTATTTTTTTAATCTAAGCATTTCTTTTAAATAGTATTTATTTCACCTAATTATGTGTTTTCATATCTATAATGGAACCTTCTTTTATCAGCATTAAATTGTTTTAAAAGGTGGATTGATAGCCTCCAAGCGAGTCATGTACTTCTTAGATCTAGCTTGCTAGGAAATCTACCTTCCTACCTAATTAACACAACCATTTTCTAGTCTCTTTCTTATGTAGGTCATCCTCCCAAGCCAAAGAGGATCTCTCACAACTGTTTAGATCATGGAGTGTAAACCAAATCTAGTTTCTACCAACCTTACCCTTTCTTTTCAGTTTTACTCTTTCCTTTTGAGGAAATAAACCAAAATTTGAGTATAACACTAGGTCTGGTATCTTCTCTATGTTCACACGTGGTCTATAGCACATCATGCTCCATATTTAGACTCAATTTAATTGACAAGTTTCTCACTTCTTGAATTCATGCTCCACCACCATGATTCTCTCTCTTATTACTATATTTAGCAAATATTGGGCTTTGGTTTTGATGCACATGCCATATTACACAATTTATATATATCATAATGATCTATATCATTATCTATGTTGTATAATGCATCTTTCCTTCATGTTTATACACCTGACCATTAGATCAACATATATTTAAATATTGACCATTGATCTTAAGTTTTACACCATGATCTAATGATCCTCATTCAATTTTCTCAACTTTAAAATGAATCCATTTGATCAAATTATAACAGGCTCACACACTCTACTAGATATTTGTATGCTTTAGGAATTTAACTTTTTAACTTTGAAATGCATGTGCTAGATATTTTGATCTGAGATTTCATGTATCGTTATATTTTCAAAGTTGCATGAACTTTACCTCTATCTAATGTTAAACCTTGAGCACTTGGTTTAATCTCATTGCTTCCTGAGACTTTGGAATGAGTATTATCTATTGATCTCATCAAAGTATCTTGATTTCTAACTCACCTTTATGTCATTATACATCAAGCACTTGATCTAATTGAGTCCACTCACTCCGTTAGATATTCATTACATAATCACACACTCATCATTCGATCTTTTGACAAGCTCAAAATTTATCTCTAACAAGCTCCCCTAAATGTGACACTTGGCATCCTCACATGAGTTCTATACATTTACTATCAGTTCTATCTATTATGACATTTGGCATTCCAATGTTAATCCTTGACTATTTGACTTTAAATTATTCTATAGATCTACTATGCAAGCTTTGTGATTATGACACTTGTCACTAGAATATTTAATCATAGGTGCCTTTGACATATTGAATTTCTTATGCTTCATTATATCTTAGATTTATGATTAAGTGATAGCCATTGATCAAGCTAGGACAAATATTAAGTCTAAGACTTAGGAAATAGTAAGGTCTTTGATCACTGCTTGAGCTGATAATTACTAGGTTGAAGGGGCCAGTTACACAATGATGACAAAGACTTAAGATATAACTTAAGTAACCAATTCCCATCTATATTTGGTCAACATAAAAATATAACATGCCTATGAATTCCATGGATTAAATCCTTAGGTTATAATTGAGAAACCTTATAATGTTTGAGAGCTAAATAAATCATTTCTGAGCTCATTTCTCTTCATCTAAACTTATAGACCATATATCTAGGATGCACTCAAAAAACCCATAACATATATTCAATCAATTTATCTTCAATCCTTCATAAATAGTCTTTATAAAATCATGACAACTTTGCACTGTGTAACTTTAAAACATGCTCTTCTCTCTAGTCTCATGTGAATAATCTCCCTTTTGACATAAATGACAATCATATTGCCAATAATTGTTGAAATTTTAATGGTGATTTACACCATTGTTTTAGGTCTTTAATGTTTTCCAAATATTCATTTTCTTCCTCACATACATGCCATGGATGTTTGGAAGTCTTCTATAGGTCCAAAATTGATCTTTAGAGTGCCAAATGATCTTGGGAGTAGGTTTTAGCGTATATAGTTGAAGGTGGCTCAAGATTGATACCTCCATTAATGGGGTCTATGAGATTTTTAGGTTTCATGGAGTTTATTATAGGTTATAGGATCAAAGTGAAGTTAAAAATAGAATAAAACATTAAAAAGTAAGCTCCAAAAGATAACTTCCATGGTCAGTTAAGCATCATATGCCTAGTTCACTAACCATTTACCAAAAGCTTCTAGAAATAAACTTAGAGGGGAACATAGTAGTCCAAAGGAGAGAATTTTGGAGGGTGGGGGGAAAAATGGAGCATTCAATGTGTTTTCAAAGTCTTTGGAGACTTTTCCCTTGTGAGTGGATCATGACATCATCATCCTCAAAAGTTTTTGTCTTCTAGTATGTTTGTAAGCTAGTGAGAGGGATTGAAGACTCTTTTGACTAATGAGGGTTATTTTGTTGAGTAAGGATTAGTGATAATTTATCCAAACATGGTTGAGACCCCATCGAAGGTTGTTGTGTTGTGACTCATTTATTGATTTTTGAGTGCTTACTTCTTCTCTCTCTCTTCCCTTTTATCCTACATTTCTCATTTATCCCCCATTTTTTGGTAAGATATTCTCATTTGATAAGGAAAAAAATTGTAAATTTTTTTAAGAAATACCTTTTGAAGTAATAAATATCATTTTTCACCTATCTCTTACCTCTAAATTGTGTTTATCAAGCTTGTGTATGATGGGTTTGTGAAGAAGTGTTCTTCCATGTCCATTATCCTTCTTTATTTCCTCTTTTTAGGTGTTTTTGAGCTATTTAAAGGTCTGAAATTGATATTTTTATGCCATTAATGTATTTTTAGTGTGAGTTTTATAACTCCTCTTTACTTCATGTATTGCTTAGTGAGCCTATTTTAAGAATTTCTTATACAAATTAACTAGTTTGGGAGATTGTGTGAGCAAGGATTGTCATATGATAAATTAGTGAATCATAATTTTAGTGTTATTAGTCATACTATACCACATTTCTATCCCATTTCTAAGTATAATTATTATTTTAGGTGATCTACCAAGAGGAAGTTAGCGTTATTCAGAGGTTCAACTTCACTATATGATACCCATAGCTTGAGGTTACTCCAATATTATAGATGAGAGTGAGAGAGCATAAAAAATATCCCATAAGGGTGAAATTATATGCTATAATATGAGGAATATGGGATTAAGGGAGCCAAGGAAGCCATGGTATCAACAAACTTGTTAGTTGATCGAGGAGTGGTCTGGATGACATAATGGTTGAGGGTGGATAATAAATATTCTACTAACATTTTATACCTTTGGAGGATGTTATTATTGAATTTATATATGATACTTATTTGATTTACTACCATTTAGGAGTCCCCAAAAATACAAAGTGACTTAACACCTAGAGCCAAAACTATTTGGAGACTTATAATTAGGGCTTCATACTCTGCCATATTATTAGTACAGTCAAAATCAAGTTTGAAAGATAAGGGTATAAGAATGACTTCTTATGGTATTAGAATAATCCCTAATCCCCCTCCATTCACATTTAGATCCATCAAAGAATAATTTCATATGATATTCGAGATATCCTTTCGGTGTGGAAGCTATAGATTAATCAAGAAATTCATAACTAGATGGTAGATTATTAGCAAGGGTGCCTCATTTAATTGATCAGTAATGATCTTCCCATTAATAAAATTTTGGTTAAGGAATTAGAGATCAAACTCTATGAGAATAATGATCCATCTTGTAATTCATTGATTCTAACAGGGTTTTGAATGCATGAGCTTAAGAGGATCAATAATGGTAATCATATAGGTTTTGTGATTAAGCAAATATTGAGAAAGTTTAGATGTTATGAATACTAAAGACAAACATATTTTTTCAATATTTTTGTAATGAGTCTCATACTAAACCAAAGTGTGACTTAAATAATATACTAATTACTCTCTATATTATTCATCTCGATGGGTAAGCATGGCACCTAAAGCATGGTTTATAGCTGAGATATACAAGTAAAAAGGTTTATCCTCTCTTGGCATTATAGGGACATGGGAGATTAGAGATACTTATTAAGTGTATCAAAGGTTACTTGACAATTTTAATCTCATAAAAATAAGGTATCTTTATTAATAAGGTGATGGAATGGTTGACATTAGTCATATAATTATGAAATAAAGTAGTGAATAGACCATAGTTTCCCTTGTAAACTATGAATCTACTTGAGGTTGGAGGGAGGTAACATATTGATAATGGATTTAATTTTAGTATGATCAACCTTAATTCCTCAAAGGGAAATAATAAATCCCCAAATATTTCTTGATAAAACCCTAAAGACACACTTTTTGGGGTTAAGATGAACCTGATATTTAACTAAATGAGCAAAGATTTCCTGAAGGATAGATAGGTGATCTTTGTGATACCTATATTTAACAAGGAGATAATACACATAATATTTAATGATTTTATGAATTAAGTCATGGAAAATTTAGGTCATGGCACACTGGTAAGTTGCTTTTGCATTTTTTAAACTAAAAGGCATGAACCTATAACAAAAAGTCCCCCATAGAGTAATAAAAGAGGTTTTATGTTGATCTTCTTGGGTGATAAGGATCTGGTTATAGCTAGAAAACATGTCCATGAGTGACAAAATTTCATGTCCTATAGTGAGATCTATGATCTAGTTGATATTAGGAAGTGGAAAATCATCTTTTAGATAGGTAATGTTAAGATCATGAAAGTCAGTACAAAGGCATAGTCCCCATGTGGGTTTTGTGATAGGTACTATATTAGATACCCATTGAGGATAATTGATAGGTTAGATAAAGTTAATGGATAAAAACCACTGTAATTCTTATTTTATAATAAGTGATACATAAGGATGCATTTTTTAAAGTTTTTGTTTTACTAGTTTAGCTTCAAGAATGGTGATCATGTTATGGACAACTATAAAAGTATATGTTTCTAGCATATCAATATAAAACCAAGTAAAGGATTGAATATGATTAGAAAGGATTGCTATGAAATCTTGGTGATCTTGAGAATCTAAGGATTGGCTAGCTTTGATGTTTCATGAGACCTTGAGTGTTCTTATGTTAACATCACTTATAACTTCATTTAAAAGACTAGGATAATCAAATGGTATGATATTCTTCAGATATGAATATCCTACCCCTAAATATGTTAAAATAGATGCATCATCTTAACACTCCATTACATGGACTAAGGGGGAATTTTTATCTATTAGGCCAAGAAAAGTTAGGGGAAGGTGTATAGTTTTTCTATTGTTTTTATAAGTTAATGGTTTCAAGTAAATGGTATTAATAAAAAAAGTTAGGTGGGATAGAAATGGTGTCTTCAATTTCTATTGGAGAATCGATTGGGGATGAGAGTGATTCATTATCCATATCTACACAGATATGTTATGACAAAGCATTATTATTGTCAACTTCAGAAGTTTTCTTGAAACTGAGGCTATTATTTTTGTGTGGTTTTATAAGGTTATTTATCATAAATTCATGAGGTCCTTATTCATAACATCATACACCAAATCCTTTCCAAGCACATTGTTGTAGATAGGTTTTTATAAAGTGTGGTTTGTTGAGAAAGTAAAATTTAGACAAGAATGGTTTGGTACATGTTTGACTTTCATTGTATAAAGGAGATTGATCAATTCCTCCATAAATTAAGTGTGTTTAAAGGTAAGGGGGGCCAAAGGGGATAATATCTCTTAGGTTGTGTTGGTAAGTAAATTTTTGGTTAGGGCATCCATATTACTGATGGGTTGATAAGGTGCTAAGATTTAACAACTGATACTCCCCTACAAAGAGATGTTGGAATGCCAAGTCAAAGGAGTGTTCATCAAAGATACAGGATGGGGGTATTGTAGACTAGTTGATGTTTCCTTTAAAAATAATGGAATCAAGTTATTTGGGGGGATCAAAACATCATTAAGATGACAAGTCAAGTTACACATCTTGAATGGATGTGGGCTTGCTAGAATGACATAGATCTTACCTCCATATTCAAATTTAAGGCATAAATCTAAAGTAGAGGGGACACAATGCGTAATGCATATCCAAGGATGTACTATTAGGATGTTATATTGAAATTCTCCCTATATCACATAAAATAACTTTGGGAGGGTACATATATGTATTTGGATGGGGAGGATGATTATACCTAATATGGGGGAAATAGTGTCATTAAAAGCCTATAGGATGGTTGAATATTGAGCCACAATAGTTTTTGGTAACTAGAATTGCCTAAAATTGCATGAGGAGATAATATTTATACTAGCTCCATTGTCAATCATAAATCTTTTGATCCATGTTTGATTAACTTCGAAAGTGATAAATAAAGGTGGGTCCTGGTCATCAAGTTGTAATGGGGATATTTTAGATTCATGAAATGTGATTAATGATGACTTTTGTAAGGATCCAATGAAGGTTGATAGAGGCTGAGGTTTGTTTGATTGTACTTGGATGGCCTATAAGGTATTTATCATAACTTTACAATGTTTTAGATAATTTTGGATAAGTTCATATAAAGACATTTTGATGAGAAGTTGGTAGAGTTATTTTAGAATTGATATTTATATCAACTCCAAGGGATTGTTATTTTGTGCCTTCCCTAGAATAGAAACTTTGGGTTTTGAGAAAAGCAATGTAGGATTGTCTGAAGAAGAATTAGGGAATTTTTTAATAGACACCTTAGTTTTTTTGGGATTTTGGGTTTTATGACCTTATGCCTGGGATCAATTGGCTATGTATATTGCATCTATTTGAAATAATGGCTAGTTTGTTGTGTTTTTAAAATCATCTGAGTCTAAAGAGTCTAAAAGGGGTTGATATTATGTTTCATAAAATGTCATATCTTCCCTTTTTGAAGCTTGTTATAACCTTTTTAATAATGTACTAGTTCTTAGAGTGGTCATGACTCTAGTGGTTTGATTATAAGAATAATCAGGAACAAACTATTCTCGTAAAAGATCATCCTCTTCTAATAAATATCAGATTATAACTTTAAGAGTGTTACAAATTTTGGTATGAGCCCCAATATTTTATGTTAAGTGTATTTATTATTTTCTCAACACCATGACACTTTTTGAGTATGGGGGTTAATAGGCTTTATAGGCGGTAGTGTGATAAGGGAGGTTTGAAGGAGTTGATCAAGAATTATGGAATATGACCCCCATAATGGATCTTGGTTAGGTTTATCCACTTTTCAAGGTATTTCCATGTGGGATACATTTGATTTCATGTCTTGATTTCTTACATTGATTATTTGAATGTTTCTAACAAAGGATACTTTATGTTTGGAATAAGACCTTATACCAATATTTTGAGGGTAATAAGGATTTAAGGGATTGTGTATTGACATTATTATTGTGAGAAGATATTTTTGTACTAGTTTATGTTTCTTAGAGGAATATTCCATAATGGTATCTTTTGGCCTTACAAAAGGATAAGGTCCTAATATGGATGTTTTAGTTTGAACTAGTGGCATAACCATTTTCCCTTTTTGACCTTGGTTGGAAGTAGTAGGGATATCCTCTTTAGGGAGCTAAATTATTATTGGTGGATGTTGTAAGGATTTAACTCATGGTACCCCAAGACATTTATATTCACTTAAAAAAACATTTCCCCTTTTTTCCTTTTAGAGGTTTGGGCTTAGTCTAAGCTATAAGGCAAACTAGTTTTGGAGCTGGTCGATGTAATGTATCAGACATCTCAAGAGGGAGTGAGCTAGAGGGAGTGATCATACTATGTAAATGTTTTATAGTGACTAAAGGAGTATCATGTGTATTTTATTGGATATCTAAATAAGTATCCCCCTTGATATCATTTATTTTTGATGGGTTGACCTGAATAATCTTAGGTAGTGTTTCCTAAAGAGGATCCCAAATAATGAGATCTGGAAAACTTGAGTGGATACTAGGAACATATCTAACCAATTTAGATGGTTTGAAAATATCTCCTATAAGGATATCTGGTATCCTTTTTATTTTAGAAGGTGATTTGAAAGCATTATCAACTTATTTAGGTAAAATTTTATCATGGATTATGTTTATTACATGGGTTTCAATGTTCAAGGTGCTTCTTGTATTTTCTTATATAAAATTAGATGTAGATGGATGGTTAGAGAATGATTACCTAAAGATATTGATGGATTTATAGAGTATTAGGATTATCTAATTTTAATTCCCCTTGGTTGATAAGGTTTTGAACCAAAACTTTGAAGTACCAAAATTTATTGACCCCATGACCAGATACATGATGATAAACACAAAAGTCACTTTCCTTGTACCAACTAGGCTTGGGGTAAAAATCATCAAGGGGTCTAACTGGAAGAAACTAGATAATGGAAGCTTTTAGGAGTTTATCTAAAATTAAAGTATATGACTCCCCTAAGGGTATGTATTATCGAGGGGAAATCATGTTAAATGTTTTTTTGGTTATGTTTGGGAGGTAGAAGGTTTGGATTGGGTCATTGTTTGTGGAGATGCTGATTTTAAGATAAAAACATTTATTGCGCATTTAGTTTTGACATTGTTAGTCCATTTTGAGGGGTTGGGATTAAATTTATTATTATTTAACTTAACCTTTCCTTCCTCCAAGTCTTGGACTTCTAGTTTATGGGCCATGGTAGAGGCTTCGTTGAAAGTTTTAAATGATTGGAATTATATATGATTAATGCATAATCTCATAAATAACTCAATTAATTCAGGCTAAAGAAGGGAGAAGGTTAATTGATTTATAAAGCCTCTCCACCTTGCTATAAATTTGGTAATGGATTCATCATCAAATTGTCTAATGGCATATAGGTCGGTTATGGTTACTTTCCTTACGATAATAATGGAAAAGTGTTCTAAGAATATTTGAACCAAATGTCCAAAAAAAATGAGTGTTGAGGAATGGATCAATACCAATCTAAAGCTAGTACAGCCAATGACATGGCAAACTTCCTTAAAAGGATAGTGACATCATGAGTTATAAGGTAACAAGCATGTCTAAATTCCCTAATATACTATTGGGGATCTTCCTTGTTTTAAAATTTGGTAAATTTAGGAATTTACCATTATGAGGGATATGGCCTAATTGGGATGATAGGATTTATAGGTTCATTGTAAATTTTCTCATATGTGAGCATATTTTTTTTGCCTAGAGGTAGAAGCTTCTATATTTTCCATCCTATTCATATGGATTTTCATGAGGTCAGGCTGGGTATTGTATTGAGGTATACCCCCTAAGACAATTTATGGTAAGTTATGATAGGTGGGGAATGGAGTGGAAAATGGTTGTGAAAGGGGATAACCAACATAAGTGGTCATGATAGGTTGAGACGTAGCCACATACTATGGGACTTGGAAGGGTATGTTTTGTTGTGGGGAGGAGTGAAGGTCAGTGGTCACTATAGGATGGATTACAAATAGGATTAATACAAAAATTAGTTATGAAAACTCAAAAAAGAATGAATAAGAATTGACAACCTAAGATAAATTATTCATGCAGGGTTTGCTAATGATAATGAAGAAAAAATTGAAAGAAATCAATACTAGTTACCTTCCCAAATCAATTCCACCATCCAAGAGTAGCTCCAAACATGTTCTCCCCTTGATATAATGCTCTTGTCTTTGTCAAAAATGGATTCTTTTCTCCTCCATTGCCTCATGAACATTATGTATGACCTAGGATCAATAGAAGAAATATCTAATCTAGCCTATCAAATGAAGCTTGCAAATAACATAAATGATCAACACAAAAGGATGTGGAGAAATTTTTGCATTATAACTCTACAATAATTTTACTTGAAAATGATGGTGAGAGACCTTATATTTATAGATTTTGGAAATGGGATAAGATCAACCATGACCATTCATCTCAAGATTGAGATGTGTGGCTATGGATTAATCTAATATTTTTAATTAAATCTATAAATATACTTATGTCAATTTGGAGGAAAAGGCATTCATTAAGCATGGGTGACCCATAATCTTGATATTTTATGCATTTATGGCTTATGGATGCCACCCTATAGATGATGTCACTAGGTGATGTAGATATTGAGAATAAATTCTCAATATTGAAATAATCAATAACCTCCATGGAAAATTAACTTATGCTCTTGATTTGAATTAATTATCCTTAAATAAGATTAATCAATATTGATGCAATTCTTTGGAAATTGGCCCTCAATTAATCAAAATGGTTAGAAAGTCATATTATTGGGTCATAATTTGACTCAATAAGAATTAGAAGGTGGTGTTAGATGAGTTGGAAACATATTTCCATTTAGGATGTTGCCAACACAAAATAACAAGGGTACGTGATGTGTACTAATGAATTAGAAGAAAAGAGTGATCTAGATCACAAATAGGCAAAATCATCATTTTGACTTGAAAGGAATTGATCAAAGTTAGGAATCAAATAAAATTAATTGCCCCATTTTGGGATACATTAACTTAAATAGGCACTTGTATAGGATAAGCTCAAACTATTTAACACATTTTTAGTGATTTTGGCCTAAATTGTGCATTTGAGTGTAAATCGAGTAAGATTGACAATTTCAACACAAATGGTGTTAGGAATTGGATGTCTAAATTTTATCCCTATTTGAGAAGGAATAATGAGACATTCAGGTAAAGAAACATATTTTCAAAAAAAAGAGTTTTCAATAAAAAATTAAAATTGACCCATGATGCCCCCTCGAGAGGACATACTAGGATGAAAAATAAGGGTGGGCTCTTGAAAAGAGAAAGAAAGTAAGATATTAACCCATGGAATAGATCATATCTAGATGAGCTAATTCTTGTACATGTGGTTACCATCAATGATAAAAATATAACTAGAGGTATAATGGGCCCCAAATATGGGGGAATGGGAAGGATTCAATCCATAAATGTAAGGGACACACTTTAAACACACCCAATTTGAGACTGAAAACTACACACTTATAATATTGATCAATCCTAAGACAAATGACACACTAAAACATTTCCACATTGGGAAAAAGTGTGGAGAACTTGGAATTAGAGGAAAAGGAGAACATGGTCTCCAAAATATATAATAATAAAAAATGCCCTGATGGAGTAGATTTGATCATGATAAGGTAGTTGTGTCCCAGTAAGGCTAATTTTCATCATTGATAAATAATAAATAATGTTTTACCCCTATAGGTATTATTTGATTCCTATGATAGGCTCAGATGTGGTGCTCTAATATGGGCAAATTATCAAACAATTAGCTCAAGGATATAACCTAAAACATAGGTTAAAGTGAGTAGGCACAAACATAGATGCGATAGTGTAATGGACATGAAGCCACAAAAAACCATACATACAAGAATGCACAAAGTGATGAAAGAGATGAAAATAAGAATGAAGATGGCCGAACTAACCTCAATATAAATTGAGTGATACCTACATAGTTCCATGGATGCATGTTCCAAATTGAACTTCAAGCTAATGTAGTTAACCTAGAATTGGGAGAGGATGGAATTGAGGGATGATGAAAAATGACCAAATATTGATTATACTCATGATATATATGAAGAGGTGCACATCTAAGCATAGAGTCAAGTGTTAAACCTATTGAACCTATTTTATGCATAATGATCTTGAGATTTGTTCATTAAGCTATTATTTAGGAACAAAGTGATTATTAGGCATCATAAGTATGAAGAAATCATAATGACATGGTATTTCAGATGCATGGAGCCAATTCAAATGTGAATACCTATAACTAAGAAAAATGGTAAATAATGACCAAAACTAGAGTTACAACTATTTACATTTAAACAAAAAAACAAAGAAAAATAAAAAGACAAACATAAATGAACCTAACTTATAATTAAGATATGAATAATCAAGACTTAAATAGGGAAAATAATGTTTAAAAACAAAAAACAAGAATATATTAATGGCATATGATTAATATATAAATAATCAAGATCTATGTGGACCATCAAGATGTTATTGAACACAAAAGAGAAAAGCAAAATAAAAAAACAAAACCAAACACCAACAACAATCAAATAAATAAAAAGGTTCAAGAACAGATTAATAACATGAGATCGAGATATGAATAATCAAGATCCATGTGGATCATCAAGATGTTCTTGAAAATAAAAGAGAATAGTAAAAACATATAGGGAAACACAAGACCAAGGTGAGATAAGAAGTAATAAAAAGAGAAAAGGAGAAGAAATAAATGAAGAGGTGCAAAAGCACAATAAAACACCAAGAAAAAAAAACAAAACACCAATAAAACCCAAATAAACACACACAAACAAAAACCAAGTTAGTGTGGTTTAAAAATGATTATTCACACACATGTGGGAGAGCCATTACTTTACACCACAATGTAGCAAAGAACAAGGACACAAAATTTGTTCGCTAATTAAAGAGGAACCAAAAAATAAGAAATGGGTTAGAGAATAAAAATAAGGGGTTGGTCGAGCTAACTCCAGATTTACAAGATAAGTAGATGTTGTTTACATAGTTCCATAGATGCATGTTACAACATGAAATTTAGGCCAAATGTATTTTGCTTAGGAAGTGGGTATAAGACATGATGATGATAAAAAACATATGATTAATGTTTTAAAATAAAAGGAAAGACTTGACAAATGAGATTGGTCTTGCAAAATGGTAAGAGGGACAAGATAAATTGTAAAATGGAAAGCCAGTGAGACTTAATTTTATTGAAAAATGGCAAGAACATGACATGATGGGATGAGAGAGAATGATTTTATAAAATAGCAAGTGCAAGGGATAAGATGAATTATATAGTAGAAAGTCAGTAGGATAAAATGCTTGTAAAATGGCAAGAGTAAGAGGATCAGAATGTACAAAAGCTGAAGATAATGTTTTTGTTCTTTTTTGGATCAGTTTCTAGTGTTTTTATTCTTTTTGGGATAAAATATGTACAAAGGGGGAACCAACTAGTCAAGGAGATGCTCATCTGAGAGTAGAAGTTCTAATAAATAGATAAGCCAGTTGTAATGACCCATGCTCATAAATAGATGAGAGCAAGGATCTTAGAAAGATAACAATGTTCATCTAAGAGTAAAAAATGTAATATAGAACAGTGCTTAACATGAAATCAATTTGAAAAACCATGTGACAGGAAAAGATCTTGAGCTGAAAAGTTGTTTTTGTTCACTTGTCTATAGAAGAAGCTATAAAATATTGTCTTGGCTGAACTGATTTATAGAACTAGCATTGAATGTGTTCATAATGCTGATGAGATGTGACCAAGATCATAATTGGTCAAGGAACAAAAGTGTTTAAATGGATGGTCCAAGAAATAACAAAAAATATGGTTACCAAAGAGAAAAATCCAAAGAATAGGGTCCAATAAATGGATGGTCTGGGGTAGGATAAAGAATATGGTGCTTGAGGAGAATGGTCCAAAGAATATGGTTCTCAGGGAGAAAGGTCCAGGATAGGATAAAATGGTTTAGAGTGCCAATAGTCTAAAAACTTTCACTATTTAAAGTTTAGGGTAATATAAAATGGTAGGATAAATTACTTTGGCATAAGTTGCCCCCAAGTGAGGGGTCTTGTAGACAATGGCTCAAAGTTGTTCATGCATAGAACCTCTTAAGGTGCACGATGTTTATAGGCTTTAGAATTTATTCACCATTGGGTTTAGCCAATCTATATGCCCCTAATCCATAATTTGCCATGATAACAAATAGTTCTAACCAAATAGTTCCCTAATTAGTTTGCCATGACATAAGTGAGAGGAATGGCCTCAATCCACTTAGTAAAGTACTCAGTAGTAGTCAAAATGTGTTTATGGCCATCTGAAGATGTTGGGTTTATTTTTCCAATGAGATTGAGACCCCATGTTGAGAATGACCATGGTGTTGTGATTGGTTATATCAATAAAGAAGGTACATGTATCAAATTTTCATGTTATTGACAAATAATACACTTCATTACATAATTATAAGTATTGATCTTGATTTTTGGCCAATAATATCCTATTCTAAAGAGATTATTTGCCAAGACTACACCATTGGTGTGGGCCCCACACATTCCTTCATGAACCTCCCTTAGCGCTAGCTTGGATTCTCCTAAAGATAAACAATGAAGAAGTGTTCTATCATAACCTTTATGATAAATCATGTTTCTAAGGAGAGTTTAATGTGATAAGTGGTGATGAAATAGTTTTTATTGGTTATTGGATAGGTTAGCTAGGAATACATGATCATGGAAATAGTTATAAAAATCTTAGAACCATGGTAATTTAGGTGGGGGATTGGGACCAACAATGACGCATACCCTTTCTGAGTCTAATATAATATGGGCCAGTTGAAGAAGATTTTAAATGAGTTCCTAATATTATTTGGCACTACCATCAATCTCTATCATGGAACCAATCATGGTAATTGCATCAACTGATCCTTTGTTGGCCCTTAAAACTTACTTAATTGTAGATTTTTAAAATGACCTTTGAGATTATCAATAATTTTCTTGTGAGGAACAAGCTTGTCATCTCTATTTTGATACTGATCAATGGTCTAATTGATGAGCAATTGTGAATCACCATAGACCTTTAAGCTCTTAATATCCCACTATATGGCAAGGCAAATCCTTGCAATCGATGCCTCATATTCAACCATATTGTTTGTATATTGAAATTTTATATGAAATGATTTAGGAATCAAATCCCCTTGAGGTTTAATCAATAATGTGTCAGCTCCAGATCCACGAGATGTAAAGGATCCATCAAAATATAGCTTTTATTATTCAAGTTTTTGTGATGCCTATTCTATTGCCATAATAGAATCATCTATAAAATTGAATTTTAGTGGTTAAGTGTCTTCAATAGGGGATTCTACAAGTTGATAAGAAATAACTTTCCCCTTGATTAATTTTTGATTCTAATACTTAATGTCAAATTCACTTAGGAGGATAACCCACTTAGCTATGTGTCCTTGAAGAGATGCTTTAGATAATAAGAATTTGAGACGGTCCACCTTAGTAATGATAATAGTTTTGTTGTTTAGCATATTTTTATCACTTGGATTTACACCCTTTGAGGAGATGTCTCATTTATCCTCATCTAAGTGGCATAATGGAAACATCTCTCTTGCTATGGGTAATCAATTGGTGAGATGAATATCTAGAAAGACTAGTTCCCATGATGCACTCTTTGAAGCACTCTATCAATTATCAACTTTGCTTGAAAAGGGTTAAGAAGAAAAACATAGAAATATAAAAGGTGATATACCAATATTTAATTTCCTCTTATTTATTGAAATTATACTATTTAGAGCAAATCAAAGCTTCTTTCACACATTACTCATAACTTAAGATAGATTGCTACATCAATGTTTCATATTATAGGTTCAAGAGGTATATTGATGCTTAGGAGGGTAATGAATGATCCTTTGGGAGAATACAGTCATAAACCACTTCTAAAACACTTATACACTAAAAGAGAACACTAATAAATACATGTAATAATTAATATTCTACACATTTGGTGAATAATCAAGGATAACATGCTAGAAAAGATCATCTTCTACTAGACAAGACCAACAAGATTATAACAAGACTCAATTATAAAAAATATAAGTAGGAAAATTCACCTTGTTTATTGATTAAATAGACATTAAAATAAAAAATTATATAGGTTTTCACCATTAACCAATGGAGGCTACTCAAAAGAGTCAAAAAAGTCATTACTTATAGCATTTGGGAGAGGGGTGAGAGAAGGGAAGTCCAAAGGTCACTTGGACACTTGTAAAGATGATAAAATAGGTTTTATGTGTATGAGAAATATATTTTAAATGGACCATGAAAGGTTAATAAGTACAAGTGTTCATACAAGGAATGAAACTCTTGTAAAGTGGCATGTAATTCCTTATGTTGGCTCAAAAAACTACCTTCATCATTCACACCTATTTGAACATCCAAAAACTAACTAGGGATAGGTATGATGATTGGAATAAGAGGGAAGGATTTCATACATGCCTCTACATGCATTATTTTCAGTATTGATCATCTATAAACTTATAGAAATGAGCCATCACCATTTGTAGTCTAAGAAACTCCTCTTCTACACATCTTGCACACTTGGCTTCCAAAAAGGAATCATTTTTACATGAAAATTCATAAAATTGAGTGGATGATAGTTATCAAGACTTTTCATGGATTTAGAGGCATTAGGCATACCTTAAAAAGAATTTCACTTGAAGTTTTCACCCTTCTCACTATCATGTTCACTATGCCAGTTTTGACTGGCTGAGATGAGAGCTCTGGTAAGAACACTTAGGATTTTTTTAAAGGCATGAAATGACTATAATTATTTATAATAATTCTATAAATTCCTTATAAAGTTTATTTCATTCCTTGAAAGTTTATATTACCTATATAATGCATAAAATAATCAAAGAAAGCCATTGTGTACCACATCCATATAGGTAGAGTAGTAAAAAAATTGATTAGGAGGATCCCTGAAGAGTCCTCTACAACCTCAAATAACTTTCATGGTCATTTTATCCTAAATGGATAGCTCTCCAAGCTTGTTTTCTCCACTGGGTCTCTTCCAAAGGTTTAGTAGGGTTTTAGGTCCATTTTGTCCATAAGATTTGTTCATAAATAATTAACATTGGAATTTCCATAAAATTCTATAAACATGATGTTAATAAACCCTAATAATCTCTCTAAACTCCTTTGTCCTCCATGTAAATCCTTAGAGAACATATGAGCATTCAAAACTAGCCTATCGAGCTTATTTCACATTTCCTATAGGCTTAATTTGTCTTAAAGTAAAAAATTGGATTTTCCATGGATTTAACTACATCCTAATGGTTCATGCATGTCCAAATTAATCCCGTGAACATGTTCCAATCAACTATAAATCTCACTAAGAGATAGAAGTGAAGCTGGACCCCGAATTGGCTCTAGGTCCCTTCAAGGCCTAATGGGCTTCGCATACATCTTGATAGTTTTGAATATTTGGATTGATATCTCATGGTTGGGTTGGTGTATCATGATTTTTCACACCTCATTAAATCTCATAAATTCATCACATAACTTTCCAAGCACTCCTCATTCTTTCTTTTCATTCACCAACTAGGCCTAATTGTAGCTTGCTTGGTTGAGTTATATGCACAAGTGTTTTGACCATTTTGAGAGGTCTAAGATTGAGTTAGTTTTTAATAGTACCTATTTACCTTGTATATACCTTAAAATATGTTCCTTGAGGTTACCAAATATTTCTATCAAGTTTCTCACCCTCCTTGGTTTCATTTACTTGTTTTGCCAAAACTTTGATTTTCTTGATTGGCTAACCTCTGAGATAAAATAGTGAGATATATCCCTCTATTTCAAAGAAAAGTTAAGGTTTTAGGAATTTTATTATGTCCTAGTAAATATTTTAACCAAATTTATAAGTTATATTAATCCATTTAGGCACCTAACCATCTCAATTTGTCCAAAAAAGGCCTCTAAAAGGACTATTTTCTTGCATTTTTCACTTCCACCTAAGAATGACCTCTCCAAGCTAAGTCTAATGTACTGAGGTATCTTCAACATGTTATCCATACTAAATTCATGCTCAATAATCTTAGAATTCACTCAAAACAACTCTTCTCCCTTATATTCTTCATCCTTACCATTGAGCAACATGGGTCTCCTAGTGTAACTGTACGCACTGTTACCTTTGGGCTAGTAGGAAGAGTAGATGGTCAACTTGAAATAAGTCCTAGAGTTTGTTAAAACACATTCCTAATCTATCATGAATCATTCTCAAGTTTCTTCCAACATGTTATCCTTGAAATTAGTAGGTTTAATTCATGGGATAACCCCTACAAATTTGTCCATTTCATAGCCCATGGGCTTTAAGCACACAAAAAAGGCTGATTATTGCCTTATTATGTTAGTCTCTCCTCAAAAATTTATAATTTTAAGGGAGTTTTTTTACCCTATGTAGTTTAGATAATTTTCTCTGAACTACACCAAGTTTATTTTTGGTACAATTCAAATAATTTTCTCTGAACTACACCATTGCATGCAAAAGTGGAGAATTTATTTGACATTACACATGTAAAGTCAGATAAATTATCTAACCCTACACCTTGGGGCCCATAACCTAACTTGATAATTAATGGGGAATTAATTATTGAGCCTATATTTAATCACCCCATATTTTTATTTTTTCACCTTTGCTCTAATATTTTCAAACTTATTTTCTCCCCCTTCACTGTTTGTATGCTCGTATGCATCTCTCATCACTATTTCATGTGCTTGTGTGTATTCATCACCACCTTTGTGTTTGAAATCCTCCATTTACAAACCTCATCTTGGGTTGCAAGTATTTTTTTGTTTCTTCCTTCATTTTTGTTTTTGTTATTATTGTTGTCTATTTGATTGTCCTATTTTTGTTTCATGTTATGTGTTGTAAACTCTTCATCATATTTCACATGTTTAAATGATGTTTTTATTGTTCAAAAACACTAGTTTTTTCCTACAAAATTACTCTATAGAACATTATGAAAACATCCTTCTCATGGGTGCACATAGGAGAATTTTCTCTGATGTGCATGACCTACCCTTCGGTGCACATTGGAGAATTTTCTCTGATATGTACTATGAGACCAACCCCGAGGGTGTAAGTCAGAGAAAATTATCTAACCTACACTGATGAGATACAATGTGCAAGTTGGATAATTTTCTCTAATTTACACCAAAACTCACATGATTCAAAAACTTAAGGTGTGGGTCAGAGAAAATTCTTTGACCTCCACCTAAAACATACCCAACTTTGGTGCAAGTTAGAGGATTTTATATGACTTACACCTTACCCTAAAATTTTACTAACTCCCATACAATTCAAATAATTTCCTCTAGATTACACTAAAGATCAGTTTTATCCATATCCCATGTAGGAGAGTAGATTTTTTCTACTCTTGCATTTTCTCCAAGATGAATGAAAATGCTAACTCTTGCACAATGAAAATTTCTTGCAGTTAATTAATCAATGTCAGATGATGCACCTACCAATAAAATAATAAAGTATAAGTTCCAAGGGGTGTTTCCAGCATTTGTAATTGAGTCTAATGTGGACCAAATTAAAGACACCAAGATTGGCCATGTTGACATGGCAAATTTCTTACATAGATTGGGTAGGGACCCCATTGCTTCACATAATCAACCAATCTTAAATAGTGAGATTCATTTGGAAATAGAACTTATTGTCTTAGCAAAAGATCCAAAATGTATTCTATTAGTTACTTCCCACTTTGATAAGGAAACTAGATCAATTAAATTTGCTAGTGGGAAGGTGGTCAATCAACTAGATGATGAGTACTTTGATAAAATATTTCATCTTTGAGACATTGAAGAGTACTCAAATATAAGTATAAACTTAGCTAAAGAATACTATGACAAGAATTTTGACAAGTGTAAATGGCACATCAATACTCATTGGCTCAGGACTCCTAGACATTCAATTTCAAGATGGCCTAAGTACTTATATCATAGTGAATTCTTAGAAGAAGTAGGAGATTTGATTACTCTCCTGAGTAGAATCAAAGGTATTCCAGTATCAAATGTCTTCCAATAATAGATGTATCATTACATCTTCATAATCAAGAAGGATAAAAAAATAATTTACTAGGGAAGCCAAATCAACGATGTCATATGTCACCAGCTCTCAAAGGTGACCTCTTCCCTAAAATTTTATATGACTTCTTATCTAGTTTATGATGCAACCAACATGAGAGACTTACTAGGATTGACTAGTAATGGTTAGAGGAAAAAGGTTCTTGTTTATGAATACTATCCATAGTTAACTCTTAAGGAAAGCATCAAACATTATAAGAGAGTTAATGATGTTTTTTTCTAAAAAATCATTTGCATCATTGAGCAAGACCTTGAGAAGAAGAGATTTTTAGGTCAAGCATGGGTAATAGTAAATAAGATTGGTTGCATCTTTTTACAATTCCCAAACTTCACCTACATCACGGTAGGAGGATTTGATGAGCAACTATACATGCTACCATGGTATCCAAGTGATAAATTAATATTGATGAAGATGTGCAGGCAAGTAATGAGTGTACATAAGAAGTAGTCAAAAGCTCAAAAATGAGGTTTTAAGTTTCCAATCAGTATTGGGTGGTATACTATTGTAACCACTCCAAAATCCAAAACTATGGAAACAAAATTGCAATGGATAACTCTTAAGAGATTCAAAATCAAAAAATATTTTGATTATAGGCTAATGAAGGAGAAACTCAAGCATAATTTCACTCATGTACACAAGACTGAAGAAATCTAGGTAAAATGTAGAAATGATGAAGATGTAAGGAAGCTAGATTATAACCATCTTACTAATGATCAAATTGATAATCTAAAATTGGCTGATATTCCAACAAATTTATCAGATAACGAGGATGTCTTGGACCCTTTATATGAAGGTAAATAAGTAGCTTCCACTCCTCTCCCTTCAATCTAATGGTCTGTCAAAGAATCCACATCAATTAGGGACATATTTCAATCTATTCTGGCAAGGACTAATGCTTGGTTGGAGTCCAAAGGTATTAAGTTGAAACATTTCAAAATTAGTTCTGAAGAAGAATATGATGAAGACACTTCCAAGAAATGAGAAGAGCTGAGAAAAAAGAAAAAAGAAGAGGCCTCTACTTCCACTCAGAAATGAAAGTTTGTATTTGTGAGTAAAGGCAAAAGAAAAGACAAAGAAATTAGTGTGAAGGAAAGTGATCAAATAGAAAAATAGGAAAACCCAACTATGAGTGAGGTACTACATCAACCAATAAATTCACAAATGCTTCAGCCAATGATTCAATAATCTACACCATCAAAGGCTATATAGTTAGAGTTTCATTTGGTTGAGACTTCTCAAACCATAGTCTCACAAGTAACATTTTCAATAGTTCCTCCCATAAATACAACTATACTAATTGATCTTTATCCTCAAGTTGTTCTTTCATCCCCACCTTTTACTCCTAGTGCCACACTCTTTCAAGTTCCCTCACAAGGCATACTAGATCAAAATTTTGATTCATTATCAAATTTACCTAGTCCTTTGAAGTCATTAGGATCTCCAACTAATTTATATTTCACTCAATAGGATATAGATAAATTTATGTCTGCATATTCCTCCAAAATAACAACTCAAGCCCCTATTACCCTAGTGTCCAAAATACCATTAGAAACTAAAGTATCATTCACACCAACCCAAACCCCACCAATCATAACCATTATCTCATTAGTGTCAACTCCACTACCAAATCCCTCCATCATTTCACTTTCAATTCCACCTACTTCAAAGACCATTGGTCCTCCATAAATATCAAAATCCTTGGTTTCCTCTACCTTAGACGACTCATCCCCTCTTCCTCCATGGATGATGACTCAAACATCCAAGAGGAAGAAGTAAGTTGTTTCACTTGATGATTTTGATTTTGGTCATCTCATACCAGTAAAGCCCAAAATAACAAAGGCTAAAACTATGTCAAGGGTGATTTTTGAATTTGGACACAAGTATGCCAAAGTTTTAGTGCCTCCCCAAGATAAAAATATTGAAGATGTCCAAGTGTCTGACTATGTAGTTGAATGGATAAACTTAGGGAAATAAACACACAAGGGGGAAAAATAAAATTTACAAGTAGCTATGGCTTATTTGTTAGAAAGATATGATAGAGATAAGAAGATCAAAGATCAACTCAATATACTATTAGAAAATTGACCTCTATTCTAATAAATATCACACAATCTTCTGAGTCAGTTGAACTTGTTGAGCATGAAAACACTGAAGAGGCAATTCAATAGGTAGAGAAAATTAGATCTCAAGGTTAGGCAGCCAATGCTTGGATTGAGAGATTGACAACACAAGGTAATCAATGGTTGCATCCTACCATTGAATTTTTTAAAAACTTGAGTGAAGCAAAAATAAAAATTCAACAAACAATTAAAACACTCACTCAAAATTTGAAATTAATTGAAAAAGACATTGATACATGGACTCAATTACACCAATTGAAGTTGGATCTCTTGGTTGAGCAGAAGGTCATTCCAAATATAACATTATTTATTAAGTACAGGGAAGTAATGAAGAATAGAAGAGAAGTCCTTGAGAATCCAATCAATGATCTCAAAGAGGCTAAAGACATGTGCAATAATAAAATGCTAGATCTTCCAGATAAAATTGGAGAGCTTCCTTGTCAAGTTAGAGATGACTCCTAAGAAATTCTTCCTATGGAGACTGTGATTCAAGAATTTACATCCTTTCTCCAAATAGAGATTCAAACAATAATGTTCATGATAGATTCCATTGATAAATTGGTTGAATTTCAAGTCATAATGAATAAGCTTCAAAGAATCTTGGATAAGAGTAAAAGCATGCTAGTTAATCTAGTAGACTCCATCACCAGAGTCCATGCCATTTATAAAAATACATCAAGACCAAACAATGATGAAGTCTAGGCAACATTTAAGAGATACGAGGATTATCTAAAGAAGAATAAAAAGGAAGAAGTTCCTATGTCCAAGGACACTTAGTTTATTTTTGTAAAGTTTCTATCTAATTTTGTTTAGTGTAAATTACACATATTATTAGTACACATTCCCAAGTCAAATTGGATTCTATATTAGAATAAGTCAATGTATTTATGTATTTCCTATGTTAGTTCATAGATCATCTTTATAAATAAGAGGATGCTCTTTGTAAAAAGGATCATCAAGAGATATATAAGGGAAATGTTGCTAAATTGAGAAACAATTTTGAAACTTTGTGTTCATATTATAAATCTTAAATTCCATTAAATATAATAAAATCAAGTGATATTTCAATCTTTATGTTGAGATAAACTTGTGGTGTGATGGAGGTGTTCTTATGTCTTTTCCATTACATTTTCTTATAATTTGATTGGATTGTGGTGTGAAATTTGTATAAAATAGAAAGGTGCCAGGAAGCTGATTTTGGAGTATTTGAGCTACATTTTAGTTATTGGGTTTGCATTCATCATTGAAAGTGACTTACCATGGAAAATTTGAGCTACATTTTATTTATTGGGTTTGCATTCATCTTTGTTGTAAATAAGGTGAAGAATTTGGGCTGCACTTTGTTCCATCTATTCACGTTACTTTATTGGTATCATTCTAGTTACTCTTTCGGCTAACTAATTTGAATATCGGTTATCTTTGTTTCATCAAGTATTTTTATATTTTCAAAATACATTGTAAAGAAAAGAAGAAATTTTATAATAAAACATCAATTGTAAAAAAACATGATTGGATGATATGACAACACCCACTTTGATAAAATTAGTGTAAATAAGTGTAAATAATAACTTGTTTTAGTTAGTAATAATAAGGGAGCCTCCCCTTTTATAAAGGAGAGACTTTATCTCATCACAATGTAGCTACAATAAACATTTTTCTACCATTTTGTCAGTAAGAGAATATTCACCCAATAGTTTTTGGTGACTCCACTAGGGATCGAACACATAACCATGTTTTACACTAATTTAGTTGACATAGGACCCACACCTTATTGTTTTATACTTTTTATTGTAGTTCATTTCTTTTCTTTTTTGGATAATTTCATGATCTATTAGAAAAAAGCTACACTCATGGTAAAAGGGCAGTGGGACACATTGATCCTACATTTGAGTTATTGTAAGAGCATAACTTTGATCTTTTGCTGACATGTGCAAGGTTACCTTTTCAATGTATAAGAAGTTTTCCACCTACCAATACAAGATCTTCTATACCCAGGGAAGCTTCCAATGTTCGTAGGGTCTTGCCTATTTTGCCTTTGCAAAGGTTTGTTATTCCTCCCTATAATCCACATAGAATGCCTACTTAAGGTCCATGGGGGACTGATTTTAGTCCTTTGAACTTGACACCTCCATCTCATGAACTTCTTCATGGTTCACAAAACAATTTCCCAAAGTTATATGGTGATGGCAAGCAACATCCGAATGACCATATTACTACATTCTACATTGCATGCAGAGTTCTTGGAGTGGAAAATGAAGATGTTTCTATAAAATCATTTGTAGAAACAATCTGAGGCATTGCTATTGATTGGTTTTATCATCTTGCAACTAGATGCATCATAAGTTGGGAAACACTTAAGGCTAAGTTTGAGGCAAGGTTCAAGCTAGTAGAAGATGCTCATGCCTTATTGGCTCAACTTACATAGATGAAGAAATAAACATGTGAACCTATGCGTGAGTTCATGGTAAAGTTCAACAAGTTGAGAAATAGGATTGCAACATTTTCTCAACCTTCACCTTAGAAATTGAAGTGCTTCTTCATCAATTCTTAGTTTTTGGAAGTGAGTTTTCTTTTGCGAAGAGCAAACCTAGCTGATCTTGATGTTGCTCAAAACATGGCCACTAAAGTAGAAGATGATTTGATTTTGGTAGGAAAAGTGAGAAATAATTCTATCAAGCCTAGAGGGCATCCCTCTACCACTTCACCTTCTACTAGCACCACATATCACATGGTTCAAAAGCTATTAAATGAATTTCTAAAACTCAAGAAGCAAATGTCAAAAGGTATGTCTTTTTATCTGTATAAGGATGTTCCAAGGAGGACATACCCAAACACTTATAATTATTCTAACAATGCTACAAGGAATCAAAATTAGAATAAGCTTCCTCCACCACAAGCAAGGCTTGCATTGGAGGCACCTCTAGATAATGTATTAGTTAATTGGTTGGAACCTAAAACTGATGATGTTATAGAATTAGAATGTGTTCTAGAAGAAGATGCAAATCCATTCATAGGAGATGAAGAAGAAGAAGCTGGTGACTCTCATATCAGGTTTATAAGCTTTGAATAAGAAGAAATTGAACAAGAGGAAGACATACATGGTGAGTCTTATGCCATCTTTACCCATTCACAAGTCAAACAAATCAATAACAAAAGGTTGATAAATCCAAGACCAAGGATGAACCAAACAAGGAGGTTACTATTGCTAAAAGAGGAACTCCTTTGCTAGTTCAACCAAAGGACATAGTGATGGATAAACAAGTAAGTACCCCTCCCCATTCTACTTCTCCTTTTACGTCTAGACCTAGTACCTAAAACTTGAAACTTGAAAATGAAAATATTTTGTCTTCCTCAGCTACCCCATATCTAGCTTTTGATATCATAGATCATGTCAAGACAAAAATTTAAATGTTTGAGGCTAAGTACCTCCAATCCAATCCTAACCAATTCAAAATATTGGTGAAGTTTGTAAAAAATAAAGGGACTAATTTTGATCAAATCTCATCTAAAAGTGTGTTGATTAACCCTAAACCAAGACCAAAGCAAAATAATCTAGTCGTAACTCTTGCATCTAACTCTAGAAAAATAGAACCTTTTTATATGTCCTTAATTGTCAATAGTTATAAGCTCAATAATTATGTTATTAATTTGGGTGCTTCTGATAATGTGATGTTGACCAAGGTGGCTATTGCCTTGGGGTTAACCTTGACAAAGAATTTTTGTCATTGCTTTTCAATGGAAACTAAGAAAGTACCTCTCATAGGCCAAATCAAGGATGCACAATTTATGTTTGCCACTTTTCCAGAGAAAAAAATAAAAATGACCATTCTAGTGGCTGATCTTCTAGCTTCATATGGAGTTTTGTTGGGACACAAATTTTGAAAAGATGTTGGTGGTGAAATCAACATGGATTGGTCTGAGGATAGAATACCTATTAAAGGTGTTATGCGGAAGCTTCATCTAAAGAAGAAAGTGAAGTATATTGTGACAAAGACTGAGAATCTAAAGGTCTAGATTCTTTTTGAAATATCTAGAATGGGTACTTATTTTTTGACTACTAACAAAGATCCAATATCATTAGATGATTTTTAAGATAAAGATTAGGAAATAGATGAACCACCCTCTTTAGATGAAGAAGTTAAGGATTTTAAGACTATTAAAGGTGAAAGTTAAAATGAGTTTTAGACTTTAGAATTTGATGGCAGTTGCTCTTCAACTGGATATGGAGTTGGGATAGTCCTTATATCCCCAAAAAGAAAGATTTTCCCTTTATTTTTAATTTGCATTTTGATAACACTAATAATTATGTTGAATATGAAGCCTTGTTGTTAGGTATGGAGGTTAAAAAAATAAAGTAATTATAAATCTCCATGCTCAAGGTGATGTCGAGTTAATCATTTGTCAAGTCAAGAATTTGTATCAAACAAAGAATGAAAGACTCAGGAACTACAGTAATCAAGTTTGGGATTACATGGAAAGTTTTGATGCTTTCAATATATGAATAATTCAAAGAAAATATAATGATAGATCTAATTCATTGGATATTTCAGCCACTCTCATGATTCCTCATAAAGATTTCCAAAGAAACAAGTATAACATTGAGTTGATCTTCTAACCTAAAGTTCCTAATAATGTCAATCATTGGAAAGTTTTCAACAATGATGATCAAGTCATCACGTTCTTGGAGAAGGTGGAAAATTTTAGTGAATTATATTTTGAGGGGAGTGACTCTACTCCTTAAGAATCAATCTCCAAAGTTAATGAAGAAAATGGAAAAGAAATTTTGTAGATGAAAGGAAATAAAATTCCCAAAGGATTGGTTTCTCTAGAGAGACTCTTTGATAAACATGATAGATTCATCAAATGTCAATAGTCTGAATCAGACTCAACTGTAGAAATTGAATAAGTCAATATAGGAATAGAGGATGACCCCAAATGATAAATATTGGGAAGTGTTACTTGTTATAGGAAAGAGAGAAGTTGGTGAGACTTCTATGCCAGTTCATTGATGTATTAGCATATTCATATGCTGATCTGAAATCTTTTTGACTCAAGGAAGTGAAGCATGATATCCCTCTCAAGCCTAAATCTTAGCCTCACAAGTAGAAACAACATCAGTATAATCCTAAAATCTTAGGTACCATCCTTTTTGAAATTCAAACAATGTTGAATGTTAGGATCATCTTTCTTATACATCATTTAACATGGATAGCTAATATTGTTCCTATGAGGAAAAAGAATGGAGAAATTTATATCTGTGTTGACTTTCATAATCTTAACCAATCATCACTTAAGGATAATTACCCGTTATTGATAATGGATCAAGTACTACAAATAGTGATAGGTTCAGAGATGTTGTCTATGTTAGATGGATTTTCAGGATACAATCAAGTGGAGGTGCTCGATGAAGATCAACATAAGATAACTTTCACTATGTCATGGGGCACCTTTGCATATCATAGAATGCCTTTTAGGTTGTTTAACGATGGTTCTAATTTTTAGAGGGATATGGACTTGGATTTTAGAGATGTTATTGGTAAATTCAATATGGTTTATCTTGATGATCTAACTATTTTCTCAAAGAAACATCAAGATCATTGTGACCATTTACAACAAGTGCTTGAAAGGTGCCATCAACATGAGATATCCCTTAATCCCAAGAAATCCATTTTTGGGGTTACTAAAGGTAAGCTCCTTGGACACATTATGTCTAAATAAGGAATCAAGATTGATCTTGAATGGGTCAAGTCAATTCAAAATCTTACTCTACCATCAAGTAAGAAAGGAGTGCACTCTTTCTTTGGAAAGGTTAATTTCTTGCAAAGATTTGTTCTAGATTTTTCTAAAAAGACACATCATATTGTTGATATTATGAAATGGAAGTAAATATTCCATTGGAACACAAAAGGAATAGAAACCTTTTATGAGATTAAGGAAGCAATTGCACTTGCTCATGTCCTAATTTGCCCTGACTATACCAAGAATTGCATCATGTATAGTTATGCTTCAAAGCATACTTTATCTAAAATTTGGTACAACTAAATGAAGAGGGGATTGAATATCCCATAGATTTAATGATTTTCCCTCTAAAGGCTTATGATCTCAATATTCATCCATGGAAACACATGCTTATGTCATGGTGAAAGCAGTTAAGCATTTCAAGTATTACATCCTCAACTCTCACACCATTACGCTAGTACAAGATTCTAAAGTTAAGTCCATTTTGACTCAACAAGAATTTGGAGGCAAAAAATCTAATTGTATTACCAAGATCCAAGAGTAAAATATGGAGATCAAGCCTACAAAGCTTTTTTGGGGAAAAGGTTTGTGTCAACTTATGGAAAAAACTAAACTAGAAGAAATACCTAACAATGATGGAGATACAAAAGAACTTCCCATGGTCTTGCTTGTGAGTAAAATGAATGAATGGTATTATAACATTGCTCATTTTATCACATATGGAGAGTGTCCAGAGCATTTGTCTCACAAAGAGAAGAGGAAAATCAAGCTTAAATTTGTAAACTTTATTCTTTGGGATAACGTTTGTATAAGTGAAACATTGATGGAATTTTTCTATCATGCATAGATAAAGCACAACAAGGTAAGTTATTAGAATATTTTCATAATTTGGCTTATGGAGGACAGTTTTTAGCTCCGATTAGAGTTAAAAATATTTTGTGGGCAAGATACTATTGGCCAACACTTTTTTAGGATGTATATGCTTGGGTACATAAATGTAAGAAGTGCCAGTAATTTATGGGTAAACCCAAGTTAGCAGCTCTACCTCTTAATCCAATGGTCATTGAAAAACCTTTTCAACAATGGGGTATTGAATTCATTGGCATGGTGAACCCACTATCAATTTTAGGTCATAGTTATGTTATTATGGCTATAGATTACTTCACCAAGTGGGTGGAGGCAATTCCAACTAAACATGCCACTTCAGAGGTTGTTTGAAACTTCCTTAAAGAGAATATCATCACAAGATTTGGTGTGCCAAATTTTTTTATAACCGATAATGTTGTTTGCTTCACATCCTAGGAGATGACTTAGTTCTATTTTGAATATGAAATTATTATATCTCATACCTTGAACTACTTCCCTCAAAAAATTGGTCAAGCTGAGTCAAATTAGAACTTGGTAACTATCATCAGGAAGTTGGTAGAGAACAATCAGAGAACTTGGCATAAGGCATTGTATGATGCATTATGGGTTGATGAAATCACTCCTAAGTGGATAATTGGTATGTTTCCTTTATAAATTTTGTATGGATTGAATGTAAAAATACCTATCACATTAGAGTTGGCTGCACTCAAACAGACAAAGGTAATTGAAGATGCAACATTTGAAATCTCCCTATACAAGCATATTATGTACCTTGTTGGGATAGAGGAGCAACGTACAAAGGTAGTGGACTGTATTGTTGAACATCAAAGTCATGTCAAGGTATTTTTTGATAAGAAATCCACGTCATGAGATTTTTGAGTTGGAAATCTAGTTCTTTTATGGGATAAAAGGAGAGAACCGAAAGGGATGCATGGGAAATTTGATTCTCTATGGAGGGGTCCTTTTCTCATTCACCAAATTAGTAGAGAACATAGTTTCCTCTTAGAATACCTAGATGGAACACCATTACCACTATCGTATAGTGGGCAACATCTAAAGCTTTTCACTCAGTAAGGTTTTAGATAAGTTTATACATCTTATAAATATTTGTATATTCTTTGTTTTTTTTAGTCTGATCAGTCACTTGACTCCATGGTCCAATGGAGAAAGGCAGTTGATTTATAGTATTATCTTTCCTTTAAGATTTTCAAAGAATAATTGAAATAAATTCCTTAGTCAAATCCAACTCTTATCCTTGAAATTAGTAGGCTGAATTCATGAGATAACCCCTACAAAATTTGTCCATTTCATATCCCATGGGCTCTAAGCATGCAAAAAAAGTCTGATCATTACCTTATTCCATTAATCTTTCCTTAAAAAGTTAGACTTTTTAAGAGAGTTTTTCTACCTTGTGCAGTTCAGAGAGTTTTCTCTGAACTACACCAAGTCCATTTTTGGTGCAATTTAGATAATTTTCTTCAAACTACACCAGTACATGCAGAAGTAGAGAATTTATTTTACATTGCATGTGAAAGGTTGAATAAATTATTTGACCCTACACCTTGGGTTACATCACCCAACTTGGTAATTAATGAGCATTAATTATTGAGTTTATATATAATCACCCCATAATTTTTTATTTTTTCACCTTTGTTCCACCATTTTCAATCCTATTTGCTGCCCTTCTACTATTTTTGTGCTCATGTGCATCTCTCATCACCATTTTGTGTTCTCATGTGCATTCATCACCACCTTTGTGTTCAAAATCCTCTATTTGCAGACCTCATCTTGGGTTCCAAGTATTTTTTTGTTTCTTCTTCCTTCATTTCTCTTTCTTGGTTTGCCATAATTTCACTTTTGTTTTTATTATTATTTTTGTCTATTTGATTGCCCTATTTTTGTTTCATGTGTTTAAATGTTGTTTTACTTATTTAAAAACCCTATTTTTTTATTACAAAATTACTTTGTGGAATGTTATGAAAACATCCTTCCCACGGGTACACATTAAATAATTTTATTTGATGTGCACAACCTACCCTTTAGTGCACATCTGATAATTTTCTCTGATGTGCACTGTGAGACCAACCCCAAAGGTGTAAGTCAAATAAAATTCTATGACCTACACTAATGAGATATAAGGTGCAAGTCAGAGATTTTTTTCCAACTTACACTAAAACGTGCATGATTTAAAAACCTAAGTTGTGGGTTGGAGAAAATGATTCAACCTACACCTAAAACATACCCAACTTTGGTGTAAGTCAGATAATTTTATCTGACTTACACCTTAACCCAAAATTTTACTAACTCCCATACAATTCAAAGAATTTTCTCCAAATTACACCAAAGACTAGTTTTATCCATATCTCATGTAGGAGCGTAGAATTTTTTTACTCTTGAATTTTCTCCAAGATAAATGAAAATGCTA
Organism: Torreya grandis; assembly: GCA_037957365.1. NCBI lineage: Eukaryota > Viridiplantae > Streptophyta > Pinopsida > Cupressales > Taxaceae > Torreya > Torreya grandis. The sequence goes on from JARHVA010001312.1 coordinate 2,522,814, forward strand.
ACTTTGGCACAATAAAAATTTCTTGCAGTTACTTAATCAATGTTAGATGATTCACCTCACAAGAAAATAATCAAGTACAAGTTCTAAGGGGTATTTACAACATTTTCAGTTGAGTCTAATGTGGACCAAATTAGAGACATCAAGATTGGCCATGTTGACATGGTAGAGTTCTTGCATAGATTGGGTAGGGATGCCATTTCTTCACACATGTAGCTAATATTAAATAGTGAGATTCATTTGTTAGCGGCATTTCCTATCTCAGCACAAGATTTAGAATTTATTCTAGCAGTTGCTACCCACTTTGACAAGGAAACCAAATTAGTTAAGGATGCTAGTGGGAAGGTGGTCATTCAACTAGATGATGATTAATTTGATAAAATATTTCATATCTCAGAAATTGAAGATTACTCAAATATAATTATAAAATTAGCTTAGGAATATTATGACAGGTATTCTGACAAGTGTAAAATGCACATCAATACTCATTGGCTCAGGACTCTTAGACATTCAATTACAAGATGGCCCACATAATTATATCACAATGAATTCTTAGAAGTAGGAGATTTGATTACTCTCCTAAGAAGAGTCAAATTTCTTCCAACATCAAATGTCTTCCAAGAATGGATGCATCATTACATCTTCATAATCAAGGACAAACAAAGAATTTAATGGGGAAGCCAAATCAACAATGCCATATGTCACCATCTCTCAGAGGTGACCTCTTCACTAAAATTTTATATGACTTCTTATTTGGTTTATATTATAGCCAACATGAGAGCCTTCTCGAGATTGACCAGTAATGGTGAGAGGAAAAAGGTTCCTGTTCATGAATACTATCCATAGTTAACTCTCAAGGAAAGCATCAAACATTAAAAGAGAGTTGATGATGCTTTCTTCTAAAAATTCATTTGCATTTTCAAGCAAGACGTTGAGAAGAAGAGAGTTTGAGATCAAGAATGGGCAAAAATAAAAAATATTGGTTGCATCTTTTTACATTTCCCAACCTTCACCTACATCAAGGTAGGAGGATTTGATGAGAAACCATACATGCTACCAAGGTATCCAAGTGATAAATTAATATTGATGGATATGTTTAGGCAAGTAATGAGTGTACATAAGAATTAGTCAAATGCTTAAAAAAGAGGTTTTAATTTTCTAATCAGTATGGGGTGGTATATTATTGTAACCATTCCAAAATCCAAAACTATGGAAATAGAATTGTAGTGGATAACTCTTAAGAGATTCAAAATAAAAAAAGATTTTGATTATAGGATAATGAAGGATAATCTCAAGCGTATTTCACTATTGTACATAGGATTGAAACATCTAGGTAGAATGTAGAACTGATGAATATGTAAGAAAGTTGAATTATAGCCATCTTACTGCTGACCAAATTGATAATCTAAAGTTGGTTGATATTTCAATAGATTTTTTAGATAATGAGGATGTATTGGACCCCTCATATGAAGTTAAATAAGTTTATTCTATTTCTCTCCCTCTAATATAATAGTCTATCAAAGAATCCACATCAATCAAGGATATATTTCAATCCATTCTGGTAAGGACTAATTCTTGGTTGGAGTCTAAAGGTATTAAGTTGAAACATTTAAAAATTAATTTTGAGGAGAAATAAAATGAAGACACTACCAATAAATGAGAATATTTGAGGACAAAGAACAAAGAAGAGGCCTCTAATTCCACTCAAAAATTTAAGTTTGTATTTGTGAGCAAAGGCAAAAGAAAAGACAAAGAAACTAGTGCAAAGGAAATTTCTCAAATAGTAAAAGAGGAAAACCTAGCTATGATTGAGGCACCACATTAGCCAAGAACTTCATAAATACCTTAGCCAGTGATTTAACAATCTACATCATCAGAGGCTATACAATCAGAGGTTCCTTTGGTTGAGACTTCTCAAACCACAGTCTCATAGGTAACATTTTCTATAGTTCCTCCCATAAATAAAATTGTACCAATTGATATTTCTCCTCCTCAAGTTATTTTTAAATCCCCACCTTCTCTTTTTAGTGCCACACTCTTTCAAGTTCCCTCACAAGGCAAACTAGATTAATTTTTTGATTAATTTTTAAATTTACCCTGTCCTTTGAAGTCATTAAGATCTCCAACTAATTTATATTACACTCAATAGGATATAGATAAATTTATGTCTGCATCTTCCTCCAAAATAACAACTCAAGTCCCTATTACCCTAGTGTCCAAAATACCATTAGAAACCAAAGTATCATTCACACTAACACAAACCCCACCAATCATAACCACTATCCCATTGGTGTCAACTCCACTACCAGATACCTCCACCATTTCACTTTCAATTCTACCTACTTCACAAACCATTGGTCCTCTCCAAATATCACAATCCTTGGTTTCCTCTACCCTAGAAGACTCATCCCCTCTTCCTCCATGGTTGATGACTCAGACACCCAAGAGGAAGAAGAAATATATTTTACCTGATGATTTGATTTTTTTCATCTCATGCTGGTAAAGCCCAAAATAAAAAAGAAGGCCAAAACTAGGTCAAGGGTGTTTTTTTGAATCTGGACACAAGTATGTTGAAGTTATAGTGCCTCCCTAAGGTAAAGATATTGAAGATTTCCAAGTGTCTGACTATGTGGTTATATGGATAAACTTGGGGATACAAACACACGAATGGGAAAAAGAAGATTTACAAGCAGCTATAGCTTCTTTATTGGAAAGATATGATAGAAATAAGAAGATCAAATATCAACTCAAGATACATGTAGAATAATTAAACTTTGTTCTACTAAATATCACATAATATTCTAAGTCAATTGAACCTATTGAGCATGAAAACACTAAAAATGCAATTTAGTAGGTGGAGAAAATTAAATCTCAAGGTCAAGCATTCAATGCCTAGATTGAGAGATTGACAACACAAATTACTCAATGATTTCATTTTACCATTGAATTTTTTAAAAACTAGAGTGAAGTAAAAATAAAAATTCAGCAAATAGTTAAAACACTCAATCAAAATTTAGAATTGATTGAAAAAGACATTGATACATGAACTCAATTACACCAATTCAAGATGGATCTCTTGGTTTTAGTAGAAGGTCATTCCAAACAAAACAATATCCATTGAGTACAGGGAAGCATTGAAGAATAAAAGAGAAGTCCTTGAGAATCTAATCAAATATCTTGAAGAAGCTAAAGACATGTGCAATAATAAAATGCTAGATCTTGTAGATAAAATTGGAGAGTTTCCTTGTCAAGTTAGAGATGACTCCCAAGAAATTCTTCTTGTGGAGATCATGATTCAAGAATTTACATCCTTTCTCCAAATATAAATTAAAACAAGAATTTTCACACTGGATTCCATCAATAAATTAGTTGAATTTCAAGTCATAATGAATAATCTTCAAAGAATTTTGGATAAGAGTAAAGACATGCCAATTAATCTAGTAGACTCCATCACCAGAGTCCATGCCATTTCTAAAAATACATTAGGACCAAATAGTGATGAATTCCAGGCAACATTGAAGAGATACAAGGAATATCTAAAGAATAATAAAAAAGAAGAAGATCCTATGTTCAAGGACAGTTTATTTTTGTAAAGTTTCTATGTAATTTTGTTTAGTGTAAATTACACATAGGATAAGTACATAGTCCTAAGTCAATGTATTTATGTATTTCCTATTTTTATTCATAGCTCCTCTCTATAAATAAAATGATTCTCTTTGTAAAAAGGATCATCAATAGATATAGAAGGGAAATTTTACTAAATTGAGAAATAATTTTGAAACTTTGTGTTCATATTGTAAATCTTGAATTCCATTCAATATAAGAAAATTAAGTGATATTTCAATCTTTGTGTCGAGATAAACTTGTGATGTGTTGGAGATGTTCTTATGTATTTTAGATTACATTTTATTATGCTTTTATTGGATTGTGGTGTGAAATTTATATAAAATGGAAAGGTGCAAGGAAGCCAATTTTGGAGTCTTTGAGCTACATTTTAGTTACTAGGTTTGCGTTCATCATTGAAAGTGACTTATTATTGGGAATTTGGGCTGAAATTTATTATTATTTGGTTACTTTAATATTTTTTGTAAATAATTTGAATACTTTGTGCTTCACTTTGTTCTATCTATTCACGTTACTTCACTGGTATCATTCTAGTTACTCTTTCAGCTAACTAATCTAAATATCGGTTATCTTTGTTTCATCAACTATTTTTATGTTTTCACAATATATTGTAAATAATAGAATAAATTTTATAAGAAAACATAAATTATAAAAAAAGAGGATTGGATGATATGACAACACCCACTTTGATAAAATTATGTAAATAATAACTTATTGTTTTAGTTAGCAATAAGAAGGGAGCCTCCCCTTTTCTTGAGGAGAGATTTTATCTCATCACATTATGGATGAAATAACCATTTTTATACCATTTTTTTGGTAAAAAAATATTCACCCAACACAACCTTCTTATGTTTTCCTAAGCATATTCATCTTTTACCTTCATCAAGACTACACACTTAGTTTTAGGTGCATACAGGACCTTAATGAGTCTATGCAAGCTTGTTTCACATTGTTTAAAGCTTATAGATATCATCATGGTCCTAATGAAGGTGATCATAAGCTTGTTTCATCATTCCAAATCTCCCTATACCATTTAGCTACACATTGAGCTTACCAATTGAGTTCTTTCTCATAACTATGATACCCTACATTTTTTTGATTCTTGTAGGTACATATGAGTTGTATTTGAGCTTAGACAAGGAATGTAAAGGCCCGATTTGAATCCTTGAGGTTAAAAAGTATATGTTCATACCTGAATTCACCTTGGATGCCCTAAACACCACCAAGACACCATGTTTAGGTCACTATTTCCATAATCAACTGTACGTGTACATTTCCTTGAGGAGGGACACCTATAGGTGTCCATAAAGCTTGAAACATTATACACCAATATCATACCAATGACCTTCATTCTATTTTGTACACCATTAAATCAATGGGAGCATTTTATTCATGAGAAAATGCTTTATTTATTCTTGGGATATTAATTTTCATTCAAACCTCAAATCCTATAGATATGAATGCAGGGCTTTAGTGCTTTTAAAGGCATCTATAAAGTATTCAAATTATATTTTCCACTAACTTTATGACCTCAATCTTTGGCATATCTCTTCTACATGATAGAGGCTACAAAGTTTACCTATTTAGATGTTTCAAAAGTCATTTTAATCATTTTATAAGATATTCACAACATGCCTTGGACCTCTATTTTTAGCCTTTTGGGAAAACTTCCCTAAACTCAATCCTTGCCTCCTCCAAGATGTTTACCATTCCATTTATCCATTAGACATTTCAATTAGGTCTGAAATGGTCAACTCACATACTAGGAAATGAAAAGGACCTTACCATACTCCAAATTTCCCTTTCAGAAACCTTCAAAGCTTTGTGGTACAACCTGTAGGTGGTCATTCGTACACATAGGTAGTAAAGAAGACTTGGGTGGCATACAAGATACTTATGTTTATGAACAATTTATATGCCCTCACCAAGTATTTAAATGTATCTTTTTTGAATCTAAGAGATTAACAAAACTATCAAACTCTCCATCTTAGCATGACATCATCAAGGGGTTCCTGTAGGTGTGTGAGAGATGTATGCAGGTAGTGAGCATGGAATGGAGCAAGATATGTTGAAAATGGCCTCATAAACAACTCAAACTCATTATAAATCCTTCAAATGCATTATTTTCATTTAGGAGACTCTAATAATATATTCATAACATTTAATCCAATGTGAAAACCTCTTGAAAGCATCTGGAATAGAGCAGGCAGGAGTGTTTAATGACTGGTTTATGTGGTGCATGAGCTTGAAACCAACCTTGAATCTTCTTGAAAATCCAAATGAAATCTCTCTAGTTCTTAATGACTTGAATAAAATAATACACCCTAATTGCCATTTTATGAACAAGCTAAACAAACTCCATATATATGACTACAAGTGGGATTGAGTGAATGAGTTGACTATGAGGAATGATAAGACTAAAAGTTGCCCAAAGCATAATGAGATGAAACCAAACATGAAAATAAGTAATCATATGGCCTTGAGACATATGTAACACCATATTATATTCACATGAGACCTCTATAGAAGACCAACATTCTAAAATAAGGAATAAATTGACTAAAACTTCACAATAGTGACACCTTCTTGCAACATGAGGTAACCTACTCATCAAAACACTATGAAACATAAAACCAAGCATGAAGAGAATTTGAGAAGATAGACAACATCCTCTAGAGTCAACATCACCAACTGGTTTGTGTGGAGTTATCCAAAATAAATTAAAACCTATAGGGTGCAAGAAATAGCGAGTAAAAAAATATAGTCAACTTTTTAAAGATAGTTCATAAATCATGGTTGACCAATCCTTTCATTATTGTTATATAAATTAATCTCTCTAAGTATACTACCACCTCTCAAAATTATTTGACTTGGAACCTCTTCTATTGACCGTACTAAGCATAAACTTGCTAGTCACTTCTATTTGTCTAGAAAAGTAAAGAAGGAGAAGAATGGTTTTCGCTTAAAAATGTCACTTTCAAATCATGTTAAGCACCTATAAATCCTTCTCCATGTGTCACCTTCCCTTATGGGCTGTACAAGTGCCAAACTCCTCTTTTTTAGTTGTTGACTCGATCTTTAGTTAGATAACCTATAAGTTTCAGATGAAACTGACATTTTTGATAGGGAATCTGACTTTTTAGACATTTGAAAAGAAATTATGACACTTGAAAACCTTCAAAACTTGCCACTTGAATTTATGACCCCTAAAATCCCACTAAGTGACCCAAAATAACAAATAAACATATTAGACCATGACTAAGCTAAAAAGGCATTAAATAACATCAAAATACCTATAACATACCCCATGACAAAGTATTAGACCCCTAAAACATCTAAAAACCAAGTTTTTTACCTATAAGGATCTAAATTTGACCTTAAAGTCAAATTTGGTCAACACATATAATGTCATAATTTTTGGGTAGTGATCACCATAGCTAAAAATGCCTTCTCAATAGGTGTATAATTATGCTCATAAGCCACTAGTGTGTGGCTTAAATAATATATTGCATGTTCTTTACCTTGATCATTATGTTGGGCCAAAAGTGCCCTCATTACATGCTCTATTGCTAATATGTAAAGAAGTAGTGTTCATCCAGGTGTTGGCCATCTCAAGATAGGTGGAATGGCTAAATATGTCTTGAGTTTCACAAATTCTATCTGGCAATCTTCATCCCATTAAAAATTTACCCATTTCTTCAAAAGGTGGGTAAATGGGTGGCACTTATCTACCAATTGAGAAATGAACTATAGATTAAATCTTTCTTTATAGGCTTCATAGCTATTTAATATTTTTTGGTGGAGGCATCTCCATAATGGCCTTGACCTTGGTAAGGTCAAATTTGATCCCTCTTTGTGATACAATGAACCCTAGAAATTTACTTGAAGTAACTCTAAAGACACATTTCTTAAGATTCAAGTGGACTTTATATTCATGAAGCCTCTAAAAGATTCTTCATAGAATGTTAGGATGTCCAACTCTTATTTTTGATTTTACTAGTATATCATCAACATAGTCCTCAACAATATCATGCATCATGTCATGGAATATGACAATCATGACATACTAATATGTGGCTTCAATGTTCTTCAAGTCAAATGGCATGACTTGGTAACAAAATGTTCTCCATAGAGTAGTGAACATAGTCTTGTGTCCATCCATTAAAGGCAGTATCTCATACCTAGCAGTTGAATTGATGATCATATCGATGTTGATATCTCTGAAATCAGTAGAAAGACATATATCTAGGGTATTTTTACTCACTAAGACTATGCTTGAAACCCATTCAGAATAGTCCAGAGGTCTAATAAAACCTACTCCTAGCAACTTTTCTAATTTTGATTTAACCAATAGGGCGATGTGTGGATGCATCTTCCTTAATTTCTCCTTGATTGGCTTGGCATCGGGATGGATAACGAGATGATACACAACCAAGTCTAGGTCTAAGCCTAGCATGACTAAGTATGCCCATGCAAAAATGTCAATATAATCCTTCAAGATGGATATATTATGTTCTTATTCTGCTTTAGTAAGGGAAGTTCTTAGATAAATAATTTTAGGATCAATGTATGTTCCCAAGTTCACTTCTATTATATTTTACACAAGGAGTGTGGATCCATCTTCAAGAATTATAAGCAAGGTATGATCATGATCATCTTCTTCTACTACCTAAATTTTTTGATAGTGTGATGAATTAAAATCTGCCATCTCGGGTAAAGGCCAAGTAGAAAAAACCTCTAAAAACTCAAGAGTGAGACACTCAAACATTTGATGTTGTTTAAAAGAGATTCTTGTATTGGTTATAAAACTTGGGCTAGATGGACCTTCTACATCCTGAGGGGATGAGCAAACTTTCCCACCTGAGAACACTTGAAATAGGTTTTCTCTCAAAGGCTTGTCTTTTTCTTTACTTTTCCCCTTATCAACAAGTGTCTCAAGGAGGTTTTCACCTGAAGATCTTAATGTTTCATCTTTATTGTGACCAAGAAAGTTTTTTCTAGCTCTCCAAAGTGGGCAGAAGGATCTAATGAAAAATCAAATCCTTGTTTTTGATCACCAATGGGCAATCCATCTCATAGGCCCATGTATTCTACAATTGATTCTTCATTTTAAAACTCATCAAGCTGTATGATCAAATTTTCTTGGTCCCAATCAATGAGTTTGGGATGGTAAAGACATAGGGAAAAATGAGGGTTTGCTTTAGGAAGGGAAACTGCAATGGTAAAAATATGGTGTTCTGCTTCAGGAAGGGAAGCACCACTAGAATAAGTTCTTGCTTCAGGACAGAAAGTTCTAATAGTTAGGGTTAAAATGACATTAGAATCAAATAGGTCTGTGTCAGAAAGCTCATCGAAAAGGCTATAATGGGATGTTGTGTCACTATCAGGAGTCTCATCACTAGTCAATTTGGAAGAATCACTATCAAAAGTCATGAGGCCACCCTCAGGTGGTATAAATCCAAGACCATGATTCAAATTAGGTACTCCAACTAATAAGAATTCTAGGATTCCTTTCACTCATGGGCTAAGGCCTTTTCTTATATAATCAAGATGATCCATGATTTGATTAAGGATATGATACTTTGGATTATGAAAGTAATCAGCAAGGCCATAAAATTTAACCAATCTCCCTCGGTAAAATCCTCTCGACCTTTCTTTGGTGAAATAATAGGTACAAAAACTAGTGGTTTTCACTGTTTCTTCTTCTATTGCCAAATCATAGTGGGTCATCAGGACTCTTTAAGGGTTTAGGATTACAAAATGTTTTTGGATTTTTAGGCAACTTTTCAACATGGAAGGTGTAGACACCTAAATTTGACCACCAATGGCTTCTTATCCGACTTTAGACCAATTCTTACCAACCATTGACCATTTAACTTAAGAATTTTTAAATGTCTCAAATTTAACTTTATAACCATATAATAAATCAATTTAACTTATTAATCTAGTTCGAAATATTTTCACTCTTTATATGATTCGAGATAATTAATTATTATCCTATTTAATAATATTTTAAATTTTACTAGGATATATTTAATTAATTAAATATACTGTTTTATTAAACCATTAAATAATTTTACTTAAATCTCTAATTTTTAATTATCCCCCACATGAATGGTTTAAAAAAAAAGGGATATTATTTTTAAAAATAATAAAACACTTTATTTTTAAAAATAATAATAATAAAAAACCTTTATTCCCCAAAATAAACCTTATTTTACTCATTATTCCGTTCCCCACGTGTAATTCCATTTTATTTTGGATGGAGTGAATTTAATATTAAACTCCAAACTTTAATAATCCTTACCTTTTTATGTTTGGTATGCATTTCATTTCCCCCATGTGAATACCCACTTTTATCGATGGTTTTATACTTTGCATGGAAATGTTTTTAATTAAACTTTTTTAACATGCATATTTAAAAACCTTACTCCACTTTGTTTTTTTTTTTTGGTGGAAATTAGTTATAGAATTGTTTAACATGATGCTTTATTTTGGACATCCATTTGCAAAGAATCTTGCGGTTGGTGGAAATATATTTTGTTGTTGACTTTTTTAATAGGGAGATTATGTTTATTTGGTGGATATTTACATGCATAATAATTTTTATTAAAAGAAATTATATGTGGATAGAATTTTGGTACTATCTAAAGTGTGCATATAATTTATCGTAAGTTTATTGACTTGTTACATGGTATTGAAACGTTAGCATGTTTTATTAAATCTAAATTTTTAAGTCAATTGGCACCAAATAGTTATATGGACAGTGCATGGTGAGCCTATTTTGACTTGTGTTTATCATAAAAGTATTTGGTGCTAAACATCATGTTGTTCTTGGCATTGTTCATTTACTCTGGTATAGTGTGGATTCTTGAATTTAAGATGCCAATAAAAATGGCCCATTTTAATGGGATGTCAACTCAAAAATAGAGGAAACTCACCATTATTATAAAAACAATAATTATTCACAACTAATGTATGAAGGTAGAGAAAATACCAGAAATCTAATGCCATACAGTCAAAACAGGAAAAACCCAATTTGAAGAAATTATTGGAATGTCATGCAGTCAAAACAGGGAAAATGCAATTTGAAGAAATTATTGGTGCCCCTGGAAGGAAACTTGTTAATGTCCAGCCAAAGACAAGTAGCGTTAAGAAATATATAACTGCATGTTATTTTACAAAGGTAGAAAAAAGAGATTTCTTAGAGAAATAAGGGATTTTACACAGAGGGATTTTTCACACATAGATATATCTGGATTATAGAGGCAGTAAGAACCTTGGATAAATTGAAGAGGTTTATTTTGATTTATTGCACAGATAAATTATCTAGTATGGAAGAATTCTATTATACTCAGAGAGGTTTTGTAATTATTTTTGAAGAGTTTTTAATAGATCAAAACACTCATAGAGTGGACTCGGGGACGTAACCATTTGGTGAACCATGTAAACAAATCTTTTGTGTCATTTTTTTTTAATTTCTTCTTTGTGATCTGAAATTCTTTCAATTTTTTTTAATTAAGTTACAAAATGTTTATAAAGTAATTTTTAAAATTACTTAAATAAAAATTGGAAATTAATATTCAGTTTTAGGAGAAATTAGAAATTAATATTCAGTTTTAATCCAAGCTGACTGTAAAGTTTTTATAAACTTAGATTATTTGTAGAGAATAAAAAAATGTGAATTGAATGTTTTAACTGAATAATAAAATTAGATGAGTTTACAAGAATAACTCATAATCAAAATTGTTCAGATAAATTACTGATTTAAAAAAGTCAATTTCTTTAAATAAATTTTAGAAATTGACATATTTAAAAAAATCCATTTCCTATTTTATTTAATCAAGAAATTGAGAATTCCGTTACCAATTCTATTTTAATTCAAGAATTGAGAGTTTTAGTATCCGTTTAAAAACATTGTGATTTATTTATAGGGGTAAATCTAGTTTTCGAATCATTTTTGGTATCAGAGTAGTTAGAATGTAGGGATTAGCTTTTGATTGTGTGAAAAGTTGATTTCAATTTCAATGTCGGTTAGATTCTTTGTAGATTGTTGTTTACTCTATTTGCAGTGTTAAAAGTATAGGTTATTTGTAGGAATAGGAAACTATGGGCAAGTTGTCCAAACAAAAGAAATTTGATGAGCTCAAAGCATTTAATATGCAAATTTAGAAAGAGAAATCTTTCTTTAGAGCAAAGTTTTACTCCTTAGAGGAGGAGATTGAAACGCTGAAAAAAGAGTTGCAAGCCAAGGATGAGGTCTTGTTGACTTTGCAAAATGATGATGGCATGGAGAAAAACAAGTCCATTATGTATACAGGGCTTTCCTCTCCCACAAGTGCACAAATAGATTAATTAAGCACTATAAGTGAATTTGAGTAACCAGTTACTTTTGTTTTCCATCATGATTATGATAGAAAGAGTTTTTGTAAGTTTGAACAATATACTAGATGTATAAGTTCAAAATTACTTGTTAAAATGGGTTTTAATGGAAAAGGCCTTGGAAAAGATGGCCAAGGTATTACTAATCCCATTCAGATAAAGGATAAGCCTCATTATGCATGTTTGGGAAACAAATTTGGTATTCAGAATGAAACAGGGGAATGCTTTAAGAAAACATAATCAAGAGATGCTACAAAGAAGTGTAAACCATCTCGGATAGAAGGTAAAACATATTCTTTTCATCATACTTTCAATAATGTTGATTATAATTCTATTAGACAATGTAAATATTCTAATATTCCTTTTGATTATGGTACACAAAATTTATGGTATATTTATTCACGCAGTTTTTGTGGATTGTCTAACCATTGTGTAGTCAAATGTTGGAAATATAAATCTTTGTTTGGAAATATTTTGAAAGATCACTCTTCTAGACAATGTTTTAAGAATGACAGTAAGAATATATTTTCTAAAAAAGTAGACAAATATTTTTGTACTCATTGTAACAGGGAAAGACATGAGGTTAATAGGTGTTGGCAGCGTCATCCCAAACAACATTGGAGAGTTTTGAAAAAGGAAAGCATTGATAAACCAACAATTTTAGATATAACCCATACAAAAACTCAAGTAAAATCTATGGATAATCTGGTTAAGTGGTTTGGAAAGCAATTCCTTAGTTTTATGTTTGCATAGTTGTGATAGTTTATTAGCATGCAAATGTTCAAAGCAATTTTAAAATTTTAGTAAAAAGAATATATTTTGAATAATTTTGGAGCTACCAGTTATGAGGAAATATGAGTGATAGGTTTCTCATACTTGAATTATTTTTTCATGTTTATGGTTTTGCTAAGCTTTGTTTATTCTTCTAAATAAGTTTTTTGAGTTTTTGATGCATTGGTAAAGGAATTAACTTATATTTAAACTTGGAGATATTTTCAAATAATTTTAAGATTTGAATTTGGTTTATTGGAGTAACCTATAGAGAAAAGCTAAGGGACAGGTTTATCATACTTGGATTATTTTTTTCATATTTGGATTTTAGAAAAACCTCAGTTTTAAAACCTTGACAATAGTATATGCAGATTATATGGGGCATTATCACTATGTCTATTTTGAGAAAATTTGCATTTTAGTATATATATTGAGCAGGTAATAGACTTCTATCTATAATTTGGTATTATTAGATATTTCTTTCATTGGTATTCAAGGATTCGGTTTAATTTTTAAATCATTACCATGATATTTTGTAAAAGAATTGTTTTCAATTTCAGAGAGTGATTTAAACTTTTGAGGACTAAAAAAATCTTATTATGTAAATTTGATCCAGAGGATTTTCACTCTTTATATGATTTGGGATAATTAATTAATATTCTATTTAATAGTATTTTTTATTTTTACTATATAATATATTTAATTAATTAAATATCTTATTTTATTAATTAAATATCTTATTTTATTAAATAATTAAATAATTTTACCTAAATCCCCAATTTTTAATTATCTCACATATAAATAGTTTTTTTTTTAAAAATAACATTATTTTAAAAAATAATAAAACACTTTATTTTTAAAAATAATAAAAATAAAAACCTTTATCCCGAAAATAAACCTTATTCACTCATTATTTCCATGCCCCACGTGGAATTCCATTTTTATGATGGAGTGAATTTAATATGGGATATGTTTTAAAATTAAAGTCTAAACTTTAATAATCCTCACCTTTTTATGTTGGTGGTACATGGAAATGTTTTTAATTAAACTTTTTAAACATGCATGGTTAAAAACCTTACTCCACTTTGTTTATCCCCACGTAGAATGTTTTTTGGTGGAAGTGTGAAAAGTAGTTATGGAATTGTTTTGCATGAAGATGTTTTTTTTGTTATGTAAAGAATCATACGGTTGGTGGAAAAATAATTGATTTTTGACTTATTTTAATAAGGAGATTATGTTTTTATTTGGTGAAAATTTATATGTATAATAATTTTTATTAAAATAAATTATATGTGGGTAGAATTTTGGCACCATCCAAAGTGTGCATGTAATTCATCATGAATTTTTTAATAAGGAGATTATGTTTTTATTTGGTGAAAATTTATATGCATAATAATTTTTATTAAAAGAAATTATATGTGGATAGAATCTTGGTACCATCTAAAGTGTGCATGTAATTTATCATGAGTTTCTTAACTTGTTATGTGGTATTGAAATGTTGGAATGTTTCATTAAATCCAAGTTTTTAAGTCATTTGGTACCAAACAACCACATGAGATGCGTATGATGAGCCTATTCTACTTGTGTTTATCACAAAAACATTTGGTGCTAAACATCATGTCATTTCTGGGATTGATCATTTAATCTGGTATGGCGTGGATCCTTGAATTTAAGATGCCAACAAAAAATGGTTCATTTTAATGAGATGTCAACCCAAAAATAGGGAAAACTCACTATTATAGAAAAAATAATTATTATTTGTAGTCAATGTGTGAAGGTAGAGGAAATCCCAGAAATCCAACGCCATGTTATCGAAACAGGAAAAACTTAATTCAACGAAATTGTTAGTGCATTTGGAGAAAAAATTGTTAATGCCTAGCGAACGACAAGTAGCATTGAGAAATATATATTTGCATGTTATTTTACAGAGGTAGAAAAATGATATTTATCAAAAAAATAAGGGATTTTACATAGAGAGATTTTTCTCACAGAGATATATCTGGATTATAGAGGCAACAAGAACCTTGAGTAAATTAAAGAGGTTTATTTTTTTTTGTTACACAAATAGATTATCTGATATGTAAGAATTCTATTATACATAGAGAGGTTTTGTAATTATTCTTAAAATATTTTTAATATATCAGAACACTCATAGAGTGGATCTGGGGATGTAGCCATTTGGTGAATCTCATAAACAAATCTTTTGTGTCATTTTTAAATTTTTTTCCTATGTGATCTAAAATTCTTTCAATTTTTTAAATTAAATTATTGAATGTTTATAAAGTAATTTTTTAAATTACTTAAAGGAAAATTGGAAATTAATATTTAGTTTTAAGAGAAATTAGAAATTAATATTCAGTTTTATGAGAAATTAGAAATTAATATTCAGTTTTAATTCAAGCCAACTATAAAGTTTTTATAAACTTGAATTATTTGCAGATAATAAAAAAAATGTGAATTAAATGTTTTAACTGAACAACAAAATTAGATGAGTTTACATAATAACTCATAATCAAAATTGTTCAGATAAATTACATTCTGATTAAAAAAAGTTAATTTATTTAAATAAATTTTAGAAATTGACATATTTTAAAAATCCATTTCCTATTTTATTTAATTAAAAAATTAAAAATTCTGCTACCAATTCTATTTTAATTAGATTGAACAAATACACCATCAATTAATTCAAAATCATTCAAAAATGTCAAAAATATTAAAAAAAGTTAATTAACATCAAATCTTAATAAAGCTTAATTGAATTCATCCATGACCAATTAAATCAATTATCAAAAAATAAAATTCAAATATCAAGAGCATCTTAAAAGCTAATCATTACCTTTTGTGAGTTGTCATTTTTGGAAAATATCAAAAAAATATTTTAAAAATATGTTAAACACACATTTCAAACTCAATTAAAGTTAATAAACTCAACCAAAATTCCAATTTAACATATTCTAAGTGATTTTATAACCTATAAAAGCAAGCTTAGAGCTTATCATTTAGAGAGGTTGAAACATAGTATAGTTATAATGCTAGAGTTGATCCATAAAACAAATGCATAGTTTTATAATGCTAAAACCAAGTCAAGCTAAGCCAATCATAGTTCCAAGAGGAAATAAAATTATACAAGTCCCATTGATGAATATTTTTTAGCACAATCCGAGTAAACTAACGGAAAAATTATTTAGAGCTCTCAAGTAAAGTAAAGATTGTTGTTCTTTGCATTTTAGTTGGGTTTTTAATTATTATTTGTTCACTAAACTCTCTCTAATATCTAGAGCTAAATAAGTTAGTATTTTAGTGTGTTGACTTCATAATTTTATAGATTAACACTTGATCTAACCTCCTCTCTTTGTCAAATTCTTTGATCACAAATAACACCCCTGATGGGACATGATTGTGCACCTCACATATTTAAACTAAAATAACTATTAAAATAACTCTTATTTTTAATTTGTTTACTATTTTTAATAAATTTTTATTACTGATTTCATCTTAATTCTCTCAAAATTTTATTAAAATATGATTTTTAGTTAAGAAGTTATGACTCTTTTAGTCACTGTCACTTTTTATTTTTTAATTTTCTGGTAAAAATGACTAATATAGAGCTAATAATTTTTTTTGTTTATTGCTTTGACTTAATTTTTTGTATAAAGGTTTACCTTAGAGTTATTGATAACCTATATAAATTTAGTGACAAATTGATATATATTATAAAAGTTATGATTAAAATACTTAAAAGTTATGATTAAAATACTGACTATAGCTTTTTATGTTTTATGTGTTCAATTTTATTTATTTTAACCTTCTAACTTATTATTTACATGTTTCATAAGTTTAGGTTCTTTTTAAGATTTATTGAGATTTTTACTAACCTTTGCCTAATCTAATATGTTTATTTTTTATGATTTAGTCTTCAGATCGATAAGTCAGCCAAACTCAAGAGCATACTTTTCCAAGTTACTTATCTCATTCACAAAAGAGCTTCAAAGCTAAACTACACTCTGACAATTTTTTTTCAAAACTTATTTGAAAAGTGATAAAATAAAGCTTAATTACATCTTTTTAACCTCTTTTTGACTTCTTAAAAATAATTAAGAACTTTTATTTGGTACTTAAGAAAAAACTTAGATGCTTATTTAAATGGTTTTGTGATTGTTTTTTTACAAAGTTTTACAACTTAAAGCCAAGGGGCTAAAGAACACCACTAAACCTTTCATTTAGTGATTTAAAATTGAACTCACTTTAAATATTTGCTTATCATTATTTTTATCATTGTTTGCTTAGTTAGCTTTTATTTGAGTAAAAAAGAAGGTGTGTATTTATGCTCTCCTCTTGTCCCTTATAAAAAATTGTGGGATCAAAAGCACCATCTTCATTACAAAGTGCCTTAGTCCAAAGGCATAAAATAGATGTTGTGAAGGATCTCCCCAAGAATCACATGGCTTGGATGATCTAGAAATAATCATAAAGTTTTTTTACTTAGTTTTTATTTTATTGCAACTTGACTTGTGAGGGAGACTTCATTACCTCTCATAAATTCTATAGGAAATCTTTAATCCAAAAATTCATCTCTCAGTATTATATTCAACCCCTCTTCATGAGGTATATAAATTAGGATCACCTCCTTATAACTATGGTTTGAGTGGCTAAACCATTTCTTATTATTGGAGGCTAAACTTAAGATGTATGATCATGTTAGACATCATACTATACTAAGCAAGCAACTGATGTAGTGGTTGTTAAAAGGGTAAGACCTTTTTACAACAAGCTATATGAAAGTCTTTATTATCTTGTATTTTGACTTGAAAGTCTTTTACATTTGATACATCTAAAAAATTTAAAAACTTGTTAGTTTAGTTAACCCCACTTTGCCATACTTTGTCAATTTAGGGCTTAAAATGATTAATTAGTTCAGTTGTCTTTGTCTTAGATTACTTGGTTTTGTTTAGAGTCAAAAATATTTTTTAACAAAAAGGTTACATAACTAAACACATTTTCCACCATTTTTTGAACAAAGAGGCATTATGCTGCCCAAGTAAAAATAATCTTTTTCCTTGCTAAAAAAATTATCATAAACTTTGTGTCATATCTTTTATTTTGATGCAGTTATGTTGCCCATTTGAGTCTAGACCATTTGCCAAAATTTTTAAAGTCTTTCATTGATAATTTAAATTCAAAATTGCACCTTTATAATTTCATAAGGTTTATGTGTTAAGTGGGTTTTCCATTTGCACTAAACTTGAGGGAACTTAGGTTCAATTTCCAATTTGAATTAAGGATCGTTTTTAGACTCATAATCATTATCATCATTTGGTAGGACTCAGGTTATCTTGCGTATCACACACACTTTGAGTCCTAGGCTACATTTTGTACTACCTTTTATATTTTACCATTTGACTTAAGTCTATTGATATCACACTTTTATCTTAGATTTTTGTCAAAATTTGTGTGTGTGTGTGTGTGTGATTTGAGTTAAGGAGAGTAGTGTTATGCTATTGAAATCATGTTAAACCATTTTTCCTTAGAGTCCTAAAGAAAACATTTTTCATACCTTTTGAGCATTTTAGCATTGTTACGCTACTTAAATTATTTCAAAACTTGTTTTATAGGCCTATTTACACAGAGTCCAAATTTTTTCAAAATTTTAAACCAATTCGAGTTTTCTTTATGAGCCTTTGTCTAGTGAAATTACATAGCTCACTTTTATCTAGCTTATTTGTCAAAAGAATCTAGTTTGTGCCATTATTTAGGAGAAAATAAACTATATCCAAGTACCTTTTGTTTCATACCTCATACTTGTTAATCAAGTTTATGTTCAGGATTCAAATGCCTAATTTTTGTTAGAAGTGTTTCAAATATATTAGATTAAACATATCATCTTTAAAGTCTATATGTTTATGTTATTTAGCCAAAATTCCAATCATGTACCTTTGTTTGAGCCTAGCTTTTGATGCCATATTTGGCCAAAATACCTAACAACTTTTGTTTTTCCTAATTAGACTCATTTGAAACACTTTGACCCTAAAATCTGGCATTTTGATTTTTGGTTCATCTACTTGAATTTTTTATGTGAGATGTGTAATGTTGGACATCTAAAATTATCTTATTTTATCACAAATCATTGCATCAACCTTTTTGGATATACATATCCATCCTTTTGACTAGGTTAAATCAAGTTTGAACCTCTTTTTAGACATCACTTTTTTAGAGTTTATAGAACTCTATTCATTTTGGTTATGAAGAATTTACTATGGATCTTAGCATGTCTTCCTACACTTGTAGTGGCCTCATGTACAATACAAGGTTTAGTAATGCCGTCACATAAGAAGAAATGGTTCAATACCCCTATGAAAAAAATGGTGCTTGTGAGACAAACCTTGTCCATCTTATAACACTCAAATAGGGGCACAAAATCAAGACCCATTGGCTCATTATTTGGTTAACACACCTCTATACTCAAAGCAAGATCATGAGATAATAGAGTAATACTTAGTTGTAGTACTTATAGTTAAATAAGCATTTCCTCAACAACCGTACTATGTTACTACACCATTAATGTATGATTCTTATCTATTTGAATGTCACTTATTGGAAAACAAGGATGAGATTTTGGTTAGAGCTATAGAAGTAGGCGCTAAGTTTCTATAGACTTCCCTCATGAGAATTTGCCAAGTCTAGTAAGAATGTCTCATAACATACTATATAGTCAACAAACTTCTTATAGAAATCCTTTAGCTCTATCTCTAATGACATATCAGGACCCTAGTATGCTTATCAAAGGAAAGGACCTCATGGAAGATCACTTTAAATAGATGAAAAGAGCATACCAAACTTACTTGAACCTAGCGCATAATTTTAATCAGATGACCATATCAAGTAAGCCTCTCATAGATATAGTTATTTTAATAAGAGTGTTAATATAATTGACTAGTCAAGATAATCATGGTGTATACCCATTCGTGTAAAACACTTTGGTCGATAAATTTTTTCATACCCCAACTATAGAAGAAATATCTTTTACTTCTATGCAAAATAATGGATAATGTGCAAGCAATATCCAATCCAAACCAAAGTGGTGTAAGTACATAAATAATTAGTTTGCAAAAATGTGTATCTTTAGTAAACACCATGAGTGGTTCTTAGAATCAGGGAGTAGGATTTTCTATGTCCCAACCTCAACCAAATACTACCACTAATCCTCAACCAACTGCTTCTTCAAGCACTCAACCAATAGGGTTAGGTAGCCAGCCAACAACCAATGTCATTTCTCAACAATAGAATATGATAAATCCTACTCCTCCAAAATAGGTAACGATTAGTGTTCCATAATAAAAAGTATAATCAAACATAGTAACATAGCAAAGGCAAAACATATTACCACCTTAATAGGGGGTAACCAGTGTTCCACCTTGCCAGATAACAATAAACATACCTCTTTCCTCATAGATCAATATACCAATTTAAATTAAAATGATGTTTAATCATTAACACATGATTATTAGTCAACAAAAAATGTTTAATCTCCAATAGGCATTCACTTCCTAATTAGGATTCACACAACAAAGAGGTTCTATTGTTTCTCAAGTACCAATTATGCAACCCTTGCCTTTTATGTAGAATGTGCCACTAGTTCAAATATAGGGTATTATTTCACGAGTGCCCCCTCAAAAATAAGGTCTGATTACTTAGTATCATGACCTTATTTAAATATAATAGGCATATTATATCCATATTCCTCCATCCCAATCTTAAAATCCCTAAAATTAGGCTTATATATCTAATCCAAACCAGAATATAGCATCATAGTACATATAATCTCAATAATCAAATCCTAATCCATACATGTGTATTCCTAGTCCATTATTCAAACAAACCAACATACCCTAACAGATACCTCCATCATACCTAGGTCAAATTGCTCCTCTTGTGATTGCTCAATCATCTACCCAGGCCAATATTCCACTTCAAACCAATGTTCCCCCTAGTTTCCTAGCCCAAGAACTATAATAAATGAAGGATAAGATTATTGCCATATAATCTAAGAAAAAAACCAAAAATTTCAAGTTAAATGACATGTGTTCTTATATATTTAGCATGGATTACTTGAAGATACAATTTCCTCCAGGATACAAACCACCAAAATTTGACAAATACAGGGGGAAGGGTGACCCCAAGGCTCATTTGAATGAGTCTTTTGTTTCATGCCAATGAGTGGCATATAATGACATATACCTTTTATTATTATTCCCAAAGAGTCTAGTAGGACAAGTCTTGGAGTGGTTTTTGAAGTTGCCCAAAAATTTTGATGATCTTTCAACAAGTTTGTGCAACAATTTTCATATAATCTCAATCATGAGATTTCATTGGTTGAATTAACGTAAGATAAAAAATTTTGATGAAAGTTTTTAAATTTATCTACAATTATGGAGAGTCCTTTCAAGTTGATTCACTCACATTTTACCAGACAAACAATTAGTCACTATGTTTACCAAAAATTTTCATAGTGAGATATCTTATCATCTAGAATTGTAGTGTGTACATACCTTTAAAGAGATCATTGATAAAGGTTTTTTGATCGAGTGATCCATTATTAAAAAAAAATATAATCAATATTACTCAATTAAATTAGAGTCAAGGTACCAATCAAATAAATGGCCAAAACTAGCATCAAGTCTAAGCGCAAGCATTGCAACCAACATAGGCCAATAACAATGATAGACCAAAATAATTCAACCATAATAATAATGTTGTGAGAAATGGAGTAATCAAGTCACATCATGTCCAAATGGTGAAAACACCATCTTCTCAACCTACATAACATATGTAAATTATGCCTAACCCACAACCTTTTCACCCCAAGCCTGCACAATAAATGCAATAACCTCTGCCATTACAAATCCCTCTTCAAGAGTAGTTCCTACTTGTCATGTTTTTATTGACCTTGGAAAACCTATTGAATTTGTGTTTTTCCAATCTCACTATCACTAATTTGATTAGCTAGCTTATACCAAAACATTATCCTAAGGGCATTTCTTATACTGATTGGTATCACCAAAATGAATTATGTGAATATCATTGGGTTAATGGGTATAATTTGTGCCATTGTGCGAAAATTAATATTTTATTTAGAATATGTTGGAAAATGGGGAGATAACATTGGATGGTGGTGCTTTCACTTCCAGTAAGAACATTGAAATCTTTCAAAACCCTTTTACATAGCATAACAACTAATCATAATAATAATAACAATAATAGCAGCCAGTGTAATACCAATAATAATAGTTTCAAAAACTAAGGCCAAACCAACAAAATAAATAGAATAACCAACTACAGAACCAATAACATCTAAAAAATAGACATAACCAAGGTCAAAATGGCAAAAACCAATAGACCTACTATGCAATTGCACATGACTATAATAAAGTTATAGGTCATATTACAAGAGGTCACATTAACACCATTTCCATCAATCTAATACCAAATACCAATCAATCAAGACCTTTTCTAAACAATACCAATCCACCAACTCACCTTGATAATCCTTCCTTGACCTAGGATTACATACAAGCATACTACAAAGTAGGGATTAATAATTTTGGACCCTATATCAATAACTCATCATTGGCTCATGACCATGCACAAGTACACTAGCAACCAAGACTTATCCTATCTGGTCCCCCACCATCACCATCATTTATTATCAATCACTGTCCTATATTTAGTCTTGATTTTAAAATCATACTCAAAGGTCAAAGATTACCATTCTAGGCCCACAACCATCTACCACTTCCCCCATCACCTAACCCATTGTTATACATCAGAATAAGCCATTTAACACTAACTAAGAAAAGAAGTTTGACATTGTTAAATAATTTCAAAATATGTCAGTATAGATATCCATTTAAAATTTTTGGCATACATCAACAATCCACAAAAACATCTTAAATGAGTTCCTTAGCCAATCCATGATTTCAAGTGATATATCCCTTGATAAATTCCAAGCTTTAGTTGGACACCTAACTCTATCCCAACAAGTCACTTTCATCCAAAGTGACATGTCATCCCTTGGCCCATTGCATAATAATCCATTATACATCAAAATTTGCATAAAGTAGCACAAAATGAAATGTGTCCCTATAAATAATGGATCAGGTCTAAACATAGTGTTTCTAAATCTCATCAAGATTATTGGGTACATGATGGCAGATCTTTAAGCAAAAATGATAACCATCAAAGCCTACGAAAATGAAGAACAAGAATCACAAGGCACCATCTATTTGCTAGTTATCCTTGGACCCTTAACCCATGATACACTTTTTCATGTGTTAGATCTTGATTTTTCATATAATATTCTTTTGGGTAGACCTTGGTTATATGAAATTCATGGCATCCCATCAATGTCATACCAATGTATCAAGTTATCCCACTTAGAAATGGAAGTTTGTATACTAGGAGATTTGTATCCATACAAGCACTACAAACACCTAGAGGCCAATTTTTAAAGCTATAACTATCATTTCAACATGAATCTAGGGGCCAAATAGGATAAGGGAAAGGGGATACTCCTTGATTTTCTAGAGGATAATTGCATTAATATTAATACCCTTAATTCCCTTTCCCACATGCCACCTCTTGAAATATCTAATCAATATACCATCTCGGCTAATGGCCTAAGAGAGTATTTGACCCATGATACCTTTCACATTACGAACCTTCCACAGAACCCAAAGTCCTTTAGAAGACCTAAATCCAAGCCACTTCATACAAAATGGCAATAAAAAGGAAAAGGTAAAAAGTATAGCCCAGGACCCATCACATTTATACCAACATCTAGTCTAGAACATGACCCTCTTGAAGGAGATGAATCATGGTTGTACAATGATAAGAAGGCCAATTTTTATGAGAATGCAAAGCATCCTATTCCCAATCAGATCATGAAGAATCAAGACTATGAAGGTGGTGGCGTTGAACCAAATCAACAAGGAACACTTGAGCCAATTTCCATGACTATATACAAAGGGCCCTACGGAGTTAGATTTAAATCATCTGGGGGTGACCCCATGTACCTTAATCATTTTTCATCACCATCGACTAGTGATGATGATGTTGACAATGAAGTAGAGTTTGATCATAGCCTTTTTGATGACCTAGCCAAGACCAACCTATTTAACCCTCATTCTACTTTTACCCTTAGACCAATCATTTGTCACAACCCACTTCCATATATTATCCCCAACTGATAGACTATGACCAACAAGAATCCAACATGTTGATTGATAAGTTTCAAAATGATGAGGTTTTCTATGATTTTTTGGGTCTTAGAGAAAATGTTCCATTGGGGGACCATAAATTAGGGTTCTCAATCAAATTGGATCCTGAGGCCTATTTTGGAGAGTGGGTGAACACCCTTAGCCAAAAGCAAATAAATAAAACATTGAGGTCCCAAAGTGAAAACCTCTTTGAGGCACTTTATAACCAGGGAAAAATTAAAGAAAAATGCCAATCTAATGGTGAAAACTTATTTTAGGTGTCATTAGATGGGGTTGTTTAACCTTCTTCAAACATAGATCGGGAAACCACCAATGATGAACTTGTCTATGAGTTTGAGTTCAATTTAAAGAACAATCTTTTGATCAAATCATTCAAGAGTTTCCAATAGTCTTTTTTACATGGACATATCTCCCATTGGGGGATTATGATTCATTCTGCCTAGGAGAGATCGAAGAGAAAGTCCTAATAGAGGACTCTAGCATTGCCAATCAGTTCAAATCATAAACCACTATCCTTGAAGATAGTTCAACCCTTTTAGTGGAAAACATAATAGAGGTGAACATCAATTCCCCAAATGACCCAAAGTGGATCAAGCTAGGTGTGCCCCTTACTAAGAAAGAGCATGAAGTCTTTACAACCCTTTTGAGGAAATTTATTGACATATTTGCATAGGCATATTTTAACATGCCAGGTTTGGACCCCACCTTGGTTATATACCACCTTGTGGTAAATACTGATGCCAAACCATTAAAATAAAAGTTGTGTAAGATGCATCTTTGCATTGATGTATTAGTGAAGAAAGAGTTGGAAAAATTCTTGGAAGCAAGATGTATTTGGTCGATCGACTATTCAAAGTAGATCTCTAATGTTGTGCTAGTCAGCAAAAATCTAGAAGGAATCAAAATTTGTACTATTTTTTTAGATATAGACAAAGCTTACCCCAAGGACAAATTTTCCATTACCAAACATTGACATGATAGTTAACTCCACAATGGGTTATGAGATGATTTCATTAATGGATGGCTTTTCAAGGTACAACTAGATCATGATAGCACTAGAAGACCAACACAAAATAATGTTCACCACTCCATGAGAAACATTTTGTTATCAAGTTATGTTGTTTGGTCTTAAAAATATAGGGGCCACCTATCGAAGATACATGACCATCATATTTTATGATATGATGCATGACATTGTTGAATACTATGTCGATGACATTCTTAGCAAATCAAAGACTAGGACTGATCAACCAATAGTACCACATATAATATTTAAAAGACTTCATGAGTACAAAGTCAGACTTAATCCTAAAAAGTGTGTCTTTAGAGTCAAATCAGGAAAATTGCTAGGCTTCATTGTGTCTCATCAAGGCATTGAAGTTAATCCAGCTAAAGTCCAAGCCATAACAGATATGCCACCACCAACTAATTTTAAGTAGCTTCATAATTTTTAGGGAAAGATCTATTCTATCCAATGCTTCATATCATAGTTGGTTGATAAATGCCATCTTTTTATGAATCTTTTGAAGAAGAGAGTCACATTTCACTGGGATGATCACTATTAGATAGATTTTTAGCAACTAAAGGACTATTTAGCGAATCCACCTATTTTGTTGCCTCCTATGTCAAGAAAGCCATTCTTACTTTATTTATCAACTACTGACAATGCCCTGGGGGTACTTTTAGCTTAAAACAATGATAATGGAAAATAACATGCTGTGTAGTATTTAAAACATACAATGGTCATGTATGAACATAATTATATGCCCATAGAAAAAGCCTATTTAACCATGGTCTTTACAGCATAGAAACTGCACCATTACATGTTAAACATCAAGACCATGGTTATTTTAAAAGTAGATTAAATAAAGTATCTTCTATCTAAAATAGCTTTACAAGGATGCATGACCAAATAGATCATGTTTCTCAATGAGTTTGACATCGAATATGTAAACTAAAAATCCATTAAAGGGCAAGTTCTTATAGATCAACTTGTTGAAGCACTCCTTGTTGATATAGAGCCATTCACATTCCAATTTCTTGATGAATCCATAAGGACCATAATTGACATGCCTCATGAGGAGTAGCATGGGAAGCTATATTTTTATGGATCATTTAAAGCATATGGATTGTGGGTAATCCTTTTATTTATTACACCACAGGGGGATCTAATACCTAAATAATTCAGGATCAACTTTCCTTGTACCGACAACATGGAAAAATATGAAACACTTGTTGTAGGAATTTCAAAAATAGTAAAATAGAACATATCTCATCTCAAGTTTTATGATGATTCTCAGTTAATCATCAATTAGGTTATAGACCATTTTTAGACTAAATGTGCCAAGCTGGTTCCATATAAGGCCATGGTTGACACTCTCAAGTAATAGATTATTGACATTCAGTTTGAACATATACCAAGGGCAAGTAACAAAATTAAAAATGCTATGGATACTACTAGATGTCTGATTCACTAAATAGACATGGATAAAGAGTATCAATTCCTCATCAAGAATTTTCTAACTCTATCTCATAAACCTTTAATCATCATGATGATTTGTGATATTGTTGGTCTTAGCTCTATCTAGTACTTAGACGTTTAAAACTATCCTGAAATCAATCCAAAGCCTTCATCCATCAAACCACTCATTATACCTTACTTGGATCAACCCTTTATCATCATAGTTTTGATATAACTCTACTTTGTTTTTTAACTTTAATAGAATATACACTAGCATTATGATAAGTTCATGAAGGAGTATATGGAACCCACACGAGTGGGATAGTCCTATCCAAAAATCTCTTACATACTGGTTATTATTATCCCATGATGGATGCAAATGCAATTATATATGTAAAGAAGTGTGAAAAGTGTCAATGGTATGCCAATCTAATTCATGCTCTAACCAAAACTCTGAAACCCAATGTTAACACCATGGCCATTTACTACATGGGGCCTCAACCTCATTATAAAGATCAATCCCACCTAATCTAACAACCATAAACATATCCTTATCACCATTGAATATTTCACTAAGTGGGTTGAAGCTATATCCCTCACATGATTGGAAATCAAATTTCCAAATTTATTTTTAACCATTTCATTTGCTACTACAATATCCCTTCCAACATTATATCTGATAATAGATGATCCTTTAAGAATAAGGATATCAAAAATTTATGTGCTGAATACAACATCACACAATAATTTTCTATGACATATTACCCTCAAGGTAATGGCTAGACCGAAGCATCAAACAAAACTATTATCAACATTCTCAAAAATATTATCAATGATGTCGATCATGATTGGCATCTTCAAATATTCCATGCCCTTTGGGCATAACATACTTTTATGAACCCATGCTACCCCTTCTCTTTACATTGTTAGTGTAATAGTTGCTATGGACATATATGCATTGTAAGTCATCTCATGAGCATTTTTTTATCCCACATTCATGGGAAGTAGTAGTTAATTAGCTTAGATTTATTATATAAGTTAGTTTTGAGGCCAATGAAGGCATCCATGAATGCATTATATTGATTTTGTTTAAAGGAGGTTGCCCCCTCGAAGTGGCCTGCAATCAATATAATCATTTCAATGCTTCTGCTAATTTTATAAATTTGTTGTTTCATGCATTTTTATCAATTTATTATAGGAGGATCCTCTCATTTGGTATCAGAGCACTTTCTAGGAATTTTTTCTATTCTAAAAGTCTTACCTTTATTCTACTACATAATTTCTTTCAAAAAATATTTACTTTGTTCAATGGCAAATTCATTTAAATAATTATATGTATCACAATAATCTATTTCAAATCAAGGTAAAACTTGACTATATAACTATGGGAAGTGCTTGGGTGAAAGCTCTAAAACTCATTATGAGAAGTACCATAGGAACCCCAAAGTAGCTAGCCCATTGAGAGGACCTACCAGTGAAATGAGCAATAACCCCTTCTCGATTGAGAAGTTCCCATTCATGAGGAAAACCAAGAGTTGTCACTAAGAGATAAATCCATAGCTAAAACATTTTCAGAAAGTGGTACTCAGTTAGACAAAATTTGTGGCCAAAGTGATATCTTCAAACCTTTAGGCAGTGATTAAAACTTGGGGTCCATTTTTATCAATTTTAGAATATTATCGTGGAGTATCAGAAAAATTGCCATATCAAACCTTCAGACTTGTCATACCATTTTTAGCATTTTACCAGTAGAGTATTAGAAAAATACCATATTATATTTTCAAGAGTATCATCAGCCTTACCATACTAATTTTAGCAAATTACCAATAGAGTATCAAAAAACTACCATATCAGATCTATGGACTTATTTTATCATATTCTAGTAGACGTGTCTTACAAAACACAGTAACCAAAAACAAAAAAATAAAAAAATTATAGTATTTTTTTTCATTTTTAACATATCTCTCTATTTGTAGCCCCATTGATCCTCAAATTTTATTTTCACACATAAAATTACATTCCCCACATTTTCTTCTTTGAGGTCCCATATCTCGATTCCACTCCTAATTCTCACAAATCTCAATTTACCCATTTTTTGGGTTTGTCCATAACTTCTATTTTTGTCCATTTACCTTGAAAATTTTCCATAGTGTTTATCTTGCCTTTCTACTCATTTTCCCCTCTTTGATAAATTCTCTAGTTTTTCCATTTTCACTCTTGAAATTGTCCTTACCTTTGTCAATCATACTCCCACTATGCAAAAAAATTAGTAAAACAACCTTTACCCATTCTGATTTTGCCAAATTAAAAAATTTCCTTATTAAATGTATCTTAACTCTAGTTTTTCCACCCATATATATATATATATATATATATGTATATATATATCTTATTCTGGTCTTGATAGTAACTCGAATAGGAACCAAAAACATGGAGGATGAAATTGCCACCCTCAAGACCCACATCAAAGATTTTGATGAAAAACTTATTGGCCTTAGTCTTCAACATACCACCAGAAACAATAGATGACATACAGAGTCCTCTTCAGAGATAGGGTTTCTCCTTCCAATAATTTTCATGGGCCAAAGCTTAATTTTCCTTGATTCCATGGTACAGATCCAACTAGATGGATCTATTAGGTAGAGCAATATTTTATTTTGCATAATATTTTTGATGCCGACAAGGTCTTGCATGCATCCTTTTACTTGGAACATGAATCCCTTCAATGGTATCATTGGTATACCAAAGCTCATGATGAGCCCATATAAAATGATTTTTTCACCCTCATTTTGCAATGGTTTGGCCCTAGTACTTTTGATGACTTCATTAGAGTGCTCACTAAACTTTGCCAAATAAGAACCTTGAGAGAATATCAAATAGAATTTGAAACATTGACCAATCACATAGAGGGATTATTTGATGAATTCCTTAGGAGTTACTTTGTTAGTGGACTGAAGGATGTAATTTGATCAAAGGTTAAAATATTTTGGCCCAACATAATGATGGAAGCCCTACGATTGGCTAGGTTGGCAGAGGACAAGATCATAGCTCAGTAGTGATTCAAATCCAATTTTTCTCCATTCAAAAATACAACTCTACATTGATCTCAACCAATGCTAGCCCCCAAAATCACTCCTATCAAGTGTTTGACTCAAACAAAGATGCGATCCCATAGAGAAAAAGGACTCTATTATAATTATGATGAAAAACTCACTTAGGGACATCAATGTGTAGAGTAAAAGTTCTACCTAATTGATGTGGATTCTCCACCTAAAATTGAATTTTTAAAAGATGCTCAGGATATAGCAGATGATCCAAAAGAAGATTCACCAATTATGGAACCTAATTCTTAGGAAGACCAACCAGAGATCTTTCCATGCCTTAGCAGGAGTCACCACCCCATAAACCATGCAGGTTAGGGGTTACTTCAAGAAGCTACCTCTCACCATACTCATTGATTCAGGTAGCACTCATAAATTTATTGACCCTCAAATCACCTAATAGGCTACTTATTTTATCCATCCTTGTTCTAACTTTGAAGTCATGATTTTCAATGGGGACACATTACCTTACATAGGGAGGTATCATAATGCGCATATCTCTATTAGAGATTATAACTTATGCTTTGACATATTTTCCTTACCCTTAGCTGGATGTGATGTTGTTTTAGGAGCCTAATGGTTATGCACACTTAGATCATCTTATGAGATTTTGTTGAACTTTGGATGCAATTTTTAGATAATGGGTAAAAGTACACATTGAAAGGATTAAAATTGGGGTCTCTTAGCATCATAAGTTCACATCATATGGAAAAGCTTCATAAAAATAATTCACATGGCATCATTTCCTAACTCCATTCCATTCAAATGCAACCATCAATGGTCTCTACTACTCCTTTTGATATACAAACCATTATGCATAAGTATGTTGGTATATTTGTCGAACCAATGGAATTACCCCCTTCATGGCTAGAGGACCATCATATTTAGCTCATTTTTGAAAGCATTATTCCCAACATCATTCCTTACCACTACCCATTTCAGCAAAATACTGAGATCGAGATTCTCATTCAATACTTATTGAAGCAAGTCATTATTTACCCCAGTACTAGCCCATATTCTTCCCTAGTTCTCCTTGTCCAAAACAAAGATGAGTCATGGTGCCTCTACATTAAATTTCATGCACTTAATCACATCAAAATCAAGGATAAGTTTTTAATCCATGTTATTGATGAGCTTCATAGTGCTAATTTTTTCTCCAAGCTGGATCTCTGTTCTGGATATCACTAGATCTAGCTTCATGAGGATGATATCCCTAAGATAGATTTTCACACACATGATTGCCACTATGAGTTTTTGGTCATTCCCTTTGGCCTCACTAATGTTCCTTCAACATTCTAGGCATTGATGAATAAAATATTCTGCCCCTACCTATGAAAATTCATTTTAGTCTTCTTTGATGATATCCTCATCTATAGTAAAACATGGTCTGAGTATCTCCAACATCTAGAGTTTGCACTAAAACTTCTCTTTAAACATCATCTTTGTGAAAAATAGTCCAAATATGATTTTGGCTATGATGAAGTAGAGCATTTTGGGCATATTGTTTTAGACCAAGGAGTTTGGGTAGATCCTAAAACAATTTCTACCATGACAAATTGGCCTCATCATAAGACACTCAAGAGCTTTCATGGTCTTTTGGGGCTGACTAGATAGTATCATAAGTTTGTCAAGGATTATATAAAGATTGCAGATCTACTAATAGTTATGTTGAAAAAAGATGCTTTTACATGGACACAAGTTATTGAGTGTGTATTTTAAGAACTAAAACAAGCTATGTGTACTACACCTATTCCAGTTATGCCAGATTTTGCCAAGACCTTCACTATCGAGAGTGATGCTTATGGCAATGGAATTTCTATTATTCTCCTCCAAGAAGGATGCCCCATTTCATTCACCAAAAATCTCTTTCTAATAATGGTTTATTACTCTCTACTTATGAGAAGGAAATGATGGCCATTTTGCATGCAGTATAAAAGTGGTGGCCATACCTATTAGGGAATATTTTTGCATCAAAATTGATCACTAGAGTCTAAAATATTTCTTTGATCAATAGGTCTCTACTCCATCACAATAGAAATGGGTTAGTAAACTCATGGGTTATGATTACAAGATCACTTATAAGAAGGGTAAGGACAATATTGTTATTGATGCTTTGTCTCACACATTTATGGACCAAGCTTCCCTTTTAGCTATTTTCATTCCTATTCTAAATTGGTTGGATGTTGTAAAATAAGGGTATGCCAATGACTCTTTATTATCTCAAATCATTCAATAGTTTACCACTAAACCCTCTATTGTACCCCATTATTCTTGGGATGGTGATTCTCTATGAGACAAGGGTCATCTAGTGCTTCCCTAGAGCACATATCTTCAACAGTTTGTATTTTATGAAATACATGCTTCTCCATCTATAGGGCACTCAAGGTTTCTTAAAATTTATGAGTGGCAATGATGCAACTTGTTTTGGAAGGGAATGAAAAATACAATTCAATATATGGTGGCTGAATGTGATATATGCTAATGCAACAAGGGTGAAACAACACTCATTCCTGGGTTACTCGAACCCTTTCCCATACCTATTAGGATTTGGACCAAGACTTCTATGGATTTAATTTAGGGACTCCCTAAATTTGTATGTAAAATAGTGATCTTGGATGTGGTTGATCACCTCTCCAAATATAGTCATTTTTGTGCCCTTGACCATCCCTATACCACCTCTATAGTCATACAAATTTTCTTGGACCAAATTCTCCATCTTCATGGAATTAATTCATCCATTATCTCTTATCATGATGCAACCTTCACCAACCATTTATGGGAAAAACTATTTCATCATACTGATACTCAGCTGAAGATGAGTTTTGGGTATCATTCACAAATAGATGGGTAAAACAAAATTATTAATAAATGCTTGGAGACTTTCTTTCATTGCTTAACCTCAAAATAATAATATCAGTAGGCAAAGTGGCTCTCCCTTACCGAATGATGGTATAATACTTCCTACCAAACTTCAACAAAAATGACTCCATATGAATTATTCTATGGTCAAGCACCACCAGTGCTCCTTCTATACACCCATAATAGTTCATCAGTTTAAGCAGTCGACAAGATTCTTCAATCTTAGGATCAGATCCTCAGCACCTTATGGGATAATCTTCATATGACAAAAAATCAAATGAAACAATAGGCTGATCAACACTATTCTAAACACACTTTTCAAGTAGGTAATATGGTTTTTCTTCACTTGTAGCCATATAAGCAATCCTCCCTAAAACTCAAAGGGTGTCATATGCTGGATCCCAAGTTTTATGGGCCCTATAAGGTTATCTAGAAGATTGGGTTGACTGATTATAATTTGGACCCCCCACCTTCTTCCCAAGTTCACCCAGTATTTCATGTCTCTTGTTTGAATAAAGTTCTTAGAACAAACATCAAAGTGTAGACTATTTTACCAAAACTTGATAATGAAGGATCCATCCTTCTCGAGCTGGAGGCAATCCTAGATAGGCACACATACCAAATACACTCTCATTCCATCATAGAATTTTTTAATTCAGTGGCATGGAATACAACTAGAGGATGCAACTTGGGACCCACTATTTCAGATTCAACACCAATTCCCACATTTGAAGCTTTGAGGACAAAGATTTTTTTAAAAGGGAGGGGATATTATGAACTCATGCTACCTCTTCTCTTTATTTTATTAGTGTAATAGTTTCCATAGATGCATATGATTTGTAAGTCATTCCATGATCATTTTATTTTATCCCACATTCATAGGATGTAGTAGTTGATTATCTTAGATTTCATATATAAGTTAGTGTTGAGGCCAATAAAGGCATCCACTAATTCATTGTATTGAGTAAACTCAAATGAGGTTCCCCCCTGAAGTGGCTTGCGATTAATATAATCATTTTAGTGCTTCTGATAATTTTATAAATTTATTATTTCATGCATTTTTATCAATTTTTTGAAGGAAGATCCTCTCACATACCAATCGCCATACACCCACATGAGCCCCTCCATATTCACTTATTTATGGTACTAAGTCCATTCTTCCCATTGAGGTTGAGTTTCCTTTTCTACGCATCTCTTTCAATCATGTCTTAGATGATAACAACTATCAAGTAGCTCACCTATAAGAGCTAGAGTTACTTGATGAGAAATTTAGGGATGCGGTGAATAATCTCCAAGCCTATTAAAATTGACTTCAAGGCCATTAAAATCAGTGTGTGAAAACATAGGGAATTTGAACTTGGTGATCTTATCCTTAAAGATAACCAAAAGAATATCATAACCAAAAAGAAGCATAAAGGCAAGTTCAAACCCAACTAGGTTGGTCCTTTCATCATTATGATAAAGTCTATAATAGGAGTATATAGGCTTACCACATCAGGAAAATAGGAACTTGATGAGTTGATGAACATTATCCACCTCAAGTGGTACTATGCTTGAGTGACTTGATGTATTATCTATAAGGACCATTTTAAGTTGTATCATTTTATCACTCTTTTTCTTTGTACTATACCATTTTACTATCCTATCATCCTCCCAAACTATCACTTTTTCCTATCACATATCCATTCTACCATACCTTCCCCATCAACCAAGTTGATTTCTCCCTACCCAACTGTATGACCTTGGTTCCATTCCATTTGGTTCCATCACCATTTTCATCAAAAGGATTTAGATCTAGTCTTAGTAGTTATTTCACATATTCCAGACAAAGCATTTTGGAGCAGTAAGACAATAGTTTGGTAGTTACATCCTTCATTTATTATTTCATTATCTTTCATTGTCATGTTACTAATTATAACCACCTATGGAAAAATTAGTATCATTGACTTATGTCATTGTATCCTAGTTATAACCACCTATGGGAAAACTAGGAACAACACTTATTTACTATGCCTTGATATAAAACCTAGCCATTCTTATGCCATACTATGCCATCATACCAACTATGATTATTTTATTTGAATTGACTGTTACCCTAGTCAGGTTCCTCCACTTTTAGGTAGAACTATAGTGAGTTGAGGTCCCATATTGTGACTATGTATGAAGTACTTGATACTTGTGGAGGTCATCTCAATCACCGTAAGCCATGCTTTCACCATTTTGTGAGCACCCTAAGCCATGATCTCACCATTTTATGAGCAACCTAAGCTATTTTCTTGTCATTTTTTGAGCAACCTTAGCCATGCTCTTACCATTTTGCAATAACCTTAACCATGCTCTCACCATTTTACAAGCAACCTAAGTAATGCTCTCACCATTTTGTGAGCTTGGACCCTTTAATATCTTATCATTATCAATTAAGTGAAGATATTCAAAAATTCCAAAAATATTTGTATAATTGTTTAGAAAAACCAAAAACATTAACCACTTATTTACCTTAAGGATTCTGGGAACCCTCACTAAGAACTAAGTAAATCACTTGTTAGTTAGTTTCCCCTATCCTTTTTGGCCTTTTCTCCCATGCACTTTCCATTTTGAAAGACCATTTATATTATTCTATCACATCCATCATGTTTATTTTTCCTCACTCATTTTCTTCCCATTTTCCTAGGAGAACTACATTCAGATTTAAATTTTTTGTTGGATATATCATCCATGAAACTATGTAGGAACTATCTACTTGCCTAGTGCATATAGAGTTAGCTCAGCTACCCCCTTCATTTTATTATATTCCCCCATATTATTTCTTTGTTAAGTTGTCATCTATTTATTAAGACCATATGTGGAAATGCCCACATCTTTATTAATATCCTACTTCTCAAGAGTTACGAGAAATGGATCAGCCAACGTGGAAATAAGACCATATAATTGGATGGAGGTGGATGTGAAACTATAACCTTTTTCTTCTTCTCAATGAATTTAGAACCTAGATAATAGTTATAATTACATAAATTAACCTCAAGATGTTTACAATAGTCACAAGGTTGTTGATCAGAAGGAATAGTGACCTTGATCCCATCATGGGGAAACTTAAGGCATTGATACAAGGTGGAGGGAATGACCTGTACTTCATGGATCTAAAGATGACCAAGAATTATTTTATAAGACAGTTAAATGTCCACAATATGAATCAATTTATGGTGTGAAATAAACCCAATAATGATTGACAACCAAATAGTACCAATAGACTTCCTCTCGGCATTGTCGTAAGCCTTGCTGGTGATTATCTCTGGTTGAATATTTTCATAGTGTAACCCAATCATTTTACTAGATTAAGAGATATGATGTTCTATCTCAAACCATTATCTATAAGAATCCACTTGATCTTATGATTTTCAAATATTACTTCAATGTATAGTGGGTTATTATGGCTTGGTCTAAGTGTAGACATATCTTTTTGATCAAACATTACTTGACAAAATGAAGACAAATATCCCACAAAGTTCTGGAATTGTTCAATATTTATATCATTAGGAATAGTTAATTGTTACAAAATATTATTCAAGATATTTATATGGAGTTCAAATGTCTACAAGAGATCTAAAATGAAAATCTATGTAGGGGTTTTACTCAATTAGTCTAATAGACTATAAGGCTTTTCAACATTGGGATGAAACAATTTGGTTTTATTTGGAAAAATAG
The DNA here is from genome assembly GCA_037957365.1 of Torreya grandis. Lineage (NCBI taxonomy): Eukaryota > Viridiplantae > Streptophyta > Pinopsida > Cupressales > Taxaceae > Torreya > Torreya grandis. The sequence continues at coordinate 2,558,984 of JARHVA010001312.1, forward strand.
TCAACTTTGGATCCATTAGTGCAATATTAATATTGGGTTTTGTCAAAGAAGGGGACAAAGGGCCCTAGAGAGTAAATCATGAGCATTTATTTACGACTGCTCAACTTAGAGGTGTCAAGGAGTCAATATAATCAGAAGACAAAGGCAAAGGGCCTTGGAGGGTGAATCACATACATCTAGTTACATTTAGAGAATACCATTTTAATTGGTTCTCCCAATTTTTTGAAGACTCTGAAACTTCCCTAGTTTGTCCTTCATGGAGGTTGTCTTTGAATATTAGGTGGTGGATTTGGGGGAGATAATTGTACATTTCAGGTTAGTGGGGCCTATACCATTTGTATGTGTCTTATTTCTATCACCCCATTTCCAACCATGTTCTTATTCTTGTTAAATCCCTTAGGCTTATATTATGTAATTGTTGGACTAGAATATTGGGTTAGATTTGAATTTTGACCCTACACAAAAATCTTGACAAGGCCTTTGGAAATAAGATCCTTCTCAATTTGTACACCTTTATCAATAATTTCCCTAAATGAGTTAGCATAAGTAACTATATATTTTTCATGACCTTAGTATGTAAGTTCTATGTAAATATGTCTACCAACTATTTTTCTAACAATTTATGTTGAAAGCAACCTGTTAATGCTCTCGACCTCTATAGATATGTCGTGAAGCTTTCTCCATCATGTTGTTTAGATTTGCATAGTCAACAATGATTAAATCATGATCAATGTTATATGATAAATGGTTGACAAATTTTTTAGATAAGTCATTCTAATATGCAACTAATCCCTTAGGTAACTTAAGTATCCAATAGAAATCTTTCCCTACTAAAATTTATAGGAATAATCAAAGCAAGTACATTCACTATAAGCAACCTCTTGGCATAAAATAAAAAATGCCTAAATTTCTTCATGTGGGTCCTCCTTTCCTTTTTATTTATCAAAATTTGATGCCTTAAAATGAGATGGAAAGGGGACTTGGAGAATATATAGATCAAATGGATATAGACATATCTCATCAAACTTGTATTTCTTAACTCTATTATTCATCTCCAATCATATCACAATCTCTTTTATAGAGTTCCACTCTTGCATGTTTAGTGAATTCATGGGTTGAATCTAATGTTTTTGGGGTTGTATGTGCCCTTATTATTGTTGTTGGGGTGGTATGTGCGCCTATTGTTATTGTTGGGGTGGAATGTGCCCCTATTATTATTTTTGAAATGGAATGTTCCCCTATTGTTGCATGGATTTGTGAAGGATGTACACCCTATATTCTATGACTTGGTTTTGATTTTCTCCTAGAGTCAAGTAAATAATTCATTGATTCCTCAAAATCTATTACCTCAAACTATGTGTGCTCTATTGATTTTGGGGATTTTTTGGTCTATTTACCACTAGACATTTTGGTTGAGATGAATTAGCTAAATTGTCTTGAAGGATCTCCTCAATTCATACTAAATGTTTGGATATCTATGTTTGTAAAATGACGAGAGGTTCTTGATGGTTAAATAATGTGTGTTTTGTGTCTAGAGAAACATTTTTCTCTACCTCTTTCATCTTCCTCTATTCATTTGAGACGCCTTGATCAATTAGTTTTGTGTTCATTTCCAATGTTTTTTGCATAGGTTCAATCACATTTTCTTGTTCCTTAGAATCATCATTGTGAATTGACATAGCAACTAGAGAGTTAGTTAAGTCTATGATAAGTTGATTGGCATACCGTTGACTTATTTTATTAATCTTTGTGAAAAGATCTTGATCAGTTAGTTTTGACTTTATTAGTATTTATTTACCTTTCTTAGAGGAAGAAGGTATGTTTGTTTGTGAAAATTATTTCTTTTGCCATTGTTGTTCTCCTTCTCTAACTAAGCTGTGTAATTGCTCCATAGGAAAATCTAAGGGTAGTCTAACACCATAATTAATTAGTCTAAGAAGTGCTTCATGTTGGTTCTCTTGGTATTCAATATATTCTTCCTCAGATCCTAGTGCTGTAGGAATGTCTTCAAAGACAACGTAATTATCTTGACCATCATAAAAATGCTCATCCTCATAACTAGGGCCATAAGAGACCCCACTATGAGTGAACCTTTGAGTCATGTTTATAAAGTGTTCTTTTATACATTTGAATAGATTTAGATCAATGTTTACAAATGTTTTAAACAAGGTATGGATTTTGATCTTTATTGCAAATAAATGACTAAGGCATCAAAGAGATTATAAAATGAGGGTGGCTTGGCACCACACACAATTATAAGAATGTGTTCATGAAATTACTCAAGCTTGGGTAAAGGTGAAATCATATGAATCAGAAGAAGGTATGTTAACTCAAAAATTCAAGGTGAAAAATAGCAAACCAAAGCCTATATTTTTGTGATACATCAATACCATAAAGGTTAGTTTAACTTTGATGAGTTGACACTAGAAAACTAAAAGAAAGCCCTTTGGATTAGGAAGGAGATAATGTGGACCAAGAAATTCAAGATGTGAAAACATGTAAGAATTCTTAAGTATAAAACTAAAACCAAATAGGCAGCACCCACATGATAATAGGAATGGTAGTATAAACTATGTTCTAAGACTCAAAGCATAAGTGATATGCAAGATGACTTGAGACCACCAATGATGATAATAAGATAATGAATCTATAAATGACCTTCAATCCAAATTAGAAATTGAACCCAAGTTCCCTCAAGTTAAGTGAAAATGGAGAACCCACATAACACATCAAACTTATGGACTTAAAAAAGTGCAATTTTGAATATAAACTATCAATGGACTTTAAAAAAATTGGCAAATAGTCTAGACTCAAATGGGAAGCATAATTGTACCAAAATAGATGATATGACACAATGTTTAAGATGACAATTTTGAACAAGGAAAAGATTAATTTTCACTTAGACAATGTAATTGCTTCTTTGTTCGATAAATTATGGTCACTATGTTTTGGTTATGACCTTTATTAAAAAAAAAGTTTTAACTCAAATCAAGACCAAGTAATCTAAGCTAAAAAAGACAAATACAACTAAGTAATTATCCTAAGTCTTAAATTAACAACGTTATATAATATTGTTAAATTTTATATTTATACATGAATTTGAGAGGAAATTAAGTGTTCATCAAAAATAAAAGTTCATTATATAGTAGGGTTTTTACACTCCCATTCTCTTAAGTGAAAATACAATGACATGGACCTTGGAACGTACCTCACATCAATAATATTTTTGTAGTAAGTGAGGTTTATCTAAAATCTATAATTTGTGACCATCTAGATGGATCCCATATGTACCAACTTTCACATTAGTACATAAAAGAAGAAATATGTCAATTAGGTCCACATAAAATGGCTTGTTATGAAAAGGTCTAGTCCTTTTCACAACCACTAAATTTATTGCTTACTTAGTGTAGTGCGATGTCCAAAATGATCATGCATCTTAGGCTTAGCCTCCTACTAATGAAGGTGGTTTAACCACTCAAACCATCATCTTAGTGGAGTGATAATAATTTGTATACCCCCCATGGAGAGGGGTTGAGGATGATGCTGGGAGATGAAGCCCCAAGTTAAAGATTCCCTAAAGAACTTATGAGAGGTGATGAAATCCCCCTCACAAGCCAAAATGCATGAAATAAAAAGGCTTTATGGTTGTTTTAAGATCACCCAAAACTTGTGGGTTTTGGGGAGAGCCTTGACAACTTAATTTTATACCTTTGGACTAAGTCAATTTGTAATGAAAATGGCACTTTTGATCCCACAAGTTTCCTATAGGGTACAGGGGGAGAGCATACATGCATAAATTATTTTTGCTCAAACAAATTTAATTAAACAAGTAATGATAAATGACTTAATTAAAAAAAACTTTGAAGTGACTTTGGTTTTAAAGCACTGAATTGAAGTGTTTGGTGATGTTATTTGTCCCTTTGGCCTTAAGTTGTAAATTGTTTTAAAGAACAACTATAAAACATTCAACATAAATAAGCACTTTTTTATTTAAAGCACCAAATAGAAAGATTCTTAATTATTTTTAAGCATGAAAAGGAGGTTAAAAATACTTATATAAGATCAAATTGGCACTTATCCTCATGGGTCCTACATAAAAAATGTGAGTCTTGTTTAGATTTAAAGCACTTTTATAAATGAGACAAGCAACTTTGGTTTAAGTGCTCTCGGGTTTGTGTTTTTAGAAAACACAATGACCATTAATGATCACTACTGACCTTTGCTAATTCTTGTAGACTATCATCAATTGAGTTCCAACCATTGCAAGTCAAAAAAAACCATTGACAGTACTTGTGAACCCTTAATCAATAATGTTATGATTAAAAAATGATGTTAGAATAAAATCTCTAGAAGTTAGGCCTCTGGATCGAAGCTATATTTAGACCAGAGACTTAAGAAACATATTTTTTTTGAAATAAACTTAAGAAAATATTCAAAATGAAAAAATTTAAATGGGTTTTCCCCTATAACCCAATCGATAATGATTGGTAGAACTGTCTGTGATTACTTAAAACCATTGATGGTCACTATGTGTGCAAACAAAACATGAGAAAACAAGCTTTAAAAATGAAGTTAAAGGACTTTTTGTTGACCTAATTTTGCCTCTTAGGCAAAATCTCGGTCACCTCATACACCTGCTTTACAGGCCAGTCATTTCAGGTTGCAAGGTCCACCTTCGGGTTTCGACAGCGCCGTTGCAGAGCATTGGTCATGAAAGGCAGCAAAAGACAGAGTCTTCAAACGTCCATGAGAGAAGAGAATAAAATGGAGCATTCAACACTTAGGCAAAAAGAAGGCAGAAAGAATGCAGAGGGCGGCAAAATCGCTGCCCACAACAAGGGTGAGCAAAATGAGCCCACATACACACATGCAGAGGGCAGCAAATTTTCCGCCCATAACACAAAGGCCATCGACATCGGCCGACATCGGCAATGCTGCCGCCGTCGGCATCTTACAGCGGCCGACGTCGACAGAACTGCCGCCATCGATAGTACTCAGAAGATGAAAAAGGAAAAAAGTCCCACCCTCAGGCGGCAAAGATGGAACCCCCACCCAAGGGCAGCGAAATGGAAAAGCCTGCCCTAGGGTAGAGAATGTGAAAAGCCCACCCTATGGTGGCGAATATGAAAACCTCGCCCCATGGTGGGGAAGGAGAAATTGCCGCCCAGAGCACAATACTGCCGACATCGACAGCTTTCACAAACCAACGTCAGCAAGACTTCCGCTGTCGGTAGCTTATCAGTCGATGTCGGTAAGAGTCCTATATAAAGTCCATGCAGCAGGCGGCAAATTTGCCACCCACAATAGATGGCGGCGAAAATCACTTGCAGTGCACGAGAAAAAGCCCGCCCAGCCACCAGAGGAGAAGACCAGCATGCAAAATGAGGCAACAAGCATGGTCTTGGCAAATTTGTGATGTCATCAATAGTGTTTTTCACTCTTCCCAATGAAAATTCTCTTGGCTCTTCTGCTATAAATACAGGGACTTAGTCATTTTCTAGGGATCTTCCAAACTTTTGTAAAGAGCACTGCTCTGCAAATTTTCCACCTGAATCAATAAAAATACAGTTTTTGCCTCCATCTTAGATTGATTTGTTGTGTATGCCATGAGTATTACCTGTGTTTAGTCATTGTCTTCCATGCTTTCATAGGTAATACCAACAGACCAGCTATCTACAGGTGCCAGTTCTATAGCTGAAAGGAGAAGAGCAATACTTGAGAAGGACAGAACAGAGTAAGTTGCTTATAAGTGTGCATTCCACAGCACCTAGGTAAACTTCTATTATTTATTTTCCATTATAGTCTCCCTATTTGTCTTAGCAGCCTGGTTCCTCTACCAGATGTGTAGAGTATACTTGCATCTTCTCTGATTCTGAGAGTGGATCTGGAAGGTCACCCCTTTATTTTGGTGTATCACCTCTTTTAGAGTAGGCTGTTTGCTTTCTTGCGCTTCCTTCCCTTTTCATCCCCCCCAGTATACCTATATACCTATATTTTTGTGCTGCTTGAAACAAACAAGATACATCAGAGGGAACTAGCCCATATCTAGAGACTCTCCTCTCCTGCTTCGCCGTCCCACATGCGAGAGAGGGGTTTCCATGTTGCGGGGAGAGGGAAGGAATCTGTGTTCCTGCCGCTGGGTGCACTTTCTAGCGTCAACAGTTTTGGCACGCCTGGTGGGACCATACTTTTATCAGTTTCTAATGCAGTAGTATTTCAGGATTGATGCTGGTCCTGCTGCAGTGATTTTCAAAAAATTTCTAGCATCTGGCGACTCCGCTGGTAAGAGCTCAGTGCTTTATTTTAAAACCAGTCACTTTTCTTCTATGCTAAAGGTTACCACAAGGTCAGCTTCAATAAGGGTCCCCTTTGAGTTCATTGATCTACCTTTAAACTCTGCTAAAAGGCTTAGGTTTGAAAGAACTCACCCTTATCCACTAGTAAATCCTCTTAGACCTGTTGCTAGGAACACCAACCCAGCTCAGCCACAAATACACCCTGTTCCAGCCATGGCATTGCCTTTTGCAGCTTTTCATGGTGAGAGCCCTTTAAACCTCCCACGCTATGATCTGATTCTAGGAATAGCTTTAAAAAATGTGCCCTCTTTTGATAGAGTGGGACCTATTACGGTTGTTGAGCATATCAAGAATATTGCCAATCTTTGCAATATTCACAACATAACAGAAGAAAACATTGCCATCAGACTATTAGCCTTGTCTCTGAAAGGGAAAGCTCTCGACTGGTACGACACCTTGCCTGTGAATTCCATACATTCTTAGAATGAATTGGGCACCTATTTAACTGATCGTTTTGGGTAAAAAAGTGATGGCCTCTCTCTTGCTAAGCAACTGACAACTATAAAAAGAGCTCCGCATGAGTACATGCAGGACTTCAATACGAGGTTTCAAAAGACTTGGGATAGAATTCCCATTCTGGTAAGGCCGACTCCCAGCTACACTTTCTTGTACTATCTAAAAGCATTGAATAGTGATATTGCTATGATGATCCAATCTATGGGGGGACACATACTGCCAGCTGCATATGACATAGCCATTGCGGCTGAAAATTGCTTGGTTCAAGCTAGAAAAATCGCCCCTAGGTCTCATATGCCACTTTTCCCAGAACTGCTGCCCCCAATTCAGGCTGTCGCTCCCATAATTGCTCCTCTACCTATCATTGAGAGGCCAGCTGCTATTCCATCCAATGAATTAAATGAATTTAAGGGTCTGTTGCAGAGCATGTCGAATGAACTTGTTGCCCTTAAAAGACAGCAAGCTCAAAGCCACAAGCTAAACCAGGGTTATCAAAATTATGGCCATGCCCCTAGACCCCCTTTCAAAATTATAACCAAGGTCAGGGATAACTCACTACAACCAGGGCTTATCAAAGTTATAACCCAGGTCCCTCTTCATCATCTAAATCTATGGTGCCTACTCTGAATAATCTAGTGCAGGAGCAGCCAGGTTGTTCAACCACGGGACAAGGTCAAGAGCAAGCTGTCCACATGAACGACATGTTGAAATTTTTCCAAAATTCAAAAAATTAGGCTACTGATTTTCCTCAATTTTTTGAGTTCCCAGCTCAACCCAACACAAGTAACAATCAAACTCAGCCAGATTCTACCCTGATAAATCACGAAGAGGGCGAGCTCTGTGCAATTAATCATGGGGGCACTGCAGGCAATCAGGGTGATTGCGTTGCAGCCAACACAAGATTTAAGAGAAGAGTAGTTGGGGAAGTGCAAGCTTCCCCTCAGGCAGCAATGAATCCTTCATCACACCCATTTCAAAAGGCCCCAATTGTCAGACAACCATTTGCACCTCCCGCTCCTCAGTCTACAGCTCCAGTCGGGATCAACCCAAAGGAAAACATGAAAGGAGTCAGTCCCCAAGTTAATATAGTTGAACAAATGAAGAAATTGCATGTAAGCATTTCTCTATGGGATTCATTGTCTCTTCTAGGACAAAAGGAGGTATTGAAGAAAGAATTACATGAGCTAGATTGCCAGGCCATCCCAACAGACACTAATAACGTCTTAATGATGAATGGGTAGCCTTCTGCTTCAAGTCAGGTAAAGAAAGAAGAAAAGACTCCCCCTTTTTATGTATCTTTAATCATAGGAGATTTATTAGTACATAATTGCATAATTGATAGCGGGGCCAACACTTCAGTAATGCCCAAGTGCATTGCTGATAAGATGGGGTTAAAGTATGAAGCCATGAACAAGGGAGTCTTGCAACTAGATGGGACACCTGCAAAGATAGTCGAAATCCTGAAAGGATTGAGTTTAACACTACATGCCTGTCTGACATTCTCGATCCCCCAAGATATAGTGGTAGCGGATGTTCCTCCATATTTTGCAATCTGTTTGTCAAGGGACTTTACGTCCAAGATAGGGGGCTATCTAGCAGCAAATTGGTCATACCTGGTTTTCAGAACCAAGTATGGAACTAAAGTGAAAATCGAGTCTGAGCCACTCTACAAAGACCACCTAGAGCCCTATTCCCCCAAGGCAGTGAATGTCAGTTACACTATCATTGATCTAGAAGACTCTCAAATGGACAAATCTTCATCTTCTACTCTTGAAGGAGTCACAGATCTACTCTTGGATGAGTGGGGAAGCGATAACTTCGAGCATGATCCTTATAAGTTTATTGAGGAGGCAGACCTTGGAGTCTATTGCTTGCATGAAGAAAGTGCCATCATGCCCAATATAATGAAAGAGAACAAAGAAGACCTTGGCCTGTGGCAGCTATACTTCGATGGTTCCAGAAGCAAACTAGGTGCTGGCAGTGGGGCAATGTTAGTCTCCCCTTCTAAAGAAAGGTACTTTTCAGCTTTCCGTTTCCAGTTCTCTTACACATGTAACGTTGTAGAATATGAGTCTTTGATTCATGGACTTGAGTGGGCAAGAAAGAGAGGGATCAAAAAATTGCAAATCCTGGGAGACAGTGAACTAATAGTGAACCAAATAAGAGGCCTAAACCTGACCAAGAACTCCTTACTGAAGTCTTACAAGCACAGAGTCTGGGACTTGATAGAGGATTTCCTTGCTCTTAACATTACCTCTATCCCCAGGGAACAGAATAAGCAGGCTGACAGGTTGGTAGCTGTTGGTGCCCAATTTGATGTTTCAAAAGAGATAAGCAGAGATTGTGGTTCACACCATTTAAAAGTGGTGGTTCGGCCTTCAATTCCAGACAATGTTACAAATTGGCAGGTCTTCGAAAGCGACCAGCAGATAGCTCTTTTCCTGCAGGAAGAAGCTGAGTTTATGGTCCACAATTAAGTGAAATTGCAGCAACAATATGGAAATCAGATTGTTCAATTGAAGAACAATAAACTCCCTAAGGGTCTGGTCACACTTGAAAGTATTTTCAATGGAGAAGACCAACTAAGAGATGACAAAGCATGCATCACTACCAAAGAGGAGAATTATGAAAAAGTTGAAATCTTCAAGGACAAGTTACTAGCGCTTGGTAAGGTCTGCACGTTCCAAGAAAGGCAAACTTTCATTCTATTGTGTCAGGAGTTCGCTGACGTCTTTGCCTGGAACTATAGCGACTTGAAAGGCTTCGATCCAAGGCTCGCCCAGCACACTATTGAATTAGATGAAGGCACAAAACCAGTCACACAAAAGCAGAGACCTGTTAACCTGATGGTCGAGCTCCTTATGCAGAAAGAATTGGCCAAGTTGATTGAGTCTGGCATTATATTTCCGATCAAACATTCCTCATGGTTGGCTAATTTGGTTCCAGTTAGAAAGAAAAATGGGGAGATCAGGCTGTGCGTTGACTTCAGAGACCTTAATAAAGTCTCTTTAAAAGATCATTATCCCCTTCCAAACATGGAGCAGATCCTCCAAAAGGTAACTGGTTCCGAACGCTTTTCCCTCCTGGATGGCTATTCGAGATATAATCAGATTCTGGTGTGTGACTTTGACCAATACAAAACAACCTTCACCACTAAATGGGGAACGTTCGCCTACCAAAAGATGCCTTTTGGGCTATCCAATGCTGGTGCTACTTTCCAGCGAGCCATGGACATGGCTTTTAGTGGTTTGATAAATAAGAACGTGCTAGTGTACCTCGATGATATAATGGTTTTCTCCAAAGAGGTAGGACAGCATATGAAGCACCTCAAACAGATTTTTGAGAGGTGTAGGGAATCTGGCATCTCCCTGAATCCAAAGAAATGTGTATTTGCAGTTCATAAGGGGAAACTTCTTGGCCACATTGTGTCCAAGGAAGGTTTGTCTATTGACCCTGAGAGAGTCTGCTCCATCTTAGAGATGTCCTTACCAAAGCACAAGAAAGGCCTGCAGAGTTTCTTTGGCTGGATAAATTTCATTCAGAGGTTCATTCCAAATTTTGCTGAAATAGTTAAACCCCTAACCTCCTTGCTAAAGAAGGGTGAAGAATTCAAATGGACAATGCCAAGAAAGGACAACTTTGAAGCTATCAAACAGGTTTTGACCCAGGCTCCCGCTCTAATCAGCCCCGACTTCAATAAAGACCTCAATCTCTATACCTTCAACAATGGAGAAGTAATATCTGCCATGCTTACCCAAGCAAATAGTGATGACCTCGAGCAACCACTCGCCTTCTTCAGCCAAGGGTTAGAGGACTTCGAAATTAGGTACACCTATGTAGAGAAGCAAGTCCTGGCAGTAGTGCACAGCCTGAAGAAATTTAGATATATGTTGTCAAATAGCAAGATCCATCTCATGGTTCCACATCCTGGCGTCAAAGATTTCTTGACCGATCAAGACTTAAATGAGAAAAGAGCGGGATGGATCACCAAGGTAATGGAGTATGACATAGACATCAAAGTCACCAAGTTGGTGAGAGGAAGGGGCCTGTGTGAACAGCTAGCCGCAGATTTGAGACAAAAGGATGAGGATAGCTTGTTGATCCATGATGCAGCCACTGTAGAAGAACCAGCTGTCGTAAGAGATTGGACACTGGACATGAGGCATTTCCTTCTTACGGGCGAATGTCCACAGGGTCTCGGTAGGGCCGAAAGAAGGTATTTTAAACTTTAGTCCCTTCCCTATGTTTTGATTGATGGAGTATTATTTAGGAAGGATCTCTCTGGGGTTCTCCTGAGATGCATTGACTCTAGTTAGACTGACAAGGTATTGGCTGAGTTTCACGATGGGCCAGCAGGCGGCCATTTCGCCCCTAAGACCACAACAGCAAAAATAATGAGAGCTGGCTATTTCTGGCCCACTCTCTTCAAGGATACCCATGCCTAGATAAGAAAGTGTCAGAAGTGTGCACTCTTTGACAGAAAGTAGCGATTGGATGCCATGCCCCTACAACCCATTCAAGTTGAACAACCATTCATGAAGTGGGGCCTGGATTTCATAGGGATGATCAATCCTCCCTCTAGCACCAAACACAAGTGGGTCCTGACTGCTATGGATTATTTCACCAGGTGGGTGGAAGCCATTGCTTTGAAGGAAGCAAATGAAAACGTAGTCCTAGATTTCTATGAGGACTTAGTGACATGTTTTGGAGTCCCAGCCACTATAATCTCAGATAACGCCTTGGCTTTTTTGGGAACCAAAACTAGTGAATGGGCGCTAAGGTATGGTATATATCTCAGCACTTCGTCAAATTACTACCTGCAAGGGAATGGACTAGCTGAGTCCACTAACAAAAATTTGATCAAGATTATAAAGAGGACCATGGAAGAAAATTAGAGAACTTGGCATGCCAAGTTGAAAATAGCTCTATGGGCCGATCGAATCACTCCAAAAAGATCAATCAAAAATTCTCTATATACGCTTGTGTATGGAAGGGAAGCAAGGCTTCCTATCTCGCTCGAGTTGCCAGCGCTGGACCTCGCTCATCAGCTGTAGCTAGAAGAAGGAAACAACATGGAGGTCAGATTGTGTGAACTAATGGAGCTCCAGGAGGTAAGGAATCAGGCCATGGTCTCTATGATCAGTCGCCAGCATCAGGTGAAAAGACATTTAGACAAGAAGTCTTCATCAAAAAATTTCACCAAAGGAGACATTGTCCTAAAATGGGACGAAGATAGAGCTAAGCCCGAAAAACATGCAAAATTTGATGCCCTCTGGAGCGGTCCTTACATGATTACTCAGTGCAAGTAGCATAACACGTTCCAGCTCTCCAGGTTGGACGGCGAAGAATTGTGTATCCCAGTCAATGGGATACATCTGAAGCATTGCCACTAAATTTTGGTTTGGCTGTACATAGTTTCCCTTGTTGTTTTCCCTATTTTCCCTAAGTGCAGTTTGCACAGTTAGTTGTTTTTAGTCTTGTGTGTTTCCCTTTGCAGTGGGGGTAAATTCTATATTTTTGATTTTGGAATCTTCTGGGCTGTTGTGAACTATCTTCAAAGTTACCATCTGACTCTGCACCTAATGGATATGCAAGGCAACTGGGTTCTAAGCATAGCAGGCACGCTTCCCCTGTGAGTTGCCAATTTGTTGACCCAATTTTGCCTCTCAGGCAAAATCTCGGTCACCTCATACACCTGCTTTATAGGCCAGTCATTTCAGGTTGCAAGGTCCACCTTCGGGTTTCGACAGTGCCGTTGCAGAGCATTGGTCACAAAAGGCAGAGTCTTCAAACATCCACGAGAGAAGAGAAGAAAATGGAGCGTTCAACACTTAGGCAAAAAGAGGGCAGAAAGAATACAGAGGGCAGCAAAATTGCCGCCCACAACAAGGGCAGGCAAAATGAGCCCACATACACACATACAGAGGGCGGCAAATTTGCCTCCCATAACACAAAGGCCATCGACATCGGCCGACGTCGGCAATGCTACCACCATCAGCATCTTACAGCGGCCGACGTCGGCAGAACTGTCGTCGTTGGCAGTACTCAGAAGATGAAAAAGGAAAAAAGTCCCACCCTCAGGCGGCAAAGATGGAACCCCCGCCCAAGGGTGGTGAAATGGAAAAGCCCACCCTAGGGCGGTGAATGTGAAAAGCCCGCCCTATGGCGGTGAATATGAAAACCCCGCCCCATGGCGGGGAAGGAGAAATTGCCGCCCAAAGCACAATACTATCGACATCGGCAGCTTTCACAAACTGATGTCAGCAAGACTGCCACCGTCGGTAGCTTATCGGCCGATGTCGGCAAGAGTCTTATATAAAGTCCATGCAACGAGTGGCAAATTTGCCGCCCACAACAGATGGTAGCAAAAATCACTTGCAGTGCATGAGAAAAAGCCCGCCCAGCCACCGGAGGAGAAGACTAACACGCAAAACAAGGCAACAAGCATGGTCTTGGCAGATTTGTGATGTCATCAATAGTGTTTTTCACTCTTCCCAATGAAACTTCTCTTGGCTCTTCTGCTATAAATACAGGGACTTAGTCATTTTACAGGGATCTTCCAGACTTTTGTAAAGAGCATTGCTCTGCAAATTTTCCACCTGAATCAATAGAAATACAATTTTTGCCTCCATCTTGGATTGATTTGCTGTGTATGCCATGAGTATTACTTGTGTTTAGTCATTGTCTTCCATGCTTTCACAGGTAATACCAACAAACCAGCTATCTACAGGCACTAGTTCTGCAGCTGAAAGGAGAAGAACAATACTTGAGAAGGACAGAATAGAGTAAGTTGCTTATAAGTGTGCATTCCATAGCACCTAGGTAAACTTTTGTTATGTATTTTCCATTATAGCCTCCCTATTTATCTCAGTAGCCTGGTTCCTCTACCAGATGTGTAGAGTATACTTGCATCTTCTCTGATTCTGAGAGTGGATCTGGAAGGTCACCCCTTTATTTTGGTGTATCACCTCTTTTAGAGTAGGCTGTTTGCTTTCTTGCACTTCATTCCCTTTTCATCCCCCCCAGTATACCTATATACCTATATTTTTGTGCTGCTTGAAACAAACAAGATACATCAGAGGGAACTAGCCCATATCTAGAGACTCTCCTCTCTTGCTTCGCCGTCCCACAGGCGAGAGAGGGGTTTCCATGTTGCGGGGAGAGGGCAGGAATCTGTGTTCCTGCCGTTGGGTGCACTTTCCAGCGTCAACACTTTTTAATGACAAATGGAAATTTAGAATTTTCATAGTGTCTTCCTTGCTAAAATGGATTCTATTATCCCATCAGACATGCTAAGATGTATGATAGATTATAAAGAGGATCAATGCAAATATTAGTCATGAAAACTCACAAAATAATTCATAAGAATTGATAACCTAATCCAAAATATTCATGTGGGGTTTACTAATGATAATGAAGAATAAATTGAAAGAAATCAAAAATAATTACCTTCCTAAATTGATTCAAGTGCCCAATATTGGCTCTAAACATGTTCTCCCCTTGATCTAATGCTCTTATCTTTGTCAATAATGGCTTCTTTATTCTTCCATTACCTCAATAACACTATGTATAACCTAGGATCATTAGAATAATTATATAATCTAGCCTATCAAATTAATCTCGTAAATAACATAAATGATCAACACAAAAGGATGTGGAGATAATTCTGCATTATAACTCCACAATAATTTTTCTTGAAAATGATGGTGATAGGTCTTCTATTTATAGATTTTGGAAATGGGCTAAGATCAACCATGACCATCCATCTCAAGATTGATATGTGTGGCTATGGATTAATATAATATTTGTAATTAAATCTATAAATATCTTCATGTCAATTTGGAGGAAAAAATATTAATTAGGCATGGGTGACCCATAATCCTAAATTTTTATACATTTATGGCTTATGGATGCCACCCTATAGATGATGTCACTAGGTGATGCAGATATTAAAAATCATTTTTTAATATTGAAATAACTAATAAACTCCATGGAAAATCCATTTAATCTCTTGATTTGAATTAATTAGCCTTAAACAAGATTAATCAATATTTATGCAATTCTTTGGAAATTAGCCCTTAATTAATCAAAATGGTCAAAAAGTTATATTACTGAGTCATAATTTGACTTAGGAAAAATTGGAAGGTGATTTTAGATGAGTTGGAACCGTATTCCTATTTAGGATGTTAACATAAAATAAAAAGGGTACATGACATGTACTATAGAATTAGAATAAAAGAGTGATTCAAAGCACAAAAAGGTGAAATCATCATTTTGACTCAAAATGAATTGATCAAAGTTAGGAATCACATAAAATGCATTACCCCGTTCAAGGGTAAATTAACCTAAATAGGCACTTTTATAGGACAAGCTTGAATTATTTAGTGCATTTTTAGTGATTTTGGCCTAAATTATGCATTTGAGTGCAAATCAAGTAAGATTGATAATTTTAACACAAATGGTGATAGGAATTGGATGTCTACACTTTGTCCCTATTTGAGAAGGTGTAATAATACATTCAATAAAAGCAACATATTTTCAAATAAAAAAGTTGTCAGAAAGAAATTGGAAATGACCCATGATGCCCCTTCGAGAGGACATACTAGGATGGAAGATAAGGGTGGAGTCTCAAAAAGAGAGAGAAAACAAAAGATTAACCCATGGAATAGTTCTTATCCAGATGAGCTAATGCTTGCATGTGTGGTTACCATCAATGATAAAAATATAACTAGAGGTATAATGGGACCTAAATATGGGGATAATGGGAAGGATTCAATCCATAAATGTAAGGGACACACTTTAAACACACCCAATTTGAGAGTATAAATTGCATGCTTACAACATTGATCAATCCCAAGACAAGTTATACACTAAAACATTTCCATCATGGGAAAAAGTATAGAGAGCTTGGAATTAGAGGAAAATGAAAATGTGGTATCGAAAATAGATGATAATAAGAAATACCCTGATGGAGTAGATTTGATCATGATAAGGCAGTTGTTCCCTAGTAAGGATAATTTTGATTATTAATCAAGAATAAATAATGGTTTTCCCCTGTAGGGCTGATTTTATTATTATGGTAAGCTCAAATGTGGTGCCCTAGCATGGGTAAATTATCAAGAAACTAGCTTAAAGATATAACCTAAAACATAGGTTAAAGTGAGTAGATACAAACTTAGATATGATGGTGTAATGGTCATGAAGCCACAAAAAACCATGCATACACGAATGAACAAAGTGATTAAAGAGATGAAAATAAGAATGAAGATGGCTGAGCTGACCTCAATAGAAATTGATCACTACCTACATAGTTCTATGGATGCATGTTATAAATTTAATTTAACTTCAACCTAATGTAGTTTACCCAGAATTGGGAGAGGATGGAATGAGGGATTATGAAAATTAACCAAAGATTGATTAGACTCATGATATATGTGAATATATATATTTCTAAGCATAGAGTCAAGTACTAAACCTATTGAGACTAGTTTATGCATAGTGATCTTGAGATCTATTCATCAGAGCTGTGTTGACATTAAGACTCAAGTCTAGAGCACAAAGTTGCTATTGTAAAATAAATTAGGCATCATAAGTATGAAAAACTCATAATGACATGGTATTTTAGATGCACATATCTGGTTCAAATGTGAATACCTATAACTAAGGATAACAGTAAACAATGACCAAAACTAGAGTTACAACTATTTACATTTAAACAAAAATGCAAAGATAAATAAAAAGACAAACATAAATGAACCTAACTTATAATCAAGAAACAAACGATCAAGACTTAAGTAGGTATAATAATGTTTAAAAACAAAAATCAAGAACATCTTAACGATATAGGATCAATATATAAATAATCAAGATCTATGTGGACCATCAAGATGTTCTTGAACACAAAAGAGAAAATCAAAATTAAACAACAAAACAAAACACCAATAAAAATAAAATAATTAAAAAGGTTTAATAACAACTTAATAGCATGAGATCAAGATATGAATAATCAAGATCCATGTGGATCATCAAGATGTTCTTGAAAATAAAAGAGAAGAGTAAAAACATATAGGGAAACACAAGACGAAGGTGAGACAAGAAGTATTAAAAAGATAAAAGGAGAATAAATAAATGAAGAGGTGTAAAAGCATAACAAAACACCAATAAAAAACAAAAAAACACCAATAAAACCCAAATAGACACACACAAGAAAATACCAATTTAGTGTGGTTTAAAAACAATTGTTCATGCATGTGTGGGAGAGGCGTTACTTTCCACCACAATGTAACAAAGAACAAGGAAAGAAAAGTTATTCCATATTTAAATAGGAGTGATAAAAGAATAAATGGGGGAAGAAAATAAAAGGAAGGGGTTGACCAAGCTGAATGTAGATGTACAAGATAAGTAGATGCTACTTATATAGTTTTATGGATGCATGTTCCAATATAAACTTCAGGCCAAATGTAGTTCACCTCGGAAGTGGGATAGAAGACATGATGATGATTAGAAATATATGATTAATATTGTAGAAGAAAAGAGAAGACTTTATAAATGAGATTGATCTTACAAAATGGTAAGAGGTACAAGATAAATTATAAAATGACAAGCCAATGGGACTTAATTTTCTTGAAAAATGGTAAGAGCATGATATGATGGGATGAGAGAGAATTATTTTGAAAAATGGTAAGTACATGGGACAAGATGACTTGTACAATGGAAAGTCAGTAAGATAAAATTCTTGCAAAATGATGAGCATGACGATCAAAATGTACAAAAGTTGAAGACAATGTTTTTGTTCTTTTGTGGATCATTTTCTAATGTTTTTGTTATTTTTGAGATAAAATATGTACAAAGGGGGAACAAACTAGTCAAGGAGATGCTCATTTGAGAGTATAAGTTTTAATAAATAGCTAAACCACCTGTAATGGCACATGCTCACTAATTGATGAGAGAAAGGTTCCTAAAAAGATAACAATGATCATCAAAAAGTAAACAATGTAATATAAAATAGTGTGCAACATGAAATCAATTTTAAAAACCATGTGGTAGGCAAAGATCCTGAGCTAAAAAGGTGCTCTTGTTAACTTATTTGTAGAAAAAAATATGAAATACTATCTTAGTTGAACTGATTTATAGAACTAACATTGAAGGTATTCATAATGCTAATGAGACATGACCAGGATCATAATTGGTCAAGGGATAAAAGTGTTCAAGTTATAACAATCCCAAGACATAACAAAGAATATGGTTCTAAAAAATAATATTTTAAAGAATAGGGTCCAATGAATAGATGGTCTGGGGTGGGATAAATATTATGGTGCTCGAGAAGATGATCCAAAGAATATGGTTCTCAGGGAGAAAGGTCCAAGATAAGATAAAATGTGTTCAGAGTGTCAATAGTGTAAAAGCTTTCATTATCCAGAGTTCATGGTAGTATAAAGTGGTGGGATAAAATAGTTCAGCATAAGTTTCCCCTAAGTAAGGGGTCTTGTAGATAATGGTTCAAATTTGTTCATGATTAGAACCTCTTAAAGTGCATGATGTTCATGGGCTCTAAAATTTATTCACCATTAGGTTTAACCAGTCTACATGCCCCTAATCCATAGTTTCTCATGATAACAAATGGTCCCAACCAATTAGGTTGAAACTTACCTTTTTTTTTGCATTTAAAATTTATGTTCTTTTGGTTCTCTTTCAAGACCAAATCACCAATTTCAATGCTATATACCTAGAGATATGATATATTAATGTATATGGGCTGATGGATATGTTGACATGTGGCACACATCCCCTTAGTTAGTTCTATGGGTCCAATATATTAGGATAATAGAGTAACTTGTGAAATTAGTGCATTGGGTAATAGTTGACCTACTTTGGGATTAGGAGGTTACTCATCCATTATTAGTTAGATAGAGGTATATATTAAGGATATGATTATCATTATAAAGGTATCAAGTAAGCATTGAGTTTTATATTGTAAGAGGATATTGGAAGTTGTTCCCTTGAAGATATTTTGTGGAGTTATTCTTTCCTAAAGGAGTATTGTATGGTGTTGCCCTACCTTAAGGGTATTATGTTTATCCATATATTAAATATTTGGATAACTTGGTCCACCAATATCTATTGTTTTATGTTTATCTACATTATATTCTACATTATTTCTAAATATTATAAGTGTGGATCATAACAAGTAGTATTAGAGCCTTAATTTGGGTAATTTGTGTTGAGAAAAACCCTAGTTTTTTAGAATCATGAATATATTTCAATATATTGTGAATTATTGCATAATTATTTTAATATATATGAATAATATTACAAGGAAGTCTCAGTAAAAAATTGATCCTTTATGATCAATTTTGAGGGAGCTACTCATATTTTAGGGTTTGTACTCATTTCATCATATATTTTGAAATATATGGAATGTTTTGGTGAAATTTTTATTAATATTGTATCATAATACAATAAATCTACGAACAAAATTTCTTATTTTTTTGTTTTATTTGGAGTGAGTTATTGTGATTTTATGGTTTTTTATATATTCACTCTATAGGTCAAAATTTGTGGAAAGTTTTAACAAATTTTTTACTAAAGTTTCACTATCATAAGGTGAATCCATATTAAAAATTTAGGACTATTTTGATTATTTTTGAATGAGTTGATGATATTTTAAGGTATTTTATTAACCCTAGTTTTTTTTTTGTGGATAATTAAGTAGCAAGTATTTTTAGGGGAAGATGATATTGATGATAGAGAATGGTGGATCCTTTTTAAGGAGAATAATACTCAAATAATTTTGAGGCAAACATGTTTGTCTCTTTCTTTGTTTGGGCCTGCACAACATTGGTTTAATCAGTTGAGCTTTATATAAATATATTTTTCATGGGAAGAAATGAAACAAATCTTCCTAGATCGATGGGATATAAAAGAAAAAGAGGATGAAGAAGAGGAAGAAAATAATGATGGTAATGAAGATGTTAAAGAAGAAAAATTAGTGGAAGAAATTAATTACAATGAAGAACATGCAATCGAAGAAAAAGAAAAGAAGGAAAATGTGGAAGAGGTAGAAGAAAAGGTGGATAATGTCAAAGTATTAGAAAAAGTTGAGGTATATAGACACCCACATCATCATTAGAGGAAACAATCATGGAACTAGGTGAGGGAGTGTCATAAAAATAATCATTTTAGTTATACATGAAATTAGATTTCCAATCACTATGGATATGCATGGAAGCCAAAGAAGAAATACTATGGTCAGGCATAGAATCAAAGCAATATAGTGCCTATGGAACATGGAATGAATGGGGAAATCACTATGACTATGAATGGAAGAATACCTAATATGGTCATGGTTGGAATCAAAGTAGCATGATAGAATATGGTACATGGAATTAAAATAAGAATAATTACGCATGGACACCAAAGCAATATAGTTATGATCATGAACAAAATCATAGGAGCACAATGGATTTTAGAAACAAACTTGGAGAGTTATCACCTGTCAAGATCACATATGGATGGTTATTTGATTGAGATTGGAGACATGTGTGCAATGATTTTAGACACACTCATTATTTGGTTTCTTCCTATGTTTTGGGGATGAAACATATCAAGGAGGGAAGTAATGCTATGTACCTAGGGATATGATATATAAATGTATATGGGTTGATAGAGATGCTGACATGTAGCACACATCCACTTAGTTAGTTATATGGGTATAATATATTAGGATAATTGAGTAACTTGTGGAATTAGTGTATTGGGTAATGGTCAGCCTACATTAGGATTAAGAGGTTACCCATCCATTGTTAGTTAGATAAAGGTCTATATAAAGGAGGTGATTATTGTTGTAAAGGTATCAAGTAAGTATTGAGTTTTATATTGTAAGAGGATATTGGAGGTTATCCCCTTGAAGAGATATTATGGAGTTATTCCTTCCTAAAGGAGTATTATATGGTGTTGCCCTACCTTAAAGGTATTCTATTTCGGCATATATTGAATATTTGGATATCTTGGTCCACCAATATATATTGTGTTATGTTAATATACATTATTTTTAAATATTATAAGTATGGCTCGTAACACTCAAAATCCCAAGGGATAATGCACTTATTATAGATTCTATGCAATCTGTTTTGATAGGCCTGTAATTTTTCTAGGGTATCCAAACACTTTTCATCAAGAAGTTCTAGTTCTTGTAACCTTGAGAATTTGTATGCTTCATCATCTTCAATATGATCAAGTGACACTTACAATGATGTCAACTCAATCTCAATTAGGATAATATCTTCTATGCCATAGATAAGGGAGTATGAATTGGCCCCTATTGGGGTTTGATGACTGGTTCTATAAGCCTAGAGGGTAGGAAAGATTTATAAGTGATAATTATGGCTAATATCATTGATAATCTTCTTTAAAATGGATATAATGGTTTTTTTTATGCCTTAGCTTATTTGTTTCCTTGTGGGTTATATGGAGTTGATTTCTTGTACTTGATCTTGAATTTTTCACAAAGAGATTTTACATCTTGGTTTACAAAGGATCCACCATTATCAAATATAATGCAAGTTAGGATATTATATCAATAGATGATATGGGAATGGATTAACTTCACTATCTACTTTCTAGTGACATAAGTGAGAGGAATAACCTCAATCTATTTAGTAAAGTATTTGATAGTAGTCAGAATGTGTTTATGGCCATTTGAAGATGTTGGGTTTATTTTCTAGTTGAGATTGAGACCCCATGTTGAGAATGACTATGGTGTTGTGATTGGCTATAGTGGTAAAGAAGGTGCACATATCAAATTTACATATTATTGATAAGAAATACACTTCCTTACATAATTATAAACATCAGTCTCCATTTTTGGCCAATAATATCCTATTTTGAGGAAATTATTTGCTAAAACTACACTATTGGTGTGGGCCCCACACATTCCTTCATAACCTCCCTTAACACTAGTGTGGATTCTCTCAAAGATAAATAATAAATAGGTGTTCCATCATAGCCTTTATGATAAAACATGTTTCTAAAGAGAGTTTAATGTGATAAGCAGTGATGGAATAGATTCTACTAGTTATTGGATAGGTCAGTTGGGAATACATGATTCAAAGTTATGATCATTTGGATAGGTGGGAGAATCACATGGATTGATACCACTAAATTCTAGGGTGAAGTAAGTTAGGTTGTATTAACATTTTGGGTTCAGGTAGGGGTCAAAGAAGGGTTATTAGACACTAACAGTGGTAGATTATCTAGAGGATGTGTTACGTTGGTATCATAACCCATTGGAGGTGGATTTTTGGAAGAGGAAACCATGGTTGCAATAAGTACTTCAGGTCCCTCTAGGAGCATACCATACAAAAATTGATAATATTGGGTTTGAGGAGAAACAAAAATTCATATGGATTGAGTAATAAGATAATGATTGAGGGAACTTGGATTACTATCCAATAAACTAGCAAATTTTAGGTCTCCCTGTGTATAAAATTAGGGAATGTCTTCCCCAATATATTTAGGAGAGATAAGAGGACTTGGTGTGTTCTCCATGGATGAGGATGAGGTATGATATTTGGTTTGTTTCAATGATTTTTTTTGCATTAAAATGATGTAGCACTGAAAAAGAAACAAATAATAAAATTTAAATACACATAATTATTTTTGATTATCTCATTTTAGTAAAAGAAGATACACACTCTATTAAATGTGCTTAAATATTTTTACTTAAAAAATAAATAAATTTAGAATGTGATGGGGGGATGGGTTAATGAAGGTACTAAGTAATGTTAAGCTAAGGCTTGTTTCAGGTTTTGTTTAAGGCTGGGAATCTCTTTATATGCAAAGTTACATTGAGTCTCGATTCCATGTTGGAAGGAAGTGCGTGGCTTGGTATTGGGGTATAAAGGTGTTGGGTACTTATCCTTTATACTTATTTTCATTAATTTTTATACTCGATTGGTACACTGAGTCATTTTTCCCCTTGATGATGTAATCCAAATAGGTCTACCTAGGTAGGAAATGTTTTGATGTTTGTTTTAAGATTACTATGGTTTGGTCATGTGTGAGAGTGTGACTATCACGATGTATTAATCTGCCTAAATTAGTCTATGTAGATTATCTAAACAAGTAGGAAGATTAATGCAATTATTTTTAGACTTTTAAAAAAGGAAAGTAAGAATTTTGTATTTTATCTTTTTTTAATGCAAACACACAATCAAGAAAATGTAACTAGCTAATGATTTCACAATGAAACACAAGAATCATGACACCTAGGGGTTCCACTGATGGTACCAAAATGTTTTAGTGTATTTTCATTCATTTCTTTAATAAATAAAAATTGTGATATAGGGTTTTAAAGGGATACCTATGATGTGGGTTGTGCACTATTGACCCAATGAAGTGGGAACTCCTTTTTGGCTAGGAAATATTACCTATACACAAGAGACAACTCAAAAAAATTAATTAATAAGATAAATGAGTGGGTTGCCTGGTACTAGACTAGTCTTCAGAAGTGGTACACTTCCTCACAAGGATGTCAAACCACTATTTTATGTAGTTAAATGAATAATATAATAATATAAATTTCAATAAAGTAGATGATAATATAGATGTGGTACTAAAATGAAATGGATTAATCTATTTCATATATGTTATCAAATTATTCATTCCAATAATCTATAGTTAAATCTTATTATTCCTATATTATTTATAATTGTTTAGTGACTAATTCTAGAGTAGGGGAAAAGATAATTGCACAAAGTCCTAGCTCAAAATAAATATCACTCTGATCAACAAAGAGTGGATGGGAGACTATGGGTAAATCATATATGGAAACCACATCATGTATAACACCTAGAAATGCCATATACAAATAGAGATTCATGATTTTAAGACCAAAAACAACTAATTGAAATTAATTTGGATTGTTAAGCTAGACTCAGATTGCAAAATGAAAGTAAAAACATAGGGATCGATTCCAATTATCTCAGAATCATTATCGATTATACTAATTGATGATGATTCATTTGAGGAATTACCATCAATTATGATAGTGGAGAAAGAAAGCTCAAGTTGGGGCCTAAATGTGGTATTTAAGGGATTCTAAATGGATTTAAGAATATCTAATTATAATCTAGATAAATTAAGGACAATAAATAGAATATAAATAAACAATACATGAATCAAAATATATTCAAATGAATAATAAACTTACCTCTAAAATGCTTTCAATATTGCATAGAATTATTACATTGATGTGGATGTTTTTAATCTTTTAATGAGTGGGGATGGAATAAGACATGTATGTTGTTCTTATATAGGTAATCTATGGAAATTTATCTAGCATTGTAGTGTATGAATTTGGGATCCTTCTATTTGAGGGTGGTTTGAGTTTAAATCAACATCAATCCTAATAAGATCAATGATGATCGTAGGAATCAATGTCGATCCATTCTATGTTTACCAAGTTCATTAAAAAAATTCCAATTCATAGGTTTAAACTTAATCCTAGGTTATTTTAAATGAAGTTTGGCTAGGGAGGGTTGTTAAGAGGTTAAAAACAACTCATAATTTTGGGGAGATTTGACTAGACTTAGGGAGGGTTAATTAGTTTAAATTAATTACCTAGGTAAAAAGTAATTAGTAAAAATAATTACATGAAGTAAGATAATAATCAGTAAAAAAAACTTAACTAATGTAAAAAAATATGGGGAAGTGGTAAGACACATTTATTCATACTAATATAATAGTGTAAATTTATAGTGTCTACACTACTAATCCTTTATTTTACAAGTCGCCTATCAAATATATTATAATTTTGAAACCCATCTTATATATATATAATGTTAATTAATTAGTTAATCAACTTTTTATCTACTTGTCTATACTCGAGGGCTAAAATGGTGTATGCTCTCCTCCTCACATCCTAAAAATGAGCCCTAGAGGATAAAAACCACTAAAAAACCCTCCCATTTTTTGTTTTAGGGGAAACATGATGTGGAAGTGATATCCATGCACTTTTCATAGTATTAGGGGTTGGTGATATGGATTTCATCACTGTGTATTCAACCACACTTCATTTTATGGTAGAGTATAAAAATTAGGGTGAGCTATCATTAGGCCAAGTGATCAACCCTATATAGGTCTTCTATAAAGGGAAAGAGTTAATTATCTAACCCAAGCATTAGACAACAAACTACATGGATTTAGACCCCATATACCTAGTATATATTGGGTATGCCCCTAAAGAGCTAGTCAAACCTAATTTAGGACTTTTGACCATAACAAAAAACTTGATGATGGATTCAATATCAACTCTCAAGTGATCATTATGTTAAAATGGGGTTGACAAGGTTTGGGATATATGTAATGGGATACCATATTACATCCTCACCTATGAAGTGGTTAAATAGTGTAGTCATCAAGTTACACTCCTGCATCAGTTTACTAATCTTAGGTTTGTGGTTTGATTGATTTGGTGTGTATTGTGCTAGACTAGTGTTATCTATGAGTTGAGTCAGCATTTCACCCAAACCTATACATGGCTATCTAGGTCTCCTATCATCATATTATCTATATTATGTTTCCTTCTACATTTTATCCTTATCCCCATCTTGTACATTCTTATAAATCATGTAAATATTTATCTACATTACCGGTTATCATATTTTGTATATCCTAATCTACTTTATCCTTCATCATATCTTGTACATCATTAATCTTTTATAATCTTGTATCTCTTGTAAATTTTATCATCCCATCTTAGACATATCCTAATCTAGTTTTACCTTGACATACTCATATTTATTTATCACCCTATCTATTACATACTTATCTTATCATTATCCTTAATCTCACCTAGTATTAACACATCTAGATAGATCCCATATTACTTTGTCTTGATTTATTATCCTACAATACACATAGTTAGATTTTTAGGTCACACACTTATCCAAATCATACTCATCATACCCCTAATCATTAGTTCATCAGCATAGAATTATCTTGATCTAAAATCATCATTGATCCCTCCATTTATCCCCATCTACCCTTCATCACATAATCCTATATCCATTTTGAGCAATTTGGTCTAAGTCTTGACCTAGTCCTTGGTCATATCATCCATCTTAGTCCATTACATTTTGTCTATCACCTATCACTCCATCATATTTCCTACTTAGTTGATATTCTGTTAACAAATTCTCATTTTGTTAGTTTTACTCTAGCATTTAATTATCCTTAATCAGGTCATCTCTAATCTAGTCATCTTACCTATTTATAACTATCACTCATTTAATTTTCATCTTGTTAGTTTGAATGTAGGCACTAGTCAAATCCACATCCTTTTTCTATCTTTAAACTAGGAATTGTTGATAGATAATTATCACCTATCATACTATCTATTTAAAATCTAATCCTAGTTTGACATCATAATTCATTTAGTCTATCTCATCCTCACCCATCACCTATCATACTAGCTCAATAATTTATATTTAATTTGTCTAATAACCATATTTTTACCCAAACTCTACTCTACCATCAAATTAACCCCCTTTTATCATTTGAATACCTTTCATTCATTGTATACCCACATGGATTTGGACCGAATTCTCATGGAACAATAACTATTTACCAACAAAGATAATATTATTTTATGGGTCCTAGAAATTGGTGCCTACCTACTTGCAGACCTCAAGCCCATCAAGCCTAAATTAACATCCCCTATCCTTTCCCATCAATAATATCCATCTACACCTAGCCCACATGCTAACCCATCATAGTCATCCCCATTATCCATTCATCATAACCATAGTCATAACATCCCCTAATATACAAGTGATGAGGTCACTTTATCTCAATAATATATCTTTGACAATAAGGATGAGTGCCTTTTATGGCTATAGGAGATGGGTTTCCACCTTCACAATGATTTTTAACCCTTAAACCTAAGGTCAACTACCAAACAAGTTCCTCATCAACCCTTATTCACATCCAATTCTTGTGATATCCAATACCATTCCAATCCCCCATCCACTAGTCCTAGTACTAGTCATGACATTCCTAGTCAATATACTAATAAAGAGATTGCCTTATTTAATAAATATATTATTTACAACAAGGATGTAGTCCTTTTGCATCTCTTAAAAATGGGTACCCAACTTCTTATAGGCTTCCACCCCATTTAACTAATCTTACCTCCAGTTCATACCTATCCACAATCCAATCCTCTATTTACTAATCATAATCCATCACAAATCCCCCATCCTACTAACAAATGAAAGTCTAGTTTATCACCCTCATCTAATTCTCATTCATCTCCTAAACAATCACACACACCACCATCTCCCAATATCATGACATCACCATCACATTCTTCCAGTCCTAAATCCATCACTTCCACATCCAACACTATAGACAAGCAATATATCCCTCTCTTAATATCCATATAAGCCCTATTATGGAAACTAAGGCCATAGGCATGATTTTCTACCCAAAAACAATACCTCTAGATTTATCCAAATATACACCGTCATGGTATCAAGTAGAATAATTTTGTCTATAACATAAAGTCCCCAAGAATTTTATTAGTAGATGTCCCCCTTTTATATATTATGCCCAAAACTTAATTGATAATGGGGACATTAAAATTGAGGTTGAATCAAATACATCTACACCTAGGAGTGTGAAAAAAAGGGTATGCCAAGGCACACTTTCTAATCATGATTAAGATTCTTCCCTTTTCAACCAAGGTCATGACCCCAATCCTCACCATACCATAAAAATCCCTATATATTATTCACATTAAATCTCCCATTTTCACAAATCCATTAAGCCTAAATCATTTATTCATAAACCCAAGGTGAAAAAGGTACTTATAGGCAATAATTCTATCCAAAAGGCTCTCTCTATGGATACTATCAAGTTACCATCTATCTCTAGTATCACATTAACATCATATTTGATAGAGTTAGCATCAGAATGGTCATCTATGTTAGGATCATGTCACTAGAATATGAATCAAAATACACATCAAAATCATCATCCCTTATAGAAAATTAAAGTCACATTAACACCTATCTTTTTGAGGATGTCTCTAAATCAAATGAAAACTAATTAGAAGTATTTCAGTGAATTTTTGCTTATATTTTGAAAAGGGAAGAATAAGAAAATAAATATGGGTATGGTTAAAAAACCTATTTGATTATGTGTACATTGAATTAGACTATTGTGAAGAGCTTCTCTTTAGCTTGGGAGGATGACCTACAAATAAGATAACACTAAATAAAATAGTTAGTTAGATAGATAGATAAGTATATTGCCTAGTGCTATCTAGAAACCAAAAGCAAGAGCTTCCTTGGGAGCCACCAATCCACATGTTTTAAACAAATAAGTTTATAAATAGAATGATAAAATACTTGCATCAATAATCAAAAGTTACTTAAATTAAACACAATAAGTGCTTGCTAAAGAAATAGATTATAAATAACTAATATAACAATAAGTAAGTCAACACTAGTGCTAAATGGGTTAGGTGTGATTTAAAAAACTAGACATGGGTTTATGAATAGATAGGGACATATAAAACTAGATTTGGATGAGGGTAAGAGGGTGAAAATAAATTTCTATTATTTTTTGCCATAGTGACTATCGGTGATTGGGTTTACCATCAATGGTTAAGGTGACTATCAATGGTCAAGGTGATTGTTGGCAGTTGGATAGACCATCGATGGTTGAGACAACCATTGGTGGTTACTATGTGTAGGTTTGTGTTGGTAAATGGTCAGACTGATGAGATCACAAAGTTGGATTCTAAGAGATGGGTTGGTGCTAGGTTAATAATGAAATATAAACAAAGTAAATGAATATAAAAAAATAAATAGTTATCTTGTCAGAGGTTGATATGGTGATTGGTTGAGGTGGTTAGTCTATTGGTGGATTCTATAATGATTCTAACAAAGAAATGGTGTTTGGATATTCATGGAGGAATGGCAACAAGTAGGTTCTTTGACATGATATCTAGATTTTTAGATTGCTAATGATGATTGACCTATAAAAAAGGAAGTCTAGATGCATAAGATCTTGACAATAATTGTAGAGGCTCTTCACCTCCCTACTCTCTTATTATAAGTAAGGAAGGAGAGGTGCTAAAAGACATTAACTGGGTCTTTTAAATTTAAATCATGTATGTAATGGCTTACACATGGATTTAGATGAGATTTTTTTAGAAAATTAAGGTAGATGGTTTGCATGTTATTGGTTAAGGAGGTGCACCCTAACCATCTATGGTCAAGGTGACCATCAATAGTCATCTTGATCATCGATGATTGAGGGCCAAGGCAAAAAAGTAGATCAAGGGGTAGATTAAGTTAGTAAAAAATAACTATAGTTATGCTTAGTTTGTGGTCAAAAGGTCAAATTAGTCCCAAGGGGCTCCTAAGGTGGTCCAGGGGAATTTCAATATTCAAAATTATGGTGTGTAGATTTATAGTGTCTACATTTTATCTCTTTTTATTTTTTGGATTTGAATCAATAAGTTGCAAAACAAAAATGGATTGCTAGTCAAAGGTTTAGTTACCCTGAGTTCCCCTTTAAAATTGAGATTCAATGAGGTAAAATATAATTAGGTGTGGGTTTGATAAGGTGGATAAAGGTGATGATGAAGATGAGTTTCATAAAGGTGGGTGATAGGTTGAGCACTTGAGGCACAAATGTGTGCACAACATGTGACAAAAAAGTGTAATAGCTAAGATCATGTATAGACTAAGTTGCCATAATTGGTTAAATTAGGGTTAACGTTAGAAGGATAAGTGATAAGTGTATCATGTGATCATATTTAGGCATTATGGTTGGGTACACTCATAAACATAAGTATCCTAGGTAATGTCTATGATTCAGTGGGTATCCAATGCAAGAAGTGCTCCTGATGAAAACACAAACTGGTCAAGTGTCATGGATATCTGAGGTAGGAAGTTCTCCTGAGAAGACACAAGTGGGTGTGGTATGCGATAAGTGGAATAGGTAAAAAAAGTGGTCAACATGGAAATATTATCATTATATTCAAAGGACCAAGGTAAAATTCATCATAAAATGCATGTTAATTGGGCTTAAATAGACCGATGGCAAGGTGATGAGGTGGTCAGGTTGGGTGGAGAAGGTAGTCTCCATGGGTGGTTGCTAATGGTTTTGAAAAAAAAATTGATCAAAGAGACTTGGTAAAATGGGAAGACCCTAACCATCAATGGTCAGGGGGCCAAAGTATGACCATTGATGGTTAACCCTAACCATCGATGGTTATGGTGAAAACCTTAGAATTTCATCAATTAAAATTAAAAAGTGAATGTAATTTCACTCATAGTAAATTTTTGACCTTAATCTATAGAATTTTGGCATTTGTGGAAAAAATACTATTGACAAGGACTATAGAGAGTTGATCGTTAGTTGAGGTAGAGAGTGGATCGAATAGACTAATGAGGATGTAGGGTAAACAAGGACATAGATGAATATGGGTGGGTCTATGGTTTACTCCTTGATGGAAGTCATGGAATGAGGTAGGGTATGCCTTATTTTTGATAGGGTAATTGAGTTTGTTATAACATTGGGTTTGTATTTGAGGGTGATTACATCTGTTGTTTTGTTAGGTGGGCTTTAGGTTTTGTGCACTAGGTAGGGTTTGATTGTTTTTGTAAAAATGGGAAGGTGAATTTAAACTTAGGGAGTTAGGTTAGGTAAAGTTTAGGTTGGGGTAGGAATGGGTAAAATTTGATAGGGAAGGTGATTGTTTTTAGTTGGTTCAGGGTAGGTTAGGGTTGGGGATTTTTTTTTTAGTGATCACACATAGTGATCATCGATGGTCACCCTAACCATCGATGGTTAATAATCATCAACAATAAAGGTGCCTAACCATCAATGGTTACTATGACCATCAATAATCAAGTAAGTTTTGGAGTGTTAAGGAAAGGTTATAAAATGTTAAAGGTTAAGGGTTATGGGTTACTAGGGTCTTTGAAATGTTTGATTAAAGGGTTGGGTTAAGTGTCTTAGGTGAAAGTGATGAGATAAAGTTAGTAGTAAAATAGGTGAGAGATAGGTGTAGAATAAGGTATGGGTTATAGGTAGGAAAAGTATAGATAACTACATTGTGTGATACTAAATGTTTGTAGGACTAGGAGTAGATATAGATGCAGGATTAGATGTCATGCATCTTCATAGATATCCATTAGGGGATGACCCCAACTAAATGGGCATATATGGAAGAGGTCAGGTTGGGAGTGATGAGGCACTACTAGCATGTGCCATGTGATATGTCCATGATCATAAAACTCATTAAGAGATGGGATCTAGCTATGAACACCTTCTTACTATGGACTGGTAAAATCATGATCCTTCCAAAGGATGTGCACATGATTACATAGTTACCCCTATGAGGTGATCTAATCTACCATATAGACTAAGAGGAGCATGATGATCACTTTGAGCTACTATATGGTGATGACTATGATTAAGTCATATGGCATGTGGGGGGATCTAGATAAATCATGTTGTATAAGAGGGTACCATGTGAGCAAAGATTGATGACTATGTTTATGATTGTCATTTCGTGCTTTGCCCTTCCTAATTTGAGTAGCAAGAGAATGGTTCAAGGGTGTAGTGGGTGCACTAGTGATTGGAGACATTACTTAGAGACCCTATGTTTAATTTCTAATATGTCTTGGCTACAAGAGGTAGACCTTATCTCTATAGAGTTATAAATGGATATTTAGTAGGTAGGATGTGGAGGTAGAGCTTATCCCATTTGATATGTGCACAAATAGTTTGACCTAGTTTAGGGTATTTTAGGTGCATTCCCCATATACAAGTGTGAGGACTTAGATATTTTATTACCTAAGCCACATCTAGTACTAACTTTGATTGATCATGAGGAGTTACCATTTAGGCCACAGATAGATGACATCATCTTTGCAAATAGGTACATGGCATGGTACCAAGCTTTATATGTGGCTATATCTTTTGGAGATGGTGACAATGGTAGGAGGTCGATGGCTATAGATCTAGTTGGGAGAGGGGGACAGAGGGCACATGTATAAGGCGTTGGCCTTCATGGGTAGGTAGGAGTGATGCTAGTCACTTTATAGGCATAAGTGGTAGAATTATAGGAGAAGGTGGCTACATTATATGGGTAGGTGACTACATTATAGGTTTATATAGATATCATAATAGGTAAGAGGAACCAAGCTAGAGCTAAACTAGCCTAGGTCACCTAAGATCGAGATACTTTGAGATAGGCTAGAAGAGTAGCAAAGACACCAGCAAGTCCAATAGGGACCATTGACATGTAGAGGTACATAACCACCATCTAAGAGTTATGATACTATGAGGCTATAGTCTTCACTCACTTCCTAGTGAAGCCCTGATG
Organism: Torreya grandis; assembly: GCA_037957365.1. NCBI lineage: Eukaryota > Viridiplantae > Streptophyta > Pinopsida > Cupressales > Taxaceae > Torreya > Torreya grandis. The sequence goes on from JARHVA010001312.1 coordinate 2,591,204, forward strand.
GGGTGAGTACATAGCTAGTTTGGTAGGTAGTGTTAGTGTGGTGACACCAGGTCAGTGGGTTACATCTATAGCTAGATAGATAGTACATTTGAAAGATAGGTAGGTACTACAAGGGGAAGGCACTAGGATCTAGTGGTGCTCTAAGAGACAGTAGTGCCCTAGGGTAATAGCCATGACATAGTTTAGATATATTTATATATTGTTGCATATCATTTTGATTCTAATTTATGAGTTGATGAGTGATATGTACATTTTTAGAGGGAAAGACATGTATATCTATTATATACATTATGATGTTATCTGACTCATGAGCTATATATATGCCCTTTGTTTATTTTTCATACTTAGTCTATGATTTTCTTTCATATTAGTGCTTATGATGTGATGTTTATATAGATTATGGATTATGCTTGTGTTGTAGATGCTAGACATTGATGTAGACTTGCCTAGCTAGGCATGAGATGGATTTTATTTATGCTTAGGATTCTTGTTTACTTATGACATGCTACATTTTAATGAGTACATGCTTCATTATTTAGATTTAGTCATGTGATAAAAATGGTTGGTTATTTTATTACTCATGGATGTTATGATGTTATTATGTTTGTTATGGTTATGATTATGGTCATGCATTTGATTATGACATATATGCATATGTGTGGGATGATTATGGTTGTTATTATGCTTAGGATAAAGCACATGATGTATGTTAACTAATAATTCTAGATGGGAGAACAAAAAATACAATCAAGAGACAAATGCTTTAGTGAAAATATTAACTAGTCACAACAAGATAGGAAGAGGGAGTGATGCTTATTATTTAATAAGGACTAAAAAAATTGAAGTTGGATTGGCTTAATTAATATAAGCCCATTGAATGCTTCATATTAACATTTATGAGTTATTTAAAAAGGTGTTTTGACCACATAATGTCAAGTAAGCTCAAAATCCATTGTTTATAGTGTATAAAGGGGAGATGGATAAAAATAGAACCTTATTGTGAGACTAACATGCCTCTTATGCAGGTGTTCAAAGAGTTAGTATAAACAAGTCTATCATATAAATTATAGACTGATCGATGTGGGAAGTCTACTCATGAGAGTTGTTTACAACTTTCAAAATTATGTTGCTTATGAGAGCTGATTGTGGATTTCAAAATTATATTGATTTTTCCATTGCTTGATAATGGGTCTTTTATGTATTTTATTAGGAGGGTCAGAGAAGCTAATCAATGTGGGAAACTTCCAAGAAATTACTCACTTTGACAAATGCTTTACTCAACCATCCTTTGAGGAAGTGGTCTAAGTTTGTGTGTTTTGTTTAATGCTTTTGATAGTTGTCCTTCAAGGGAGTAGTCCACCTTATGTTGAACAATTTCAAATATGTTTTCAATAGCTATCCTTCAAGGGAGAAATATACGAGTGATAGGAATGACCCATGGTTGTTATTGGTTTAGAATTTGCTATTTTTTGCTTTGTTTGATTTTTACTTGACATAGACTTGTTTATATAGGCTTAAGGTTTCACCTGTATGAGAGAAAAAATAAAATCACAAGGAGGTTAAGTAGGTGTAAAGAGGTTTAGGTGACAATGATCATGGGAATCCATCCTAAGAGAGGGGTAAAAAGTACCATGAGAATCATTTTATGGGTAGAAGTCTAGCACCCATTATTCAAGATTAGGCTATGACTGTGATGGATAATCACATGATTTAGTTTTAATCATTTGCCCTTAAATAAGGAGGTGAATTTGGTTGAAATAATGGGATGAGCTTAAGTTTAAAACAAAAGGTGAACTTGATCCTTCTTAACAGAAGAATAGACATAGATATGAAGTATCGAGGGGATCAAGTTCTAGGTTGCCTTCAAGAGAGGATAATTGGTAAGATCTTGATCTATACTTATAGGTTATCATATAGGGTCCAATACAATTAAAATCAAACTTTCCCTACTTGTTTTTCTCTATATTGGTGACATGTTGATTTTACTTTAGGATGAGGTCTCTGATGTTGAATTTTTACACCATAAGGTGTTTTTTATAGGCATGATTTATGCACTCTTGATAGACATGAATATGGGTAAGGGTTGTTAAATGATTCTCATAAAGTATCTCAAGTTTGGATAAGTAGTGTTGATGATAATCATCCTTAGAAATGAGATCTTGCAAAGATATGTGAAGAGAAGGTATTTGGACTTCAAGAGGCAAGACAATCTCCACTCTAAACATAAGAGAGAAAGGGGTAACACATTTAGGGGTTATAATTCTATTAAAATATGCCCATAAGGCAAAAGGGATATGCAAATGCCAATTCTGACTAGATACATTGACCATTTTAGTTAGCATGTTGTTAAGAGTTTTTTTAGAGGTTTTGGCCTATCCATTTTCTTGAGGGTGATAGGGCAAGGAGAAACTTAACTTAATATTGAATTCATCACAAATACTATAGAATTATTTGTTTTTAAAATATTTACTCTTTTCAGTGATAATCTTGTGAGGAACACCAAAGTGGAAGATGATGTGATGGTTGATAAAGTTGATAATCTTCTTTGCTTTGGTTGAGACTAGAGTAATAACCTCTAATCATTTGGTAAAATATTTAGTCATAGTGATGATAAAATGGTGTCATTATGAAGAACGGGGGTTAATTTCATCAATAAGGTCTAGACCCCATTATGATAAGGGCCAAAAATTGATGGAAACATGAAGGCTATGGCTAGGTGCGTGATGTAGATTGGTATGTTGTTGACACTTAACACACTTTTTCACATAATCAAAATAGTATTGGTTAAGGTTAATCCAATAATATCCTAGGCCAAGGATGAATTTAGTTACAATGAGGCCACTAAAGTGTCCCCCACAGATACCATCATGTATTTCCTTAATATCGTGAGAGGATTCATGACTACATAGGCAATGGAAGAGGAGGCCATAAAAGCCATATTTATAAAGAATTCCCCCATAATGGTATACCATAAGGTACTCTAGATAAATTCTCTTTGAGAATTCTTGGAAATCCTAGAAGAAATGATGGAAAGTTTGAGATAGTCAAAGGTCTATTGATACCAAAGGTTAGGCTAGGTCTCTTCCACAGAAAAGGTGGGAGAGTCTAGTTTGACATAGGAAGGATAAGTACATCTGTGGATAATGATAGATATCTTAGAGTTTGAGGGTAAAAATAGGATTTAAGAGGTGAGGGATGTCATAGTATTAGCAAACTTATTTATAGATTATGGGGTTGGGTAGATGTGGTAGTAATAAAATGATGTTAAGATTTCATCAACTAGTTATTTGTACCATTTAAAAAAATCATTATTACATTGGGAAGAACCATTGATTTGATTGACCACAATTTGGGAGTCACCAAATATGTTGATCATTTTGACTCTTAGGGCTAATGCAGTTTGAAGGCCTATGATTAGGGATTCATACTCAGCCATATTATTGGTACACTCAAAATAAAGCTTGAAGGACAAATGAAGAGGTTCACCATAAAAAAGAATAAGGATGATACCAGTGCCCCCACCATGTTGACATTTTTATCTATCAAATAACATGGTGACTTGATAGCTGAAGTTTGCCTAAGAGAGGGTCATGATGGACTCATCAGAGAACTCAAGAGGAGTAGGTTGATTGTCTGATAATGGCACTTTAGCCAATTGGTCAGTAATGACTTACCCCTTAATTGAATTTTGATGGAAGAACTCAAGTTCAAATATTTATAAAAGCATGAGCCATTTTTACATACACTGGTTTTGGTATGGCTTGGAGTGTATGTACTTGAGTGGGTTGGTATTGGTTATGCCATAGGTTTTATGGTTAAGAAGGTAGTGGTAAAGTTTGTTGTCCATAAATACTAGGGCTAAGCAAAGGTTCTCAATATGGGTATATTGAGTCTTGTACTCTACAAGAATGCAATGAATATAGTAGATAATTTTCCCTCTATGTTGTTCATATCGATAAGCAAGCATTGCCCCTAGGGAGTGGTCAGTGGTAGAGATATACAGGTAGAAAGGTTGGTTATCCTTGGGAGGGGTGAGGATAGGTGGAGATAAAAGGTACCTTTTGAGTGAATCAAAGGCCTTTTAATAGTAGATATTCCATTTGAAATATACATCCTTATTTATAAGGTGGTGGAAGGGTTGACATTGGTCTGAGAGTTGGGAGATGAAGTGATGAATGGATTATAGTTTCCCGTGAAAACTTCCTAGTTGCTTGAGGTTGATTAGAGGAAGCATGTCAAGGATTGCTTTGATCTTGGTGGGATTGACTTCAATTCCTTGGAGGAAGATAATAAAACTAAGGATCTTTCTTGATAAGACCCAAAAATTGCACTTTTTGGGGTTTAGTTAGACATGGTGATTGATAAGCTATTTCAAAATGATCTTGAGAATAATTAAATGATCCTTTCAGAGTTTAGATTTTCCAAGAAGGTCACCCACATAGTATTATATAATCATGTGGATAAGGTCATGGAAGATATAAGTCATGGCATATTTGTAGGTTATACCAATGTTATTTAATCTTTAAGACATGACTATATAGCATAAGGTTCCCCATGGGGTGGTAAAGGTGGTCTTGTGCTAATCTTTGGGGGTGATTAATATTTGATTATAACCTAAAAATTCATCCATGAGAGATTAAATCTCATGGCTAGTTGTAAGATCAACTATTTGGTCAATGCTTGGTAGAGGAAAGTCATCCTTAGGGAAAGCAAGGTTGAGGTCACAAAATTTCACACAAATGTGTAGCCCTTTTATGACTTTGGTGACATGCATGAAATTCAAGACCCATTGGGGATAGTTAATGGGTTGAATGAAATTGAATTATAGAAGACACTAAATCTCTTTTTTGATGAGAAGGGTTATGCGGGGGTACATGTGTTGATTTTTTTGCTTTACAGGATTGGCATCACAGTTGGTGACTATGTTATGGGTAGAAATGGTGAAGTCAATTATAGTCATATCACTATAATAATAAACAAATTCTATGCTGTAATCTTGGAGGAAAGAGGGGAAGTCTTGAAGTTCCTTAACATTCAATGATTGGACTATATTGACAATGTGGGGGTTATTCAAAGTGCTAAAGTTGATATCCATAGTGGATTTGTTCAACATGGTCAAAGTCTTAAGAGGAAGGGATTTATGGATGGAAGAATACAGGGCACCAAGGTAGGTGAGACTAGAGTCATCATCTTGGCACTAAATAATCTTAATGGTAGGAAAGTCATCTCCTATCATCTCAAGATAGATCAAAGGGATGGTTATAGTTGCCTATCCTTTTGATAAGTCAAGGGTGTAAGGCTAATCATGTTGACAAAAAAAAGTTAGGTAGGTTGATGTCATCATCCTCCCACACAGGTGGAGGAGAGGTTGGTGAGGAAGGGGTGTCTTCCTCAATAATAGTGGTGGGAGGTGGTTTGGTTTGCTTCTTGGTGGGTAGAATGAAACTAAGGCCATGTTTTTCATGAGGCTTTATAGTCTCAATGGAAATCAACTCATGTGGGTCATGCTCATATCTTCCAAGACCAAATCGTTTCTAAGCACACCCATGAAGGTATGTTTTGGTAAAACTCAAATTGTCTAGATAGGAGAAGCCAAACATGAATGGTCAAGGTGAAGATGAGGTGATAGAAGCACCATGTGGTTTATCAAGTTTCCCATAGATGAATTAGGTTTGACAGTGTGAAGGTCCAAAGGGAATAATGGATTTGACATTGGGGTCATATCTAGGTTGGTGCTCAAGTTTCCCATACTCTTGGGGAGTAGGGAAAGTGTCAAAGGTAAGGAGGTGATATTCCCCTAGTGAAAGATACTAGAATATGGATTCCAAGTGGTATAAGGTGGGGATCTGATTAGAGGGGATGGTTGAGCTAGGCGATGCCTCATTGGTAGAAGGAGGTAGGACTTTCTCTTTCATGGTGGGGGTCTTGTCTTTGTTTAAGGATGGTGTGCTAGATAGGGGTAAGAGGACATCATTGGGTCAGTAGGTCATGCTTCATGTTGAGAAGGGACTTTGGTTAGCTTGGTGGTGATGACCTAGCCTTCATACTCAAATTTAATGGAATGATGAAGGGTAGAGGGGACACAACCCATGCAGTGAATCCAAGTCAACCTAGAAAAACATTATATTGGAATTATCCTTCCACTACATAAAAGAGTTTGGGGAGTGTGCAGGGTCCTAAATAGATATGAAGGGAAATAGTTCCCAAGGTAGTGGTCATGGTATCATTAAAGGATTAGAGGATGCTTGAGGTTTTGGACATGACATTGTCTAATAGGTTGAGTTGGTTATAGGTGTGGGAGGAGATGATATTAATACTATCTCCCCCATGAATCATGACCTATTTTATGCAAGTTTGGTTGATGTAAGTAGTAATAAATATAGGGGGATTTGGGTTATTAGGATGGATAGAAGGAATTTCTAAATCCTTAAAGGTGATAAGAATGGAAATTTGGAGAGTGCTAACAAAATCTACTAGAGGTTGAGCTTCTTTAGGTTGGACCTATATTGATTACAATGCCTTGATCATTACTTGGAAATGATGAGGTGAAGTAGTAATCAATTCATATAAGCTCATCTTTGTTAGGGTTTGGTGAAGTTATTTGAGTACCACTCTCCTAATGGATTTAGAGGGGTTGGATTGGGAGATAATCAAGATAAATACATTGGGTTTGGTTGAAGGTGAAGGTATTTAATTTTGGTTTGGTTGGGAGGTGATTGATGGGTATGTCCATGGAATGGACATTTTGGACTTCCCCTTATCCTTTTGTTGTGCTCTCATGAACATGTGGATGGTATGGATAAAGGGAGGAATTAGGTTAGTAGATTTGTTTGGTTCCTCATCACTCTAAGGTGAGAGTGGAGGAATAAGTAGGTTTTGGCTAGTGGTTATTGGTTGTTGGATTGGTAATGGGAACATGGGAGGTTCTTCTAGTAATAGATCATCCTCATCATAGAACCATTGGATAATGGTTTAGAGAGATTTACAGTTCTCTATGTCATGGCCTAGTGTCCTATAATAAGAACACACTTGGTGGTCATTATACCAAATGGGTTTTAAGTTAAGAGGTTTGAATAGCCTACTAGGGGGTAAGGTTAAGCAAGAAGTGTGCAATAACTTTTGGAAAATGGTAGAGTAGGACTTAGCTAAAGGTGAAGAGGGTTTAGGGGTTTTGGTCTTAGTTGGTAAGGTGGAAGTCTTATTGGGAGTGGGTTTGGTGATGTAAGGTTTGGGTAAGGTAGTGTTCATAGCTGATGGTTTGGGTTTGGTGAGGAAGAGGTTGATAGGTTGGAGGTGAGATTTTTTAGGATAGGTGTGAATCTAGAAATTTTATTCAAGAGAAGATGGTTAGTATGGTGTTAGTTCCAAAATGAAAACAAAATAAAAGAAACACACTAACTAGCATAACATCTCTAGGCCTAGACACTAAGGAGAACATAGTTAACAAACATGAATAAAACACATAACTAAAATGCAAAAGAAAACTTCTTTTACCTTCCTTGGATGATCTAAAATGCTTGTTATAGTGGCTTTCTCAGCTTTTGCTCATGAAGTCCTTGGCAATGGAAGCTTGGCTACCTCCATCTCTCCTTGGCACCTTTGACTTGTGGCTTAGTTTGGCTTGGATTAGCTTGGAATAAATTTGGCATGGTAACACTAATTGAAATAGATTATTGAAGATATTTTTACATTAAAACATTACACCAAAATAGCTTAGAAATGATGTTCATGGCCTCTTTATTTATAGATTTTTAGAATGTCTAGAATCAACCTGAACCATCCATCCTGAGATTGAGGTGTGTGGTTAAGGATTAATTCAATTTTTGGAATTACGTTTATAATTATCCTCATCATGAAATTGGAAGAAGGGGAAATTAAGAGGCATGGAGGGCATCATGGAAGGTATTGATGATGTATGGAGGGCATGAATCTTGATATTTTTTAGAATTTATGGCCTAGGGATGTCCTACCAAGAAATGAGGTCACCTAATGATGTAGATATTCAATAGTCATTTCCAAAAATAATTTTTCAACAAGTTTCCATGGAATTATTAATTAGGTCTTGATTTGGGTTAATTATCTCCTAAGAATGATTAAGCATTTTATACACAAATTACTCAAATTGATCAAAATGTCTTGTTATTGGTCCAAACTTTGACTAGATTAGAATTGGTAGGTGATGTCAGATGCATTAGATCCATTATCCTATTTAGGAATTTACTGAAAATAAATAACAAAGACAAATGCCTTGTGTAAGATATTTGATAAGAAAGATCAATCCAGAGCACCTAGGTGCAAAATTAGCATTTTGACTCAAAATGATTTGGTCAAAGTTAGCTAGCCCATAAATTACATTACCCTATTTAGGGATACCCTAGCCAAAATCAGCACTTGAATATGTTAGTTTCACATCTTTTAGTGTGTTTTAGTTTTTTTAGGCCAAATTATGCATTTTGAGTGGAAATTAGCTAAAAGCCCGCTTAGAGGTTATTGATGGCTAGATTTAGGTGTCTATAATTTGCCCCTATTTGGGAAGTCATTGCAAGCTATAATCATAGTAACATCTTCTCAAATAATGAAAAGAACTTGTATGCCTACAACTACAACAATGATAAACTAACTATATGATGCCCCCTTGAGGAAACAATTGGCACAAACAGGTCAAAAAATGATCCCTTGAAAAGAAAGAAGTGAAATGAGGGGACCAAAGAAAGAAAAGATGATGTGGTGAAAATATAATGATACTAAAAAATTAGTCAAAATTATAAAGAATACAAGTGGGATGATGCACAATGGTTTTATCAAAGGTAGTTATAAACATTGTATCTCAATAGTGGTAACATGGTATGATAGCATAATGATTTACCCAAAGGTGGTTATAATCATTGAAAAGATGGAGTTATCCCAGTTAAGATAGACAAATAAGAGAATAACATGCTTCTATATAGGTAGAAAAAGTAAAGTGGTGACAACACAATGATTTTTTCAAAGGTGGTTATAATCATTGAGAAGATGAAGCTACCTTAGTTAGAACAGACAAATAAGAGAATAACATGCCCCTGTATAACTAGAAAAAGTAAAGTGGTGACAACACAATGATTTTATCAAAGGTGGTTATAATCATTGATAAATGCACATGGGATAGTGTGCATTGATTTACCCATAGGTGGCTATAATCATTAGACCTTGATTATGGAAAACATGATAAACTTGGTCGAAGAGGATCATAAATTCACACAGATGGAAATGATGAATTGGAACAACCTACTAGTAGGGAGATGCTCATCCAAACTAGTAAAGATTGAAATTATTTCATGTTTAATTACTCTATTTGGGATATGATTAGGATGGAATCAGGATGTCAATGCTAAAGAGATGATGCCATTGATAAATAGACTTCTTGAAGATAAGTTTTTTTGTAGCACATGTCGATATACATCATGGTATAACCAAAATATGCATAAGGACTGACTCCCATAATCCAATACTCAATAGAAACTAATGCACCAATGATAGAAACCATGATGACAATGTAAACATATGAATATGGATGGATTCGGGTATAAGTGTGGGAAAGGAATCACCTAATGAACACACATAAACTATATTAAGGCAACAATGATGAAAGCAAATAAACAGGTAGATAAACAAACAAAATAAGCAAAAATAAATAAACAATGCAATATAAACCCTACAAATATTTCCCCTAGAAAATAGGTGATAACTTAACAAATGAACAAAATGGGGGAATACAAGAAAAGGAAGGGGGTGGTTGAGCTATCTCCATATGAACTAGGCAAGTGGATGTTGCCTAGATAGTTCCATGGATGTAATATCCAATAAAAAACTTCAAGACAAATGTAGTTCTCCTAGGGAATGGGAAGAATGTGATAACTGATGAAAAAAAATAGAATGGATGTGATAGAAGAAGAGGAATGGTCTTGAAAAATGGAAAGTGCATGAGATAAAAATGCCAAAAAGGACAGAGAAACTAAATGACAAATGATTTGCTTGTAACCTAGTAAGGGTTCCCAGAATCCCTAAGGCAAAGAAGTGGTCAATGTTTTTGTTTTTTTATAATGATTTTACATATATTTTTAGAGTTATTTTTGAGTATATAAACTCAATCGAGAATGATGAGACACTAAATGGTTCAAGCTCATAAAAAAATGAGAGTGTGGCTTAGGTTACTCATAAAATGGCAAGAGCATGGCTGAGGTTGCTTGTAAAATAGTGAGAGCGTGGCTTAGTGTGCTCATAAAATAGTGAGAGTATGGCTTAGGTTTCTCATAAAATGGTGAGAGTGTGGATTAAGTTGCTTGAAAAATGACAAGAGCATGGCTTAGGTTGCTCATAAAATGGTGAGAGCATGGCTTAGGTTGCTCACAAAATGGCAAAAGAGTGGTTTAGGTTACTCATAAAATAACAAGAGCATGGATTAGGTTTCTCATAAAATAGTGAGAGCATGGCTTAGGGTGACTAAACTAACCTCAATAAGTATTGATTACTACCTACATAGTTCTAGAGTAGGACCTCAAGTCACTGAAGTTCCACCCTATAGTGGAGAAATTTGACTAGTGTAGCAGTCAATTCAAACAAAATAGGCATAGTTGGTAAAAAGGTATAGTATAACATAGGAAGTGGTAAGTTGGTAGATCAAGGCTTAATGTTGCCCCTAGTTTTCCCATTGGTGGTTATAAATAATAAAAAATGACATAAATCAATGTTACTAATTTTCCCAAAGGTAGTTATAATTAGTAGCAAGACCGGTGGTAAGAAAGGAATAACAAATGAAGGATGCAACTACTGAAACTTCTATCACACTATTCCAAAATACAATCTCTATCTAAAGTACTTGAACCAACTAATACAATTGATCAGATAACATGATGCTAAAAATATGTAATACATGGCAAAAACTAAGGTCAAATGGGTTAGGCTTTAGAACACACCAGGCCGATAGGTTAGAAGTAGAAAATGGATATGGCTAAGAGGATATATAAAGATGATATTTTTACAAAGAATAATAGTAATAAAATGGCACAACTAAAATGGTATTTACAAACAATACACCTTAGCACTCAATCATAGTACCACTTGAGATGAATAATATTCATTGACTCTGAAATTTCATCTCTATCTAGTGTGGTAAGCCTGTATGTTCCTGATCCATAATAATGATGAAAGTCCCTATCTAGTTTGGTTTGAATTTCCTTTTATGCTTCTTCTCAACCATGTTATTATTTTGGTTTTATTTAAGAACAAGATCACCAAGTTCAAATTTTTGATACTTAACACACTAATTATAGTGGCTTTTGAGTTGATTTTGATATACTTGGAGATTATTGAGCACGGTTGTGCATTTCTCATCAAGTAGGTCTAGCTTTTGTAGGTGAGCTAGTCAATAGTCATGGTCATCCAGGACATGCTTGAAAGAGATGCACAGTGAAGGCAATTTGACTTCAATGAGAAGGATGGCTTAAGTACCATAAACAAGTGAGTATGGAGTGGCTCTTGTGGGGATATGATGATTGGTATGGTATGCATAAAGGGTAGGGAATATCTACAGGTGTCAGTTGTGACTAACATCATTAATAATATTTTTGAGAATTTTTATAATTGTTTTATTGGATGCCTTAGCTTGGCCATTACCTTGAGGGTAATATGTTGTATAAAAATGTTGTGTGATGTTATATTCAGTACATAGTTGGTCTACATCCTTGTTCTTGAATGATCCTCCATTATCATATATAATGTCAGAGGGGATACCATAGTGACAAATGAGATGGTTGAAAATGAATTTAGATTTTTTTTTCTAGTCATATGAGGGGTATAGCTTCAACCCACTTAGTGAAATATTTGGTGGTGGTAAGGATATGTTTATGGTCATCAAACAAAATGGGGTTGATATTCCCAATGAGGTCAAGTCCCCATGTAGAAAATGGCCATGGTGTCAACATCAGTTTTAGAGTTTTTGCCAGGGCATGAGTCAAATTAGCATATTGTTGACATTTGTCACACTTTTTTACATATGCCATAGCATCTACATCTATAATGGGCCAATAATAACCAATACGTAAGAGGTTTTTGGATAGGACTACCCTATTATATTGAGTGCCACATACTCCTTCATGAACTTCTCTTAACACTAGTGTAGACTCAACTGAAGTTAAACAATGAAGTAGAGTTCTATCAAAACTATGATAATAAAGGGTGGATCCAAGTAGATAATAATGAGTGGAATGGTGAATGAAGGCTTTCATTTGTTTTTGAGATAGGCTAGGTGGTAGGACTTAGTCATGAAGGTATTTTTATAGGTCTAAGTACCAAATAGAATTAGGACCAACAATATCACAAATCATTGCAATGGTTAAAGGTTCATGAGCTGGTGCTGACAAATTCTCAAAGAGGAATTGATACTCTCTAGCTTTATCTATTTGTCAAATTAGAGATCTAATAGTAGCCATGGCATCTATAGTTTTATTACTAGTCATTGGTATTTTCTCAAACTGAATGTTGGTAATTTGTTGCTTAAGAGTGTCGACCATGGATTTATATGGAACCAACTTGTCATATTTGGTTTAAAAATAATTTGACTTGATTGATGATTAATTGAGAATCATAATAAACTTGGAGATGAGATATATTCCAATACACTACTTATCGAAGTCCTATAATAAGTGTTTCATACTTAGCCATGTTATTTGTACAAGAAAAGTTGATTCTAAATGATTTAGGATTAAATACCCATATTGTGTAATAAAAAATAGGCCTACCTTTGATCTATGTGCAATAAATGAACCATCAAAATACAAGTTCCATGGCTGCTCCTCAAGGGGTGTGTCAATGATAGTCATTATTCTTGTGTCTGTGAGAGGTGCTTCAGCAAGTTGATCTACAAGAACTTGTCCCTTGATTGCCTTTTGATTGACATAATCTATGTCAAACTCACTGAGAAGTATGATCTATTTAGCCATTCTACATTAAAAATTTGTTTTAGATAGTAGATATTTAAGTGGATCTAATTTTGAAATGACGATGGTCTTATTATTCAACATGTAATGGCATAGTTTTTGAGCTGTAAAGACCATGGCTAGACAAGCTTTTTCAATAGATGCATAGTTATGTTCATATGTAACCAATGCATGGCTTAGGTAGTATATAGCATGATTTTTTCCATTATCATCATGTTGAGCCAAGAGTGTACCTAGAGCATGGTCGGTAGCTTATAGGTATAACAAAAGTGGCTTTCCTAGCATAAGAGGTAATAAAATAGGTGGATTACAAGATAGTATTTGAGTTGTTGAAAATATATTTGGCAATGATCATCCCAATAAAATGTAAATAACTTATTTAAAATGTGTGTAAATGTGTGGCACTTTTCTACTAACTAAGAGATGAAGCATCAGATTGACTAGATCTTACCCTGTAAACTATGGAGTTGCTTTAAATTAGTTGGTGGTAGTATCTTGGTTATAGCATGGACTTTAGACAGATCAACTTTAATACCTCTATGAGACACAGTGAAGACAAGTAATTTTCCTGAAGTTACACACATATTTCTTTGGATTGAGTTTGACTTTATACTCCCATAATCTTTCAAATATCTTACACAACACTACTGGATGGTCAACCCTAGTTTTGAATTTTCCTAATATGTCATCGACATAGTATTCAAAAATATCTTGCATCATATCATGTAATATGATAGTCATGGCCCTTTGATATGTAGCTCCATCATTCTTAAGGCTAAATGGCATTACCTGATAACAAAATGTTCCCCATGAAGTGGTGAATACTATTTTATGTTGGTCTTTTGATGTTATTTTAATCTAGTTGTATCCTAAAAAGCCATCCATGAGGGAAAGAATTTCATAACCTACCATGGATTTGATGATCATGTCAATATTAGGCAAGGGAAAATCATCTTTAAGACAAGCTTTGCTTATTTCTCAAAAATTAGTAAAATTTTTGATCCCTTCAGGCTTTTTACTAATAGATACCACATTAAGGATTCATTATGAGTATTCAATGGATTGGTTACATCCTGCTTCTAAGAGTTTTTAAAAATATTTCTTTACCAATATAATAATGTGAGTATGCATCTTACGTAACTTTTATTTTATCAATTTGGCATCAGGATTAACCACAAGGTGGTGTAGAACCAAGGCGGGGTCTAAACCTGGCATGTCAAAATATGCCCATGTAAAGATATCTAAAAATTATCTCAATAGAGATGTAAAGATGTCATGTTATTCCTCAGTGAGGGATGATCCTAATTTTATCCATTTTAGGTCTGATGGAGTCTTGATATTTACGTCTATTATATCTTTGACTAGAAGGGTCGAACAGTCTTCTAGGATAGTAAGCAATGACTTGAATTATTGAATTATGTCAAGGTCCTCTGTTAGGACTTGCTCTTCAACTTTTCCTAGTCATGATGAATATGAGTCCCCTAATGGGAGATATTTCCATATGACAAAAATAGTTATAAATTTTTGAAGAATTTGATCAAATACTTGTTTCTCAAATCTAAACTGAAATCCACAGGCAATTTCAACATTGGTGGTCTCTTGGTCTAAATTCAAAGAATATTGAATGCCCCTATCTAATGGCACCTGAAATAGGTTTTCACCACTAGAATAGCCTTTATATTTACTTTTTCCCTAGTTAGAAAGTACCTCAAAGAGGTTTTCACTTTGGGACCTCAATGTTTTACTTATTTTTTTTTGGCTAAGGGTGTTCACTCACTCTCTAAAATAAGATACATGATCTAATGTGATTGAGAATCATGATTTGTGATCTCCCAATAGAATGTTGTCTCTAAGGCCTAAAAATTCATACAATGCCTCATCATTTTGGAACTCATCAATTGGTAGACTGGATTCATGTTGGTCATAATCTATTAGTTGGGGATAATATAATGGCAAAGGGTTGTGATGAATGGCTAGGGTAAGGGTACAAATGTCATTATTATCAAACACGTTGGTTTAAATTAGGTCATCAAAGGTGGGGATATGATCAGACTCTGTTTTGTTTTCAACATCATCATCACTAGTCATTGATGATGGAGTTTGAATAAGATATGTGGGGTCACCCCTAGGTAGTTTAAATCCAAGTCCATAAGGTATTTCATACTTAGTTATGGAAATTGGCTCAATGATTCCTTAATGATTAGGTCTGAGGCCTCTTCCTTCATAATTGTGAGTTTCCATGATCCTATTATAAATAGGATACTTTATACTTTTATAACAATAAACTTGGTTGTCATTGTATAACCATGATTTATCCCCTTTAAGAGGGTCAGGTTCTAGGCTAGATGCTAGTAAAAATGTGATAGGTCCCTTATCTTTATTCTTTTTTTTCCAATGCATATGTGGTGTGACTTTAAGTTACCCAAAGGTTTTTGGATTTTGAGGAAGATTGAAAATATGAAATGTATCATGGGTCACATACTCTTTTGGTCCATTATTTGAAATGGTGAAATGATTATAAGCTTTAGGAGGTGGTATGTGAGAAAGGGAATCCAAAATATTAAGATCTATGGAATTATCTGGTGAAGGATCAATAAGTATAGCCTTTCCTTTATCCTACTTGGAACTTGGATTCATGTCGTATTTATAATTTTAGCTTTGAAATTTGGCCTCAAGATGTTTGTAGTGTTCATATGGGTGTAAATCTCCTAAAATATTCACTTTTATCCCTAAGTGGGAAAACTTGATACATTAGTGTAGCGTTGATGAGACTACATGAATCTCATGTAACTAAGGCCTTCCTAGAATCATATTTTATGATAAATCAAGCTCAAACACATGAAAAAGTGTATCATGGGTCAAAGGCCCAATGATAATTGGTAAACTAATGGTGCCTTCTGATTCTCTTTCTTGACTATAATAGGCTTGATAGTTATTGTTTTTGGTTGGAGATATGCCATTGTGTACCTAAGAAGCTTGATGAGCTTTAGTGACACTATGTTGAGGTTGGATCCATTATCTATAAGGACACATTTTACTTTATGCCATATTATATAAACTTCTATATATAATAGATTATTATAGATGAGGCCAAGGGAAGACAAATCACTTTGGTTGAATTTGATTATTGTGATGGATCTAGGTGTCCAATCAAAGCTTGAAATTTATCAGGGGATATGTCACTAAAAATAGTGGATTGGGTCAAAAACTCATTCAATATTTTCTTGTGGATTATTGACATTCAAAACAAATCTAAAATAGAAATTTGTAGTGGTGTCTTATGTAATTATTATATAATATCAAACTTCTTATCTTGGTCAGTAGTGAATAGTTTATTCTAAGGATGAACGATTAGTTGGATGATAGGAAAAGTGGTAGATTGTTATGGGCTTGGGATAGTAATCTTTGACCTTCAAGTTATGATTACATAATCAGGTTAAATACTAGACCATTATAGCTAACCAATGTTGGGAATGGTGTGGGACTAGACAAGATAAGTCTCAATTATTGGTGCACTCACATGTGGTCATGTGGCAAGGATGAGTTATCGATATAAGGTATAAAATGGGAATTCCTAGTTTGTTGTTTCACCTGTATGCATTCCCAGGTCAAAGAAGGATTATCCATGTAATCTGGTTAAATGTTGTTGTTTAACAATAATTTAGGTTGATTAATGTTTGGTCTAGGATTAATGGAGATAGTATTAATGCTACCCCCTATAATATGACCTATAACCCTATTGTAGTCATGTGAAATTGCATGGTAGGTTTGTTGGTTGTTACCATTCTAACACTAGTTTTTTCTATTGTTCTGGCATTGTGGGTTTTGCTATTGATTTTGTTGATTCTATTGGTTTAGCCTTTAATTTTGATATTGTTGATTTTGTTGTTGCACTGGCCATTATTGTCGTTGTTGCTAATAATTTTTCTATTGATTATTATTATGTTATGGAAAGGGGTTTTGATGAATCCCAAGATTTTTATTGGAAGTGGAAGCAACATTATCCAATGTTATCTCCCTATTCTCCAACATATTCTCAATTAAATTCTTGATTTGGACACATCTTCATAAATTATGCCCATTGACCCAATGATAGTCACATAATTCATTTTCATGGTACCAATTAGGATAAGGAATGGTAGAAATCTTAAAAAATATAGACTCAATAGGTTCTCCTAGGTTACTAAAGACATGATGTGCAAGCACAGTTCTCCTAGGAGGAGGGGTTTTCAATGGTAATAATTATTGTATTTGTTGTGCAAGTCTTGGTTATTGTGATTGTGGTATTGGTTGGAGAGGTTTCTAGGTAGGATTAAGTTGAAAAGGTGGTGTAGATGACATTTTCACCATTTGTACATGATAGGATTTGGTTACTCCATTTCCCATAGCATTCTTATTGTGGTTAAATTTTTTTGATCTTTTTTGGTTATTAGCTTGTACTGATTACAATGCTAGCACTTAAATGTGATGTTGATGTTGGTTATTTCCATAATTAGTACCTTGATTTTGATTAGTTGAATTAATCTTTATGACTCCTTTATTTATGAGCACCCGCTCGATTAAAAAACCTTTATCAATGATTTCCTTGAAAATATGTGCACATTGTAATTTTAAATGATAAGCTATCTCACTGTGTGAATTTTTGGTAAACACAACGAATAATTATTTATCCAATAAACTATGGGTGAAATATATTGCAAGGGCTCTCCATCACTATAGATAACTTGCAAAACTCTCACCAACCTTTTGCTTTGCTTGCATTAAGTCCACTAATAAAATCTCATGCTCGAGATTATAGGAAAAGTGTTGCACAAACTTATCAGAAAGATCATCAAAATCTATTACTTAATTTTTGGGAAACTTTAAAACCCACTCCAAGGCTTGTCTAGCCAAGATCCTTGAAAACAACAACAAAAGGTGTATGTCTCTATATGCCACTAGTTGACATGTGACAAAGAATTTGATCAAATGAGCCTTACGGTCACCTTTCCCTTTGTATTTATCAAATTTTAGTTGATCATATTCTAGATAAAATAGTATCTACAAATAATTTATTTTTAATGGGTAGGAACACACATCATCTAATTTGAAATTTTTAATCTACTTACCAGCTTGAATGGCAATAATTGTATCATTCATCTGTTGTAATTCTTGGGATAGGAACTAGAAATAAGATTGGTTTGAGAGAGAATATTGGTTTGGGTAGATGGTTTGGAAGTCATAATTTAGACACTTTGACCATTGTAGGATGGAGATACCTATTGGGGTACATTGGTTTGGTTGGGGAATAGATCAAGAATACACATACATGGATTAGGATGTACTTGAAATTGCATAATTAGTTGCATGATATTATAGTTTGGGTTGGTGATAAAGGTTTGAATTGGAGGATTTTTTGGTTGGGATAGAGGGATATAACTATAATGTACCTGTTATATTTGAAAAGGGACATGCTACTGACTAATCAAACCTTGTTGTTGAGTGGGAACTTGTAGACCAAGACCCTGTCTCTGAATTTGTGGCACATTTTGAATCAATAGTTTTTTTATTAGGTACTTGAGAAACATGGGGACCTCCTTGTTGTATGAATCTTTGTGAGGAAATGAAAATAGGTTGTAGATTTAGTATCTGTTGCTGACTGATATTTGCACATTATTTATTAGTCATTTCTTGGGTTTGAATTGACATATTGGTCTACAACTGAAGAGGTATAATTTTTTTTACCTAGTGAGGTGGAACATTTATTTCCCTTAATTAAGATGGTAATGTATTTGTCTTATATTACATTGATACACTAAATTGTGTTTTTTGTTTTGGAATACTACTCATTACTTATTGAGTAGGATTTTTCACATTATGTCATAGATGTGTGACATTATCCATTGTTTAAATACCGAATCCCATAGGTTGTACACTTGAGGAAGCAACTGATTGAGGTTGGAGTGTCAAAAATCCTATTCCTTAGTATGATGATCTACCCATGGGATTAACTATAGGTACATTCTATTGGCTAGTTGTTTGTGCATTAGTACCACTTTGATTAGGATTGGATGTTGTTTCCACATTGTCCACTATGTTTGGCTCACTATTCTATGTAGAGGCTAAAGACACTTTTTCAATAATGGGTATATACATCAAGTTATATGTTGAATTGGTTTTTATGAATGGGTCAAAACTTAGATTCTATTGTCCAGTTAACTCTATCAACACTCCTGTTGAAGGAACTAAGTCAATAAGAGGCTTACTCACCATGTTCATTTGATTGAAATCACATGCTAGATTCAAGTAAGTTTGATATGTTATTTGTATTTGGTTAAAGTGATATTTTATGATGTTTTTTCCTTGATTAGATATATTAGGATATTGATACGTTATTTGGAATAGATCCATAGGATTGCTAGAAGAAGATTTTTTATGGTAAATGATATTTTGGGGCAATCTTACTAGACTTGATAAACTTTTATGGGGAAATCTTGTTGGAAACTTGGCCCCTACCTCTAAAGCTCTAACAAAAATCTCATCTTTGTTCTCTAAAAAATGTCATTCAAACAAAAATGGATCATACAATGGAATTTGTATTAGTATAATATGACTATTGAAGAACTAGCTCATCCACTATGGGTATTGTAGCTAAGTATTGTGTAGTTTATTCTTAGTCTTGTTCTAAATAAGGTGATGTGTTAACCAGATAGTTAGCCAATGGATCTTGGCTTTGTGCCCCTAATTGAGTATTATAAGAGGGATAATATTCCATCTCATAAAAAATATTATCCACATAGGTGTCTTACACCATTTCTTCCTACACAACTACATACTAATACCTAGATTGTACATGAGTCCACTATGAGTGTAAGAATACATGTTGGGATCTATAGTCAATATTTTGCAATAAAAGATCAAAGAGTTCTAAAATTTTTAAAAAGGATAGAATCTAAAATAAATGATGTTTCAACTTGGTCTAGATTTTTCAAAAGGATCAAAAGGTTTATTCACATATTTATGAGGAAATAAGCTAGTGTGAAGTATATGATGTTTCACTATTCACACAAAGATAAGAAAGTAAATGGACCAAAAATCAAAATCCCAAACTCTAAGGTCTAAGTTTTTCAAATTAGTCTAATCTAGGAATTTAAAATTTTGTAGCTCTTTTGGCCAAATTGTGTCAAAATCTAGGCTCAAATAAGGCATGTGGTAGGACTTTTGGCCAAATGGCATCAAAAGCTAGACTCTGAAATAGATGAAAGTTTTAATCTAATGGATTTGAAAAATTATAACAAACACTAGGCATTTGATTCTTGGAAATGAACTTAATCAACTAGGTATAAGGTATGAAACAAAAGGCACTTTTAGAGAGAGTTTATTTTCTCATAAATAATGGTATAAAACTTAGTTCTTTTGACAAACAAGCTAGAAAAAAGTGAATAGTATAACTATGCTAGATAAAAGATCATAAAAGTACACTCAAATTAGTTTTAAAATGTAGGAATAAATTTTAATTCTAAGCAAGAGGGTCTATGAAATAATATTTGAAATATTTTGGGCATTGTAATGACACTATACTACCCAAAAGGTGTGACAAAAAGTTTGTTTCAAAAACTCTCTAAGTCAAAGATAATTTTCCACAATTTTGATAGCATAACACTAATTTTATTGACTCAAAATGTTGTGGTGTATAGAATCAAAGTGTAATTTTTTATCAAAAAATAGCTTAAGTCTATCAATTGATGATAATGATTATGAGTCTTAAACGACCTTCAACCCAAATTGGAAATTAAACCTAAATTTGCTCAAGTTTAGTGCAAATGGTGAACCCACTTAACACATCAACCCTATGAACTTATAAAGGTGAAATTCTAAATTTAGATTATAAGTGAAGGAATTAAAACAAATTTGGTAAAGGTATAAACTCAATTGGGTAATATAACTATGCCAAAGTGGATGATATGACTCTCAAGATTTTGATGGACTTTGAACAAGGAAAATTGATGATCTCATGCAAGTAGCATAATGCCTCTTTATTCAAAGGAAAATTAGGACTATGTGTTTGGTTTGAATTGTTTTTTAACACCAAGTTTTGACTTTAAACAAGACTTTAATCTGGGATAAGACCAACTAATTAATCACTCTTAGATCCTAAACTGATAAGGTTGCTTGGTATTGTTGGAATCTGTCAATATACATCATTTGAGAGGTTTTTAAGTGTTCATCCAAAAGTAAATGCATATTATATAGTAGGGTTTTTACACCCCCCTTATCTCAAAAGACATTATTGTGACATGAACCTTGAGGTGCACCTTGCACCAACAATACTTCTACAACAAGTGGGGATTTATCTAAGATCTAACAAGTTTATGAATGTTCTAGGGGAATAAATTGCATATTGCATTTCACGCTAAATAATGCAAAATAAAAACACAAATTTTGGGTCCATATCACTTGGATTTTTGTAAAAAAGTCTAGTCCTTTTTGCAACCACTACATCGTATTATTCGCTCAATGTAGTGCGATGCCCAAAGTGCCACTACATCTCGTATGTAACTCCAATTAGGATCCAAATGAAGTTAATGCTGAGAGGTGAAACCTTGGGTCAAATCTTCCCTAAAGAACTCATGGGAGGTGATGAAGTCCCCCTCACAAGCCAAGTTTGCATAAAAATGAAGAAAGCATGAAAGTAGAAAGACTTTAGGGTCATTTTTAAGGTCACCTAAACTTGACGAGTTTTTAGGGAGTGATTTAGATAACTTTATTTCTAAGCCTTGGACTAGGATACATGCAATAGGAATGGTGCTTTTGATTCCAAGGGTTCCCTAAAGGGGACAAATGAAAGAACATACATGCAAGATCCCTCTTTTTGCCAAACAAAAATTTAATCTAAAAAAATAAGTAAACACAAAAAGCTTTAAAAAGGTGAGTTAATTTTAAAGCTTAAATGAAAAATGAGGTGGTATTCATTTGACCCCTTGGTCTTAGTTGTAAACTTTGAAAACATTCACCATAAACATCTTTTTTTTATTAAACACTAAAATAAGGTTCCTAATTGATTTTTAAGCATGTAAGAGGTGATCTAAACATGTTTTTAGCAAATACCAAGCTTGGTCCTATAGAAAAAATGTTAGCATGTCCTTTAGCCTTGAATATATTTTAGGTTTTAAACAATGAACTTTAGAAAAATATCTCTCGAGTCTGTGTTTTAAGAAAAACATAGTGACCGACGTTGGTTATATAACAAAAAATGGTTACATTTTCAAATCGATGATGATTATCTAACCAATATTAGTTATACCAATGTGACCAATGAAAAGTATCCAACTGATGTCAATTTTACTAATTGACATTGATTAAGCTATCCAACTGATGTCAGTCTTACTAACTGATGTTAGTTACTGTATAAACCCGTGGCAAACAAAAATGGTAAAATAAAGTTAAACAATCAATTTTCAAGAGTTTTAATGGTCTAAATGAATATTTTAAAGATGTAAAATGATATTCTTCATGTGTGGGATGTGTCTAGTCCCACTGGGTGTGCCATGTGTGAATCTAGGAATTTGACTCAAGAGAAGATGGTTAGTATGGTGTTAGTTCCAAAATAAAAACAAAATGAAAGAAACACACTAACTAGCATAACATCTCTAGGCCTAGACACTAGGGAGAGTTTAGTTTAAAAACATGAATAAAACACACAACTAAAATGTAAAATATACCTTATTTTACCTTTCTTGGATGATCCAAAATGCTTTTTGTAGTGGCTTTCTCAACGTGTGTTCATGAAGTCCTTGGCAATGGAAGCTTGGCTACCTCTATCTCTCCTTGGCACCTTTGGCTTGTGGCTTGGCTTGGCTTGTCTTGGATTGGAATGAAATTAACATGGTAATAATAATTGAAATGGCTTATTGAAGATGTTTTTGCATTATAAATTTGCACCAAAATAGCTTATAAATGATGTTCATGGCCTCTCTATTTATAGATTTTTGAGAATGTCTAGAATCAACCTAAACCATCCATCCTGAGATTGAGATGTGTGGTTGAAGATTAATTTAATTTTTGGAATTAAGTTTATAATTATATTCATCATGAAATTTTAAGAAGGGGAAATTAAGAGGCATGGAGTGCATCATGGAAGGTATTGATGAAGCATGAAGGGCATGAATCCTGATATTTGTGGCATTTATGGTCTAGGGATGTCTTCCCAAGAAATGAGGTCACTTGATGATACAGATATTCAATATTCATTTAAAAAAATAAATTTTCAATAAGTTTTCAAGGAATTATTAATTATGCCTTGATTTGGATTAATTATCTCTCAAGCATGATTAAGCACTTTGTGCACAAATTACTTAAATTGATCAGAATGTCTTGTTATTGATCCAAAATTTGATTGGATTGGAATTAAAAGGCGATGTCAGATGTGTTGGATCCATTATCCAATTTATTAAGTTAATAATAATAAATAACAAAGGCATATGCCTTGTGTAAGATATTTGATAGGAAAGATAAATTTAGAGCACCTAGGTGTAAAATTGGCATTTTGACTCAAAAAGATCTGATCAAAGTTAGATGGCCCATAAATTACATTACCCCATTTAGGGATACCCTAGCCAAAATTGGTACTTGAATATGTCATTTTCACATCATTTAGTGTGTTTTAGTGTTTTTAGGCAAAATTGTGCATTTTGGGTGGAAATTAGCCAAAATCCCACTTGGAGGTTATTGGTGGCTAGATTTAGGTGTCTACAATAGGTAGTTTGGTGTTTGATGGCACAGTGAAGATAGGTGTGTTATAGATCAAGTTTAATAGTGTAACCAATAGTAATGGTTGGGTCTTGGTTGGGATAACTAGTTTCCTAATCATATTGGAGGGATGAGGTCCCAAGATAGAGGGTAAGGTTGAGGGAGTTAGGAGTTTGGCTCTCTGGCCCTTTGGTGGCTTCACTTCCTTAGTCAATTTTGTTTTGTGGTTGGTTGTTGGGTTTGGTGAGGTAATATCTACTTTCACAGATGGGTGATTAAGGCTCTATATAGGGAAGGTGCCAAGGTTTTTGGTTGGTTTGGTTAGTTTGGTTGGAGAAGGTGATTTAGTTGTCTAGGGTTTAGGTGCCTTGGATGGTTGAGGAATTGTTGGGTTGGTAGAGGTTTTTATCAATTTAGGTGGTAAGATAGGGGTTTGGATAATAGAAGTGATGGGTTGGTTTGGTAAAGGTGTGGTTGGAGGTTCCTACTTGGTGATATAAAGGTATCCCTAATTGCTACCAAAAGGTGGCTTGATCCGTGTCAGGGTTGGAGAAAAAATTTCCATTTTTGTGATAACCTAGAGAATGGTTTATATACTAGTTTTGTCCTTTGGATAGTTGATTTAAAAGATAAGCCCATAGGTTGAGATAAAGGGATGATAACCTCATCCTTTTCCTCAATCAAAACATGCAAGGTTTGAATGGGTGAATCTTTTATGAGAGGTGTATACATGGGGGCTTCCTCTTCAAGAATGATCTACAAAGGGGCAGTAAATTACTTGATGGTTGAGGGAAAAGGTAAAATGGGTACTTATTCTAGTATGTCAGTGGAAGGAGGGGTTAATGGCTACACTACCTCAATAAGTGGAGGTAGAGAAAGGGTTGATTCCTCAGTTTGGGTCTCCAAAAGAGGAGAAGGTAACTCCACTACCTCAACAAGGGGAGAGGGAAAGGAACAAATAGGTTAGGTGGTAGGTTCTTCAATAACAAACATGCCAAGGACCATGTTAACAGTATGGGCATCATGAGAACATTCAACTTTATTGCTCTCATTTTTGGTAGGTGCATGATTGGGGAAAGGTTATCTAAATATGTCAAGGGATTGGTTTTGAGGTGCATTGGGGTTATCCAACACAATATCCCCCTTATCAATGAGAGATTGAACAATGCTCTTAAAGGTATTACACTTACTAACATCATGCCCAACTACTCAGCGGAAGTCACATAGATCATTCTCACTATACCAACTAGGTATAGGATGAGAGGAATCAAATTGCTAAGGTGGTTTGATAGGAGGAAGTTTTATGATGTTGGCCTTTAATAACTTCTCCAAGATTGAAGCATGAGATTCCCCAAGTGGAGTAAATTAATTTTAGGTGTTCCAATTTTGGTTCTTCATGTTTTTCTTTGAGGAGATAGAATAATTTGGTTGGTTGATAGATGATGGAGAAGTAGATTTAAGGAAAATTGCATTCTTATTTTCTTTGTTCTTGGTCCTGGTATTGGTTTGGTTATTTAGTTTAGAGGACAAAGCCTCATTGGTCTTATAGGTAGAGTTCTTGTTTTTCATTTTTAGATTTCCTTCATCAATGGATCTATTTTATAGCTTACATGCCATAGTGAAAGCTTCATCAAAAGTTTTAAAGCTCTAGACACACAACATATAAGAGATGTGCTTGGCACATGCTCGAGCAAAAATTTCAATCAATTCGGGTTAAGGTAATGAAAAGGAAAGCTAATTGATCAAGTTCCTCCAATAAGCTAAAAAATTGGCAATAGATTCATCATTAAATTTCCAAATAGAGTAGATGTCCATGATGGAAACTTTCTTAGAGATATTTATTGAAAAGTAATCTAATAAGATTTGGGCCCGCTAGGTGAAGGAGAACAAAGAGTGCTTGGTTATGGTACTATACCAGTCTAATGTTAGACCAGATAAGGACATGGGGAAGGTACAAAGAAGGAGGGCATCATCATAGGAAATAAAATAAAATTCATGTGTAAATTCTCTAAGGTGTTGTTTGGGGTCCTCCTTACTCTAAAACTTATAGAACTTAAGAATTTCCCATTGAGGAAGATATGGTTTGATAGGTACAGATGGTTAGATGGGCTTGTTATAGATCTGATCATATAATAAGACATTATGAGCACTAGAAATAGATGACTCTAGGGTAGTCATCTTATCCATGAGCATCTTCATTAGGTTTGCTTGGGGTTATGTAGCCAAAAGGTTGTAAGGTGCGTATTGTTATGGTGGTTGGGTGAGATATTGATAATGGGTAGGAGGTTGGGAAGCTACCACATATTGGTATGTAGAGACTAATGGTTGGGTGGAAGATATGTAAGGTTAGGTGGATGCATGTGGTTGGGTAGTAGGTATAGGTACATTCCCTTGTGGGTTAGGGATGTAACCTAGGTTTGGTGTAATGGGCACCTATTAGGTAAGAACGATGTGTTGGTAATCTAGAACAACAAACATGCTCTGATACCACTTGTTGGGAGGGTGTACACCGGAAGCACACAATTTGATTACTAATACCAAGCAACTTAATATGCGGAAATTAACCAGATTCACCAAGTAACTAGAATTCAGAATAACACAGCATATGAGAGACAATACCAAATTGTATTAACACTTTATACAAAAAAGAATACAATAAAGAAGATGCCACTTCTTCTCCACCACCTTACAGAGGTTTCCCACGCCTCAAGTGAACAGTAATTCTTCTCCCCAAAGCTCTCCCTCTCACAGGTCCCAACACCCAACTCAAATACAGAGTTGGTGTTCACCTCCCGTGCTCCACGCACACCACAAGTGCTCCACGCACTCCGCAAGCACTCCACGTGCTCCACAAGTACTCAAGGTACTTCAAGTAGATCTCCCATGAATCTGCAACAACCTGCAATTCAACAGACCATACTTATGGAAGGAACTCCCTTGCCTTCCTCTTGCTCTATCTGAGTACACACCTGTACTCCAAGTAGATCCTGCCTGATACTGCTCCCTGTAGTGTTGCTGTCTGTATGACCTTACACACCTGCAAATCAAGCAATGGTTCTAATCACCTGTGAACCTCGACCTCGCACACACATACACCTGCAGATCAATGATCTTACTTACCATGTAGATCTCCTATATAGGCCATGCACCTGTGACCAAGATCCTACACTCTTGAAGAACCCAGCTGGCTCTCCAATCCAGCACCAACACACCTGGTACTGTGGCACTAGGAGGAACGCACCATAGCTCTACCTCACACACAGAAGGAGCTTATAATTATGCTCTCTTACTCCCTTGCACACTTTTCCAATACAACCATGAGTCTATTATATAGATCTCATCCAAACAATGATTAGACATCTAATTACAATAATTAGATCCGCAGCTATGAGTCTAAAATTAGCGCTCATCATGCAAACTCTTCGTTCGTTAGCTCACTGCCCGTAATTGACTCGCAGTCGAACTACACAGGCGACCGATGTCGGTCCCTGTCCGCCTGGGGTCGCCGACACCGGCCGATATATAACCGACGTCGGTTGCCTTCCTGTCTTACCCTGCCGACGCCGGTTGGCCAGACCAACGCCAAACACTTCTGACACTCAGCAACTCATTCTGCAACCTCCTCCATGTCTACATCAGTGAAGCTTTTAGCTCCACAATCCTAACAATCTCCCACTTGGAGATAAACAGCTACACTGTACCTGTACCCGTACTCCGTCTAATCTGTTTCCTGGTTTGTATCCCTCTTCAAGCTCCCACCTGAAGACAACCCACCACACAACCTGTGATGTACCACCTGTCATCCGAGTACCCTGCCACATCCGAACCTACAACACCTGTAGTGAAGTCCTGACCCTGCATAGCAACACCTGCTGCCGGTCCCTCTCAGAATACCTGAGAATCCACTTCCCCGAATTGGCTCCTAACTCTCTGATAGCTCCCACTGCATGGGAATACTCAGGTCTATACCAGACCTCATGTGATTTCAGACACTGTACCTGTCCAGCCCTTAGTGTGCTCCGGCTCTGCATCCTAAACCTCGCCAACACCTGATTCACATCAGCTCCCACTCGAGACAAAATCAACCTGTGATCTCCATGCCTCCCATGTCAAAGAATTCTGCTGCTCCAAACTCCTCATGACATGCCACTGAACTAATCTTACCCTTAGCTCAGCGAAACCCTGTATGTACTAACCCTGCTAGCAAATATACCATCCACATACAGCAACAGAATGATGTTGCAATCACCATCCCCTTGGTAAGTCAAACCACAGTAGATACCCTGACATTGACTGAAGCCATGCTTCATCCTCCACCTGTCAAACCCTGTACCACTGTCCTGCAGCTCCACAAGACCATATACCTGATCTTCCGTCTCACGTATCCGTTCTCTCCATTCTTCTACTAAGGTATCCATTCGTCTCTGTGCTTTCATACCTGCTGGCATCCCTACCAAGACACACCTGTCTGGTTCTCCTCCAAGGAATCACATCCTCATCCATGCCAAGCTCACACCTGTATCCTGGATCCTTCCTGCTCTACAATCAGCAACATGTATAAAGAAGAGGAACAACAAATTTGAGGGCCTACTTACGCCTTCAGTCCTCCGTATGGGTGTTTGAGACTCCTTGACAGCTTGCTGTCCACCCAAAATTTGTTACAGTGACCGACCTCGGTCACTCCACAGTCTGCATTCGACCGACGTCGGTTCCATGCGTCTGTACCTGACTACCAACCTGCCTGCGCTGGTGTCCCTGCTGCCGACGTCAGTTCTCCTAACCGACATCGGTCTTATATACTGCTGACGTCGGTCCCATGACCGACATCGGTCTTACCCTGCCCGACATCGCCGGCTTCGGTCTGCACATGACCGACATCGGCACCTGTCTGTTCGACGCCGGTTCTTCCTGACCGACGTCGGTGTCTGTGTTCGCCTGTGAGTGATGACTTTTTACCCGCGAGCTCCTTTGAATCAAAATCCATGTCCAAACTGCCCTGCTCAGAAGTATCCAGCCACATCCACTGGGTTCTGTCCGCCATCTCCTCCATAAACACCAAGGCTTTCCAGTTCTTAAGCCTGTCAAATATATCTGTCTTCCACTTAAGAACATGCATCTCCTTCCTGCTCATGTGACCAAGCCTACGAAGCCACGTCTCCGCAAAAAAAGAAGAATCAGTAATATAAACAAGTAGATAAAGGATACCTGTTTTCTTACCACCAGCTAATTCAAGTGCATCCGCTGTGAGAGTTCTTGTGCATCTCTCATCACCCAATTTTTTTGAAGAAATTAGCCATATCTCCAAACCTGGGACCTGCATGACCTTCATCAACACCTGTGTGTTGGCCGCCTGCAATTTCAGCTTCACTTCCCCTTTGCCAATTCTTTGGCAAGGCTCACCAGCTCCTCTACCTGGAACTGCATGGAAAGAGGCAACCGAATCTTTTATCCAAGATTCAACTTTATCCAAGAAACCTGCAAACACATCCTGTGCAACAACACCTGCTACATCTGTATCTTCAGTTTCTTCATGCTGATCTGTTACCAACCAACAATAATCTTTTACCTGCTCTTTCTTTCCATAGGACCGTGAGTGACCATCTGTGCTTTTCAACTCCTCCATTCTTAGCTTACTTTGATCTGCAGTTGCTCTACTCCCACTCGATCAGAAACCCCTGAGAGTGCCCTGTAACCAAAAACAAAACCTGCTTCCTCCAACCTCAGCTCAGATACCACCTGTTGGTATCAAGCTCAAGAACCTACAACCAAGGCTCTGATACCACTTGTTGGTAATCTAGAACAACAAACATGCTCTGATACCACTTGTTGGGAGGGTGTACACCAGAAGCACACAATTTGATTACTAATACCAAGCAACTTAATATGCGGAAATTAACCAGATTCACCAAGTAACTAGAATTCAGAATAACACAGCATATGAGAGACAATACCAAATTGTATTAACACTTTATACAGAAAAGAATACAATAAAGAAGATGCCACTTCTTCTCCACCACCTTACAGAGGTTTCCCACGCCTCAAGTGAACAGTAATTCTTCTCCCCAAAGCTCTCCCTCTCACAGGTCCCAACACCCAACTCAAATACAGAGTTGGTGTTCACCTCCCGTGCTCCACGCACACCACAAGTGCTCCACGCACTCCGCAAGCACTCCACGTGCTCCACAAGTACTCAAGGTACTTCAAGTAGATCTCCCATGAATCTGCAACAACCTGCAATTCAACAGACCATACTTATGGAAGGAACTCCCTTGCCTTCCTCTTGCTCTATCCGAGTACACACCTGTACTCCAAGTAGATCCTGCCTGATACTGCTCCCTGTAGTGTTGCTGTCTGTATGACCTTGCACACCTGCAAATCAAGCAATGGTTCTAATCACCTGTGAACCTTGACCTCACACACACATACACCTGTAGATCAATGATCTTACTTACCATGTAGATCTCCTATATAGGCCATGCACCTGTGACCAAGATCCTACACTCTTGAAGAACCCAGCTGGCTCTCCAATCCAGCACCAACACACCTGGTACTGTGGCACTAGGAGGAACGCACCATAGCTCTACCTCACACACAGAAGGAGCTTATAATTATGCTCTCTTACTCCCTTGCACACTTTTCCAATACAACCATGAGTCTATTATATAGATCTCATCCAAACAATGATTAGACATCTAATTACAATAATTAGATCCGCAGCTATGAGTCTAAAATTAGCGCTCATCATGCAAACTCTTCGTTCATTAGCTCACTGCCCGTAATTGACTCGCAGTCGAACTACACAGGCGACCGACGTCGGTCCTTGTCCGCCTGGGGTCGCCGACGCCGGCCGATATATAACCAACGTCGGTTGCCTTCCTGTCTTACCCTGTCGACGCCGGTTGGCCAGACCAACGCCAAACACTTCTGACACTCAGCAACTCATTCTGCAACCTCCTCCATGTCTGCATCAGTGAAGCTTTTAGCTCCACAATCCTAACACGATGGTTAGGTTGGTGATGAAAAGAAGGGTAGTGACCTTTGTGCTAATAGGGGGTAAGGTAGAAGGCATAGGCACCATAAGATTTTGAAGTGGGGTAGTGGTCAAAGGAAGGTTGGAAAGGCTATTGGTAGGCACTCCCATGGTGAGGGGATTATATGTGGCTAGAGGTTGGCTTATATGTGGCTAGAGGTTGGCTTGCTCCTAAGGTAAAGGAGTTGTTGGTGGGGGTGGAAGGTATAAGGGTGTTTGTAGGTTGGGTAGGTTGGTTTTCTACAGTAGTATCAAAGAGATTATTGGTGGAAGAAGAAGCTTTAGTAGTTAATATTTGGGTGTTGATTTTGGTAAGGCATGACATAAGGTAAGTCCATAGGTAGAACTAAAGTAGGGGTATGGTAAGGCATAGTGTTAAGGTAATGTTGAAGGGCTATAGGGTTATTTTATAGGAAAGTGGAAAAATCTATTTCTTGGGGAACTTCCTGAGGGAAAGGAATACTTCTTGAAGGGTGAGGATAGTCTACTGGTTCAGAGATGTATTCCATGGATGAGGAGGTAGAGAGGCCAATTAGATTGGTGATGGGTTTTGGTCTACTAGATCCCTTCACTATTGATGGGTTATAACCATCTAAGGTAGGGGAGATAATGGATAAAAAATCTCACCACTCAAATAGAGTGAAGACAAGAAATGATCAAATAAAACAAATCACACTCTAAAAAACATGTTAAGTCCTAAAGATCTTTTAGTCTGTCTTTTGCAATATGCCTTAAGCTTTCAATAATTTGTGTGATAGAAATTGGCTTATAAAATGGGTACTAGAAAGAAATTATATGGTTAGTTTTAGGTTGTTTAGGTGCTCAAAAGGAATCTATATTGGCAATCGATATGTGGTTTGGTATTAGGGCTTACCCCCTCACTTCACACACTATAGTGATAAGGGTGTCAGGTGCTTAGCTAAGATATACTAATTTTTAGAATTTATAATCAACTAGAGAGATGATTTGGTTCTCCCCTTGGTAATGACCTCTAAGTAGGATCATCAAGAAAGGGTAAGGTGACCACTAGGTGATGAAATCCTAGTTGGGCCTTGTCTCAAGTTTGTTTAATGCTTAATTGATTAAGTTGGTTTGGTTTAGTGTATGCAACAAAAAGTGATGATACGATAGAATTACTTTGATTTAAGTTAAATTATGTGAGATAAAATTGCAAGCAATTGATGTATGCACTCAATTTTAAGCCCAAAAGAAAATTTTGATTTCGTTTATGAGCATGGAATATAGAGAAGATGTAAATAAAATAAACCCAAGTAAAGATACAAGGGTCCCATTAGGAATGCCATAATGTTCAGTGAATTTTTTATTATATTTCAAAAAGGGAAGAAAAAGAAACTAAATATTGGTATGGTTGAAAAACCTATTTGATTGTGCATGCATTAAATTAGAAGATTGTGAAGAGCTCCTCTTTGTCTTGGGAGGATGACTTGTAAATAAGATAACACTAAAGCAAATGGTTGTCTAGATAGATAACTAAGTGGATTATCTAGCACTAGTTAGATCCTAAAATAAAGAGCTTCTTTGGGGGCTTTCAATCCACACATTATAAACAATTAAGTTTATAAATATAATGATAAATTACTTATATTAATAATCAAAGATACTTAAATTGAACACAAGAAGTGCATGATAAATAAATAGACTAGAAATGACTAATATAGTGATAAGTAAGTCAATACTAGTGCTAAATGGGTTGGGTGTGATTCAAAAAATTAGGTAGGGGTCTATGAATAGGCAGGGATAGAAAATTAAATTTAGTTGAGGGTAAGAGGGTGAAAATAACTTGCTATTATTTCATACCACAGTGACCACCAATAGTTGGGTTGATCATTAATGGTTAAGGTGACCATCAATGGTCAAGTTAACCATCAATGGTTAGATAGACCATCAATGGTTGAGACAACTATCGACAGTTACTATGTGTAGGTTTGGGTTGGTAAATGGTCAGATTGATTAGATCACAAAGTTGGATTCTAAGAGATGGGTTAGTGCTAGGTTAATTATGAAATAAAAATAAAGTAAATGAATATTAAAAAAATAAATACTTATCTTGTTGAAGGTTGATATGGTGACTGGTTGAGGTGGTTAGTCTGTTGGTGGATTTTGGCATGATTTAGATAGAGTAACGATGCTTGGTTATTCATGGAGGAATGGAAATAAGTAGGCTCTCTGAAGTGATAGCTAGATCACTAGATTTCTAATGATGATTGACCTTCAAAAAAGGAACTTTGGATGTACAAGCTCTTGATAGTAATTAAAAATGCTCTTCACCTCCCTGCTCCTCTCTTCTCATAGGCAAAGAAAGAGAGGTGCAATAAGAAGTTAACTGGGTCTTTTAATTTTAACGCATGCATGTAATGGCTCTATCCTATATTTAGATGAGATTTTTTTAGAAAATAAAGGTGGATGGTTTGCATGTTGTTGGTTAAGGAGGTTCACCTTGACCATCGATGGTCATGGTGATCATCGATAGTCATCTTGATCATCAATGGTTAAGGGCCAAGGCAAAAGAGTGGATAAAGGGGTAGGTTAAGTTGGTCAAAATTGACTATGGCTAGGTTTAGTTTGTAGTCAAAATTTCAAATTGGTCATAAGGGGGTCCTAAGGTGGTCTAGGGGAATTTTGACATTTTGAATCATAATGTGCATATTTCCAGTGTCTACAAAAAGACATGTCTCTTGATTTAAGATAGGATGATGAAATCATAACATAGTTTTTAAATGCTTTATCAATAAAATTCCATCAAGGCAAATATGACTCAACTTTAGATGTTTATTATAGAAGATCCTTAGTGATCCTTTTAATATTCTTGTGGACACTTCCTCCAACATAAAATTAAGGTCTCCTAAGAACCTATATGAAGATCATGTTGCCCATCACTCATTCATTAACATCACCAATTCATCCCCACCTTCATCCATCATTCATCATTTTTATACTACTAATAATCACTATATCACTACCCTTAATTGGAGAAAATAGGAACATAAATTATTGGATTCCCATCATCATACAATATCATGTGCCGAATCTACAAAGATCCAAAATAGTAATAAACTAATCAAATCAAATAATCAAGTCAGTTGTGATCTTAAAATAATCAATCAAAGTCAAGAAGATTTTTATAATCATCCAAGTTAAAAAGCATCATCCCCTAGTAAAAATATACTTGAAGTGATAGGGGACCATAAAAGTCAAAATAATCATCATCTATCAATTCAAAGATCACATTCCTCTGGTGAAGCCTGAATTTAAGCACCAGGGGGTAATCAAAGTCTAAGTCAAATATCAACAAGTCAAAAATATTTCAAAAGTAATAGGAAAATGGCCAAAAATCCTCCTAATATTTGGATCAAAGATAAAGTAAGTTAGGTTTTGGATCCCTTAACCTCACTTGCATATGGAACCAATCAAAATTATCCCCCCACCATATCCAATAGTGTATGCAATTGTTGAACCCCATTTCTAATCTCCTCCTAGTCACACCATCCATCATGATCATACCATACATATACATCACCTAAAATCATCCATTCTCCACATCACTTTCCTAGGAAAAATTATCTCTCATAGAGTCTATGAATACACCTATATTATATGTTTAAATAAGTCTAAATAAACATTCAACAAAGGTCACAATGACATCAATATATCTAATAGTGATAGTATGATCCTAGAATCACATATTTTTAGAATAGATGTTGGCTAAATCTCAAACAAATGTCTTCACACTACATCTAACATATCTCTAATAAATAAAGATACTAATAAAAAAATTAAATAAAAACATCATTTGTCCAATGGTGAAAACCAATCTTATGTCGCATTGGGAAAGTACCATGATGAAAACCAAATTTTGGCATCATGGTAAAGTAGTATATTATCTATATTATACCTCAACACTTGGGGGGAAATTTATTTCATCCACATATTATCCTTCCATGTTATCCTTATCTATATTATCCCTTTGTCCATTATTTCTGCCCATCATATGCTATCATATTGTGTATCCTATTATATTCATAATTTCATCTAGTCTTGACTTTTGTAAGGAAGTGGAAGATGTTTTGAGAAATGTTATAGACTCATCTTGTCATATCTTCAAATGGGGAATCAATCAACTAGATATTTGGTTCCTTCATGATGTGGTCATTGTGTATCCCTAGTCCATTCTTCTTTGGTCCTCATCCCCTTTTTAGCATCACCCTCATCCTTTTGTCATCCCATCCAACATTCCATCTATCTTTATCCTAATTTCTAGGTTGGGTATTCCATTTTATTTTAACCCACTTTGTATATAGTACATACATATTCCAAAAAGACCTAATAATCAAAATATGTCAAAAATATAAAAAAATCATAAAATCTAGAAAAATCCAAAATATTCCTAGATGTATTATCTTATATATATTCCCTCATCCACATCCATATCCATGCCCTTTGCCTCTCATTTCCATAACTCAGTCATATCCATCCATCCTACTATTATCTTTCATCCCCTATTCCAAATTGGGGTAAATATACTATATATTGAGCTAGCATTTACCTAGCCTTGCTTTATCCTAATAAGTCTTAAGTATCTCATCTAAGTTCAAAATGTAGTTAATTACTGAGTCAACTAGATCCTATGTTTAAGTTTAAATTTTCTCAATCACACCATATTCAAAAAAATATTCTATCCTAATCTTGATCAAGGTAAGTCTATCCATCCTCAATCATTGGTATCAAATTATCATCCTCATTCATCCCATCCTTATGTTGACTTCTTTCTACCATTGGGCTTAGAAAGGGTCAACCTATGCCCAATGAACACTTTAGCTTAGCTTTGGGTCACCTTGTTGTGTCTTTTAAAGTGTCTTGAAAACTAAAGAGGAGGTAGTTTTTCCTTAGGAAGTGAAGTAACATGTTTAATTAATGATTCAAATCAAAAGTGTCATGGTGGATCCCATCTCATATTGTTTGAGGATTATGTCAATACATAATTTTGTGATAATTATGTATAGGATTTTATGGAAAGACTTGAGGTGTTCCTTTTGATCTAAATGACTCATGGAGGGTGATCTAAAAAACTATAACTTATAACCAGTCATATGCTTAGTTGAACATGCCAAGAACTTGCATAAATGAGGGCAAAATTTAGGAGATTAGGGGCTAATTTAAAAAAAAATGATGATTCTTATGTAAGCCTTAACATACTTTAAGGTTATTTAGTAGATGTTAAGGTATTTATTCCCTTCCATTGATGTTTAATTTGAAGTTATGTATATTCTACCTTCTAAAGGGGTGTCTAAACCATGAATATTGTACTTTTATGACCTATAAGACCTCATTGAGACATTATCAAGAGTTAAAATCCTCCAAAATGTGCCTTAGTGTCATCATAATACCTTTTTAGGATATTTTTGTATGTAAAAGGTAGCTCTTTTATGGGTCAAATGCTTTCCATCCACCACAAAAGGGACCACACATGTGAAAAATGAATTTTCACCTTCCTTCCACCTATAATCCCTATTTTGAAAGCATTTTGACCCCTCATTTCCCTCTTATTGCCCACCAATAGCCTTTAAATATATAAAATCTATGAAAATCTAGGAAAATGATGCTTTGTAGGTGTTTTTATACTCATACAAACCCATACAGTATGGTTAGG
This sequence comes from Torreya grandis, assembly GCA_037957365.1. Lineage (NCBI taxonomy): Eukaryota > Viridiplantae > Streptophyta > Pinopsida > Cupressales > Taxaceae > Torreya > Torreya grandis. The sequence continues at coordinate 2,627,604 of JARHVA010001312.1, forward strand.
GTTACAAGGTTAGACACTTCATAGGGGTCTCTTGTAAACACCTTAGAGAAGGATTCATGTTTCAAATGTGTAGGGAAAGGTAAAAGTGGAAGTGTTATCTCTGATGAGCCCATAAAATTGCTCATTATATCAACAAAATAACATCTTTTTTCTTACATAATAAGTGGATCTAAATGTATTTTCATGTCTTTATAATTCTTTGTTATCTATTTTTTAGTTATTACTAATGATTATTGGAAAAAATATGTCAATGAGTGCATATACAATTCATACTAAGTTAAGAATGATTCAAAGTATAAAGAGTAACCATTCAAAAATAATGTTGGAGTAGTGTCAAAGTTTTATACAACAAAGATATAGTATTATGGTCAATTTACAAACTCTTACAAGCTTGCTACAGTAGCTACAGATTACATCATAAAATCCTATAGGCTTTCTATAGTAGATATAGATTAAAATATGCATGCTACAAAAACTATAGATTATAATAGGCTTATTACATTAGCTACATATTACAATAGGCTTGTTATGGACTAGTTATAGATTACATCATATTAGCTACAAACTAGATATAGATTACATTAGACCAGCTACATATTACATCAACTAGTTATAGATTTCAATAGGCATACTATGGATTTCAGCAAGCTTGCTATGGATTTCAATAGGTTACTACAAATTTCAATAGAATTGTTATAGACTTCAATAAAATTGCTACATAATTTTTTGGAAAGTATTTCTAAGAGTATTTCAATGTTTCAGCTATCATGAAGAATGTTTTCCATTTGGATTTTATATATATATAAATTTCTATGCATAGAATTTCCATTATAAATTGTATTCAAATATAGGTTTATGTAATTTCATTCCAAATAATAACTCTCTCCATATTTGGTGGAGATCAAAATTATTTTGTAATAAATTTTATTAGATTAAATATCTCTCTCCATATTTTATGTAGATTAAGATAGGATAGAGTATCTCAGTTGTTATTCCCAAATAAGGTGTTGGTTGGATGTATGGAATTATAAATGCAACCTTCCACACTCAAATAATCAATAAAAACACTTTTTATTTCCATTATTTTGTGTAGCCCATTATAAAATTCAAGTTTTGAATAAATCCTCTTTTGAAGAATGAGCTGACCACTCATTCTAAGCAAGATAGATCATGTATTTATGTTTATTTATTTATTATGTAATTATCCTTTTACTATAAATTATTATTTTATTTCTTTGCTACTGTATACATTTATTTTATATATAGTTTATGTGAACCTATAGGTGTTTTGTTTGTTTGTCATTTCAACAATTTAATTTCTACAAGTGTGATTTACCTTCTGCAAGTGTGATTTAATTTATTCAAGTGTGATTTTCAATTCCATCAAGTGTGATTTTCAATTCCTACAAGTGTGAAGTGTGATATAAGAACCATTTTCCAAATATATCTTTCTCATATTACAAAAAACCTTAAAACACCAGCCCTAGATTGACATTATCAAATGAAGGGGATTGACAACCCCCATCAATCTCCATTGAGCCCTTGGAAAGATCATAAGGTCCAATTTGAGATGGGTGGTATGCTCTGTATAGGAGGAGTTAGAGCCTAAGATCTTATCCAAAGGTGGGGTCCCTAGTGGGATTTTTAATTAATGGTATTGGTTTGTAGATCAAGGCCATGATCTTTATGAATAATCACTAAGACCTATGGGTCATCTTAATCCCTTTGTAAACCCCATAAGCTCATATACAAGAAAATTCATCAAAATTTTGGGCTTATTATGATAACCTAAGCATGGAGAAATATATTTGAAGGCCTATTGAGTATTTTATACCCCCTAATCATTTTATCATGACACTTATAGGGTTAGAATAACACATGGTTCCCCTTGGTTGGTAGATACCGATCATGTGCAAGTTTCCTATATTGTCATAAAGGAGTAGAGCATCAAAATTATCAGTGAAATTTTCCATGTCTTTCTCCAAGTTCCTCACATGCCTTACCTAGTCACCATTTTGTTAGAATAAACCCCTTTAATCCCTTGAATGCTTACTATGTGAAAGAAGGAAACAAGGTTCCAAACATGACCTAGTCATTCTCATGGTAGTCCATCTTCAAGCTAAGAATATGTGAATGGTGTCTTATTGATGGTGTAAATGTGTTGTATGTATGTGGAAGAGCCCCTTTATTAGAAGTAACAAGCTTCTTTATGGCTCTCAAGGCCAAAACCCATGAACTAACTCCAAATCCATTCATAAGCCCTTTTAGTAGGATTTAAGGTTTATTAACATTATTTAAGGTTCATGGACTATTGGGTATTAGTTTATCCCTAAAAATGCCTAATTAACTAGATCCAAATTCTTTACTTTGTTGAATACATATATAGGGATGTCTAGGGTCCCAATACATGGTCTTGAATGAGGAGTGACAATCCACATGAGGTCTCCCAAAATATGTCCATTATATAGTAACCTTATCAGACCATTTTCTCCTACAATCAGGATTTGGATTTAAAATTCACAACTCTTAAAGGAATGTGTAATCACCACCTATAGGTTTAAGCTCACATGCTCAAGCTTATAGCTAATGACAAAGCTTATATCTTGGTGGGTATCTTGAGGAATAAATAAGTCTTGTGGTTCCAATCATGTAGCCCAAGCATAGGGGAAATGTCTTGACCTAAGAGAGTGATTTATTGGTCATGATGAGGTGATGTAGATAGGCTTAAATTTCAATAAAACTCTATTTGTATACTTTTAGTGGCATTTATACTACTTTTGAAGCCTAAGCGATCCTATAATGTAACAATGACATGATGGTAGCATACCTTCAAGACAAGGTGAATCCATTTGAATGAGAAATAACACTAGTACCCCAAAGAGTGATTGAGGGAGGTGAAGAACAAGGTTATGATACAAGTGAGAACCTACATGATATCCTTTTATTCTCAAAATGGCACCTACAATTTTACTATATACTCACAATATACTAAACTAAGTAGTTTAGATGTTGACATGACCTATGGGTAGAGATGAACACTTAAAAGTGTATAATGAACTTAATTACTTAAATAAATGCATAATAATGTAAAAAAAGGATAAATCATATACCTCCACCTATAGGAAACCTCCAATCTCTAACCAAATGGTCACTTACAATCTACCACAGTATATAGACTAGGCCTAGTCAAATGGAAAGTGCATGATGATAAGGTTAAAATGAGTGTATGAGGTTGAATATGATTGATAATATATCCACAATAATGACATAAACCTCATATAATTATCATAACAAGGAAAATTTTTAAGGTAAATATTAATAAACAAGTCCAACCCTGCATATAGAATTCCCTACACACTCTCTTGTTATACAAGTCTATTTTGAAGTTTGTGGTATTAGAAGACACTATAAAGGTGATACCTCATTGATATTTGATGTATAATGTCCTAAATACCTATTAAATACCTCAATATATTAACTTTGGTATATAAAATAGAGGATATTCCCTTTGTTTCATCTCAAATAAAGGGTAATCCAAGTCAAGACTACCCTATAGTTTTGGCATGAAGATGGCAAGAGAGTGTGCTAGGAAGTCTTAGAACATTTTATAATGTTACATATAGTTTTTTTAATCATGGTTAAAGGTTTATAATAATTTTTAGGCAACATTGACACTCAGAAGGAGGGTTTAGGTGGTCAAGCATAGTCAAGCCTATTTGATCTAGAAATAGACCTAAGCCCTACAGGGGTCTAGTTTAATTTATATATACATGTGAACTCTAAAATTAATTGGATGGAATTTAGGGAAGATTATACTATTAATTTTATCCATCAATTTTTAGAGGGAATAATAGAGGGGCCATATTTGAACTAAAATCACTTTAGGGGTATGTAAAAGTCATTCTAAAGCTCAATAGGCTATCTTCAAGAGCTCACATATGTACACACACTAATAATGGTACCCAAAGGAGATATGGGTAGTTTATTAGGATCTTATAATTAATATTTGTGGAATTTTTTTGGAGGTTGAATGTCAAGATTTTATGAACAATCCTTAACAGTCTAAACATGTTAAAGCCCTCCTAAACCCTTATTTAGGTCCTGATGGAGAAGATAGTAAATAATATGCATACATATGGGGTATTTTTTCCCTTTAAGTGTTTTAAAATTGTTAATAACTCACCCATGATCATTCCCATCAATTGGTTTATACCCTACTTGTACGGACAAGCCTAAAACTTAGTTTTTTACAAGTTTTTATGTGTTTTATAGGTACAGAGTAGAATGAATAGATGAGAATAATTTAAGATGGTTAATTGGGAATTTTTATAACTAATTATGTACATTTATAATAATATTTAGGCATGAAAACACTTTTGCTTACTCATTCATTTTAGACAGTCTTTGACATATAGTGAGAATAAAGGGTGACTTCCTAGTGAGAAGAGGAAAACTTTGTTATTGGATATTTTAAAGGTATAAATAATAGAGTGGAAGGTATAAGGGAATTTAATATGTGTCTTAAAAAAATTTACATGTATTTTTTTTAGCAACTAAAGGACACTTTGGTGACAAATGTGAAGAATGGGGCCAAGAGGGCTAATGAAAGACTACAGATGGTGAGCACAAGTGTCCAAAAGATGGATAACAGTTAGGGATGCATATAATTATTATAACATAATGTTTCCAACCCAAATAATATATTGAAAATTTGTTAGGTATTCCTATTCTTGTTTTGAGTAGTCAAGAGATGCCTCATCATGAAGGCAGTTTCAAGAAGGTAGTTAAAGACCTCTACGCCAGTTTTGGAGAGTTTTATGCTTCATATGGACACTTGTCCAATAATACATTACAAAAATCTATATTTAACCTCATTAGATTGAAATTTAACTAGTTTTCATGCCTTTACATGTGGCATTGTGACCCTTTAAATTATTTTCTTCTTTCTCTTCTCACATGTTCTATAAATGCAAGCCATTTTGGCTCTTGAATAAAAATTCCACACTTAGGATGGAAAATACCCATTGGTTTGATGATATATTTTGAATTTTAAATAATAATTTAAATTTAGTTTTTATTTCATTACTTTCTTGTCTAATTATGTGAAGTGATGTATAGAAAAGTGTATAGTGATAAGTATATATCCTTGCCTTCTCTTTATCCTTTCATGTTTGGTGTAAGTAGTTCTCACTCTAACAAGTCACATAAAGTATAGCTAGTGTGTTTGACAATATTAAAGTGTAAAAGTATCCTTGGTGTCTAAAATTTTATGTATTTTATAATTAACTTGAGTATTTCCATGCATATCACCTCCATGTTTGAAATACTAATGTTAGAGCAATTCAGGATTCTAAGACTAGTGGTGTGAGTCATGTCTCTTAGTAAAAATTTATGGTGATAAAGTGGAGATATTTATGGTGTAACATATCATTATATTAATTTATTTTCATGTCACTTCTATCCTTTTTCATCCAAGCAAATAGTTAGTGTAGATGATAAGCATTCAAGGATCAATCTAGGGAGCTAGCCCTTAAACCTAGAGGTCTTCCTCTACTATAGGCAACCCACAGGGCTAAATGTATTAAAATGTTACCCAAATCTTAGAGTAGGATTGTAAAACCAACTATAAGGTGTTATATTTGGTGAAAATATTAATGGGATTCATGGTATAACCATTATCTTAAAGCCATCTTGTCAAGGTGAATGGTGATCTAGATAACATTAAAACTACATATGGTGTTATACTTAGCATTTTGTGACTCTATTCAAGGTAAGATATAGTTTTAGACCATTTTTTATCAGTTCTTGTGTTCATGATTCATGGTCCTTACTAAGTCATCTACTAGTGAGGTATCAATCCCTTAAACTCACTTATTTAACTTAAAATTCTTATTGAAGTTTGACATCCTCAACCTATCTTGACCTTTGAAGATAATGAATAACTTGAGGATAACATGGCTAGGCAACATGCCATCCTAGATTTTAACACAAAATCCAATTCACTTAAATGCATATGATGATATACCCCCTAGTGCTACCAAAAGTGTTCCAACATTCAATGGTGAAGGTCATGTCACTCCAAGTGAGCATATTAAGGATATCTCAAAGTTTTATAGCTTTTATAATGTTACTGAGGTCAATATTTTCATTAGACTCCTTATTGTGTCCATTAGAGGGAAAGCACTTGACTAGTATAGGACATTGTTTAGAGATTGTATCACAACTTGGGATGATTTTGGAGAGATGTTTACATCAAGGTTTGAAGTCAAAATTGATCACACATCACCTATTCACTAGTTGAATGTGATTCAAAGATCCCCCAAGGAAATAATGCATGACTTTAATGAGAGATTCAAAATAACTTGGCATAGACTACCTCCTATCATGAGACCACCTAAAATATTTTTTATTTATTACATATCTAAGGTCTATTGGTACTAACATAGCCATAATTTTTTATTATATATGTGGTTACACCTTACTTGAAACATATGACCTTGCCATTAGAGCTGAGAATGGCCTAATACAAGCTAGAAGTTACCTCCAAAAGTTTGTATTCCTCTATTTCTAAACATGTCTACTAATACCCCAAGTGTTTTTAAAGTCCCTAATGAAAATACCAAGTCTATAACAACCCCTAAGAAGGTAAAAGAGATAATTTATTGGAAGGCAAGATATGAAGCCTTCGAGGCTCAAACTAAGTAACCAAATCTATAGTATGGTGTTAGTCAAAACCCCTAACTCTATCCTCAACAAGTACATAGGTTCCCACCTAAGTAATATGGTCAAGGTAGAGGTTAAGGTAAACCTAACTTCAATAGGCTAGCTAATGCATACAATCCAACTTCCACATCCAACACAAGAGCCATGGTACCAGTTCATAACAACTTGGTCTAAGGAGAAGAATGGTAGAAAGGATATTCCATAGATGAAAATGAAGGTGCAGATAAATATTTGGTATCCCAAGTAGGGGTTACTCCTCATTTGTCATCATAATATGGGAACTTTATACAATCATATCTTAATTAAGAGTGTAGTAGTCAAAGAGTGAGATTAACTAACTTTATAGTGGAAGATACCTATGTTCTCAATCAAAATTCTTCAGTTACAGACAACACTATATAAAATAATAAGTCCTTGGGAGATGCCCATGGTGTTCATACAAGTTTAAATAGTCCTCCTAAAAGGCATCAATGTGTGATTTCAAGTGTGATAGTCCCCAAAAAAAATTCACCTTCTTTCAAGTCAGAATGTTGGAAGGGTTACTCCAAATGCTCCAATGTCTCAAACTCAAAACACCTCTTTAACTTCAAGGACTCAAGAAAAGGTGAGTACTCTTTATTTTAACATTGTGGATTATTTGAATAATTCTAAAGCATCTATGTCTCTTTGGGAAATACTTCACTTACCTGGTCAAAAAGAGCACCTTTAAGAACAACTATCTTGAATTCATGTTAGCCCTCAACCATCAATTCATGGTAATGTTTCCATCATCAATTATCCCAATCACATTATGGAACCCTCTTAAAAATAATATAAGACTCCACCTTTTTACCTCACTCTCATTATTAGAGATAGACTTATTCACAACTACATAGTGGATAGCGAGGCTAGTACTTTAGTGATGCCCAAGGTTGTAGGTGATAAATTGGGTTTGAAATATGAAGTATATAGTAAAGGGGTGTTTCAACTTAATGGGACACTAGCTAAGTTAGTGTGACTTATCAAGGGTTTGAAAGTTTTCCTTCATGATTTTTCAAGCTTCCCTGTCCTTCAAGACATAGTAGTGGTTGACTTGCCTCCTAACTTTGCTATCTACCTCTCAAGGGATTTCACAACCAAGATAGGAGGCTACCTCTTAGATGATTGGTACTTATTTTCCTTTATTATAAGGTATAGAATAAAGGAAACCATGAAAACTAAACCACTAGGTAAGTTTCATATTGATCCCTATATAGAAGTAATCTCTAATCTCAATTTCTTAATCAATGATCAAGAGGACTATGATGTGGATGATGAAACATATTCTAAGATTGAGGGCCTATTTGACCTTTTCTTAGATGAGTATGGTGTAGACACTTATGAACATGATCCATACACTTTCTTTGATAAAACTAATGTTGGCACATACATCATCCATGAGGGAGGATATGAACATTTTGAGGTATGTATTGATGCTTATTTTCCAAAAAATAATGAGGGTAATTACCTCATTCATTTGCATGAAGATGAAAGTTTAACAAGCATGGTAGAGTAGGATAGTGAGAAAGATAATGCCATTATAACTACACAATATGGAGAAGTCCTTGAAGATGATAATCATGAAGAGGAAGATAACATATGGCAAAGGTTCTATTCCATAAGTCAAGAGTTTGAATAGTTGAGTTTTACTTTACCTCTTAAGAAGTGTGAACCTAATAATGAGTATGTTGATGAGCCTAAAAATCAAGTTATTGAGTATCTTATCAAGCATTAAGGAAAATGCCTTATTAAGAATGAAGATGAGTATCAAGATCTGTCCAAGAAGCTGTAATCATGAAGGGACTATTGATGCTTGGATTGCACCCAGTAAGGAAAATATCAATTTTCCTTATCCAAGTGACACAATGAAGTCATCTCTTTTGCTATGGGTAGCAATTATATTGAGATGAATCTCTAGTTTAGGGGCTATCTCCCCTTGATTCACCTATGAAGCTCTTCTAACCTATACATTGTGCATGAAAAGGGAGAAATAAAGCAACTAAGGAAACAAAATGGTGATGCATCAAATATAAGATGGCCTCTCTATTTATTATAAACATTACTTAAAGGAAACAAAGGTATCTCAATAGAATCATAACAAAGACAATGCCACATAAATGTTTCATAAGTTAGATTCATAGAAGCTTATAATGTTTAGGAAGGTGAAAAATGATCCTACAAAGAGATTAAAAATATACCAATTCTAAGACATTCATACACTTAGAAAAGAATACTAACAGATACCTACAACATTATCTTTTTTGCACATTGGTAAGTGACCATGGATTGGCATGCTAGAAAATGACTTTGCTAGTCATTATCAATAAGATTCAAACTTAACTCAATAATTCAACATGAAAATGATGAAATAACTTGTATATTTCTTCAAGAACTATCACTACAATTTTGGCCAAAATTTACTCATAACTAGTAGTGGTTGCTAAAATGAACCAAGGGAACACATATTTATAGCTTTTTCAAAGGGGAGAGCCAAGGAAGTCCAACGATCATATGATGTGTGTCACTTAAAATATGAAATATTTAAAATGCCATCTATAATACCTTTTATTTTTAGTTGTACCAACAAGGTCAAGATGTTATATACTGCATCTTATCATCGAAGTTTCATCAATTGGAGATCTATTTGGAATGACAGATGTTTATTATTGGCTTTCTAGACTATGAAATGGTAAAAATTCATCATGCTAACTTGTCTATATTCATTTGATTGAACTTTCTCAAGATATTTTCCATTTGTCACTTTCATTCTCACTTTCTAGTTTCAATCGAGCTTTCTTTAAAACTTTAATGGTTATTCGTTGTGGCTGAAATTTGACATCTTACAGGACATCACTCCTTGGCTTTTTCTCAAGCTTATTTTATTTATTTGCAAAATAACCCTTTGAAAGGATTGGAAATGACTTTACCAAAATGAAAGTTCCCTTTGGGTCTTCTATTCTAGACTTTCTCAAAAGGAGAGTGACCCTTTGGGAAAATTGAGGTGGTCCTTATGTTCTACGACTTTCTTTGGGTTTATTTCCTTCAAAAAAAATGTCTAAAGGAATTCTTCTTTCTCAGCCTTCTTGGAGATTATTTTCCTGAAGGGTAATCATCCTTCAGGTTTTTTACAATGGTCTTTTGGGAAGCTAGAAATGAACTTTAAGACTTTATGAAAAGTCCATGTGCCCTTTAGAAAATTTGAAGTGTCCCTTTGTCTTATTGAAAACATTCCTTCAACTTTATTGTAACCATACTATTGATTTCCTTCAGATAAAATGTTCAAAGGAATTATTCCTTTTGTATAATGATTTTCCCAAAGGGTAAGTTCCCTTTGAGAAGATGAAAATCACCCTTCAGAAAGAGAAAATATACCTTCAAAAGAATTTCAAGGGTGTACCTACCCTTTGGAAGAATGGAAAGGTCCCCTTTACCCTAAAAAGAACCTTCAAAAAAGTGAGAAAGCATCCTTCAAAATTTTGAAAAGTCCATATGCCCTAGCTCATTTCCTTTGGACAAATTATCTGAAGGATTTATTCTTCCTACGAAAGACTTTCCTAAAGGGAAAGTACCCTTTAAAAATATTAAAAAGCCCCTTTCAAAATAAGGAACATACCCTTTGGAAGGAGAAAAATCACCTTTTAGAAAAAATAAGTGTCCTTCAAGTTCTTCAGTAGAAAAGACTTTGGACCTTTTGGAGTGAAAGACTTTAGATTTCTCAAATGGAAGACTTTGGGTTTGTTTAAGCAAGCAACTGAATGATGGTGGTTGTCAAAAACCTGAATTAGTCTAAATTCATGAGTAAGTTAGGTTTTTGGACTTGAATTACTTTGACTAATAAAAATTTATAAGCAAAGTCATTTCCAAAACCCAAAATGCACTAATAAGAGTAACTTAGGTTCATGAACTCAAACTACTTTAATTGGTGAAAATTTATAAGTAGAGTCATTTGGAGAACCTAAGTAGGTCTGGGGTAAGTAAAAGCACTTACAAAACTTGATTTGGTTTAGGATTAATTCAAGGTTGTGAACCCTAATTAATTTTACTTCACGAAACTTTATAAGAAAAGAATCTCCTAAAACCTGATTAACACTGGGACAAGTAAAGACATTTGGAGAACTTGATTAGGTCTAGAACAAGTAAAGATACTTCCAAAACCCAACTAACATTGAGACAAGACAAAAACTTAGTTTTTTCTTCTCTACCTTGAAATTTTAAATCCTTGGTAATTACTTCATAAGATAAAGGTTTTGCTTGACCAAGTTTTTATATAAGGGTGCCCAAATCTGATTTAGAGGGTCAAATTTGGTCAACAAAATGGTGACTTATAGTGGAATTATGCCTGCCATACCTGACTAGACTAGTAGCTTTATTCATCCTAAGGCCAATGGAGTTAATGGATTCTCAAATATGACTATCAAAGATTCTACCAACACAAACATAGGGGAAAACATAGACAAAAAAAACTAGACCCAACAAAAAATAATAAGACACAAACAAACACACACATGTGCATAAGCACTTAGGAAAAACAAGGGACAAATAGGAACTATGTACAAAAAAAATGAACCTCAATAGTAATGCTTCAATATATCCCATTGACTAGGATATGCAGATTCTCTCCATCCAACTTTGAATGTTGGAAATCATTGTGTTGTTTACAAAGTTGGAAATCATTGTGTTGTTTACACTATGTGATCATGTATGGGACACTCTACAAGGCATCAAACTTTGTGTGTCTTCTCGGCTTGGCTCTATCTTCATCCCATTTTAGGATAATGTCTCCTTCTTTGAAGATCTTGGACATGGAATTATTATCAAAATATATCTTTATTTTTTTTTACTAGTTGGTCATGGTGTGCATAACTTGGTCCCTTACCTCTTTAAGCTCCATCAACTCAGCTAGTCTAACTTCCATGTTGTTATTATCCATTAGTTGTAGCTGATAAGTAATATATAAAATAGGCATCTAAAGTGAAATAGGAAGTCTAGATTCCATTCCATATACAAGTGTATATGGGGAGTTTCTAATTGTCCTTTTTAGAGTGATTTTGTTAACCCAAAGGGTTGTTTTCAACTTAGTGTACCATGTTCATTGATTCTCCTCCATTGTCATTTTTATGATCTTGATTAAATTTTTGTTGGTGGACTCAGCTAGTCCATTTCCCTAGGGGTAGTAATTGGAAGAGGTGTTGAGATAGATGCCATACTTTAAGGCCCACTCACTTGTTCTTGTGCCTAAGAAAGCCAAGGCATTATCTGAAATGATTATTGTAAGAGCTCTACATCTGGTTACTATGTCCTCATAGAAATCTAGGACTAAAGTTTCATTAGCCTCTTTAAGATCCACAACTTTAACCCATCTAGTGAAATAATCAGTGGCTATCAACACCCACTTATGGCCAATACTAGAAGGAGGATTGATCAAACCTATGAAACCTAGCCCCCATTACATAAAAGGTTATTCAACTTGAATTACATAAAGAGGCAAAACAACTAAATTCTATTTTCCATAAAAAAGAGCACACTTCTATAATTTCCTTACCCAAGCATGGGTGTCTTTGAACATGCTAGGCCAAAAGTAGCTAGCTCTCATGATCTTAGCAATAGTGGTTCTAGGAGTAAAGTGACCACCAGTTGGACCATTGTGAAAATTGTGCAATACTTTATCAATCTATTCTAGCTAAATACATCTCAAAAGTACACTTGAAATTTTTTTCATAAAAATTACTCCATCCATAAGTACATATGGAATAGATTATAGTCTATAATACCTTATTTTGGCCTGATCGAGGCCTTGTGGGCATTCACCAGTTTGAAGGAAGTGGATCATGTCCTATGTCTAAATTCTTGTGATTGAAGGCATAGTTGTTGTAGGATTGTTTTGGAGTGTCAAAATGACTTCTTTTTGTTCTCTTAGGTCTAAATCAAGGTGCTTGCATAACCCTTTTCCCTTCACTAACTTAGTAATTTTGATTTCCAAATCATATTACATCACCTTGGTGATCCAACCCACTTTTTTATCATTCAAGTCTTTGATTAATAAAAAATATATCACACCTAGATGAGGCAAAAAAATGGGATTTTTTTTATGAGACAACATATGCTTGAATTTCTTCAAACTTTTGATTACAACAAGCACTTATTTTTTAATGTACATGTACTTTATCTCATATTCTTCTAAACCTTGACTGAAGAAGGTAATGGGTTATTCCAAATCTTCATCATTTGCTTGGGTCAGGATGGCATAAATTACTTCTTAATTTCCAAAAGTCTACATATTGAAGTCCTTGGAAAATTTATTACTTGCGAGAGTAGGAGCTTGAGTAGTGGCTTGCTCAGTCCCCTCAAAATTTTCTCTCCTCTTTCTCATCCGTGTGAATTTTTCATTCTTTTTAAACATGGAGGTCAAGGGCTTAACTAGATTAGAAAAATTAGGGGAAAATATTCTAATTAAATTAATCTTTCCAAATAAACTTTGTATACCCCTTTTTTTTGGGCAAAGCCAATGCTAAAATAACACTTACCCTTTCTAGGTCAATAAATAGACCCTTGTTTGAAATAACATGGCCCAAGAGCTTTCTCTCATAATGGTAAATACATACTTCTTGGGGTTTAGTGAGATCCTAAACTCTCTAAACCTCTCAAATATCTATCTTAGGTGTTTCAAGTGGTCATTTTCATCTTTGGAAAAAATAGTTACATCATCCAGATAGACCAACACAATGTTATTGATCAATCCTTGGACAACCATATCTATTGCATGATGTAAAGTGGTTCCATCATTTGATATTTCAAATGGCATATTATTTTATACATATGTACCCCATTTTGTGGTAAATGTTGTCTTATATCGATCACTTTCATTAACCAAGATCTGATTATATCCAAAATAGCCATAAAGGAGAGAAAATCTTTCACTACTAGCTACAACCTATAGAATTTACTCCATATAAGGGAAAGGGTAATGATCCTTCAAATATACTTTGTTCAAGTCCCTAAAATCAACATACAATTTTATTTCTCCATTTTTAGTTTTGACAAGGACTAAATTGGCTAATGAATAAGAATGTTTGATAGGAAAAATGATTCTAGACTCAATCAATTTAGTCAACTCTTTCTGCATGAGGGGTTCAATCTTAGGATTGAATGGTATTTTATTTTGCTTAATGGGTTTAGTATTCTCATCTAACTCTATGGTGTGTTTATCCAAACTTGGGTCAAAACCTTTCAAATCACTATACTCCCATGCAAATATATCATTAAACTCCTTGCATAGCTCAATGAAATCATTTCTTTGTTGACTAGTCCAAACTTTTCCAAGTGCAAATAATTTACCTTTTAATATTTCTATTCTTTCATAGTTTTCTTTCTTGGTTGTCATGTTTACCTTCTCCTTCTTGAGTTGGGCATCCTCATTTAAAATGCTCTCCAAAGTCACTATGCCTTTGGTAATCTTGTTAGATTTTAGCTGGAGGATCTACCCTCTATACTACTACTAGAGCTTAAATTGGTTCCTTATGGAGAACTCAGCCTCTTCTTGTAGAAAATGTAATATTTGTTGATCACTATCAAAGACATGCTAGTTAGTGACATTATTTGGTATATAAGGTCTCACAATTACCTTCAAAGGGGATTGATTCCTATCTTCCCTTATATCCACTGGAACATCAAACTGAGCTCTAATTTATACTAGCCTATCGATGGGTTTATTATCCTCTCATGAGATAGACATGACTTTAAAAGCTATGAAGTCTTTTATGAGGTCCCAAATTTTGTTTTTATAGGACTTGAACAAGTAGTTCTTGGTAACATTTTGTCCTCTGACTTGATTCACAATGACCTCTCTATCATTAAACACTTGTAACTCCTTGATGCCTTTTTTCCTTACCCATTCAAGGCCATGAATGCGGGCCTCATACTCTAATACATTATAGGTATAGGAGAACTAAAATCTGAAAGTTGAAAAATACCTTTCTTTTAAAGGTGAAACTAACATAGTTCCACCACCTACTCTAATCTTACTTTTAGACCTGTCAAAAAAAAACTACCATAAGATATTCATTTCCTTGATTAGATTCATCAAATTGGGCATGAAGGAATCCTTCTCATGCACTTAATACACTCCAAGCCTATATTCCTTGATGAATTTGTAAGGGTCATACTCATAATTTTGATTTCCCCAATCATCCATGAACAAGTCAGAAACTCCTTCAAGGGATGATGATGGAGACTGGTCAACGTGAAGATCTTCTTCATTGATATGGCGTAGTTAAAATTTAACACTTTAGGTGAGTATTAATCCAAATTATCCTTATGAATAGGCTCAAAATAAATTTTCACCTTAGTGTCATACTTTGTTCTAAAGACCATATAGGACCAATTAGCTTCCAAGTACCCACTTATTTTAGTTGTAAAGTCCCTTGAAAATAAAGGGAAAATATGGAGGTAAATCTACCACTGCCACATCATGAGAAATAGAAAATGTAGGTCAAGAATAAATTACCAAATTCACATTTTTTACTATCCACAAAGTTTTGGCTAGTAACCCATCCAACTGTAGGATGCCCTTAGTCATTGGCTCATACTTTAGGCCTAGTTTATCAGCTATACATTTGGGCATAACTGAAGTGTTAGCCCCACTGTCTATGATTCAATTGTGTACCAAGAAATTTCTAATGATCAAAGAGAGGTAAAATGGGGGAGTCTTTTTGTTCTTATTTGTCTGACCATCAATTGACTGGGTTTCATTCACTAAGACCACATTATCATGTCTATATAGACAAGTTTACTTTCCCAATTCATGTAGTTCATTTTGAAGCATATCCTTCTTACCTAGCATATTCAAGGAATCCCATAATGAAATATTCATCTAGATTTTCTTCATCTAGTCCACCACATTTATTGGATTATTACTCACCTAGGGTTTCTCTTTATGGAGATTAGCACTTTGTGATGTGGTTTGTGGAGATGGAGCTATAACAGATAGCCTAAAATTTGGACCCCTTTAATTATATTATGCTTTAGGGGCTAGATTAGGCTTAGTTATTGACTGAAATACTGAAGGAGCCACAACAGGCCTTGATTGGTTCCTTAAACCTCTTCAATAGTGCTTTTCTTTGATCTAGTATTGGTAGCCACACCAACAATCTAATTACTTAAATTTTCCATGTAATTGATAGCATAAAACTCACCCTCCAAATAATTCATAAGAATGGAATCAGACTAAACTTGTTTGCTCTCCATCCTGAATTGAGTTGGCATCTCAAAATTTGGGAATTGTAATGTTGGATCACCTTGTGTAGTCATGTTTTTATTTTACATCTCATTGACATAAGCAATATGTTCTTAACCTTGTTCAAAAGATGCATAGTTAGGATTTTTCCTAAATGAAATTACTTTGGGTGGTGAAAAGGGCTTTGGAGGATGAAGAAGCATTAGGATTATAGCTTTGGTAAGGATTGACATGAGTAATTTATCCTTGTCCCTTATTATTACCCTAAAAAGAAGGTATGTTTGCTTGTCCAAACTTGTTGTCATATTGATAAGGCCTATAGCTTTGGGTTTGTTGCCTTTTGAGAGAAATCAGTTCATTGGTGACACTTTAAAGTAGGCTTTTGAAATCATGCATTTCATTTTTATGGGAAATGGTATACTTTTCTTGATCAGGTAGAGGGGCTAAAGTAGGCAAAGCATTTTGATTGGGAAGGTGCAAATTAGGAAATAGTGGCATTAGAGGTCTAAGAGCTATCTTTCCTACTTAGACAAGGAAATTCTTATAACTTATAGCTATTTCATATGTAGTAGGTAGTGTATTTCCACCCATAGACTAGATCATCATAGCAATGTCACTATTCAACACTTTCAAGTAGTATAAAAATGCATAATTTGTAGTTGGCCTCACAAGAGCTAAGATTCTGTCCCAAGCTTTTTGAAATCTAGTGTTGAAATCTTTAATGAATTCATGTGGTTCCCTCTTAATAGTAGTCAATTTCTCAACAAGGGATAAGTGGTCACCCTTTTCCCCAAACCTACTAGTTAGTAAATCTCCTAATTCATCCCATGAGATAATAGAGTTCATTGGTAGGGTTCCATACCAGTCCAAAACTTTTCCTTTGAAAGATAAGGCCAATAACCTAATAACTATATTATCTTATATTATATTATGGATATTATAGAAATTTGTTATATTGAATGTGTTCAATGGTAGTAATAGGACCATCACCACTAAAATATGGAACACTCTTGAGGGTTGCTCCTGGGATTTGGTCATATTGGGCAAGATGTAAGGGTGATGCTCCAATGAGAGGCACAAAAGGTTACCTTCTAGAAATGTTTGGAATATTACTATAGGATTCAGGAATATTTTGCAACCCAAACTTAGAATGTTTAAAAATAACTCTCTTTTACAGGGATGAGTATTTAAAAACCTAAATCTTTTGGTGGAATATGGAAATAATTCCACAAATTCAAAAGGGTCACCTTTAGCAGTAGACTGAGTGGTCACCTTTGGCATGGAAAGAAGGACTGATCATCAACCAAAAGTCTGAGTTCTACAATGGATTCACTAGGTACTAAATGTAGATTTTCCTTTCCTACAATAGTGCCAAGACTAGCACCAATCTTGAATAATCTCTAGGACTTAGAGTCACACCAGGTGCGCTAAAAACCATTGACACTTGGATTCTACCTAATAAGGAAAATATAAATTTTACTTATCCAAGTGGCATAATTGATTCATCTCTTTTGCTATGGTTAACAATTGTATTAAGATGAATCTCTAGTTTATGGGCTAGCTCCCCTTGATGCACCTATGAAGCTCTTTTAACCTATCCATTGTGTATGAAAAGGGAGAAAGAAAGTAGCTAAGGAAAAAAATGGTGATGCACCAAATATAATATGTCTTCTCTATTGATTGTAAACATTACTTCAACAAAGCTATCTCAACAAAATCACAATAAACACAATGCAACATCAGTGTTTCATAAGTTAGATTCATAGAAGCTTCTAATGTTTAAGAGGGTGACAAATGGTCCTATAATGAGAATACAAATATACCACTTCTAAGATATTCATACACTTAGTAAAGAATACTAATAGAGACCTACAACATTATCTTTTTTTCACATTGGTAAGTGACCATGGATTAACATGCTAGAAAATGACTTTGTTAGTCATTATCAATAAGATTCAGACTTAACTCAATAATGTAGTGTGAAAATGATGAAATCACTTGTATATTTATTCAAGAAATATTAGTAAAATTTTGACTATAATTTACTCATAACTAGTAGAGGCTGCTAAAATGAACCAAGGGAACACATATTTATAGCTTTTTCAAAGGGGAGAGCCAAGGAAGTCCAAAGGTCACTTAGACATGTGTCATTTCAAAGATGAAATAGTTATAATGCCATTTGAGATATGTTTTCTTTCCAATTATGCCAACAAGGTCAATATGTTCTAAAATACATCTTGTCATCTAAGTTTCATTAGTTGGAGATATATTTGGAATGATATTTGTTCATTATTGGCTTGCTAGATTGTGAAATAGTGCAAGATTCATCATGCTAACTTGTCTATCTTTGTCTACTTGAACCTGTTCAAGATTTTTTCCATTTGTCACTTTAATTCTTGCTTTCTGGTTCTAATTGATATTTATTTCAAACTTTAATGATTATTCCCTATGGCTGAAATTTTATGTCTTGTAGGACGTTGCTCATTGGTATTTTCTCAAGCTTATTTTCTTTCTTTGTAAAAGAACCCTTTGGAAGGATTGGAAATGACTTTCCTGAAAGGAAAGTTCTCTTCAGGTCTTCTATTCTAAACTTTATTGAAGGGAGAGTGACCCTTTAAGAAAATTGAGGTGGTCCTTATGTCCTTTAGCTTTCTTTTGGTCTATTTCCTTTGGATAAAATGTCTGAAGGAATCATTCCTTCTCAGCCTTCTTAGAGATGATTTTCCTGAAGGGTAATTATCCTTCAAATTTTTTGCAATGGTCTTTTGGGAAGATATAAATGACCTTTTGGAATTTATGCAAATTCTATGTGCCCTTTGAAAAACTTGAAGTGTTTCTTTGGCTTGTTGAAAACATTCCTTCAGCTTTCTTACAACTACCCTTTTGATTTCCTTTAGACAAAATATCTGAAGGAATTGTTCCTTCTATAGAATGATTTTCCTAAAGGGTAAGTGCCCTTTAGGAAGATGAAAATCACCCTTTAGAAAGAGAAAATATACCTTCAAAAAAGTTTCAAGGGTGAACCTACCCTTCGAAATAATGGAAAGGTCCCCTTTAGCTCGAAAAGAACCCTTTAGAAAAGTAAGAAAGAACCCTTTGAACTTTTGAAAAGTCCATATGCCCTAGCTGATTTCCTTAAGAGAAATTGTCTGAAGGATTTATTATTCCTACAAAATATTTTCTCAAAGGGAAAGTATCCTTTAGAAATGTTGAAAATCCCCTTTCAAAAGAAAGAACATACCCTTTGAAAGGAGAGAAAGAACCTTTTAGAAAAAACAAGTGTCCTTCAGGTTCTTCAATAGAAAAGACTTTGGACCTTTTGGATTGAAAGACTTTAGATTTATCAAATGGAAGACTTCAAGTTTGTTGAAGTAAGTAACTAAATGATGGTGATTGTCAAAAACTTGAATTGGTCCAACTTCATGAGTAAGTTAAGTTTGTGGACATGATTTGCTTTGATTGATAAAACTTTATAAGCAAAGTCATTTCCAAAACCCAAAATGCACTAGCAAGAGTAACTCAAGTTTGTGAACCTAAACTACTTTAACTGGTGAAAATTTATAAGTAGAGTCATTTGGAGAACTTGATTAGGTTTGGGGCAAGTAAAAGCACTAACAAAACCTGATTTGGTTTAGGAGGAGTAATTCAAGGTTGTGAACCTAAATTAATTCTACTTTATGAAACTTTATAATCAAAGACTCTCCTAAAACCTGATTAACACTGGGACAAGTAAAGACATTTGGAGAACCTGATTAAGTCTAGAACAAGTAAAGACACTTCCAAAACCCAACTAACATTATCACATGACAAAAACTTAGTTTTTTCTTCTCTAATTTACAATTTTAGATCCCTAGCAATGACTTTATAAGACAAAGGTTTTGATTGACCAAGTTTTTATATAAGGGTGCCCAAATTTGATCTAGAGGGTTAAATTTGGTCAATAGGGACCTAATGAATCCAAAATAGAAGATTTTTTCATTGAGGTCCGGTGAACAAATCAAATTGAGGTTGAGTCACTTTCAAATGTGTTGAATTAAAAGGAAGATAATCTTGATGATCTCATACATCAAAAACATCATGACCAATAATAAAGCAAAGATGAAGCAACTGTGATGACTCCCAAGTTATAGTTTGAAAGGTGCCAATCAAACATGGAAGAAGTCAAGAAGGTTGTAGCTTCAAACAAGATCCTTGGAGGACAAAATGGAACATTCTTGAGATCTCAAAGTAGGAAACTTGTAGATAGAATAAGACCTAATGATGGTAAGTCATTTGACCATCAACATGAATAAGTATTTGTTGATAATCATGCTTCACATGATGGATTGATTTCATGGATCAACAAGGATGTAAATGGTACTATATTTGACCTTAGTTAAAGAATGGTGATCATCCTTCCCCTCAAGTGTTTAAGGTCTTGTATATACTATGATAAGTGTGCTTTGATTATGTTGTGTGTTTTCCCTAAGTGTTCTTAAGAATACATGTGTTTTCTTAAGTGTCTTATTTTATGTGTTATTTCTGGTTGTTTGGGGTGTGTTTGGTGTGGTTTCATAGGCAATTCAATGTCTATTCTATGCATACGTAACTCCATATCTCAATGGATAGGAGTAGGCTACTGGTCTTTTGCATAGTTAGCTTGCCACCCTTAGGAAATTACCAAAAATATTGATTTATTTGAACAAAAGTCAAATTAGGTTAACCCTTGATATAGTCAAACTTTATATAGGGGTCCCATAGTGTGTAAAATGTGTTTTATGGTCTCTAATAAGTTCAAACATATGTTTTCATCTTTGTCACCTTTGTCTTAGTTTGTCCTAAGTCATTCTAAGGTCATATTGAGTCATTTATTGAGTTTGTACAGTTTTCATAGGAGGAAAAGTGTGTCCAAGTGTACTTAAATGTCCCATGTGTTAGTAGATGTCAAAGAGATTATTTCATAACTAAAAATTTGTAGGATTCCACATTGAAAATAAGAAAATAGTTGAAAAGAGGCAATTTATAGTTGTTGTACGACTTGTAAAATAGATTTTTCACATGTTTTAAAATTTAAAATTATCCTTTAGGTCCCCTAAAATCAATTTCATTCTTAGGAAGCTTTTAAAAGCTCAAAAATGTAAAAAACCATCCTATTTCTTCTATCTCTCTCTTTTACAAGCAGAAATGGTCAATTGGTCTTTGTATGGTATGAATAGGAGGAGGTGAATTGGATCAAGTGCCTTTTGTGGATGATAAAAATCTTTGTATACTAAAAATCCATGGAAATGGTTGCAGGTTTGGTTGTTTTTTCTTCATAAACTATTGCTCAAAAGGTTTGCTCCTTTTTTCTGCTTGCCTATCCCCAACACTTCAAGGTTTTTTATATGTTTGCATGGTTCTATGCAATTCAAGTTGTGAACATGTTATATAAGGTCATGTACACCTTTATTTCAGGTTTTATAGTCTTTATTTCACACGTGAAGGTGAACTGATGAGAAAGGATATCTCAGTTTGCTAGTTGAGGATACCATTGAAGTTGAGACCAGTGTTTTCACTTATTGCAAATTTATGCTCATGTAAGTATTTTTAGGACAAAGGAGGGTATGAATTTTTCCTCTTCTCACATATCATGGTGATTAGTCATTATTTTAAGGTATATCCTCAATACTAGTATTAATTTAGTGAAAAGTCTAAAACATGCACACACAATTAGCAAACATTGTGATTGTCACCAATAGTCAGATGGAACTAGGCCTAAGTAGTCATGTTTATGACACAAATAGGTTTTAAACATAATAATAATTATCATAAGGTGAAAGTAACAAGTATTAGCTATCTAAAATGGTTTAATATTGGTTGTGACATTCAATTCTTTAATACACATAGTCCTAAGTCTATAGTAACACCTATAAATAATTTGAAAGAGGTTTGAGAAGGATGAAACATAGGTGTTAAACTCATTTGAGACCTTATTTAAGGTCTAATAACATGGATAATGTCATTGTGACAAATTTTAGGTCATTTGGTGCATTCAATTCTGAGTTTAAGGTTTTCAAGTTGAGAAAGTTACATAAAGAGACATGTTACCTTATTTTCTCTAAACAAGGTATTTGCTCATACACAAAAGTCATATCTTGGTGGGTATCTTGAGGAATGAAAAGGTCTTATGGTTCCAATAATGTATCCAAATAATAGGGTCAATTTATTGAACTAATAGAGTGATTTATATTCATGTGATGATGTAGATAGGATTTCATTTCAATCAAAATCTAGCTATAGACTTTTAGTGTCATCTACAGTACTTTCGAAACATAAGTGATCCCATAATGCAATAATGATATGATGGTAGCATACCTTCAAGATAAGGTGACTATATTTGAATGAGAAATAACACTAGTGACCTAAATAAAAACTTATGGATTTAAGTCACAAGGTTTTGATATAAGTGATCACCTACAAGGGACCCTTTTTTTCTCAAAATGGTACCAACAGTTTGATTGTATACTCACAATATACTAAACTAGGTAGTTTGGATGTTGGCATGACCTATGGGAAGGGATGAACACTTCTAAGTGTATAATTACCTTAATGACTTCAATAAAATCCTAAGAATGTAACAAAAGGATAAAAAATATACCTCCACCTATAGGAAACCTCCAATCTCTAACCAAATGGTCACCTATAGTTTGATATAGTAGATAGACTAGACCTAGTCATATGGAGAGTGCATGGTGAGAAAGTTAGAATGAGTATATGAGGTTTAATATTATTTATATTATCTCCAATGTGATTATATAAACCTCATATAATTATCATAATAAGGAAATAAGGTAAGGGAAAGATAAACAAACAAGTCCAACCCTACATACAGAATTCCTTGCATAGTCATTTGTCATACAAGTCTATTTTAAAGTTTTTGGAGTTTGAAGACTCTATAAACGTGATATACCATTGATATTTAATTTATAATATCCTCAATACCTATTACATCCCTTTATATCTTCATTTTGGTATATAAAATAGGGGAGATGCCCTTTATTTTGTGTCAAATAGAGGGCACTCCCAATCAAGACTACCCTACAAGTTTGGCATGCAAATGATAAAAGAGTGTGTTAAGAAGTTTTAGAACATTATATAATGTTATCTAAAATTTTTTTTAGAATTTAAAAATTTGTATAAGATTGTACAATCAGCATTGATACTCACAGGAGGTTTTAGGTGGTCAAGCACAGTTAGGCTTATTAGGCCTAGCACTAGACCTAAGCCCTACATGGGTCTAGTTTCATTTATATGACCATTTTAACTCTCCAATTAATTGGATGAAATTTATAGAAGAGTATAATATTAATTTGACCCATAATTTTGTAGAGGGAATCATAGAGGGGTCATTTTTGGCCTAAAATCACTTTAGGGGTATGCTAAATGCATTTTAAAGCTTGATATGCTATTTTTAAGAGCTCATATCTGCACAGACACAAATCATGGTGCCCAAAGGATCTATTGGTATTTTATTAGGGTCCTATACTTGATATTTGTGTATTTTTTTTGGAGGTTAGACGTTAGGATTTTATGAATAATCCTTAATCGTCCAAACATGCTAAAACTTTCCTAAACCCTTATTTAGGACCTGATGGAGAATATAGGAAATAATATGAATCCATATGGGGTATTTTTTCCATATAATAATTTTTAAATTGTTTAAAACTCACCCATTTTCTTTTCTATTAAATTGGTTTACACCCTACTTGTATGGACAAGCCAAAAATTTTCTTTTGCAAGTTTTTGTGTATTTTATAGGTACAAAGTAGAATAAATAGGTTAGAATAATTTAGGGGGGTAAAGTGGGACTTGTTATAAATACCCATGTCCATTTATCACAATATTTTGGCATGGAAACAATTCTTATAACTAATTCATTTCAAGTAGTCTTTGATGAATAGTGAGAATGAAGGTTGACTGCCTAGTGAGAAGAGGAGAAGTTTTTTATTGGATTTTTTAAGGTATAAATCATAGAGGAAAGAATAATGAAATTTAATATGTGTATTAACACCTATTCCATGGATTTTTTTGAGTAACTGAAGAACACTTTGGTGACAAATGTGAAGAATGAGGCCAACAGGGCTAATAAAAGACTATAGATGATGAGTACAAGTGTCCAAAAGATGGATGACAATTAGGGACACATCTGACGACTTTCATGGAATGTTTCCAATCCCCTAATATATTTCACATGTTTCAAGTATTCCTATTTTATTTTTTATTATTCAATAGATGCCTCATCATGAAGGTAGTTTCAAGAAGGCAATTAAAGACCTCTTTGCTAGTTTTAGAGAGTTTTATGCTTCAGATGGACACATGTACAAGAAAACCTTCCATAAATATATCATTCACCTAATTATCATATAATTTAAATATTTTTCATGAATTTAAATGTGTAATTATGAACCTTTAACTTCTTTTCTTCTTTCTCTTCTCACATGTTCTATAAATACAAGCCATTTTGACTCTAGAATAAAAATTCCACACCTGGGATGGTGAAGCCCTAATTATTTGATGTTGTATTTTGCCTTTGAAATAAGAATTTAAATCTATTTTTGAGTTCATGAATTTATTTTATATGTGTGTGAAGTGATGTATAGTGAAGTGTCTAGTGATAAGTATTTATCCTTACCTTCTCTTTATCCTTTCATGTTTGGTGCAAGTAGTTCTCACTCTAACAAGTCACATGAAGTGTAGCTAGTGTGTATGATTATATTCAAGTGTATAAGTAGCCTTAGTGTTTGAAATATGACCTATGGTTCACTTACCTTGAGTATTTACATGCATATCACCTCTATTTTTTAAATTCTAATGCTAGAGAAATTCAATATTCTAAGACTAGTGTTGTGAGTCATGTCTCTTAGTGCAATTATATGGTGGTCAAGTGGAGAAATTTCTAGTGTATCACCTCATTATATTAGGTTATTTTAATGTAACTTATATCCCTTTTCATCTAATAAAATATTTAGTGTAGGTGATAAGCATTCAAGGATTAATCTTGGGAGCTATCCCTTAAACCTAGAGGTCTACCTCTAGTATAAGCAACCCACAGGCCTAGAGGTATTCTAATGTTTCCAAAATCTTAGAGTAGGCTTGAAAAACAAACTATAAGATGTAAAATTTTGTGAAAATAGGACCCAATTATATTATTTGAAGTTAGGTACCCATATTCACTTACTATCCAAGTTAGAGAGAGTTGCTTTCAGGAGGGTAGCTCTATGAATGATCCTTAACACTCTTAGCAAACCCAGAATGCCTAGTGAAGGATCAAAGCCTACCAAATTCTACTCATATCTCACCATAAAAAATTCATGGGACTATAATCTATTAAGGTGATTTTGGTGGGTCTATGAGCTCAACATCTATGGCATTAAGTTTACAATTTAAGGCATATACTCTATGAAACATCATTTAGATGGTAGGCCACTAAAATCCTCCTTAAACCCTAATAAGAACCTGATGGAAGATAATATGCAGTAAATGCATTCAAATTCCCTATTTTTTCTTCTAAAACACATTCTTTGCAATAATAAGGTCCTAATCATGGGGTTGGTTTATATGGATAAATGTATAAGTGTACTAGAAACCCTATTTTTACAAGATCTAATGATGAATCTAAGGTATAGATCTAGATGAAAAATTATATATCATTCAAGAGGATGGTTTGAAATGTATTTCACCTTATAAATACACAAAATACTCTCAATTCCTCTTGTAAATGCTTCTATAGGCCTGAAATAGAGAGGTAGTCTAGAAATGCTAGTGAAGGGTGACCTAGTCACCCAGATGATCAAGAATTATAGGTGTGCACTATCTAAAAGGAATTAATTTTTTTTAAAGATGATTCTTTAGTCATAAAACATGATCACTAACTAATTCTTAAGGATCTATGAAAATTTCATGGCCATCAAAGTAACTAAAATTGAGTGACTAGGCTTAGTTGGTCAATAAAAGAAGATGTTTCTTGGCATAAAGCACTACTAAGAGAGTAAATTCAAGGAAAAAACAGAATTTTAACTAATAAATTGAGTAATTAATGTACATGTCATATAAATTATGGAATATTGGGTGGTTTTAGGTCTAGTTATCAAGCAAAAAGGGAAGGTAGGTTGTTTGATGACCCATGAAGGCCAACTAGACCATGATCCTACCATTATAACTATTAAAATGAGAGGTGGTTGACCAAATTAGCATGATCACACCTTGAAGGAGGTCAACCAAGACTGAATTATCTCCTATTCACCACACCTCCATGCCCAAGGGTTAATTAAAGACCATCAACCAACCAAGGTAATGCATGGGAGAGGTCATAAAGATGTTATTGATCCTTATGCATGATTGTAATTGATTATTGAGTAAATGAGGGACATTATAGCCTCTTTTACACACTTACATATCATATTATTCCTCTCTTTTCCTTAATTATTCTATAAATTGAGGTTAAAAGTCCATTTTAGACATCCCTAAGCTAGGTATGAATAAAATCTACCTAAATTATACCTTATAACCTTTGAATCAATATAAAGTAATTTCAAATTATCTATGATATCTTAGTGTTTTCCATACTTGTTGATTTACATAAGTGATTTAGTCTTATCTACCTTTGTAGGTCCTCATTATCATGTATTTTCTAGGAGATTGTTCTAAATAGATCATATAGTGTGTCAAAGTGTTAGTGATTGGGCTCGAAGTGAAATTTGATTGGCAGTGTCTTAAATCAAACATACCATTCATCACCCTTAAGTTTCAACCACCTAGAATAAACTCCAAATGAAGTATTGATGCTTAGAAGTCTCTTGGAGAGAATGGTTTAGTCATTAGTCCTTGTGTAGTTCATAAGTTTTTTAAAGGGTCAATCAATGAGGATACAACATGTTGGTGCATCAACTTATGTAGATTAGGTTTATTTCATGAATATTCTATACCTTTTCATCAACAAGTTAGTATGGTTAGGATTTGAGCCATAAATGATGCATCGGGGGGGCTAGCCCTAAAACTAGAGGTTGAACCTCACTAATTAGGCTACCCATACCTAGAGGTGATCCCATTATAACAGTTGGATGAGGTATATATGAAATACCTCTACCTCAAAGGGTGTATTTTATACTGAAAACAATTTTTGGCACATGGGGTGGGACCAAGATTCAAGAAAGTTGGAGAACTACTCATATCATTTGGGGATCACAAGGAACTTTAGACACTCTAGTGGAAAATATACATTCACATTTCATGCCAAAAATAGTCATAAGGTCTTCATCAAAAGGTAAAGAAGATTAGTTTTTTGAATTATCCTTAGATTTTGCTATAAGGAATAGGTACCCTAAGTCTAATCCCTATCTTACACACCCTATTTCTCCCAATCCTGCTTGATAAAGTACTGTTACAACCCCTATGCCTCCAATGGTTAAGCTTAAGAACCAAGCTTTTGGTCCCTTCAATGGTGTCAACCATATGAACCTGAACCAATTTGATGATATCCTTACTATCACACTTAAGAGCCTTTCATATTTCATAAGATAAAACTCTACCACTCCTATTGAACACATTGCATACATAGCCAACCTCTGCTCAGTACATAATGTGACTTAATAAAATGTAGTAATGAGGCTATTAGCTACTTCATTGATATGTAAGGAAATATAATGGTATAAAATTTTATCACCTGCATCCTCAATACTTGGGATGAGTTTAGAGAGTACCTATGTAAGATTTTTGAGGATATAAGTGACCACTTATCCCTAATAGAGAAATTAACCATAATAAAAAGGGTTCCTCAAGAGTTTATGGTATAATTTAAATATAGGTTTTAGAAAACTTCGGATAGGATCCCAACAGTTATTAAACCCACTCCTAATTATCCCTTTTTTTACTATTTGAGAGCCCTCAATTCTAATCTAGCAATCATGATATAGTCCATGGGTGGGAACACACTACCTAATGATTATGAAGTGGTAATAAGGGAATAAAATTGTCCAATACAAGTAGACAAGCTTACACCAAGGCCCCTCATGCATTTATTCCTAGAGATACAACCTCTTATGCCTACAATTGTCCCCATACTAATGCTAACTAACCATGATCAGGTAGATGCTAGTTAAATAGATAAATTGGTTAAACTTGAAGGACTACTAGGCAGATGCTAATACATAATTATATGATAGATAGTGGGGCTAGTACCTATGCCATACATAATTTTATAGCATATAAGACGCGGTTAAGGTATGAACCTAATTTTAAGGGAGTCTTACAACTAGATGGGTCTCCTACTAAGACTATTAGTGAACTCAAAGACCTAAAAATTGTCTTAGATATTGGTCCTAATTGTACCATATCCCAAGATGTTGTAGTGGTTGATATCCCACATTATTTTGATTTATCTTTATCTATGGATTTCAATACTAAAATAGGAGGCTATCTATCTTCTATTTGGTCTTATATTGTATTTAGAACCAAGTATGGAACCATGGTCAGGTATGATCCTATCTCTAGGTTTCATTTAGATCCCTGCATTCCTAATTTATCCAATTTTAATTGTACTATATTTTATGAATATAAACACCCTAATGATTAGGAGCTAGTTGAGCTAGTTGAGGACATATCAGACATGCTTCTTGATGAGTGGGGGGAAGATAACCATGGTTATGATCCATATAATAACATTAAAGAAGCAAGATTAGGGATATACTTTATGCATGAGGAGGAGATAGCCATGCCATCCCTTACTAACCCAAGCCAAGATAATGATAGAGTGTGGAGTTTGTTCTTTAATGGCTCTAGGTGAAGGAGTAAAAGTGGAACATGTGTCATGGTTATCTCTCCTTTTTAATAAAATATATTTTTATACCATGAAGTTCTAATGTAGCTACACATGTGACATAATAAAGTATGAAGACCTCATTCATGGGATGTAATGGGAAATAAATAGAGGTGTTAAGGTACTACAAGCCATGGGAGATAGTGAATTGGTAGTACATTAGATAAGAGGGTAGAATTCAGTAAAACATCCACTCTTAAAGGCATTTAAGCATAGGTTTTAGATCTCTTAGAAGACTTTGAGGCCTTTGACATCTGATCAATCCAAAGAGAGGCTAATCAATATGCAGACAAGATAGAATCTATAGGAGCACAATATGACATCCCAAGTGAATTTAAGAACATGAAAGACAAATCATAAATCAAGGTAGTTTGTAAACCCTCAATTATTGATAATGAGGTCAGATAGCAAGTATTTGAAAGTGATAGTAAAATAACATGTTTCTTGCAGTAGGAGGCAAAATGTTGCTCAAGAAGCCAAGGTAGACTTAAACAATAGTATGGTGACTAGATTGTTTAATTAAGAACAAATAAATTACAAAAGGGATTAGTGACTCTAGAAAACATATTCAATGAGGATAATAAATTAAAGAAGGATAAATTTGGCATTGTAACCAAGGAAGATCATTATGAGAAGGTTACCATCTTTAAGGATAGGCTACTCAAGCTAGGTAAAGTGAACATAAGGGAAGAAAAGGTATCCTTCATAGAGTTGTGTCAAGAATTTGTATTTATATTTACTTGGGAGTACATTAAATTGAATGGGTTTAACTCTAGTTTGGCCTAACATACTATAGAATTGGAGGAAAATGCTAAACCTATGAGATAAAATTAAAGACCGATCAACCCCAAGATTGAACTCCTCATGAAGAAAAAGCTGACTAAACTCATTGAGTCCAACATCATATTCCCCATCAAACACTCTTCATTGGTGGCTATACTTGTTCCTATAAGTAAGAATAATGGGGAGATAAGGTTATGTGTATATTCTAGGGATCTCCATAAGGTGTCATTAATAGACCACTACCCCTTTCCATCTATGGATCAAATTATCTAAAAGGTTGAAGGGTCACAGTGTTTCTCCTTACTTTATAAATACTCAAGGTACAATCAAGTGTTTGTGAAGGAGGAGGACCAATACAAGATTGCCTTCACAACTAAGTGGGGTACTTATGATTATAATAAGATGTATTTTAGGTTATCGAATACAGGAGCCACCTTTTAAAGGACACTAGATGTAGCCTTTGAAGGACTCATCAATAATATGGTACACATCTACCTTGATGACATCACAATATTTTACAAGGATGCCAAAGACTAATTGACACACCTAATGTTGATATTTGATAGGTGTAGGCACTATGGGGTCCTTTTGAATCCCCAAAAATTCATTTTTGTAGTCTATGAGAGTAGACATTTAGGCCATATTGTGTCAAAATAAGGCCTTTATATAGACCCTAAGGGGATAAGTGAAATCCTTGCTCTATCACTACATAAGAATAAGAAAGGATTACAGATATTTTTAGTCAATATTAACTTCATTATAAGGTTTATCCCTAGGTTTGGCAAGTTAGTAAGACCTCTCACTTATATTCTCAATAAGTGTAAAGACTTCACATGGACTAGAGAAGGAGATAAATGCTTTGAATCCATTAAATATGCCATTGCCCAAGCACCCACTCTTCTCAACCCTAATTTCATAAGATACTTCTTTTTGTATGCCTTCTCAACCAATGACACCATTTATTCCATGCTAATGCAACAAAATAGTGAGGCTATTGAATAGCCCATAGCCTTCTTTAGTTAAACATTGGAGGGATATGAAGAGAGAAAAACCTATATGGAGAAACATGTGCTTGAAATCATGATAGGTCTCAAAACATTCAGACACATGGTGTCCAACAATACAATCCATGTCATGGTGGCTTACCCTAGAATCAAGGACTTCATTCTTAATCAATATTTGAGTGAAAAGAGGATAGGTTGGGTGACTAGATGCATGGAATATGACATATAAGTGAAGGTCACCAAGTTGGTAAGGGGTAGAGGACTGTGTGAACACTTAGAATAAGATGTGAAGGAGGATTAAGAAGTGGTTTTTGGTAATACAAAATAATCACCAAGAAACTTTACCTACACCCTCTTCTAGATGAACTCAAAACATGGTAAGATTCCTTCAAATAGGAGAATGTCCTATAGGGTTATATAGGACAAAAATAAGGTATTGTGGGCTGAAATCAATCCCTTATGTCTTTTTTTATGGATTTATATTTAAAAAGGATCTTGATGGCATGATCTTGAGGTGAGAGGACACTATCTAGGTTAACAAAATTCTAGATCAGTTACATGATGGGTCTACAGGAGGACACTTTACATCTAAGACCATAACAACAAGGATAATGAGAGTAGACTACTTTTTGACAATCTTGTTTAAAGACTCCCATGCTTGGGTTATGAAATTACAAAAGTATGCCATGTTCACCAAGAAATAAAGACTATCTACCTTTCCTTGCAAACCCATCGAAGTAGAGCAGCCTTTCATGTAGTGGGGCCTAGATTTTATAGGCATTATACACCCTCCATATAGTGCAGGACACAAGTGTGTTTTGACTACTATGGACTAATTCACTAGGTGGGTGGTGGTAGTAGAACTTAAAGAGGCAAATGAAAAATTAGTTTTAGAGTTCCATGACAGCCTAGTAGTTAGATTTGAATCCCCTCCACCATCATATTAGATAATGTACTATATTTTAGTAGTGTAAGGGTGAGTGAATGAGATCTTAACAATGGAATATATGTCAACACTTACTCAAACTACTATCTATAAGTCAATAGACTTGTATATTCTACCAAAAAGAACCTAATCAAAATCATAAGGATAACTATAAAGGATAATCAAAGGGAGTGGCATACCAAATTAAGGACAACCTTATAGGAAGATAAGATCACTCCCAAGAGAGCTACTAGTCATTCACCATACCTTTTTATCTATGGAAAAGAGGCAAGGTTTCCCATATAACTTGAACTACCAGCCTTGGAAATCACACATCAACTTAAACTAATGGAAAATGATGCCATGGAGGTAAGGATGAATGAATTGAGGGAGATGTAAAAGATAAGAGATGATGTTATGCATGCCATGTGGTCCCATTAAGATCAACTCAAAAGGTTATTTGATAAGAGAGATTCTTAAAAGACCTTCCAATAAGGTGATATTATGCTCAAGTGGGATGAAAACTGGGCTAAACCAGGTAAGCACTCAAAGTTTAATAGCTTATGGAATGGACATTACATTATTACCAGTTGCAAGGAGCATAATGCTTTTTAGTATTCAAAGATGAATGGTGAGGAACTCCTTATACCTATCAATGGGGTGTTCCTAAAATAATATTATTAAGAGACATGTATTATCTCTGTACATCATATTATAGGTCACCTTTCTTCTAAGTATTGTGGTAAAAGTGATTTATTAGTTGCATGTTTGGTTATCTTATTTATTTTTTAGTTGTTTGTCTTTGTTATGTACCTAGTGTCTTATTATGTGTATTGTGAGGCTATTTTAGTCCTTAAGGTTTTCAAGGTGATAATCATGAAGTGTCAGCCTAGTTAAAGAGGTATTTTAAATGAGTCATGGATGTTATGCATGAAACCATGGGTCCTTTTGACCATTAGGTAGGTAAACCATTCAGAGTCACCAATGATGTTGACTTCTTTCTACCCTTGGGCTTATAAAGGGTCAACCTATGCCTAATGAACACCTGAGATCAGCCTTGGTCACCTTTTTATGTCTTTTTAAGTCTCTTGATAGTCAAAGAGGAAGTAATTTGTCCTTGGGAAGTGAAGCAACATGTTCAAGTAATGAGTCATGTCAAAAGTGTCATGGTGGCTCTCATCTCATATTATTTGAGGATTGTGTCAATACATAATTTTGTGATAATTATGAATAGTATTCTATGACAAGACGTAAACATGCTAAGAACCTACATAAATGAGGGTAAAATTTAGGAGATTAGGGGTTAATTTGAAAAAGGATGGTGATTCTTATGTAAGACTTAGCATACTTGAAAGTTCTTTATTAGATGTTAAGGTATTTATTCCCCTCCATTGATGTTTCATTTAAATTTATGTATATCTTGCCTTCTAAATGGGTGTCTAAACCATGATTATTTTAATTTTATGACCTCTAAGACCTCATTAAGAAATTATCAAGAGTCAAAATACTCCAAAATGTGCCTTAGTGTCATCATAATACCTTTGTAGGAAGGTTTTATATGCAAAAGGTAGATATTTTAGGGGTCAAACACTTTTCATACAACAAAAAGGGGATCACACATGTGAAAAATGAAATTTCACCTTCCCTCCACCCATAATCCATATTTTTAAAGCATTTTGACTCATCATTTCCCTCATCTTTCCACTAATAGCCTTTCAAGATCTCATACCTGAGAAAATGCAGGAAATTGATGCTTTGTAGGTGTTTTCAAACTTGTACAGACTCATATAGTATAGTCAAGGTTATAAGAAGGTCAAACACTTCATGGGGGTATCTTTAGACACCTTTGAGAATGATTCATGCTTTATATGTGCAAGTAATGGTAGAAGTGGCAGCAAGATCTCCATTAAGCCCTTGGTAAGCTCATAAGGGCTAGTTTGAGATGGATGGTATGGTATGTATAGGAGGAGTCAAATCCCAAGATCTTATCCAAAAGTGGGGTCCCTAGTGAGATTTTAATTAGTGGTATTGTTTTATATATTAGGGCCATGATATTTATAAATAATCACTAAGACCTCTAGGTTGTTTTAAGCCCTTTATAAACCACATATTCTCATCTAAAGGTAGATTCATCAAAATTTTGATCTCATTATGATAACCTAAAAATGGATAAATATATTTGAAGGCATATTGATTATTTTATACCCCCATGAGCATGTTTTCATGACACTTATAGGGTTAGAACAACACATGGTTTTGCCTAATTGGTAGATTGCAGTCATGTGCAAGTTTTTTATGTTATCATAAAGGAACAGAGAATGAAGATGATTAGTGCAAGTTTCCACATCTTCCTCTAACTTCTTTAAATGTGATATTAAATCTAAGAATATGTGAATTATGTCTTGTGTATGTTATAGAGGTGTTATAGGCATGTGGAGGATTCCCTCTCTCATAAAGAACAAGACTCATTATAGATCTCAAGGCCAAAATGAAGAACTAGCTCCAAATACATTAATAAGACCTTTTATCAAGATTTAATGTTTATTATAATTATTTAAGGTTTTCATGGACTCTTAGGTTTCAGTTTCTCCCTCAAAATTCTTGATTAACCAACTCTACATGCTTTGCTTTATTGAATACACAGATAAGGATGTCTAAGGTCACAAATAAATGGTCTTTAGTGAGAAGTGACAGTCCATGTGAGGTATCCAAAAATAATTACATTATATATTTTCCTTATCATACTATTTTCACCTCCTAATAGGATTTTTCTTTTAAACTCACAACTTTTAAAGGACTGTGTAGTCACCACCTACAGGATTAAGCCCACATACTCAAGCTTATACTATGTAAGTAATGTAAAAAGTTGAAAATTTTCATGAAAGGTAAATGGAACTATGAGATAAGGTTTAAACACATGGAATAGGCCAATTATAGAGCTTATAAGTTCAAGTTTAGGTCCAACATTCAGGAAGTTTCCCTAAATCTCTACCTATAACTGAACATATGCAAATGCAAGAAAAAGCCACATATTTGTGAAGATGATTCTATTAAAGGTTATTGAGGTTTAGGGAAGGTAAAATAGGTTTCCAATATATTTTATAAACCCTCCTCTTTCTCATGGACCTATGTAAGAACCCCATTGGTAGTCAAATACTCCTAACCACCCTTTACAAGACTACAGGTAGGTTGTATCCAACCTTAAAAGTGAAATTACATATAAATATTAAGGAGAGAGATAAAGTAGAGGGGTATGCCATAGGGGTTACATTTTTTAAGTAAAAATCATGAAGGCCTAGCTAAAACAACTAACTCAAGACTCTTTAAATTGATATATATGGTCATCTCAATATATACAGGTTTGCCTAGTTAGCTAGAGTATCTAGCTAGTTTGGATGATAAAGAAGATCAACTATGTGAGGGTGACCTCATGATAATTTATATCATCCATATGAACCTCAAGGTATTTTAAAAATATAATAAATTATAAGAGATTCACCTAAGCCTAATTGAGAATTCATGACACATAGGCCTGTATGTATGACTATCGAATGGGTTGTGATGCCAAAGTATGAGGAATACCATATTCAAGAAATAGTTTCAAAATATGAGAAAAAATTACATGAGACCATAAATATATTATAAATAAGAAAAATATAGATGATCACTTGGGTCTCTAACATCAACTAGGCCAAATATTTAGTCTGAGCTAAAGATGGTTATGACAAACCTAGAAGAAAAGGAGAAAGATAGGAGTATGAGAAATTGATGATAGGTGAAAAGGTTAAAATTATATGTAAAAGTATGTTAATATGACCTTGAATTCATAAATACACCTACAGGTCATCTAAGATCTTGGGGCCTAGTTTAGGCCTAAGAGGCCTAAAACCCTCTTTAAGCCTTCAAAATCCCAACTTCTTCCTTGTGACATATTCAAATTCCCCAGGAAGAACTAAGGTCATGAAGAGATATGTGATGATATTATAGGTCTTAAGGAAGTTATTTTATGGAGAGGAAGGCATGGGAAGGGTCATTTTTTCCTAACTACCCCCCTTGAGCTCCATCACCCTAGTCTACCATTTTGAGCTTCCATTTCAAATGATCATATATTACATGAAAATATGCATGGGACCTAGTGATATTAGTGGAATTTGGGGACCCATATGCACTTAATATCCATGGTAGATCGATTTGATTTTAGGAGGGCATCTCTATGAATAATATTTAACACTATTAGTAAACCTAGAATGCCTAGTGAAGACTCAAAGGCTATGAACTTCTACACATATCTCACTATAAAAGATGCATGGGACCAGGATATATTAAGTATATTTTTTGGGTCTATGTGATCAACACCCATGGAATTAATATTAAAATTTAAGGCTTGTCCTCTATGAACCATCGTTAAGATGGTAGGCCATTAAAACCCTCCCAAAACCTTGATAAGAACTTGATAGAGGAAAAATAGAGTAAAATTCTTCCAAATTCCCTATTTTGGCTTTTAAAACACATGAAACACATTATACACTCTAAAAAAGTCCTAGCCATGCCATTGGTTTATATGGATAGATGTATAGATGCATTAGGAATCCAAGGTATAAAATTAGATGAACAATTTCATATCATTCAAGAGGATGGTTTGAAGTTTATTACACCCTCTTATCCTAAAAAATACTCTCAATTCCTCCTATAAATGCTTCTACAGGTTAGAGAGGTAGTCTAAAAATGCTAGTAAAGGGTGACCTAGTCACCTAGATGATCAATAATTATAGGTGTGCATTATCTAAAAGGCATGAACCATGGTATAAGATGAATTTTTATTATATAAACATGTTCACTAACTCATTATTAAGGTTCTATGTAAATCTCATGGCCATCCAAATAACTAGCATTGAGTGACTAGGCCTAGTTGCCTAGTAGGCCTAGTTGGTCAAAAAAAGACTATGTTTCTTGACATATATGGATACTAAGAGAGTAAATGGAGGGAAATAAATATCATTATAACTACTAAATTGAGGAAAACATGCACATTTCATGTCCATTATGGAGGATGGGGTGGTCTTAGGTCTAGTCAACATATAAAAAGGGAAGGTGGGCTACTTATTGACCAATGAATGCCAACTAGACCAAAATCCTACCATTTTAACTACCAAAAGGAGAGGAGGTTTAACAAATTTTCATGTTCACATAATAAAATAGCTAAAATAATATTTATATATATCCTATCTACCACACCCCCATACCTAAGGGTTCATTGAAGACCATCAACCAATAAAGGCAACTCTTATGAGAGGTCATAGAGTTGTTACTAATCCTTAAGCATGCTTGTAATTGATTGTTGAGTAAATTATGAAAATTATGGCCTCTTATCCACACTCCCATACCATATTATTCATCTCTTTCCCTCAATTTCTCTATAAATCGAGGCT
This sequence comes from Torreya grandis, assembly GCA_037957365.1. Lineage (NCBI taxonomy): Eukaryota > Viridiplantae > Streptophyta > Pinopsida > Cupressales > Taxaceae > Torreya > Torreya grandis. The sequence continues at coordinate 2,664,550 of JARHVA010001312.1, forward strand.
AAAAGGCCATTATAGGCATCCCTCTGCTAGGTATGAAGAAAATCTACCCAAATTGTACCTTGTAAACTTTTAATCAATATAAGAACTACTTAATATTATTTATGATATCTTAGTGTGTTCCATACTTATTTATTTTTAGAATTTATTGAGTTTTATCTTGATTAAGAGGCCCTTATTCTCACCTAGTTGCTAGGAGTTTGTTCTAAATAGGTCATAAGGTGTGTCAAAGTGTTAATGATTGGGATTGAAGTGTAATATAATTGGTAGCATCTTGAATAAAAATACCATTAATCACCATCAAGATTCATCCACCTAACATAACATCCATGTGAAGTACTGATGCTTAGAAGTATCTAGGAGAGAATGGTTAAGTCACTAGTCCTTGTCTAGTTCATAAGTGTTTTGAAGGGTCAAATAGAGAGGATAAAACATGTTAGTGCATCACCTCCCATAAATTTAGTTTTCCTTATGCATCTTATATCCATTTTCATCAAAAATCTATTAGGTTTAACAATTTAACCCTAAATGATGTATCAAGGGAGATACCCCAAAACTAGAGGTTTACCTCACCAACTAGGCTACCCACACCTAAAGGTGATATATGTATTAGATGGATGAGGTGGGTCTAAAACACATCTACCTTAAAGGGTACAATCTAGACTAATTTTTTTTTAGCATGCCTGATGGGACCATGATTCAAGAAAGTTAGATCAACTACTTGTAGCATTTAGGGATCTCAAGGAGATTTAGACAATCTAGTGGTGGATCTTCATCCAAATTTTGATGCCAAAAATAGTCACAAGGTATTCATAAAAAGTTAAGGAAGATGATTTTATTGAATTATCCTTGGATTTTTCTATAAGGAAGAGGTAACCTAGATCTAATCCCTATCCTACACCCCCTAATTATCTCAATCCTACTAAAAAAAGTACTATTACAACCCCTACACCTCTAATGGCTAGGCCTAGGAACCAAGCCTTTGTGCCCTTCAATGGTGGAAACCCTATGAACCTGAGCCAATTTAATTATATTTCTACTACTGCACTTAAGATCCTTCCATACTTCATAAGAGAAAACTCTAAGACTCATGTTAAACACATTTCAGACATAACTAACCTCTTCTCAATACATAATATGACATAAGAAAATGTAGCAATGAGGTTATTAGCTACTTTATTAAGAGGTAAGGAAATCCAATGGTATAGAGGTTAGCATATGCATCCATCAACACTTGGGATGAGTTTGGAGAGCACTAATGGAAGAATTTTGAGGTATTAGTGACCACTTTCCCTAGTGGAGTAATTAAACTCAATATTTTATGGTAGAATTTAATTATAGGTTTTATAAAACTTGGGATATGATCCCCATATTCATTAAACCCACTCCTAATTATTCCTTTTTTTACTATTTGAGAGCCCTTAATTTTGATGTAGCAGTCATGATACAATCAATGGGTGGGAACACACTACCTGATGCTTATGAAGTGGTAATAAGGGCATAAAACTATCTAATATAAGCTGACATGATTACACCAAGGACCCTCATGACTTTTTCCTAGAGACACAATCTCTTTTTCCTACCATTTCCCCCATACCAACACCAACTAACCATGATCAAGTAAATGCTAGTCAGTCAGATAGATAGGTTAAACTTAAAGGACTACTCAAGGCATTAAGCAACAAGATAATGGCCATGGATAGGAAATAAACTACACCTCATAGACCATACCAATCCCCTTATCAAGTTCCTTATCATTCTTATCAATTTAAAAGGCCTCCATATAAACCTAATCCACAAGGTCAAGGGTAGATCACTCAAGCAAGGTCTTATAATATTTTCAATCCTAATTCTATTTTCACTTGTAGAGCACTAGTTCTTACTCAAAAAAACTATGGTCAATAAGGCCAATGGTATACACAATGGGGATAGTCCTATGAGGTTTCAATCATTCGAAGTGAAGATGCTTGTCAAACTTCTCTTAATTAGTACAATCAAACCCATCTTATGCAAGACAGTTAACCTCCTACACAACATAAAGAAGGCCATTCTGTGTAACATGGATAGATCCCCTTCATGAATCAATCTAAAATATAAAATCAACAAGGAATATGTGGGGTTAAGGCATAATTAGATATTACCTTTATTAAATTTCAATAGGAGAAAATTATTTTGAACAATGTACAGTTAATCAACTTGAGGGGTGCAACCAAGGTAGATAGCCTTATTGAAAACCATATAAGGGATAAAATAATAGCAATGGGTGATGACTTAGAGGTTAGGAGAGTATCTCCTCCATCATCTCAACCATATCAAGAGACTAATGGATAAAATGTAGGCCCTAAACATCCACCAATTCAAAAGGTTTAAAATGAGAGGGGTTAGAATAAAAAAGGTCCCTTCATACCTCAGTTCACTGAAGCTTCAAGTAGTACTACTACTTCTAATTTATAATCAAAGGATGTTATCCCTCATATAAATATTTTGGATTAGATGAAGATGGATCATGTCACCATAACAATTTGGGACACTTTAATTATCATGGGACAAAAGGATATCCTCTAGGAAGAGTTGTCCAAACTTCACATCTTGGACAAATAGGTAGAAAAAATAAGTGTAGTCCTAACTAGTGCCACTAAACCTAATGATCCCTAAATAGATAAGGTAAACAAACCCCCAATTTCTATATTTATGTCATAATATGAGACTCTTTAATACATAATTATATGATAGATAATGGGGCTAGTACATCTATCATGCCTAAGTTTATAGCAGATAAGATATTGATCCTTATGCATGCTTGTAATTGATTGTTGAGTAAATGAGGGAAATTATGGCCTCTTATCCAGACTTCCATGCCAAATTATTCCTCTCTTTCCCTCTATTGTTCTATAATTTAAGGCTAAAAGTCCATTTTAGCCATCCTTTGGCTGGGTATGAAGAACTCTACCCAAATTATACCTTGTAACCTTTGAATCAATATAATTATTGTTTTAGATTCTCTATGCTAGTGTAGTGTGTTCCATACTTATTGATTTTTAAAACTAATTGAGTCTTATCTTACTTTGTATGTCTTTGTTCTCACCTAGATTTTAGGAGTTTTTTCTAAATAGGTCATGTGGTTTGTCAATGTGTTAGTGATTGTTCTTGAAGTTTAATATGAATGGTAGTGTCTTGAATCAAACCTACTATTCATCACCCTCAAGTTGTATCCACCTAGCATAACCTCCATGTGAAGTACTTAATGTATATAAGTCTCTTGGAGAGAATGGTTATGTCACTAGTCCTTGTTTAGTTCATAAGTGTCTTTAAGGGTTAAATAGAAAGCATACAAAATGTTGGTGCACCATCTCCCATAGCTTAGTTTTATTTTATGCAAAACTTCTATCCCTTTTCATCAATAAGTTACTAGGTTTAAGAATTGATCCAAAAATGATGCATCAGGGGAACTAACCCCAAATCTAGAGTTTTACCTCACTAACTAGGCTACCCACACTTAGAGTTGATCCCATTGTATTAGTTAGATTAGGTAAGTCTTAAACACCTCTGCCTCAAAGGGTACAATCTAGACTGATAATAGTTTCTAGCACACCCAATGGGACTATGATTCAAGAAAGTTGGAGAAACAAATTGCAACATTTATGGATCTCAAAGAGCTTTAAATACACTAGTGGAATATCTACATTCAAATTTCATGACAAAATAGTCACAAGATCTTCATCAAAAGGTAAGGAGGATAAGTTTGTTGAATTATCCTTAGATTTTTTTAGAAGGAAGAGGTACCATAGGTCTAATCCCTATCCTACACCCCCTAGTCCCAATCATGCTCAACAAAGTACTACTATAACCCCTACACCTCTAATGGCTAGGTTTAGGAATAATGATTTTGTGCCATTCAATGGTGGCAACACTCTAAAATTGAACCAATTTGATGATATCCCTATAAATACACTTAATAACCTTCCATACTTTCATAGGAGAAAAGTCTACCACTCCTATTCAATACATTGAAGACATAAGAAACCTTTGCTCAGTACATAATTTGACTCAAGAAAATGTAGTGATAAGGATATTAACTAATTCATTAAGAGTTAAGGCACTCCAATGGTATATAGGATTAGTAACTCCATCAATCAACACTTAGGATGAGTTTGGAGAGCACATATACAAGCATTTTGAGGATAAAAGTGACCACTTATCCCTAGTGGAGTAATTGACCACAATCAAAAGGGTTCCTCAACATTTTATGGTAGAATTTAACTATAGGTTTTTTAAAAATTGGGATAGGATCCCAATAGTTTTTACACACACTCCTATTTATGCCTTTATTTACTATTTGAGATCTCTCAATTTTGATGTAGCAGCCATGATATAGTCTATGGGTGGGAACACACTAATTGATGCTTATGAAGTGGTAATAATGCCAAAAAACTATTTAATACAAATAGGCAAGCTTACACCAAATCCCCTCATGCCTTTATTCTTTGAGATATAACCTCTTATGCCTACCATTGCCCCCATACCAATGCCAACTAACCATGATCAGGGATATGCTAGTTAGGTAGATAGATTGGTTAAAATTGAAGGGCTATTCAAAGTACAAATAAAAAATATAGTGGCCTTGGAGAGGTAGAAAATTCCACCTCATAGACCATACCAATCCCCTTATCAAGCTCCCTATCAGCCTTATTAGTTTAATAGGCCTCCATATCAACATAATCCATAAGGTCAAGGGCAGATCACTCAAGCAAGGCCCTATAATAGTTTCAATCCTAATAATGCTATAACTTTTAAAGCACTAGTTCCTACTCAAAAACATTATGCTCAAGAAGGATAATGGTCTACATAATGGGGGTAGTCTCATGAGTTGTCAATCAGTATAAGTGAGTATTCTTGTCAAACTTCTCTTATGTAGTAGAATCAAACCCATCTTATGCAATACAATCAACCTCCTACACAACACAAATAAGGCCCTTCTATGAAACATGGAGCTATCCCCTTCATGACTCAACTTAAAGTCTCAAATAAATAAGGAATAAGTTGGGGTAAGTCATAATCAAATTCCACCTTTGTTAAATTCTAATAAGGAAAAAAATTATTTTGAAAAATGTGCAATCAATCAGCTTGGGGATGCAACCAAGGTTGACAACCCTATTGTAACCCATACAAAGGCTAAAATAAAAGTAGTGGGTGATGAATTAAAGGTTGGGAGAGTAGCTCCTCCAACATCTCAACCATCTCAGGATACTAATGGAAAAAATTCAGCCCCTAAAACTCTACTAATTCAAAAGGTTTAGAATGAGAAGGGGAAAAATAACAAGGGTCCATTCATACCTTAGTTCACTCAAGCTTCAAGTAGTACTATTAATCCTAATCTATAATCAAAGGCTTCTAGTTCTCATATTAGTATTATGGATCTGAGGAAGGATCATGTCACCATACCAATGTGGGACACATTTTTTATCCTAGGACAAAAGTATCTCCTCCAAGAAGAGCTATCCAAACTTCACATCTTGGACCAATAGGTAGAAAAATTTAGTGCAATCTTAACCAATTCCAATTAGCCTAATGAGCCCCACCTAACTAAGGTAAAGAAATCCCCCCTTTTCTATCTTTATGTAATAATAGGATACTCTTTATTACATAATTGTATGATAGATAATGGGGTTAGTACATATGTCATGCTTAAGTTTATAGTAGATAAGTTAAGGTTAGGGAATGAACATAATTCTAAGGGAGCCTTAAAACTAGATGGGTCTCCTACTAAGCTTGTTGGTATACTCAAATACTTTAAAATTGTCTTAGCTACTTATCTTAATTGTACCATATCCCAAGATGTTGTAGTGGTTAATCTCCCACATTATTTTTCCTTATGTTTTTCTAGGGATTTCACTACTAAAATAGGAGGCTATCTATCTTCTAGTTGGTATTATATGGTATTTAGAACTAGGTATAGAAGCAAGGTCACCATTAGGTCTGAACCTATCTCTAGGTTCCATTTAGATCCCTACATGCCTAATTTATCCAATGTCAATTGTAATATCATTGATGAATATGAACACCCCAATGATTTGGATCTAGTTGAGCCACTTGAGGGCATATTAGATTTGCTTCTTAATGAGTGAGAAAAATATAACCATGGTCATGATTCATATATGAACATTGAAGAATCAAGCTTGGGGATATACTTTATGCATGAGGAAGAGGCAGCCATACCATCCCTTACTAACCCAATCCAAAATAATGATGGAGTGTGGATTTTGGTCTTTAATGGCTCTAGGTGTAAGAATAGAAGGGGAATAGGTGTCATACTTATCTCTCCATCTAAGAAAATACTTATTTCTACCACGAGGTTCCAATTCAACTACACATACAACACAACAAAACATGAGGCCCTTATTCATGGGTTGTAATGGGAAAGGAATATAGGTATTAAGTTACTACAAGCCATGGAAGATAGTGAATTGGTAGTACAGCAGGTGAGAGGGTAGAATTAATTAAAAAATCCACTTGTAAAGGTGTATATGCATAGGGTTTTAGACCTCTTATAAGACTTTTAGGCCTTTAGCATTCTCTCAATCCTAAAAGATGCCAATCAACATGCAAATAGGTTGACAAATATATGAGCAGAATATGACATCCCAAGTGAAGTAAAGAACATGAAAGACCAATAAAAAATCAAGGTAGTTTCTAGACCCTTGATGCTTGATAATGAGGTTAGCTAGCAAGCCTTTGAAAGTGATAGGCAAATAGCATGTTTCTTATAGGAGTCAAAATTATGATCAAGAAACCAAGGAAAACTTCAAAAATAGTATGGTAACCATGTTTTTCAATTAAGAATAAATAAATTACCCAAGGGATTAATGACTCTAGGAAACATATTCAATGTGGATGATAAGTTATGAAAGAATAAAGTTGGCATGTCAACCAAGGAAGAGTATTATGAGAAGGTCACCATATTTAAGGATAGGCTACTCAAACTAGGTAATGTGAACACAAGGGAAGAAAAGGAATCCTTCATAGAGTTGTGTCAATAATTTACAAACATATTTGCTTGGGAATAAAATGATTTGAAGGAGTTTGAACCTAGTTTGGCCCAACATACTATAAAATTAGAGGCAAGTACTAAACATGTGAGACAAAAGCAAGGACCAATAAACCCCAAGATTGAAATCCTCATAAAGAAAGAGATGACTAAACTCATTGAGGATAACATCATCTTCCCCATCAAACACTCTTGATGGGTGGCTAACCTTGTTCTTATAAGGAAGAAGAATGGATAGATAGGGTTATGTGTAGATTTTAAGGATTGCAACAAGGTGTCATTGAGATACCACTACCCCTTGCCATCCATGGATCATATTCTCTAAAAGGTTACAGGTTCAAATCATTTCTACTTTTTTGATAGATACTCAGGGTATAATCAAGTGTTGGTGAAGGAGGAAGACCAACACAAAACTTCCTTCACAACTAAGTGGGGTACTTATGCTTTTAATAAGATGACCTTTAGATTGTACAATGTAAGGGCCACCTTTGAAATAGAAATAGATGTAGCCTTCCAAGGACTCATTAATGAGATGGTGCTCATCTACCTTGATGACATCACAGTCTCTTCTAAGGATTACAAGGACCACTTGACACACCTAAGGCTGATATTCGATAGGTGTAGGCAATATGAGGTCTCTTTGAATCCCCAAAATTGAATTTTTGTAATTCATGAGGGCAAAATTTTAGGCTACATTGTGTCAAAAGAATGCCTTTATATATGTTGGTCCTAAAAAATGTCACTCATTTTTAGGAACAACATATGAACTATTTTGGCCCTGTAAAGACCAAAATTGTCTCTCCCCTTTTGAAATTTTGCTCTGAGCTTTCAAATTCTTCATTATTTGAGCTTTTTTAGCAAAGGCACTAGTGGGATAAATGGGTTCAAAGTTCAATATCGGTGCCCATGGTTCTACGTGTGATCGGTTCAACACACTGGGTTCAAAGGTTGCCTTGGTTAAGGAAAGACACACACAAAAGGAGTCAGGTGGACGTTGCCAAGTGTCATCAGTGGAGCCCCATTATGCTTTGTTTTTGAGAAATGGTGGAAGCTTCCACATGTCCTTGGTGAGAATCAGTGGAGGCTGACAAGTGGCAATCATGGAGGGCATCACTATGTTTTTCCTAAGATTAGTGTACCATGCCCCGTGTCCCCCCCAAAGCTCATTGAAAGCCTCCAAATGTCAATACCCATAGTCTCTTACTCTTGCTTCCCTATTTTAAGCAAAGCCCATGGTGGGCCCAGGGATGAGTGACTAAATGAAGTGAAAATCAACAAATGTCTACATTTGCATGACTAACAAGTGTTTCAGACCACGCCACGTGCCCCTTTTAGAGATCAGTAGAGGCTAACAAGTGTCATCATCTACGTGATTACTAAAGTGGGTCTCAGCTATTTTCATAAGTGTTTCTAGATTTTGATGAAAGTCTCCATGTGTCCTCCCCCATCAGAATCTCAAAGGTCTCTAAGCACTCCTCTGAATTAGACAGATGCTTCCACCTATCCTCGACTGTTCCTATGGAAGCTGCCAAGTGTCATGAGCTGAGACACAATTTTGAATGAGGCTTCATAGTGTAGAACCTACCGCGTATCTCGACCCAATGCAGCAAAAGCTGCCACATGTCTGCATCCGTGCCCCCCTCAGCCACTAACATGTTTAAAGGATTATTTCGATAAGCCTATTTCAAAGCTACGGATGCCACCATGTATCCTCACTTGTGTCACAGTAGAAAGTGACCATGGCAAGCGAGAAAGACATGAGAGAGTTGCTGGGAAGAATGATGGGCCCATAAACATCAAAATTATCTCAATGAAGTGTCCATTGATTTTAGCAGACTTAAAGCATGGACCCGAATGCATTCAAAAGACTCTAAGGCCAGGACCAAGAGAAGGAAAAGACAAAGAGGAAAATTCTATGGGAGTTAATTCCAATAGGTGAAACAGTTCACCGGGTAGATATTTGGGGCCTGCAAACATTGAAAGTGCCATCTATCTATTCCTTGTGAGGTACAGGAAGATTAGATAGTTACGCAGCTAAGCAGGTGAATGAATGAGTGATTTTGGCTAAGGAGGAGGCACTAGAGATGAATCAACACACCACAATTAAGGCAACCACCCTACTCTAGCATGGCCCTTCCTGACAAGACCAAGAACACATCCAAGGCATTGAATGCTCCGAATGGGTCACTTCATTATGAGAAAGTGCCAAACCTCCCTCAGGCCTCTATATAATGTAAACTCTTTCATTGTTTCAAGGGAGATCTTACCCTTACCAAGAAGTGAAACTCTACCCAAATTGAAAGGCAAAACTGAGACTTTGAGCTCAGATTGTAGTTCATATTTTTTTGATTAAATGAGAAAGCAAGTTACTTGTAGACTTTGTGATGTTATAGCTTGATCTACTTTAGGAGATTGTTCTTATGTCTGTCTTCTAAAAGCCTTCTTGTTTATTTGATTTAACAAGAGAAACTAGTGGAGGTGAGCTAGAAGGTGTCCTGAAGGCCCACTGTGGAGAGACTTTGTGCCCTCATAAGTACCTTCAGTGTGTTTTCATTTTCCTTTCTAGTGTAAAGAGCCTTGGGATGACTTTGTACCCCCATTGTTCTTCGTGTCTTTCTCTCTTGGGTTGTTGGTCACTCAGCACCCCTGTTACTGATTACTTGCTACTAGAAAGAGTCATGTTATTTGCAAGAACAAGCACTTCTAAAAGAAGAGAAGTGCCTTCTATTGCCTCACTAGGATTTATACTATTTATGAAGGAATATGGATCTTGGTTGAAAGTTGCTTCTAAAAGAAGAGAATCACCTTTCCCATCACCTAGTATTTTTCCTCTGTTTGTCAGCATCATCTCTGAAAGAAGAGAGATGGATGGTTTGTCCTACCCTCTGTGTCTTATTTTTTGCATATATATAGTATATAGCCTCCTACATTTTCTCCATATATATAGGGAACCTCCCCTTGATGAGAGGAGAGATTTGTCTCCCGCTGATGTAGTAAAGATACACACCTAACTGACTGATCTTCTTATGTTGTGGTGATAAGAACTATTTTGGTCACCAGTTAGCTGGCCGACAAAATATTCACCCAACAGTTTTTGGTGACTCTGCTGGGGACTTAAACAAGTAGTCCCTACCCTTATCCATTATAGAGTCTGGTGACTCCCATTTGGGTCTTACCCACTATAATTATAGCCTTACTATCTCCCTCCATCCTCCATATGCATTACATTATCTGGTTTGTAAACCAGATCTGCTAGGAAGGACAAGAAGTTTGAAGCCTCAAGCTGAAGCAGGGCCAGTCCTTTTCCTTTCTTTTGTTTTAAATTTGGCAACTCTGTGCTACACAAGAAGCCAGAGATCCAAGGGTGTTGTTGACCTTGTGTTTGAGTTGGCATAGTAGAGCAATTTTGATCTATTTTTTTCACCACCTCACCTCCAACGAACTAAGAGTCTTCCTCCTACCCTTATCAGGTCACCAACATAAGGCAAAGCTTCTTTTCCTACTATTAATATAGCCTTGCCTATAAATACTCCACCCAGATTCATTATCCCCACTTTCCATAATCCAATCATGGCAGCTCGGGGCCCCTGGGGTAACTCATTTGGTCCACTCGACCTTAATCCACCTCTACATGAGCTTCCATGCATCTCGAGGAAGAACTTCCCCAAATTCCTTGGTGATGGGAAAGTTTACCCTGATGAACACATTGCGGCCTTCAGCATAGCCTATGGCATGATTGGAGTAGAGTATGAAGATATAGTAGTTAGGCTTTTTGTGGAAACACTATAAGGTGTTGTTGCTGATTGGTTCTACCACCTACAAGCTTGGTCAATGATTGACTGGGACATGCTCAAAGCCAAATTTGAAGCAAGGTTTAAGCCTACAGAGATGCACATGCCTTGCTAGCCCAGCTCACTCAAATGAAGAAGGAGCCCCAAGAGCCTATGAGGGACTTCATTTCCAGGTTTGACAAACTGAGGAATTAAATTCCTATCATTGCTTAGCCAAAACCTAAAAACCTAAAGTGCTTCTTCATCAACTCATAACTGCCTGAAGTGAGTTTTCTATTGAGGCATGTTAGCCAAATAGACCTGGCTGAAGCTCAGGACCTGGCCACTAAAGTGGAGGATGACCTTATCTTGGCTAAAAAGATAAGGAGAGACCCTTATAAAGGTAAATCCTCTTCATCTTTTAAGTATTCACATGCAGTCACCACCAACTCGATGGCACAAAAGCTAGTAAATGAAATGCTGGCTTTCAAAAAGCAAATGGCACAAAGAATGTCATCTACCCCCACATACAGAGATATGCCTAGAAGGACATTTCAAAATTAGGCATACCAAGGCAACGCTGCCAAGAATCAAGGACAACAAAATCGCCTTCCCTCTCCACAAAGGAACCTCACCCTTAAAGCGCCTCCAAACAACTCGGTGGTCGGATATCTAGAAGCTGAAGTGGATTTCTCATTCCAACCTGAGTTAAATCTTGAAGATGATGCTAATATCTTCACTGAGGAAGAAGAAAAATTAGCTAGTGACTCCCATATTGGTTTCCTAAACTATCAAGATGAACCCAGGCATGAAGGTAATGCAGCTGAAGGGTCATATGCTATATTCACCTGGTCCAAAAATCAATCAGCTCAACAAGCTAATAAGGAGAAATCAGGGGAGTGACCTCAACCAATAGTTTCAATTGCTAAGTGGGGATCCACTCTTCCTTTCCAGCCAAAAGACCCAGTGATTTCAAAAGAGGTAAATACCCCAAATGCCCCTACGCCTTCCACTTCAATTTCACAGTCCAGTCCTCCCCCATTAAAAAATCAAAAGGATGAACTCCCATCCTCTATTCCTAGCTCATTCCAGGCATTTGATATCATTGACCATGTAAAGAGAACCAAAATTCAAATGTCTAAATTTGAATTTCTATAGTCCCATCTTGAGCAATTAGATATATTGGTTCAATATGTTAAAAATCAAAACATCCCTATTGAGCAAGCAATTCCCAAAATGAGGCATGATGCTGCCAAGAACGCTCCCACCAGGAACAACCTTGTCACCACTCCCCCTGCTGCTCCTGGCAAGACTAAACCTTTTTATGTCTCATTGATGATAAATGAACATGAGCTCAATAATTGCATCATTGACTCTGGAGCTTCAGACAATGGCATGCCTGCTAAAGTGGCCGAATCCCTTGATCTCACATTAACCAAAACTTTTGGTAGATGTTTCTCCATGGAGAACAAGCAAGTGCCTTTGTTGGGATAAATTAAAGATGCCCAATTTGCATTTGTTGCATTTTTTGACAAAATAATCAAGATGAATGTCTTGGTAGCATATGTCTCAGCATCATATGGCATCCTTCTCGGGCAGAATTTTTGCAGAGATGTCAATGGAGAATTAAGCATGGATTTATCAGAGGTGAGGATTCCAGTCAAGGGTGTTATGAAGAGGCTGCTCCCTGAGAAGGAAGTGACATATGTTGTTACCCAGACCTCAGCACTTGAATCCCAAATTCTATTTGAGTCTTTAGGCATGGGTAACTACTTTCTATACACAGATGAAGTTCATGATACATCCGATGAAGCTCCTACTGATGACAGCTTGGAAATGTAGTCAGCTGGAACAACAGAGAAATTGGCTGAGCACAAAGTGAGTGTGGAAGTTTATCCACCATTGGATGAAGAAGAATCTAAAAGGAAATCAGCATCAAATGAGGTATGAATTCTTGAATTTGATGACAGCTACTCTTCCACTGGTTCAAGAACTGGGGTGGTGTTAATATCTCCTCAAGGAGATATTTTTCCCTCATCTTATAAATTACAATTTAGCAACACGAATAACACAACTGAATATGAGTCTCTGCTACTTGGATTGAGAGCCACTCGAGACAAAGGCATCAAGCTCCTTCATGCTAAAGGAGATGTCAAACTAGTGGTTTTTCAGGTGAGGAACCTGTATCAAACTAAGAATGAAAGATTGCATCATTACCACAATCTAGTCTGGTACCAGCTTGAAGACTTTGATGCTTTTAGCATCTCTGTAGTTCCTAGAGAGTTTAATGACCGGGTGGATGCATTGGCTATTTCAGCTACCCTCTTGGTCCCCCACCTAGATTTCAAAAGAGACAAGTACATGATTGAGTTGGTCTTTCAACCAAGTGTACCTAAAAATGCTAGTCATTGGTAGGTATTTAACAATGACAACCACATCATTGCCTTCCTGGATCAAAGAGACAGCTTTAAATGGCTACATTTTGAAGGTAGTGAATCTCAGAAGTATGAAAGAGCCCCTGAATCAAATGCAAACATAGGTGAGGAGTTCTTTCAATTAAAAGGGAATAAGATCCCTAAAGGCCTGGTTTCCCTTGAAAAGCTATTTTATAAGCATGATAGATTTATCAAACAGTAGCCAATAAATTCAAGCTCATCTCAGGAATTTGATCAAATAAATTTGGGAACCAAGGAAGACCCCAAGATGGTGAACACTGGGAAATGATGTACTCCTACAGAGCATTCCAATTTTACCTCTTTGCACAATGAATACATGGATGTCCTAGCATATTCATACACTGATCTGAAATCACTCTGGCCTGATGAAATCTGACACAACATCCCTCTTAAGGCTGATTCAACACCTTAAAGGCAAAAGACTAGGCATTATAATCTAAAAATCTCAGGTACTATTTTATCTGAGATACAAAAAATGCTAAATGCCAGGATAATCTTCCCAATCCATCATTCCACATGGATTGCCAATATAGTACCTATAAGAAAGAAAAATGGTGAAATTCACCTTTGTGTGGATTTTAGGAATTTGAATCAGGCGTCCTTGAAGGATAATTATCCTTTGCCAATCATGGATCAAATGCTGTAAACAGTGACAGGGTCAGAGATGTTATCAATGCTAGATGGCTTTTCAGGATATAATCAAGTCAAAGTTGGTGAAGCAGACCAGCATAAGACTGCTTTCACCACACCTTGGGGCACATTTGCATATAAAAGGATGCCTTTTGGTTTGATAAATGTTGGTGCCACCTTCCAAAGAGCAATGGACCTTGCCTTCAAGGATGAGATGGGTAATTTCATTGTAGTTTATCTTGATGACTTGACTGTCTTCTCTAAGCATCGCCTAGATCATGTGAACCATTTGTAGCAAGTGCCAGAATGCTGCTGATAGAATGGCATTTCCTTAAACCCCAAGAAGTCAATTTTCAGAGTAATAGAGGGGAAACTTCTCAGACACATCGTGTCTAAAGGAGGCATAAAGATTGACCCAGATAGAGTCAAGTCTATCTAAGAACTTTCCTTTCCCACAAGCAAGATTGTTGTTCACTCTTTCTTCTGAAAGGTGAATTTCTTACGGAGATTCATCCTTGAATTTTCCAAGAAGACCAAGCACATTGTAAACATGATGAAAGGAAAGGCCACCTTTGGCTAAACTGAAGAAGGTAATTCGGCTTTTGAAGATATAAAGGCTGCCATTACCCATGCCCCTATCCTAGTTTGTTTGGACTATAGTAAATAATTCACCATTTACAGCTATGCTTCAGAACATACGCTTTCAGCAATTCTAGTTCAATAGAATAAAGAAAGCATGGAATCTCCCATTTCCTTCATGAGTTTCCCTCTCAAAGCTCATGAGCTGAAGTACTCAAATATGGAGAAGCATGCTTATGCAGTGGTGAAGGCTGTGAAGCATTTTTGTTTCTACATCCTCAATTCTTGAGTTATTGCCTTGGTCCCTGACACCAAAGTGAAATCTATACTGACTCAGCAAGAGTTTGGGATGAAAAGAGGCAATTGGGTTGCAAAGATCCAAGAGTTTGATCTGATCATCAAGCCAATAAAGTTGATACGGGGAAAAGGGGTATGCCAACTAATTGTTGATAACAAGCCAAGAGGAATAGAGCATGAAGAACCAAAAGTGGATGAGGATGACACACCAACAATCCTCTTTGTCTCCACCACAATTGAGTGGTACTTAGGTATTGCTCATTTCCTCACTTATGGTGAATGTCCTACGAACCTATCTTATAAAGAAAGGAGAACCATCAAGCTAAAAACTGCTAATTTTGTCCTCTAGGACAATGGCCTGTACAAGAGGAGCCTTGAGGGAACATTCCTTCGCTGTGTGGATAAGGAGCAACAAAGCTGCCTTTTGAAGTCCTTCCATAATTCGACTTGTGGAGGACATTTTTTTGGCCCTATGACTGCCCATAAGATCCTACGAGCTAGGTATTATTGGCTGACTCTCTTTTGAGATGCATATAAGTGGATCAAGGGATGTGAACTATGCTAGTAATTCATTGGAAGGCCCAAGCTAGCTGCTCTGCCTCTCGAACCAGTGGTCATTGAGGAGCCTTTCCAGCAATGGTGAATTGACTTTATTGGTGTTGTAAACCCACCATCAAGTGCTGGACATGATTATGTCCTTATAGCAACAGACTACTTCACTAAATGAGTGGAAGTGGTTCCGACTAAACATGCTACTTTTGAAGTAGTATGCAATTTCCTCAAAGAGAACATCATGTCCAGGTTTGGAGTCCCAATCAAAATTGTCACTAACAATGTGGCCTATTTCACTTCTCAAGAGATTACTCAATTCTGCTTCCACTATGGAATTACACTCTCCCACTCCTCTGATTACTTTCCACAAGGGAATGGATAGGCTGAGGCAAGCAATAAAAATTTGGTAACTATCATCAAAAATCTGGTGGATGACAACCAAAGAACCTAGCATAAGGCATTGGTTGATGCTCTGTGGGCAGATAGGATTACACCAAAAAGAGTGGTTGGTATGTCTCCCTTCCAACTTTTGTATGGTTTCAATGCTGAGATACCAATCACCCTAGAATTACCAGCATTGAAATTGGCTAAGGCAAAAAAAGATCAAATGTATGAGAGCTCACTTGAGAAGAGGATTATGTACCTTGCTGAGCTAAATGAGTAGAGAACTACAGTAGTGGACAGGATTGAAACCCATCAAAGTCTGGTGAAGAATCTCTTCGACCAAAAAACAAAGAATCATGATTTCTAGATTAGAGATCAAGTCTTGCTGTGGGACAAGAGAAGAGAACCAAAGGGGATGCACAAAAAGTTTGATTCCCTGTGGAGGGGCCCTTTTACTATTCATCAGCTCAACGGTAAAAATAGTTTCCTATTTAAATATCAAGATGGCACTCTTCTCTCTCTACCTTACAATGGGAAACATCTGAAGCACTTCAACTCTTAAAGCATTGAATAAGTCCCCCTATACATATGTATATTTGTATAGTCTTGTGATTTGTTTTGTTCATTTCATTTTCATTTTTGTCACCTTTCTTTTTGGGTAGCATGACTCCATAGCCCAATGGCACGCTTCAAGGCACTGGAGATTCTAGTTTCTACTCCCTTCAATCTCTTTTTGTGATAGAAGGAAGTTCCCCAATTAGAGCCAGCTGTTGGTCCTCAAAAATGTCACTCATTTTTAGGAACAACATATGAACTATTTTGGCCCTGCAAAGACCAAAATTATCTCTCCCCTTTTGAAATTTTGCTCTGAGCTTTCAAATTCTTCATTATTTGAGCTTTTTTAGTAAAGGGACTAGCAGGATCAATGGGTTCAAAGTTCAATATTGGTGCCCATGGTTCTATGTCTAATCAATTCAATGCACTAGGTTTAAAGGTTACCTTGGTTAAGGAAAGACGCACACAAAAGGAGTCAGGTGGACGCTACCAAGTGTCATTAGTGAAGCCCCATTATGCTTTATTTTTGAGAAATGGTGGAAGCTACCATGTGTCCTTGGTGAGAATTAGTGGAGGCCAACAAGTGGCAATCATGGAGGGCATCACTATGTTTTTCCTAAGAGCAACACATCATGCCCCGTGTCCCCCCAAAGCTTGTCAGAAGCCTCCAAGTGTCAATACCTATAGTCTCTTACTCTTTCCTCCCTATTTTGAGCAAAGCCCATGGTGGGCCCAGGGATGAGTGACTAAATGAAGTGGAAAGTGCTAAGTGTCTACATCCATGTGACTAACAAGTGTATTCAGACCATGCCACGTGCCCCTTACAGAGATCAGCAGAGGCTGCCAAGTGTCATCATCTGCATGATTACTAAATTGGGTCCCAGCTATTTCCATAAGTGTTTTTAGAGTTTGACAGAAGCCTCCACATGTCTTCCCCCATCAAAATCTCAAAGGTCTCTAAGCGCTCCTCTGAATTAGATGGATGCTTCCACCTATCCTCAACTGTTCCTATGAAAGCTGCCAAGTGTCATGAGTTGAGACACAGTTGTGAATGAGGCTTCATAGTGCAAAACCTGCCACGTATCCCAACCTAATGCAGAAAAAGCTACCACATGTCTGCATCTGAGCCCCCCTTAGCCACTAACATGTTTAAAGGCTTATTTTAATAAGCCTATTTCAAAGCTATAGATGCTACCACATGTCCTCACCTGTGTCGTAGTGGAAAGTGACCATGGCAAGTGAGAAAGACATGAGAGAGTTGCTAAGAAGAATGACAGGCTCGTAAACATCAAAATTGTCTCAATGAAGTGTCAGTTGATTTTAGCAGACTTAAAGCGTAGACCCAAATGCATTCAAAAGACTCTAAGGCCAGGACCAAGAGAAGGAAGAGACAAAGAGGGAAAATCTATGAGAGTTAATTCCAGTAGGTGAAATAGTTCACTGGGTAGATATTTGGGGCCTACAAACATTGAAAGTGCCATCCATCTATCCCCTGTGAGGTACAAGTAGAGTAGACTGTTGCACAGCTAAGCAGGTGAATGAATGAGTGATTTGGGATAAGGAGGAGGCACTAGAGATGAATCAACATGCCACATTTAAGGCACCCATCCTACTCCAACATGGCCCTTCCTGACAAGACCAAGAATGCATCTAAGGCATTGAATGTGCTAAATGGGTCACTTCATTAGGAGAAAGTGCCAAACCTCCCTTAGGCCTCTATATAATGTAAACTCTTTCATTGTTTCAAGGGAGATCTTCCCCTTTTCAAGAAGTGAAACTCTACCCAAATTGAAAGGCATTACTGAGACTTTGAGCTTAGATTGTAATTAATATTTCTTTGATTAAATGAGAAAGCAAGTTACTTGCAGACTTTGTGCTATTATAGCTTGTGCTACTTTAGGAGATTATTCTTATGTCTATCTTCTGAAAGCCTTCTTGTTTATTTGATTTAACAAGCGAAACTAGTGGAGGTGAGCTGGAAGGTGTCCTGAAGGCCCACTATGGAGAGACTTTGTGCCCCCATAAGTACCTTCAGTGTGTTTGCATTTTCCTTTCCTGTGTAAAGAGCCTTGGGATGACTTTGTGCCCCCATTGTTCTTCGTGTCTTTCTCTCTCAGGTTGCTGGTCACTCAGCACCCCTGTTACCGGTTACTTGCTACCAAAAAGAGTCCTACTATTTTCAAGAATAAGCACTTCTAAAAGAAGAGAAGTGTCTTTTATTGCCTCACTAGGATTTATACTATTTAGGAAGGAATCTGACTCTTGGCTGAAAGTTGCTTCTAAAAGAAGAGAAGCTCCTTTTCCATCACCCAATATTTCTCCTCTATTTGTCAGCATCATCTTTGAAAGAAGAGAGATGGATGGTTTGTCCTACCCTCTGTGTCTTGTTTTCTACATATATATATAGTATATATCCTCCTACATTTCCTGCATATCTATAGGGAACCTCCCCTTGATGAGAGGAGAGATTTGTCTCCGGCTGATGTAGTAAAGCTGCACACCTGGCCGACTGATCTTCCTATGCTGTGGTGATAAGAACTATTTTGGTCACTAGTTAGCTGGCCAAAAAAATATTCACCCAACATAGAGAACATGAGAGGATAAGTGAAATCCTTTCTCTATCATTGCCCAAGAATAAAAAAGGATTTTAGATATTTTTAGGCAAGATTAACTTCATCAGAAGGTTTATCCTTGGGTTTGTTGAGTTAGTAAGACCTATAAATTCTATGCTCAGGAAGCTTAAGGACATCACATATAATAGAGAAGGAAAGAGAAACTTTTAAGCCATTAAATACACTATTTACCAAGCACCCACTCTTCTCAAACTTGATTTTTCAAGAGACTTATTTTTGTATTATTTATTAACCAATGACACCATTTATACCATGCTAATGCAATAAAATAGTGAGGGTGTTGAACAACCCATAGCCTTCTTTAGTCAATCATTGGAGGGTTATGAAGAGAGATACACATATGTGGAGAAACATGTGATTTCAGTCATGAGAGGTCTCAAAACATTTAGACACATAGTTTCCAATAATAAAATCTATGTCACGGTGGCACACCCTAACATTAAAGACTTCCTTCTTAACCGAGATTTGAGTGAAAAGAGGGAAGATTGGGTGACTAGATACATGGAATATGACATAGAAGTGAAGGTCAGAAATTTGGTATGGGTAGAATATTGTGTGAAAACTTGTCAAAATATGCGAAGGAAGACAAATGAGTTGTTTTGGAAAGACAATATGATCACCAAAAAACTGCACCTACACCCTCTTTCAACTAGACTCAAAACATGGTAAAATTCCTTCAAACATGAGAATGTCTTATAGGGAAAGATAGGATAGTAATAAGGTATTATAGGCTGAAATTAATCCCTCATGCCTTAGTTGATGGAGTTATATTTAAAAAGGATCTTGATGGCATGCTCTTGAGGTGTGTGAAAACTAACCAGGTTGACAAACTTCTAGATTAGTTTCATGATGGGCTTGTAGGAAGATACTTTGCATCCAAGACCACAATATCAAGGATAATGAGAGGAGGATACTTTTTTCCAAGATTATTCAAATACTCCCATTATTTAGTCAATAAATTCCAAAAGTGTGCCATGTTCACCGAGAAATAAAGACTAGTTGCCTTGCATCTCAAACCCATCAAAGTGGAGCAACCTTTAATATAGTGGGGCCTACATTTTGTAGGCATAATACACCCTCTAGCTAGTGTAGGACAAAAGTGGGTTTTGACTACTATGGACTAATTCACTAGGTGGGTGGAGGCATTAGAACTTAAAGAGGCAAATGAAAACTCAATTTTAGAGTTCTATGACAACTTAGTAATCAAATTTGGGATCCCCTCCACCATCATATCAGAGAATGCACTAGCTTTTAGTAATGCAAGGGTGAGTGAATGGGATCTTAACTATGATATTTACATCATCAATTCCAAAAAATATGATCTATAGGGTAATGGAACTTTAAATTCCACCAACAAAAACTTAATCAAAATCATAAGGAGAATTATGGAGGATAATCAGAGGGAGTGGCATAGCAAAGTAAGGATAGCCTTGTGGGTAGATAGGATCACTCCCAAGAGAGCTACTAGTCATTCACCATACCTTGTCATCTATGGAAAAGAGGAAAGTTTTCCCATATCACTTAAACTACTAGCCTTGGAACTCACACATCAACTTAAACTAATGGATAATGATGCCATGGAGGTAAGGATGAATGAATTAAGGGAGTTGGAAGAGATAAGAAATGATGTTATGCATGTCATGTGGTCCTATAATGATCAATTCAAGAGGTCATTTGAAAATATAACTTCTTCAAGGACCTTACAACAAGGTGATATTGTGCTCAAGTGGGATGAAAATTAGGATAAACTAGGTAAGCACTCAAAGTTTGATAACCTATGGAGTGGACCTTACATTATTACTAGTTGAAAGGATAATAATGCTTTTTAGTTATCAAAGCTAAATGGTGATGAAATACCTATCCATGTCAATGGGGTGTTCCTTGAAATTTTTTATTAAGAGATACATTATGTCTTTTTACATAGTAGTCTAGGTCTCCTTTCTTTCAAGTGTTGTGGCACAAGTGCTTTGTTAGTTGCTTGTTTGGTTATCTTATTTGTTTTTTAGTTGTGTGTATATGTTGTGTCTTTTTGTGTGTTTTATGAGGATGTTACAATCCTTAAGGTTTTCAAGATGTCAATAATTAAGTGTCAGCCTAGTCAGAGAGGTCTTTAAACTGAGTCATGATTGTTATGTGAGAAATCCTAGGTCCTCTTGACTAAAAGGTAGCTCAACCCTTTAGAGTCACTAGTGATGTTGAATTCTTTATACCCTTGGGATTAGAAAGAGTTAACCTATGCCAAATGAACACTTAAGATCAAACTTTGTCACCTTATTATGCATTTTTAAGTGTATTGATAGGCAAAGAGGAGGTAAGTTGTCCTTAGGAAGTGAAGAAACATGTTCAAGTAATGAGTCATGTCAAAAGTGTCACGATGGCTCCCATCTCATATTATTTAAGGATTGTGTCAATACATGATTTTGTGATAATTATGTATAGGAACACATTGAAATACTTGAGGTGTTCCTTGTGATCTAAATGAACTCACAGAGGGTGATTTAACACACTATAGCTTATAACCAGTCATATGTTGAGTTGAACATGCCAACAACCTGTATAAATGAGGGAAAAATTCAAGAGATTAGGGGACAATTTGAAAAAGGATGATGATTATTATGAATACTTAGCATAATTTAAAGTTATTTAACAAATGTTAAGGTATTTATTCCCCTTCATTGATGTTTCATTTGAATTTTTGTATATTATGCCTTCTAAAGGGGTGTCTAAACCATGAATATTGTACTTTTATGACTTCTAAGATCTCATTGAGACATTATCAAGAGTTAAAAGCCTCAAAGATAGGCTTTATTGTCATCATAATGCATTTATAATATGGTTTTATATGCAAAAGGTAGATCTTTTAGGGGTCAAATGCTTTCCATCCACCACAAATGGGCCCACACATGTGAAAAATGACTTTTCACCTTCTCGCTGCCTATACTCCCTGTTTTGAAAGCATTTTAACTCCCCATTTCCCTCCTTTTTCCCACCAATGGCCTTTCAAGATCTCAAACCTAAGAAAATGCAAAAAATGATTATTTTTAGGTGTTTTCAGGCTTGTATATACCCATACAGTACAGTTAGGGTCATAAAAAGGTTAGACACTTCATGGGGTCTCTTGTAGACACCTTAGGGAAAGATTCATACTTCAAATATGCATGGAAAGGTAGAAGTGGCATCGATATCTCCAACAAGCCCTTGGAAAAATCATAAGGGACAATTTGAGATGGATGGTATGGTCCATATAGGAGGATTTAGAGCCCAGACTATTAGCTAGAGGTGGGGTCCCTAGTGGGATTATATTGGTGCTATTGGTTTACAGATCAGGGCCTTGAGCTTTATAAGCAATCACTAAGACCTCTAAGTGGTCTTAAGCCCTTTATAAACCCCATAAGGTCATTTATGGGTAGATTCATCAAAACTTTGAGCTCATTATGACAACTTGAGCATGAATAAATATATCTAAAAGCCTATTGAGTATTTTATACCCCCTGATCATGTTCTCATGACACTTACAGGGTTAGAAAAACACATGGTTCCCCAAGGTTGGCATATTGTAGTTATGTGTAAGTTTATTATGTTGTCATAAAGGATTAGAGCATGAAAATGATATGTGGAAGTTTTCATTTCTTCCTCTAAATTACTCAATGCCTCACTAGTCACCATTTGGCTAGAATAAACCCCTTCAATCCCTTCAATGTTTACCATGTGAAAGAAGAAAAAGAAAAAAAGGTTCCAAAAATGACCTAGTCATTCTCATGGCACTCCATATTCAAGCTAATAATATGTGAATGGTATATTATTTAGGTTACATAGGTGTTTTAAGCATGTGGAGGAGCCCCTCTCTCAAAAAGAACAAGACTCATTATGGCTCTCAAGGCCAAAAACCATGAACTAGCTCCAAATGCATTCATAAGCCATTTTAACAGGATTTAATGTTTATTAGAATTAGTTAAGGTTTTTGTAGACTCCTAGATTTTAGTTTTTACCTCAAATGCTTTATTAACGAACTCCACATGCTTTACTTTGTTGAATACATAGATAGGGATATATAGGGTCCCAATAGATGGTATTAAATGAGGAATGATAGTCCACATGAGGTCTCCCAAAATAAGTACATTAAATAGTGACCTTATTAGACCATTTTCACCTCCTAACAAGCTTTAGCTTTCAAACTCACAACTCTTAAAGGATTGTGTAATCACCACCTATAGGGTTAAGCTCTCATACTTAAGATTATATGATGGAAGAAAGGTCAATATTTTCACAGTGCCATTAAAGGATAATGGAAAAAAGAGATAATGTTTAAACACATGGAATATGCTAATGATAGAGCTTAGAAGTTTAACATCATGCCTAGCCTTTAGGGAGTTTCCCCAAATCACAAACTACAACTAAACCTAAGCAACTACAAGAAAAGGCCACATATATATGAAGATGACTCTCTTAAAAGGTTATTGATGTTTAGGGAAGGTAAAATGGGTTTCTAACATAGTTTATAAACCCTCCTCTTGTTCATGGACCTATTGAAGGACCCCATTGGTAGTCAAAAGCTTCTAACCACCACGTATAAGACTACAGGTAGGTTGTCCCCAACTTTGAAAGTGAAATTACATATACACATTGAGGAGATAACTCAAGTAGAAGGGAAGAACATAAGCATTATGTTGTTAAAGTCAAAATTAAGAAGGGATAACTAAACCAACTAATTGAGGACTCCTTAAATCAGCATATATAGTTAACTCAATACAGACATGTATGCCTAGTCAATTAGAGTACCTAGTTAGTTTGGATGACAAAGATAATGAAATATGTGAAGGTGAAATCATGAAAATGTATAACATCAATACAACCTTAAATTTCTTTGAAAAACATAATAAAGTTTGAGAGAGTGGCTTGGGCCTGACTGAGAATTCATGACACATGGGCCTGTGTGTATGACTATAGAATGAGTTATGATGGAAAAGTATGAGGGAGACCCAGTTTAAGAAATGTTATTAGAATTTAAGATCACACTACATGAGACCATAAATATATTATCAATAAGGAAAATAGAGACACATACCACTATGGTCTCTAATATCAACTAGGCCAAATATTTAGTTTGAGCTAAGGATGGTTATGACAGACCTAGAAGAAAAGAAGGCCAAAGATAAGAGTCTAAGCAATTGATGATATGTGAAAAATGTTTAAATTAGATGGAAAAGGGTGATAATATGACGTTGAAGTCATAAATTCACATATAAGTGGTTTAAGATCTTGAGGCCCAATTTAGGCCTATAAGGCCTAAAACCCTCCTTAAGCCCTCAAAATCCCAACTTCATCCTTGTGACTTATTAAAACTCCATAGATATACATAAGGTAATGAAGAGATATATGATGATAATATAGGTCTTAAATAAGCTTTTTTATGGAGAAGAAGGTAGGTGAATGGTTAATTTGGCCTAACTACCCCCTCGAGCTCCATCACCGCAGTCTACCATTTTGAGCTGCCAGTTCAAATGCTCATATCTTACATGGAAATATGAATTAGACCCAATTATCTTAGGTTAATTTTGGGAGCCATATTAAATTAATATCTAGGGTAGAGAGAGTTGATTTCAATAGAGTTACTCTATGAATGATCCTTAACACTATTACCAGACCTATAATGCCTAATGAAGACTCTAAGGATGACAACTTATACTCAGATCTCACCATAAAAGATGAATGGGATCATGAGATATTAAGGATATTTTTGGGAGTTTATTTTCTCAAAATCTATGACATTAAGTTTGAAATCTAAGGCATGCACTCTATGAACCATTGTTAAGATGGTAGGCCATTAAAACCCTCCCTAAACCTTGATAAGAACCTGATGGAGGAGAACTAGAGGTAAATGCATCAAAATTCCATGGTTTGTCTTTGGAAACACCTAAAACAAATTATTAACTTTGATAACATTATATTCATGCCATTGGTTTGTATGGACACATGTATGGAGGCACTAAGAACCCTATTTTTGTAAGATATAATGATGAATCCAAAGTATAGATCTAGATGAAAATTTTTAGATCATTCAAGAGGATGGTTTGAAGTGTATTCCACAATATTAGGCCATAAAATACTCTCAATTACTCTTATAAATGATTATATATTCTTTGATCATAGAGGTAGTCTACAAATGCTAGTAAAGTGTGATCTAGTCACCTAGATGATCAAGAATTGTAGGTGCACATTGTCTAAAAGTAATGAACCATAATGTAATATGATTTTTAAGTCCTAAAAAATTCTCACTAAATAATTATTAATATTTTATGTAAATATCATGACCATCTAAATAACTAAAATTGAGTGACTAGGCCTAGTTTCCTAGTAGGCCTAGTCAGTCCAAAAAATAAGATTTTTCTTGGCATAGAGGGCTCCAAAGAGATTAAATAGAGGGACATAAACATCCTTGTAATTAATAAATTGAGGAAATAATGCACATGTCATGTCCATTATGTAAAATTGGGTGGTTTTAGGTCTATTCAACATCTAAAAATGGAAGGTAGGATACTTAATGACATATAAAGGCTAACTAGTCCATAATCCTACCATTGTAACTATCAAAAGGAGAGGTGGTTGACCAAGTTATCATGATCACACCTTGAATGAGGTCAACCAAGACTGAATTATCTCCTATCTAACATACCTCTATGCCCAAGGGCTCATTAAAGACCATCAACTAACCAAGGCAATGCATGCGAGAGGTCATAGAGCTGTTACCGATCCTTATGCATGCTTGTAAGTAATTATTGAGTAACTAAGGGACATTATGGATTCTTATCCATAATTCCATGCTATATTATTCTCTATTTCCCTTTATTTTTCTATACATTTAGGCTAAAAATCCATTTTAGGCATCCCTCAGCTGGGTATGAAGAAACAATGCCCAAATTGTACATTATAACCTTTAAATCAATATAAAGACTATTTTAGATTCTCTATGCTATTTGAGTGTGTTCCATACTTGTTGATTTATAGAAGTGATTTATTCTTATATTCCTTTGATGGGCCTTATTCTCATTAGTTGTTAGGAGTTTACAAATAGGTCATATGGTGTGTCAAAGTGTTAATGATTTGGCTTGAAGTGTAATCTAATTGGTAGTGTCTTGAATCAAACTTTCCATTCATCACCCTTAAGTTATATCCACATAGCATAACCTCCATGTGAATTATTGAAGCTTATAAGTATCTTAGAGAGAATTGTTTAGTCACTAGTCCTTTTTTGGTTCATAAGTGTTTTCAAGGGTCAAATAGAGAGGATTCAACATGTTGGTGTATCACCTCTCATAACTTATGTTTATTTTATGCATATTTCCCTTTTCATCAACAAGTTAGTGGGTTTAGGAATTGAGCCATAAATTATTTATTAGGGGGGATAGCCCAAAAATTAATGCTTCACCTCACTAACTAGGATACCCACACCTAGAGGTGATCTTATTGTATTAGCTAGATAAGGCAGGTCTAAAACACCGTTGCCTCAAAGGGTACAATCTAGACTAATAAAACCTTATGAATTTAGATAATAGACAAGACCCTATTTTTTTGATTTTTATATATTATGATCTGTGTCTATTTTTATTTCTTTTTTATATTTACTTATCTGTAAATATTTATTTGTATATATATTTTGTCTTGTTTTGATATTTATTATAGCATAAATATTTTCGTCTATTGGGTAATGAAAGATGATTATATAATGACACCAAAAACTATAATGATGATTTTAGGTCCCCTCAATGATGCATATTTTTCTATTTGTCCCTTTTATAATTATACACTTTGGCATAATATCCCCTTTGTCATACTTATATCATGGTTCATACTACCTAATGTTATATTTACATTAGATCTCTTAGACTATGATGGTATATGTTACAACAATGATGGATTGAAATGGATTGCACTCATCATTTGTCATACACTCTATCACCTATCATAATGTCTAACATCCCATATCTAATCATTTGTCCTAGTCCTCTATCTTTAATCAGATCATCCAAGTCCTCTTGTCTCATATCTAATCATTCCTCCAAGTCATTTATGATCCCATCTATATTCTCTATTTGTTCATCTATCATCTCTCTAGTCATCAACATCTAACATCTCATCACTCATCATATATCATGTCCTCTATCACCTACCTAATTGTCTAATCATCTCTATCCCATCATCAATTTGGTCATCTAGGTCTAATTATATAACCTAACCACATTTCATAACATCTAACATCCAATAATTTCTCCTAATCCTTTTATCTTCATGTCTAACATCTAAGTGACATCCTCTATCTAGAAACTAACATGTTTAACATCAATCATCATTATTTTCTTCTATTAAATATTGTCATCTATCATATAGTCTGAACTACATTAGATTGAGCTTTTTTTAGACTATAGGTAATGCTCAATCACGTGGTGTTCCTGAGGTCAACTTGACCACTCTCTTGTCCCTCATCATCCCTAATTCTTGCATTAAATCATTGAGATATAATATCAATCAATCAATCTATTGATCAATCACCATCCCCACAATCATCTCCTTGATCTTTTTGTCAATTATTTATACCTACCGATTGGACCCAACAAATCAAAACATCCATCTTTTCTTCCATCAGTCATCCATTGTCATTGATTAGTTAATTCATCAATTATAATTTATAATTTCCTCTTTCAATTGGGTCATGAACATGACCATAAATTTATTATCATCTCTCATTACCTTGCATATGTCCTTGATATGGGAATCATCACTATTAATCACATTATGGCTCATTGATTTGATGCATTACAATCTAATTCTTCCCCTTCATCTTTTGGTCAATCATTTATATTGTTTCTTATCTCTCATATCCTTCATTATATGGCTAAAATTGAGCTTTTGTTAGTAATATCGATTCATTATCTTATTTTGGCTTGATGCTCTCACAACATGTGTCCTTGTTTGGGATATTTCAAAATATCATGGCCTTTATCATTTTGGTATGCAACTCTCCCTATAATGTGTCCTTATTGGGGATACATCAAAATCTTGTATCCTTTTATCTTATCATCATCATGTTATAGTTGATTCCCCTTAGGATGTGTTGATAACCATGATAAAATAATGTTTGATCCTTATGCATAGGTCTTTATATCTCACTTATCATGTCAACTTCATCTTCTTCATCATCGATCTCACATTTAGCATCCCATCCCCTTATCTACCCATTACATCTTACCCCTTGTTTCTTCTTTTTGAGTGGTCATCCATCTCATTCTTCTCTGCATGTCCCCTTGAGGGGGAATCATATCCATTAATGTCATTTACTAACATTCATCCATGAGTGTCTTTTTTATTTTAAATACCATTTTTACTTCTACTTCATTCAGTTGTAATGTCCTTTTAAAGAGGGGAAAATGTATACATCTAAATTTGATTGCTTCCCTCTATTGACACTTTCATCCAATAATATTTGATCTCACCTTATTTCATCTAATTAATATTATTAATCCCATTATATCCATTTTGCCTAATACCCCTATTCATTATTCATGTCACATAATAACCTTATAACATCCTATAACCTAATTGATTCACCTAATTCCCCATTATCCACTAGTTAACCCCATTTATCTAATATTTGGGAATTTAAAATTCCCTCTCACCTACCCTATCCTATTAGTAGACTATCCTACTCCCATAGATTCTATATAACCCCATAATCACATGACTAATCATATAATAATTTTCATTAGACTTCCAAAGAGACTCTAGAAGCTTTTACCTCTAGAACTTTCTTTCTTCTAGAATCATCCAAGGAATTTTTAATTCCTTGGACCATTCTCCACCCTTAATCATGGCTTATTCCAATCCATTAATTTATCTCATTATCCTCTATAAAGACCAAATAATCCTCCATTGAACTAACTATGAAATCCATAAACCTCCATGTCAATCTCATGTTTAAATTCATGAATCAATCACTAGTCTAAATAATCAAAATATTGTCAAAGTTAATTACATGCTATCAAAAATTTGAGTCTATCCATAGCAATATAACATCAATAGTCATTAGTCATTAGTATTTTTGTCTTAATATTATTTTGAGAATAAAATTTGTGAAGATGCAAACATAATGCAGGTATAACATTTTCATTTGAATTGCATATTTATTTAGTTAGCTCCAAATTAGAGGTGTGCTGAAATTTTGTGTAAGAAAGTGATAATCTTGTATAAATCAATCCATTTTCACAAAAAAATTACATCACACTATCTATAGTAGAGTTTAGGTTTTTTTTTTTAAAAATTCCACTTACACTTTTTATATCTTAATTTCACCTTATATATACTTTATCTAGATCACATACACATGTTCCATATATAAGTGTGTAACTCAAAACCCTAGGTCCTTTGATTAGGGCATGTGATCTTACAAAATAAGGGTTAGTAGGCTTGATTAAAGTTAAGATAACCCAAAATATCTCTCTATCAATGATTTCTACCTATATAGACATATACTTCAAATATGGCCTCAAAATAATGTAGTTCTCCCCTTATGAGGGCTTGTGTGTGAATAATGGTGTAATATTGTATATGTGAGTGCATGTAATGTTTTGTTGGGAAATAAACCAGAAGCACACAATTTGATTACCAAACCAAGCAACTTAATATGCGGAAATTAACCAGATTCACCAAGTAACTAGAATTCAGAATAACACATGATATGAGAGACAATACACAAATTGTATTAACACTTTATACAGAAAAGAATACAATAAAGAAGATGCCACTTCTTCTCCACCACCTTACAGAGGTTTCCCACACCTCAAGTGAACAATAAATCTTCTCCCCAAAGCTCTCCCTCTCAGGTCCCAACACCCAACTCAAAATACAGAGTTGGTGTTCACCTCTTGTGCTCCACGCACACCACAAGTGCTACACGCACTCCACGTGCTCCACAAGTACTCAAGGTACTTCAAGTAGATCTCCCATGAACCTGCAATAACCTGTACTTCAACAGACCATACTTATGGAAGGAACTCCCTTGCCTTCCTCTTTGCTCTATCTGAGTACACACCTGTACTCCAAGTAGATCCTGCCTGATACTGCTCCCTGTTGTGTTGCTGTCTATATGATCCTGCACACCTACAAATCAAACACAGTTCTGCTCACCTATGAACCTTGACCTTGCACACACATACACCTGCAGATCAATGATCTTACTTACCATGTAGATCACTCTACACCCTGAAGAACCCTTGTCCTTGCCTCACCAAGTCCTTATGATTCTCCAACCAGTACCAAGCTTGGCACTGATAGGGAACTAGGAAGAGCACCCTTACTCAATTCACACACAGAAGGAGCAAACTTTTCTCAACTCAAACTAGAACACTTTTCCAATACAACCATGAGTCTATTATATAGATCTCATCCAAACAATAATTAGACATCTAAATACAATAATTAGATCCATAGCTCTCAGTCTAAAAATAGCTCTCTTCATGCAAACACTTGGTTCGTTAGCTAACTGCCCATAATAAGCTCGCAGTCGAACCACACAGGCGATCGACATCGGTCCCTGTCTGCCTGGGGGTCACCGACGCCAGCCGATCCATGATCGATGTCGGTTGCATCCTATCTCCCACCTGCCGATGTCGGTTGGCCAGACCAATGCCAAAGACTTCTGACACTCAGCAACTCATCCTGCAACCTCCTCCATGTCTGCATCAGTGAAGCTTTTAGCTCCACAACCTAACAATCTCCCACTTGGAGATAAATAGCTACATTGTACCTATACCTGTACTCTATCTAATCTTTTTCCTGGTTTGTATCCCTCTTCAAGCTCAACCCTGAAGATAACCCACCAGACACACTGTGATGTACCTCCTGTCATCTGAGTACCCTACCGCATCTGAACCTACGAACACATGTAGTGAAGTCCTGACCCTACATAGCATGAATCCCTACTGCCAGTCCCTCTCAAATACCTGAGAACCCACTTCCCCAAATTGGCTCTTAACTCTGACAGCTCCCACTGCATGGGAATACTCAGGCCTATACCAGACCTCATGTGATTTCGGACACTGTACCTGTCTAGCCCTTAGTGTGCTACAGCTCTGCATCCTGAACCTCGCCAACACCTGATTCACATCAGCTCCCACTGGAGACAAAATCTACCTGTGATCTCCATGCCTCCCATGTCAAAGAATCCCGCTGCTCCAAACTCCTCATGACATGCCACTGAAACTAATCTTACCCTTAGCTCAGCGAAACCCTGTATGTACAAACCTGCTATAGCAAAACATACCATCCACATACAGTAATAGAATGATGTCATGACCATCATCCTCCTGGTAAGTCAAACCATAGTAGTTACCCTGACATTGACTGAAGCCGTGCTTCGTCCTCCACCTGTCAAAACCTGTACCACTGTCCTGCAACTCCTCAAGACCATATACCTGGTCTTCTGTCTCATGTATCCGTTCTCTCTATTCTTCTACTAAGGAATCCATTCATCTCTGTTCTTTTCTCACCTGCTGGCAACCCTACCAAAACACACCTGTTTGGCTCTCCTCCAAGGAATCACATCCTCATCCATGCCAAGCTCACACCTGTTTCCTGGATCCTTCTTGCTCTACAATCAGCAACATGTATAAAGAAGAGGAACAATGAATTTGAGGGCCTACTTACGTCTTCAGTCCTCCGTATGGGTGTTTGAGACTCCTTGACAGCGTGCTGTCCACTCAAAATCTGTTACAATGACCGACCTCAGTCACCCCATAGTCTGCATCCGACCGACGTCGGTTCCCATGCGTCTGTCCCTGACTACCGACCCTACGGTGTCCCTGCTGTCGACGTTGATCCTCTGACCAACATTGGTCTTACATACTGCTGACATCGGTCCCCTGACCGACGTTGGTCTTACCCTGCCTGACATCGCCGGCTTCGGTCTGCACATGACCGACATCAGCACCTGTCTGTTCGACGCTGGTTTTTCTTGACCGACATCGGTACCTGTGTTCACCTGTGAGTGATGACTTTTTACCCGCGAGCTTCTTTGAATCAAAACCCATGTCCAAACTGCCCTGCTCAGAAGTATCCAGCACCATCCATTGGGTTCTGTCTACCATCTCCTCCATAAACACCAAGGCTTTCCAGTTCTTAAGCCTGTCAAATATATCTGTCTTCCACTTAAGAACATGCATCTCCTTCTTGCTCATGTGACCAAGCCTACGAAGCCACGTCTCCGCAACAGAAGAAGAATCAGTAATATAAACAAGTAGATAAAGGGTACCTGTTTTCTTACCACCAGCTAATTCAAGTGCATCCGCTGTGAGAGTTCAAGTGCATCTCTCATCACCCAATCTTTCTGAAGAAATTAGCCATATCTCCAAACCTGGGCCCTGCATGACCTTCATCAACACCTGTGTGTTGGCCGCCTGCAATTTTAGCTTCACTTCCCCTTTGCCAATTCTTTGGCAAGGCTCACCAGCTCCTCTACCTAGGGCTGCATGGAAACAGGCAACCGAATCTTTTATCCAAGATTCAACTTTATCCAAGAAACCTCCCAGAGCATCATGTGCAACAACACCTGCTACATCTGCTTCTTCAGTTTCTTCATGCTGATCTGCTACCAACCAACAATAATCTTTTACCTGCTCTTTCTTTCCATAGGACTATGAGTGACCATCTATGCTTTTCAACTCCTCCATTCTTAGCTTACTTTCATCTACCATTGCTCTACTCCCACTCAATCAGAAACCCCTGAGAGTGCCCTGTAACCAAACACAAACCCTGCTTCCTGCAACCTTAGCTCTGATACCACTTGTTGGGAAATAAACCAGAAGCACACAATTTGATTACCAAACCAAGCAACTTAATATGCAGAAATTAACCAGATTCACCAAGTAACTAGAATTCAGAATAACACATGATATGAGAGACAATACAAAAATTGTATTAACACTTTATATAGAAAAGAATACAATAAAGAAGATGCCACTTCTTCTCCACCACCTTACAGAGGTTTCCCACACCTCAAGTGAACAATAAATCTTCTCCCCAAAGCTCTCCCTCTCAGGTCCCAACACCCAACTCAAAATACAGAGTTGGTGTTCACCTCCTGTGCTCCATGCACACCACAAGTGCTACACGCACTCCACAAGCACTCCACGTGCTCCACAAGTACTCAAGGTACTTCAAGTAGATCTCCCATGAACCTACAATAACCTGCACTTCAACAGACCATACTTATGGAAGGAACTCCCTTGCCTTCCTCTTTGCTCTATCTGAGTACACACCTGTACTCCAAGTAGATCCTGCCTGATACTGCTCCCTGTTGTGTTGCTATCTATATGATCCTGCACACCTGCAAATCAAACACGGTTCTGCTCACCTGTGAACCTTGACCTTCCACACACATACACCTGCAGATCAACGATCTTACTTACCATGTAGATCACTCTACACCCTGAAGAACCCTTGTCCTTGCCTCACCAAGTCCTTATGATTCTCCAACCAGTACCAAGCTTGGCACTGATAGGGAACTAGGAGGAACACCCTTACTCACTTCACACACAGAAGGAGCAAACTTTGCTCAACTCAAACTAGAACACTTTTCCAATACAACCATGAGTCTATTATATAGATCTCATCCAAACAATAATTAGACATCTAATTACAATAATTAGATCCGCAGCTCTCAGTCTAAAAATAGCTCTCTTCATGCAAACACTTGGTTCGTTAGTTAACTGCCCGTAATAAGCTCGCAGTCGAACCACACAGGCGACCGACGTCGGTCCCTGTCCGCCTGGGGGTCACCGACGCTGGCCAATCCATGACCGACGTCGGTTGCATCCTGTCTCCCACCTACCGACGTTGGTTGGCCAGACCAACGCCAAAGACTTTTGACACTCAGCAACTCATCCTGCAACCTCCTCCATGTCTGCATCAGTGAAGCTTTTAGCTCCACAACCTAACATGTTTCAGCTTACAAATTGACAAATATTTATCATGGGATGTTATTTGAATACCTTGGACCTATAATAATACTTATCCTATGACTGATATATAAATAAGGAAGAAAATAGAAAAAAGAATCTGTTATGGCTAACATGCCCCCTTTTCTTTGAAATGGAGGACCCCTTTAAAAATATCATGAACTAGAGATTCAAGATCATTTATTTTGTTTTATTAAATTTTCCTACTTAAATATTTGAAATATATGTCACCATGATTTCCCTAAGCAACAAAAATCCTAATTTATTTATGACTAAGGAATGATTGTTCTTTTTATAAATCATGGTGTTAACATTGTAGGTCAACTTTTAACAAAATTCCTAGATTCTCTTTCCTTTCCTAGAGTAATAGACCCATCACCCTTCACATAAAATAAAATTCTTAGTAATAAACATTTAAGTATTAAATGAATTACATAACTTTTGTTTCTTACTTAGTCTTTTTAGTGGATTTTATAGAAGGGAGGGCCCAGTCAAATGAGAAGGCATCACATCATTGAGGTCTTAAAATGGCTAGTCCCTAGACCTGTAAGAGACATTAAATCTTGAGAGAGCCCAACTGAATGAAAAGGTTCCATGTCACCAAGGTGTTAAAATGGATAGTCCCTAAACCTATCAAAAATGTTAGAACCTGAGAGAGACTGACCAAATGAAAATGCACCACGCCACCAAGGTTTTAGAATGGCTAGTTCTTAGACCTCTCAAATATGTCAGAGCTTGGGAGAGCCCAATTGAATGAGAAGGCATCACATCACTAAGGTGTTAGAGAAATAATTCATTAAACCTATCAAATATGTCAAAGATTAGGAGATTCCAATTGAATGAGAAGGTGCCACATCACCCAAGTGTTGCAAATAGTCATTAGACCTATCAAAAATGTTAGACTAAGAGATATCAACCAAATGAGAAGGCACCACATCACCTAGGTGTTAGAATAACTAGTCCCTAGACCTATTAGAGATGTTAGATCCCAACAGAGCCTGACCAAATGAGAAGGTGTCATGCCACTGAGTATTGGATTAACTAAAAACCACTTAAGGCATTAGGAAGGTTAGAAAAAGTATAAGTGAGTCTAGATAACCAATCAAGATGTGTCATGTGTCCTTAGGTGACACATCACCCTTCCTAAGGGAATGACATGGAGTATGAAGCCATGCCTAGGTATTGATTATTAGTAGGAGGATTAATGAATAGATTCCACGTGTTGGAAAGTGGGAGTTAATTGAGAATACTCTAAGAGATGGGATGGCATGCCTACCACATGATAGGCATTAAAAACATAATAATTTGGGATCGATTGGACAATTTTAAAACACCCCAACACCATTTATATATTTGACTGGTGAGGGAGGATCATGGGATCTAAATTTAACTCTAGATTAAGAAGTAAAGAGATAAAATCTAGCCACCAACCCAATTTTGAATTCATAGCAAGAGAGTCACCAAATTCCATTAATACATGAGGGTTTTATACACGCATTTATAAAATCCAAAGGAAAGCTCACTAACATTTACCACTACTACCTTTGATAACACTCTAACAGTTAGATTTCCAAATCTCATAAAGCACCCCTATATTCCATACCTTTGATGCTCATAGATTCCCTATTACACCTCCATCCTACTATAATGGTTACATCATCCTCAAACCCAAATGTCAAATGCAAGTATTGGGATACCACATTCTTTTATCTTGACATAATTCAATAGTTACAATGACTTATTCAAATCAATCAAACAATTCCCTAGGGAATCAGGCTTAGATAATGACCAACAAGTAGAGTTTGAATATGCCCTTTGATACTAGAAGAAGTGCAGACATTATAGAGCCACTACAAAAATAGAGTAATTTTTGTGTGTTGACTTGTTAGACAACCTCCTCCATAATTCCATATGAATTTAAGATAGATTCTACAATTATGTGTGTTCTCTTAACTCTCAATACCATATTGTTGATTTTTTTGGGAATGCCTTCAAGGAGTATTACTCCCTCTTAGATTACATTTCTCTTATGATGAAATAACAATGATAGTGTGGATGGGGACCTACCAAGTATATGCCATCCTACACAACTAAGATGAAAAACTATATTCTAAATGGGTTAACAAGGAGAATATCAATGTGTACATGGTTTGAACCTTCTAAGAATAAATATGGGCAGGCATGTTTCTACTAAAATAATTATTTAGTGACTAGGACTACTTTCATGTTAATGATCTATGGGTGCCTCTCTTGCATATGATCCTTGCATGCTAAAAAATCCTAGACATGGGAGGATTGATTAAATTAAAATTGGGTGATGCCATCATAGATGCTCAATATAAGAGTAATTATGACATGATGAGCTACATGTTGACCATATTTAGCCCACATACCAAGATTTTACTCATATGGATTAGGTTACTAATGTATGAGCAAATAGATAGGTTATAGAGACCTTTCAGAATGTCAAGAGTGCTTGGAATGAGTATAAAAGTACATGGTTTCCATCTAGGTCTTCATTATGTTCATATAGACATTTTGGGGCTAGTAGTAGAAATTTTGGGTAGGTAATTTGATGACATCATCATTAACACATGTGGATGAATCAAGTAAAATTGGTCATATGGTTGTGATAATATTATTCCCAAGTTTATACACACCAAATCTTAGGGCATGCATCTAAGTATTGCAAAAGTTATTGAGTTATAAAGTTGGCCTCTCAGACAAAATTCACTAAGTTTCCATACTTAACCAAATTGTAAAAGAGCTCAAATAGAGTTGAGTGTGTAGTTTGATAATGTTATATAGAATACATGTGGTAGTCTTAAGATAAAATAGTCATATAGGTTTGTTTAGCTTAGTACCTATTTGTAATGTGCCAATTTTTATGCCATGAATCTAAGCATGACAAAAGTTATGCATATTTAGAGTTGGCTCCTTTGATAGAATTTTTTAAGTTTCCATACTTAGCCATTTTAGACTAGACCATCACCAAGACATCATATAGGAGTAAATGGATCAGCCAAATTTTGTAATTTTTGTCTTTGTTAAAAAATCCCTACAAATTAGAGGATTAAGCATAATTGTAATTCTACATGCTAAGATCATCCTAAAAAAAAATTATACCCATGCGATATTTTTGGCTCAAGTTATAAGCTTCTAAAACTAGAATTACAAAGTGAAATGTTCATGCTAATATCACTATTAGGCCTTGAAAAATAACCATTTAACTTGAAAAATACCATTGGAGCTTAAAATTGACATCCACATGCCCCTAATTTGATGGATTCACAAACATATTTGATGGTCATGCAGACATCAAATTTAAGACATAGTAAAAACAAATCCTTTTGAGCTTAAATTTGATAATTTAATGAACATCAATGACAATCATTTGAACATCATTTGATGAGAGGATATATGTCAATTTTAATCTCGTGAACTAGTTTTTGGCTTTCAAATAGTGGGTCTCAGTTGATCTAAAGGTCAACATTCCTTCATACATCTTGATCCAATGATGCATGAGGAGTCAAACAGTCAGAGGGAAAAAGAGATTGAAATTTGGTGTAAGTGAATGAGGATACAAATTGATAACAAATATAAGAATGAATGCACATTTGACACATGGTGTAAGCTTGGACAAAGTTAACAAGTCAAGGGCAAGATTGATGGCTGACACTTGATTGTATAGATCAAGATCAATGGAGTAAGCAAAGGTCAATACATCAATGATTCAAGTTAGATATCAATATCCAATGAGAATTAAAAAGAGCCTAGGAATTTTTATGAAATTTAAGAAGCCATTTTTGATAGA
Source organism: Torreya grandis (assembly GCA_037957365.1). NCBI lineage: Eukaryota > Viridiplantae > Streptophyta > Pinopsida > Cupressales > Taxaceae > Torreya > Torreya grandis. The sequence continues at coordinate 2,702,267 of JARHVA010001312.1, forward strand.
AGTAAATGGGTTTTACAAGATTGTCCTATCACCATTGAAGCTCATGCCAACACCATTAAATGGGAACACTAATGAAATAAGATATAAAGAACATAAGGGATCACCATTGGAGTTAAATATGGACCTCTAGTTTATTAAATTATATTAGGTAGGGTTACTTATGTAACTATGTTTGCCACTTTAAGAAGGGTCCATACATATACAAGTTTTTGGTTCTTACAGAGATAGAATGGGTCTATTTGAACCTATTATAAAATTAAAAAGTGTTATATAGTCTATAGGTCCATATTGATATGGAAAATATAGGAAAACCAATAACCTTAGATTGTTTTTTGACCTATAGATGGGCCTACGATCCAGACATGAAGATGAAGCAGAGATATGATTAATGCAAAGGGTCCTCATCTTTCAACATGGCTATAGTCTCGACAAGTAGCTACCTAGAAAGCACAAAGCCATGATTCTATTAGATCTATGAGCATGAAATTTTGTCTTCAAGTGAGAGATTGCATAAAGGATCAAATAAAAGGCCTAGTGTTGGGAACTATAGCTAGGATAATTCAATTCACCCTTAGAGCATTTAGGGACTTCCTCACTCAACAAGACACAAGTAGTGTCTTATTTAATAAAAAAGGTAACATGGCTTTCATTGGCTGAGTAAATGTGGTAGCTTAGGGTCAATTAATGACCCAATATAAAGTTGTTTTTTTATGGCATGATCCCATATTCTTTCTCTCTTTCCCTTCTCCTATATATCTTAGTCTCATTCCCATTAAATGAATTATTAGCTCATAGAATTTATCATTATTTTCTAGGACAAGGATACTTATTGAGACTCCTACAAAATTGAGTTCAAAATATTGTAAGAAATGCCTTTTGAAGTAATAGGATCAACTCTTTGTCTATCTGTAGTATTTAATTAGTTCTTAGTATGCTTGTGTATGGTGAATTTGTAAAGGATATTCTTCCCAATTTACTATCTTTTTGTTTTCCTCTTTGAAGGTGATTTCAAGCTAACTTGTAGGTCTAGATTAGTGTTTTACTTAAAACTTCTTCTATGAAACATTTATACAATTAGTGAAATTATGAGATTGAGTAATCCATAATTGTCTTTTGCTAATCCAATGTGTATTCAAGCTTATATGAATGTCCATTTAACTTTGGTGCATCACCCTTTTATCCTCATTAGGAGCCCTTATTATCTTTATAACACTTTTCCTTATAAAGCATTAGTCTAGAATTAATTTAGGTGAGCATCAAGAAGTCAACCTTCTCTGAAGGCCTAACCCAATCATGGGTGACCCACATCCTGGGTGTGTTCCCATAGTTATACTCAAATTGGAAAGGGCCTAAAGAACCCTATTCTAAAGGGTGTAAATTTGAGCTATAATAGTTCTAGCACACTAGATGGGACCACACTCCAAAAATGAATATTGATCAAAGTTGATGTTGGTTTGATCAAATGTGTAGTAGTTAAGCTACCAAACAACAACATCTAGTGACTACAAAAGGAAGAATCAACACTCTGGTGCAAAATAATAGCTTGATATCATGCCAAAGGTGATAAAAAGGTTAACATCAAGAGGTATTCATTTTGAATTTGTTGAACTACCTTTAAATTCAAAAAAAATATTAAGGTTTATCAATACACATCCATATCAATGAACCTTTTCTCCTAGGTCATTATTAAGGCCTACCCCTCTAATAAGACCTTTATTAAACCCTTGAATATCTATGATATCCCCTAGATCTATTAAGGTTTTTAATGGCCAAAGTCTTCTACACCTTATCCAATATTATCCTATCCCAGGTGTAGCCCTTAAAATTGTTCCCTATTATGCTGGTGGCCAAGCTACAATACCTTCTAAGCACCTCATGGACATAGCCAATTTTTTTAATATCCATAACGTCTCTAAGGAATACATACATACATACATATATATATATATATATATATATATATATATATATATATATATATATATATGCCTTAGAGGTATTATGGATATTAAAAAAATTGGCTATGTCCATGAGGTGCTTAGAAGGTATTGTAGCTTGGACACCAATATATATATATATATATATATATATATATTAGGCTAGTAGCTACTTATTTTAAAAGAAAAGCCCTAAATTGGTATAGAGGCCTTGCTACCAATTCCATTCAGACATGGGATCAATTGGGAGAGGCCTTGTGTAAAATATTTGAGGACAAAAGTGACCATTTATCACTTATAAAGCAACTAACTACCATTAGGAGAGCTCCTCATGAAGCCATGCAAGACTTCAACACAAGGTTCCAAAAAACTTAAGATAGAATCCTAGTCTCAGTTAGACCAACCCCTAATTTTTCCTTCATATATTATTTAAAGGACTTAAATATTGGCATAGTAGTGATGATATAATCTATGGGAGGAAATATACTTCTAAATGCATATGAGGTGGCCATCAAAGTAGAAAATTTTCTAGTTCAAGTTGGTAAGATTACACCCAGACCACCAATGCCCTTATTTCCTAAAACTAGACCACCTCCTATTACTATCCATCCACTAGATATATTTCCCCCTAAACCTACAATTATTTCAATCCCTACACTAAAAAAAGAGAAAGCTTCCACTAGTGGATATAGTTATTCACTAGAGTAAACCAAGAGCTTAAGAGCATGTTTCAATCTTTATGAAATGAGATAATAAATGTCAAATGGAAACATGATTTAAATAGGCCTTATCAAAGTTTATATCAACCTCAGGAACAAGCCTTTCAAGCAAATAAGCCACCATATAAGGGAAACTACCAAATCCATGCCCAAGGTCAAAACTAAGGATAAGGACAACATGGCTACAATAGGTAGAATAACTAAAATCTTAACGTTGATACTACTTCCAAATCCTTGGTCCTAGTTCAAAATAATGTGGCTCAAGAAGAAGAGGGTACCATTCCTTGGAATTAGTCCTTTGGTCAACATATTATCCCAAATATTGACCTTAACCAAGCCTTCAATGATCAATGGTAGCAAGTTAATAATTTTGGAGACAACCAAGCTCTTATGGCTAAAAATGTAGAGGTACCTATGATGACTAAGCTAAAAGAGCCTCCATAATGTCAATGGTATAATCAGGGATAAATTTAGTTAGATGCTACAATGATGAAATATGAACAAGAAGAGTGTTACACATCCAATCAACATGATAGTTCTAGCCTAGCCTGCAATCCACTAATTGTAAATAAAAGATTTAAAAGAAGGAAAATGGATGGTAACTAGGAAGTAATTAAAGATATTCTTACCATTACTCCTTCAATGACAAATCCAAGTGAACCTTCTATCACTCGAAAGGTTCTAGTAGTCTTAAGGGGTCCAAATCAGGGAAATATCTTGGTGCCCCAAGGCTCACAAGTTCAACAAACAACACTGGTGGCTCCCAAAGTACAAGCAAAGGTTGGTGGTTCACCCATCAACATTGTTGAAAAAATGAAGGAATCTAATGTGAGTGTGCCCATGTGGGCTATGCTCTTTATGCTTGGCCAAGTGGACATTCTTCAAGAGGGTTTGTCCAAGATTAATGTTACAATAGTTACAAACAATCCACCAAGCAAGGTGAATGAAGTTCTCACCAATGTAACCAAAGGGTCTAGTAAAGAATAGTCAAGTAAGGTGATAAGCCTTCATCCCTTCTATATCATAGTGATCATTGGAAACTATATAATACACAATTGCTTGGTGGATAGTGGGGATAGTACCTTAGTAATGGCAAAGTCCATAACTAATTAGCTTAGTCTAAAATATGAGTCCCAATTCAAAGGAGTGTTTCAACTTGATGGTTCTTCCCCCAAGCCATCTAACATAATCAAGGACCTCAATATAACCCTGCACACTTATCTAAGTATCTCAATGCCTTAAGATATATTCATATTAGATGTGCCCCCTCACTTTGCACTATGCTTATCTAGAGAGTTCATAATAAAGATAGGGGGTATCTTTCAGTACATTAGTCCTATATGGCATTCAGGATAAGATATGGAGCCAAAGTGTCAATCAAAGCTAAGTCCATTAGATAATTACACATAGAGCCCTATGGACTAGATAATCTCAACATAAATTGCACCATCATTGATGAGGATGAATTTATAATGGGGAAAGAGATGAACACTCATCTAGAAGAGGTACTAGACATGTTCTTGGATGAGCTATGGGATAATATCCAGTTGGTAGACCCCTTGGAAAGTGTTGAAGAAAGGGAATTGGGTGTCTACTATTTACATGAATAAATCTAACCCATGTTATCCCTCATAAGGCCTCAAGAAGATCCTAGTGGTCTATGGAAGTTGTTCTTTGATGGTTCAAAAAGAAAGCGTAGGGTGGGTGTATGTGTTATGCTAATATCCCCTTTAAATGATAATTACTTCTCTTCATATACATTATAATTTAGCTACTCCTACAATGCAATACGATATGAGGGTCTCATCCATGGACTTCAATGGGATAATAAGAGAAGGATCAAGAAGTTACAAGTCTATGGGGATAGTGAATTGATTGTACACCAAGTTAGAGATCAGAATGCCACTAAGAACCCCTTAATGGAGTCTTCCAAACATAGAGTGTGGGACCTAATTAAGGAATTTGAAGCCTTTAACATTTAATCAATCCCAAGGGGACAAAATCAACATGCTACTACACTAACAATTATGGGGGCTCATTTTGACATCCCTAATGAATTGAAAAGGACCAAGTTTCAATAACATGTCAAAATGGTAATAATACCATTAATTCTAGATAATGAATCTCATTAGAAAGTATTTGAAAATGATAAATAGATCGCATGGTCAGCTCAGTAGTAGAGGCTAATTAATCCATGACTAATGAACTAGATAAAGAAAATGGTCTAGGTTCTCATAGTATAGCAGGCATGTTTCCCTATGAGTCACCATAGAAGTTGGCCATTTTTGGCCCACATATCAAGATTATAATCATATAGATTAGGTTGTTAATGGATGAGTATATGGATAGGTTGTAGAGACCCTTTAGACTATCAAAAATGCTTGGAATGAGTATGGAAGTGCATGGTTTCCATATGGTTCTTCATTATGTTCATATAGATATTTTGGGGCTAGTGGTAGAAATTCTAGGTAGGTAATTTGTTGATGTCATCATTTCTATGTGTGGACAAGTTAAAGAGAACTGGTCATATGGTTGTGATCACATTAGTCCCAAGTTACTATTTGCCAAATCTTAGGCCATGTGTCTACATGTAGAAGATGTTATTGAGGTCCAAAGTTGGCCTCTCAAATAAAATTTGCTTAGTTTCCATACTTAGCCAATTTTCAAAAGAGCTTAAATAGAGCTGAGTGGGTGGTTTGATAATTTTATATCTCACACATGTGGTAGTCTCAAGAGGAAATAGTCATATGGGCTTATTTAGATTAGTCCCTAGTTGTAAATCTCTAAGTTTTAGGCCATGCATCTAAGCATGACAAAAGTTATGCATATTTAGAGTTAGCTCCTTAGACAAAATTAATTAAGTTTCCATACTTAGCCATTTTCAACCAAACTATCACCAGGATGTCACATAGGAAAAAATGGACTAGCTAACTTGTGAAATTTTTATCTTTCCTCAAGAATCCTTGCAAGGCAATGGATCAAATTCAATTGTATTTCTACATGCTCGAATCATCCTAAAAAAAAATCATGCCCACACGAGATTTTTGGCTCAAGTTATAAGCTTCTAAAGATGGACTTATAAAGTGAAACATTCACATTAACATCAATATTAGGCCCTAATAAATAATCATTTAATTTGAAAAAGACAATTGGAGATTAAAATTGACATTTGTATGTCTGTCACTTGATGGGCTCATGAATGTATTTGATAGTTGTACAAAAATCAAATTTAAGACATAGTAAAAGAAAATCCTTTTGAGGTTAAATTTGATAGTCATATGAATGACAATGATGGTTTCATAGATGTTAATTTTAAGCTCATGGAATATCCATTAAATTTATAATAGTGGGTCCTAGTTGATCTAATAGTCCCCATTACTTTGTACATCTTATTCTATTGGTGCACAAGGAGTCAAAGAATTAGAATGCTTGAGAGATTGACATTTAGTGTAAGCATGTGAGGCTAAATAATAATATCAAATCTTGAGGATGAATGCATGTTTGACACATGGCATAATCTTGGACAAAGTTGATAATTTAAGGGAAATATCAAAGGTTGGCGTTTAATTATATAGATCAAGATCAACAAAGTGAGCAAAGGTCAATATGACAATGACCTGATTCAGATATCAATAGCTAATCAAAATAAAAGAGAGCCTAGGAATTTTTATATAAGTTAGGAATCCATTTTTGATAGAAGCAAATAGGTCTTGCAAAATTGTCCTATCATCATTAAAACTTGATCTAATGCTATTAAAGGGGCACACTAATGCATTAAGATATAAAAAACATAAGGGATCACCATTGGAGATAAATATGGAACATTAGTTCATAAAATTATATTGGGTAGGGTTATTTATGTAACTGTGTTCACCATTTTAAGAAGGGTTCATGTATATACAAGTTTTTGGTTCCTACATAGATAGAATGGGTTTATTTGGACCTATTATAAAATAAAAAAGTGTTATATAGTCTATAAGTCCATATTGATATGGAAACTATAGGAAAACCAATAAACTTAGATTGGTTTTCCACCTATAGATGGGCCTATGATCTAGACATTAAGATAAATTAGAGATATGATTAATGCAAAGGGTCCTCATCCATCATCATGGCTATAGTCTTGACAAGGAGCCACCTAAAAAACACAATTCCATGATTCTATCAAATCCATGAGCATGAATTTTTTTCTTCAAGTGAGAGATGGTGTGAAGGATTAAAGAAAAGGCCTAGTGTTGGGAAATGTAGCTTAGAGCATTCAATGCAACCTTAGAGCATTTGGTGCCTTCCTCACTCAACAATCCATAGGTAGTGTCTTGATTGATCAAAAAGGTGGTAAGGATTTCATTGGTTAAGGAATAAATATGGTAGCTTAGGGTTAATTAATGACCTAGAATAAAGTGCTTTTTTTATGGTGTGCTCCCACATAATTTCTCTCTCTCCCTTATCCTATATATCTTGTTCTCATTCCCATTGAAGGGATTCTCAGCTCTCATAATTTATCATTATTTTTTGGGACAAGGATACTCATTGAGACTCTTGAAAAAGTGTGCTCATTTGATATGGTTAAACCCTATCAAAATATTGTAAGAACTACCTTTTGAAGTAATAGGATCAACTCTTTGCCTAACTCTGGTCTTTAATTAGTGCTTAGTATGCTTGTCTATGGTGAATTTGTGAAGGATATTCTTCCTAGTTTAGTATCCTTCTACTTGCCTTTTTGAAGGTCCTTTCAAGCTAAATTCTAGGTCTAGATTAGTGTTCTACTTGGAACCTCTTCTATGAAACATTTATGTAATTAGTGAGATTGTGAGATTGAGTAATCCCTTGTTGTCTTTTACTAATCTAGTGTGTGTTCAAGCTTATATGAGTATCCATTTAACTTTGGTGCATCACCCTTTTAGCCTTTTTAGGAGCCTTTATTCTCTTTCTAACCCTTATCCTTATGAAGCATTAGTTTAAGTGAGAATTAAGAGGAAGTTGACCTTTTATAGAGGTCCAACCCCATCATAGGTGACCCACAGCCTGGGGTTGTTCCCATAGTTGTTATCAAGTTAGAAAGGGACTAAAGAACCCTCTTCCAAAGGTTGAAAATTTGAGATGTAATAGTTATGGCATACCCAGTAGGACCACACTCCAAAAAGGAAGATTGATTAAATTTAATGTTGGTTTCATCAAATCTATAGGAGTTAAGTTACTAAATAACAACATCAAGCAAATCTAAAAGGAATAATCAACACTCTGGTGTAGAACATTTGCTTCATCTCATGCCAAATGTGACAATAAGGTCAGCCTCAAGAGGTATTCCCATTGAATTTGTTGAACTAACTTTAAATTTAGTAAAAATATTAAGGTTTTTCAATCCACATCCATATCAAGGAACCTTTACTTCTAGGTCATTTTCAAAGCCTACACATAGAATAAGACATTTATTAAACCCCTGCATAGCCATATCATCCCCTAGATATTTTGTGGATTTTAATGACTAAAGTCCTTTAGACCTTGACCAATATGATCCTATCCTAGTTGTATCCCTTAAAAGTGTTCCTTATTATGTTGGTGACTAAGCTACAACACCTTTTAAGCACCTCATGGACATAGCCTATTTTTTCAATATCCATAATATATCTAAGGAAAATATAGCTAATAGGTTATTAGCTACTTATTTTAAAGAAAAGGCCCTAGATTGATATATAGGCCTTGTTGACAATTTTATTCAGACATGGGACCAATTGGGAGAGTCCTTATGTAAAATATTTGAGGACAAAAGTGAACATTTGTCACTTGCATAGAAACTAACTGCCATTAGGAGAGCTCCTCATGAAGTCATGCAATTCTTCAACATAAGGTTCCAAAAAACATGGGATAGAATCTCAGTTAGAGTTAGACCAACCCCTAATTTTGCCTTCATATATTATTTAAAGGCTTTAAATAGTGACATAGCAGTGATGATCCAATTTATGGGAGTAAATATACTTCCAAATGCATATGAGGTGGCCATCAAAGTATAAAATTATCTAGTTCAAGATGAAAAGCTTATACCTAGACACCAATGCACTTATTTCCTCAAATCAGAACACCTCTTATTCTTATCCCTTTACTAGATATCATTCCCCCTACACTAATAATTATTAAAATCCCTGCAAAAAAATAAGAGAAATCTTCCACTAGTGGATCTAGTGATTCACTAGAGCAAAATAACTTTCAAGAGCTTAATATCATGTTTTAGTTTTTGGGAAATGAGCTAGTAAATGTCAAAAGGAAATAGGATTTCAATAGGACTTATCAAATTTCATATCAACCTCATAAATAATCATTTCAAGTAAATAGGCCACCATATAAGGGAGACTACCAAAGCCAGGGCCAAGGTCAAAACCAAGGGAAAGGATAACATGGCTATAATAGGTAGAATAATTACAATCCTAATGTTGCTAATAATTCCAACTCCTTGGTCCTAGTTAAAAATAATGTGGCTTAAGAAGCAGAGGGTAACATGCCTTGGAATCAATCCTTTGGTCGGCATATTATCCCAAATATTGACCTTAACCAATCATTTACTCATCAATGGTAGCATGCTGCTAATTTTGGAAATAACCAAGCTCTCATTACCCAAAATGCAGAGGTACTATGATGACCATGCTAGAGGATCCTCTATAGGTTTAAGGGTCTAATCAGGGACCAAGTTAATTAGATTCTAAAATGATTAATTATGAACAAGAAGAGTGTTATGCATCTAATCAATAGGCTAGTTCTAGCCAGGCTTACAATCTAGTGGCTACAAATACAAGATTTAAAAGAAAGAACATGGATGGTAACTGGGAAGTAGTCAAAGATCTTTCTACCATTGCTCCTTCACTGATAAATCTAAATGAACCTACTATCACTCCAAAATTTCTAGTATTCCTAAGGGATCATAATTAGGGAAATGTCTTGGTGCCCCAAGGATCACAATTTTAACAAAAAATAGTGGTGGCTCCCAAAGCATAAGAAAAATTTGGTAGTTCACCCATCAACATTGTTGAACAAATGAAGAAATATAATGTGAGTGTGCCCATGTGGTATATGTTCTTTATGCTTATCCAAGTGGACATTCTTAAGGAGAGTTTTTCAAAGATTAATGTTACTATTTTCACTTAGATTTTTACCGCTTGAGGAGATGTCTCAACTTTCCTCATCCAAGTGGAAAAATTGAAATGCCTCTAAGATGTTGGTAGCCTAAGAATGTGGTGAATATCTAGATAGGGATAACTCCCTTGATGTACCACTTTTATATCACTACTAAACCTATGCTTGTAAGGAAAAGGAAGAGAAAACTAAAATTAAATAATCCTAAAGGTGGTGATACACCAAATTAATTTATAACTACCAACTAGCTACATATCACACATGAGACGAAGAGACTAACTAGGCATACACATCTCTAATCTAAATCTCCTCACATCAGTATTTCATTATGAGGTTGTGATGAATGTTTAGGATAGGAGGAATAGATAAGAGGCTTATAATGGAACTATTAAATATACTAACTTACTCAATCTTGACACTTCATAAAACACTTCACATGACTTACAAGAAGTTTTCAAGCTACAAATAGGTGAGAGAATGAGATAACAATACTAAGGAAATAATAGTCATCACTAAGCAAGATAAATCATTTAAGTGAACACACTATTAATATTCATACAAGAGGTAAAATTATTATTCTTTATCAATCCATAGCATGCAAATGATTATGGCTTTACCATACTCAAGTGGAGCATCATTACAATAGCTAAAATGGTTATTTCTTATAGAAATTGAGAGAGAGAAGAGAAGAAATAAGTCCAAAGGTCATGAGGACAAGTGTCAAGTTGATAAAATGATTTAAATTTGCATGATAATATAATTTTAAACTGAGCATGAAAATTTAAAAGAGATAAGTATCACCCCAAGTCATGAAACTTTTAAAAATTGGCATGAAATTACTTTTGTTGGTCCAAGAAATTGCCTTCATCATTCACCTCTTTTGGAACATCCAAAAACTGACTAGGGATAAGTTTAATGATTGTAATAAGAGCTAAGAGTTTAAAACATTATTCTCCTTGCATTGTTTTCATTTTTAATCATATGTATCCCTCTAAAAGTGAGCCATCACTACTTGTAGTCAAAAAAATCCTCTTTCACACACCTTGCACACTTGGCTTCCAAAGTGTCTTTAGTTTCTCATGAAAATACATAAAATGGGGTTAATTATATGTTTTAATTCCATCCATGACCTTAGATTGCTCAGGTACACCTTAAAAAGACTCCCACTTGAAGTTTTCACCCTTCTCACTACCTTGTTCACTATGTTAGTTCTGACTAGCTAAGATAAGATATCTTGTTAAGGTACCTAGGAGATTTTTTAAAACATTAAATATACATGTGTATTTATCTTAAGTCTCAATATTTCCTCTCATGTGATTGGCATCTTCTAAATCCTCTTAGAACCTACAAAAACACAAACAATGTTAAGAAAACCCTTTTTTATACACCATCCATATAGTCCAACAGGATGGGGAGTATCTTGGGACAATCTCATACATCATCCAATCACTTTTCTTGGAAAATTATGCCATTTAGATTTACTAATTTCTCCATCTTCTCAAATTGGTCACTAGTAAGGGTTTTATTAAGTTTAAGCCTATTTTACCCTCTTAGCCATTATTCATAAATATTTGATATTCAAATATCAAATAAATGATAAAAAATGGTTTTTTATGACCATATATACCTTTTCCTATCTCCTTGAATCTCCATGCTAGGTGTCCAAGAAGATATGAGAAACCAAACGTCTCTAATCAAGCTTCTTTTTCCACATTGCATAGGTCTAAGTTGTTTTAAAGCCCAAAAATGGCTTATTTATGGATTTAATTTAATATAAATATCTTATACATGTCTAAAATCATCCTATATACATTATCCAATAGGTTATAAATATCACTAAGAGCTGGAAGTGAAGTTGGACCCCCAATTGGGCTCTAGGCCTCTTCAAGGCCTAATAGGCTTAGCATGCATTTTTATTGGTTTGACTATTTGGACTGATTTATAATGGCTGGTCTGGTGTCTCTTTTTGTTTAATTATTCATTAAATCTTACCAAGTCATCCTACAACCCTCCAAGCACTCTTTCTCTTTTCTTCTTCTCATTCACCAACTAGGCCTAATTGGAGTTTGCTTGGTTGAGTTGTGTGTAGGAAAATTTTGATCATTTTTATAAGTTTGAGTTTTTTTGAGTGATTCCTATAACTTATCCATATTATATACTCCTTAAAATCATTTCCTTAAGTTCCCAAAGGCTTCCTATCAAGTTTCATACCCATTTTGGCATCATTTGCTTGACTTGCCAAAATTCTAATTTTCTTGACTCGCTGACCTCTAAGACAAAATAGTGAAGTATATCCCTCTTATCTGAGGAAAAATTAAGGTTTTATAATTTTTATAATGTCTTAATTACCATTTTTACCAAAGGGATAATTTAGAATCATCCATTTATGCACTTAAACATCTCAATTTGGCCAAAAAAGACCTCTAAAAAGGATAATTATTTACATTTTTCACTTCCTCTTATGAAATGATTATTCAAGGTCAACCTTAAGGTTTTTAGTATTACTCAAAATTTTATCCAAATTAAATTAATTCTCAATAATTTTAACATTTACCAAACCATACCTTTCTCCACTTTTAGCTCTTCATTCAAGCTATAAGCAATATTGAAACTCTCTAAGTGTGATTGTACGAACTATCTCACTATGAAGTCTAAATCCTGAGGTGCCATTCATATTATTTGAGAATTACATGGAGTCTATTGATTTTTCCTTCACCCTATAAGGTTAAAACATGTTATTTAATTCTCTTATTTCTCTCTTTTCCACCTTGTATTAGGCCTTGAAGAAGGTAGTATGGCTATAAGTGATGATTAGCCTTGGAGGCCATTGCAACTTGAAGGTTAATCATACTCTGACACTTAAGGCCTTAAGTATATTTTAGAATCATAACATATATTTTAAAACATATTAATAATTTCATTATATCTCATACCTTTCAATGTAAACACTTTCTCAAGTTTGAGCCTTAGGCTGGCTATAGGTGCCTGCTTAGGCCTATGTACAGACTAAGGGTATATTTCATGTGAGAAAATTGAGTTTTAAGGTTATCAAAGGTTACTTAATGAATTTAAAAATTAATACACCATATATTATTATTATTAACCTCCCAAAATATTTTTTTAAACCTTCTTCCCATTTGTCCACCTTATGACTGAGTTAACATGGTTGTAGGTGAGTAATTTTAGAATTAGGCACACTTGTAGGTGTATATGGGGCCTAAAAAATAATATCAAAATTATATTTATGACAATAATTATCATTTATATTAATTTTCAATTGATAAGGTCATTAAATCATTAAAATATGTTTCACTTTCCCCCATGGGTGTAGGGACCTTCTTTAGAGCTCAAAACCTGTAGATGTTATTGTCTGAATTTAGTACATAAAAGTGTAAATTTGGGTATTTCAACCACCACTTTCCACTAATCATATTCCCTTAATATTTTTCATATATATTTTAATATGTAGGGTATATAATTAAAATTCATTATAATTCATCAAAACTATTTTTAATCTTGTAATAAGATATTGACAAAGTAGCAAGGTGCTTTGTTTTGATGTTTTAGGGATTTGATCCCTCAATCTATAGTCATTGCCTTTGAAAGTAAAATTTAACTTTTCCTATAAATATATAATTTAAAATATTTCTTCCATGGTATTTTCATCATAATAAGACCTTAAGGAGGGTTTCACCACTTGTCCAACTTCTTTGTACAAGTATCTTTATAGCTTTGTGGTGCCACCTGTAGGTGGACATTTTCACATATAGGCAATGAGGATGAATGTGGGAAATGTGCATTATTTTTGAAATTTTATGAGTTTTAGACTCTTATAAAATATTTAAAATAGACTCTCTTCATCATCAACTATATTTTCCAACTCAAATAATTCCTTATAACATGACATCCTCCCTGAAGGCACCTATAGGTGCATTTTGAGTTGTAGACTGAGCAATGGTGGTTGAGTGATTAGTTGTCACAGTATTCATTATTCAAATCAAAGGGATTAAATTTATTGATTATAATATGAATTTTTTTTCAAAATTTTAAGACTTATAACACAAATCCATAGATGTGTCTTAGAGCTTTACACAACTTGCTTAGTTGACTGTGTATGGTAGTCATATGGCAACTGACTGTATGGAACTTTATGACTACATGCTCATGGAGTATTACTTTGGAGATGAGATTTAAAGGTTAGGTATAAAATAAGGACAATTTAAACATGATAATAAACCTATCACCACCTTCTGAAGCCACTACCAAACCATGAAGATTCTTAAAATGATGGAAACCTGTCTATAACATAGAATGGTGTCTGCTTTTGTAACTTTGAGATACTTGTCTTATCCAAACTCCTTGAAACATGAAACCAATAATTTTTATAATTAGAGGATAAATCAAAAATCATCTATAATTAATATCAGTAGTTGTATTTTATGGACTTCTCTAAATAAAAGCAAAACTTATAGGGTATGGGAAATAGTGAGCAAAAAAACATAGTCAGTTTATTAGAGATGAATCATAAAACATAGTTAACCAATCCTTGAATAATTATTATTGAAATTAATCTCCTAAATTTTAATTTCACCTCCCAAAGGTTTTAGATCTAAAACCTCTTTAACTCATTGTACTAAGAACAAACCTACTAACTGGTTTTGCATGTCTAAAAAGGAGATGAAGGAGTAGAATGGTTTTATCTCAAATTTGACACTTTTATAGTATTTAAAGCATTAAAATAAGTCTAATCAATATGAATATTCATCTCAAAACTTTTTCCCATGTGTCACACTCCCTTATGGTCCGTACAATTACCAAACTCTTCTTTCTTCTAAGAAAAATGCTCTTTCTTCTAAAGAACCTACCATTTCTCAATTAGAAATAGTTGATTAAAACATATTAGTACACATGGAACATGAAGTCACATTTTTACACATTAAATTTACCCAATGAATCTTTACAAGTCATTAAATGCTACTTTTATGACCTTTAAATTGTTGGGAGGGTGTACACCGGAAGCACACAATTTGATTACTAATACCAAGCAACTTAATATGCGGAAATTAACCAGATTCACCAAGTAACTAGAATTCAGAATAACACATGATATGAGAGACAATACCAAATTGTATTAACACTTTATACAGAAAAGAATACAATAAAGAAGATGCCACTTCTTCTCCACCACCTTACAGAGGTTTCCCACACCTCAAGTGAACAGTAATTCTTCTCCCCAAAGCTCTCCCTCTCACAGGTCCCAACACCCAGCTCAAATACAGAGTTGGTGTTCACCTCCCGTGCTCCACGCACACCACAAGTGCTCCACGCACTCCACAAGCACTCCACGTGCTCCACAAGTACTCAAGGTACTTCAAGTAGATCTCCCATGAATCTGTAACAACCTGCAATTCAACAGACCATACTTATGGAAGGAACTCCCTTGCCTTCCTCTTGCTCTATTCGAGTACACACCTGTACTCCAAGTAGATCATGCCTGATACTGCTCCCTGTTGTGTTGCTGTCTGTATGACCTTGCACACCTGCAAATCAAGCAATGGTTCTAATCACCTGTGAACCTCGACCTTGCACACACATACACCTGCAGATCAACGATCTTACTTACCATGTAGATCTCCTATATAGGCCATGCAACTGTGACCAAGATCCTACACTCTTGAAGAACCCAGCTGGCTCTCCAATCCAGCACCAACACACCTGGTACTGTGGCACTAGGAGGAACGCACCATAGCTCTACCTCACACACAGAAGGAGCTTATAATTATGCTCTCTTACTCCCTAGCACACTTTTCCAATACAACCATGAGTCTATTATATAGATCTCATCCAAACAATGATCAGACATCTAATTACAATAATTAGATCCGCAGCTATGAGTCTAAAATTAGCACTCATCATGCAAACTCTTGCTTCGTTAGTTCACTGCCCGTAAATAACTCACAGTCGAACTACACAGGCGACCGACGTCGGTCCCTGTCCGCCTGGGGTCACCGACGCCGGCCGATATATGACCGACGTCGGTTGCCTTCCTGTCTTACCCTGCCGACGCCGGTTGGCCAGACCAACGCCAAACACTTCTGACACTTAGCAACTCATTCTGCAACCTCCTCCATGTCTGCATCAGTGAAGCTTTTAGCTCCACAATCCTAACAATCTCCCACTTGGAGATAAACAGCTGCACTGTACCTGTACCTATACTCCGTCTAATCTGTTTCCTGGTTTGTATCCCTCTTCAAGCTCCCACCTGAAGACAACCCACCACACAACCTGTGGTGTACCACCTGTCATCCGAGTAACCTGCCGCATCCGAACCTACAAATACATGTAGTGAAGTCCTGACCCTGCATAGCAACACCTACTGCCGGTCCCTCTCAGAAAAACCTGAGAATCCACTTCCCCGAATTGGCTCCTAACTCTCTGACAGCTCCCACTGCATGGGAATACTCAGGTCTATACCAGACCTCATGTGATTTCGGACACTGTACCTGTCCAGCCCTTAGTGTGCTCCGGCTCTGTATCTTGAACCTCGCCAACACCTGATTCACATCAGCTCCCACTTGAGACAAAATCAACCTGTGATCTCCATGCCTCCCATGTCAAAGAATTCCGCTACTCCAAACTCCTCATGACATGCCACTGAACTAATCTTACCCTTAGCTCAGCAAAACCCTGTATGTACAAACCTGCTAGCTAGCATACTATACACATACAGCAACAGAATGATGTTGCAATCACCATCCCCCTGGTAAGTCAAAACCACAGTAGTTACCCTGACATTGACTGAAGCCATGCTCCGTCCTCCACCTGTCAAAACCTGTACCACTGTCCTGCAGCTCCACAAGACCATATACCTGATCTTCCGTCTCATGTATCCGTTCTCTCCATTCTTCTACTAAGGAATCCATTCGTCTCTGTGCTTTCATACCTGCTGGCATCTCTACCAAAACACACCTGTCTGGTTCTCCTCCAAGGAATCACATCCTCATCCATGCCAAGCTCACACCTATTTCCTGGATCCTTCCTGCTCTACAATCAGCAACATGTATAAAGAAGAGGAACAATGAATTTGAGGGCCTACTTACACCTTCAGTCCTCCGTATGGGTGTTTGAGACTCCTTGACAGCGTGCTGTCCACCCAAAATTCGTTTACAGTGACCGACCTCAGTCACCCCACAGTCTGCATCCGACCGACGTCAGTTTCATGCGTCTGTACCTGACTACCAACCTGCCTGCGCTGGTGTCTCTGCTGCCGACGTCGGTCCTGATAACTGACATCGGTCTTACAAACTGCCGATGTCGGTCTTATGACCGACATCGGTCTTACCCTGCCCGACATCGCCGGCGTCGGTCTGCACATGACCGACCTCGGCACCTGTCTGTTCGACGCCGGTTCCTTCTGACCGACATCGGTATCTGTGTTCGCCTGTGAGTGATGACTTTTTACCCGCGAGCTTCTTTGAATCAAAACCCATGTCCAAATTGCCCTGCTCAGAAGTATCCAGCCACATCCACTGGGTTCTGTCCGCCATCTCCTGCATAAACACCAAGGCTTTCCAGTTCTTAAGCCTGTCAAATATATCTGTCTTCCGCTTAAGAACATGCATCTTCTTCCTGCTCATGTGACCAAGCCTACGAAGCCACGTCTCCGCAACAAAAGAAGAATCAGTAATATAAACAAGTAGATAAAGGATACCTATTTTTTTACCACCAGCTAATTCAAGTGCATCCGCTGTGAGAGTTCTTGTGCATCTCTCATCACCCAATCTTTCTGAAGAAATTAGCCATATCTCCAAACCTGGGACCTGCATGACCTTCATCAACACCTGTGTGTTGGCTGCCTGCAATTTCAGCTTCACTTCTCCTTTGCTAATTCTTTGGCAAGGCTCACCAGCTCCCCTACCTGGAACTGCATGGAAAGAGGCAACCAAATCTTTTATCCAAGATTCAACTTTATCCAAGAAACCTACAAACACATCCTGTGCAACAACACCTGCTACATCTGTATCTTCAGTTTCTTCATGCCGATCTGTTACCAACCAACAATAATCTTTTACCTGCTCTTTCTTTCCATAGGACCGTGAGTGACCATCTGTGCTTTTCAACTCCTCCATTCTTAGCTTACTTTGATCTGCTGTTGCTCTACTCCCACTCGATCAGAAACCCCTGAGAGTGACCTGTAACCAAACACAAAACCTGCTTCCTCCAACCTCAGCTCAGATACCACCTGTTGGTATCAAGCTCAAGAACCTACAACCAAGGCTCTGATACCACTTGTTGGGAGGGTGTACACCGGAAGCACACAATTTGATTACTAATACCAAGCAACTTAATATGCGGAAATTAACCAGATTCACCAAGTAACTAGAATTCAGAATAACACATGATATGAGAGACAATACCAAATTGTATTAACACTTTATACAGAAAAGAATACAATAAAGAAGATGCCACTTCTTCTCCACCACCTTACAGAGGTTTCCCACACCTCAAGTGAACAGTAATTCTTCTCCCCAAAGCTCTCCCTCTCACAGGTCCCAACACCCAACTCAAATACAGAGTTGGTGTTCACCTCCCGTGCTCCACGCACTCCACAAGTGCTCCACGCACTCCACAAGCACTCCACGTGCTCCACAAGTACTCAAGGTACTTCAAGTAGATCTCCCATGAATCTGCAACAACCTGCAATTCAACAGACCATACTTATGGAAGGAACTCCCTTGCCTTCCTCTTGCTCTATCCGAGTACACACCTGTACTCCAAGTAGATCATGCCTGATACTGCTCCCTGTTGTGTTGCTGTCTGTATGACCTTGCACACCTGCAAATCAAGCAATGGTTCTAATCACCTGTGAACCTCGACCTTGCACACACATACACCTGCAAATCAATGATCTTACTTACCATGTAGATCTCCTATATAGGCCATGCAACTGTGACCAAGATCCTACACTCTTGAAGAACCCAGCTGGCTCTCCAATCCAGCACCAACACACCTGGTACTGTGGCACTAGGAGGAACGCACCATAGCTCTACCTCACACACAGAAGGAGCTTATAATTATGCTCTCTTACTCCCTAGCACACTTTTCCAATACAACCATGAGTCTATTATATAGATCTCATCCAAACAATGATCAGACATCTAATTACAATAATTAGATCTGCAGCTATGAGTCTAAAATTAGCACTCATCATGCAAACTCTTGCTTCGTTAGTTCACTGCCCGTAAATAACTCATAGTCAAACTACACAGGCGACCGATGTCGGTCCCTGTCCGCCTGGGGTCGCCGACGCCGGCCGATATATGACCGACGTCGGTTGCCTTCCTGTCTTACCCTGCCGACGCCGGTTGGCCAGACCAACGCCAAACACTTCTGACACTTAGCAACTCATTCTGCAACCTCCTCCATGTCTGCATCAGTGAAGCTTTTAGCTCCACAATCCTAACATAAATGGCTCAAAAAGATATAAGGATTAAAATGACTAAGACCAAGGCTAATATGACATGAAATGACATCAAAATACTTATAATACACCCTATGAAATAATACTATATCTATAAAAACACATAAATATCAATTTTTTTTCCTATAGGGATCCCAATTTGACTTACAAGGTCAAATTTGGTCAATAATTGGTGACTCATATGGGTAACATGCCTGTTATGCTAAAGATCAATAGCCTTATCTTATCCATGAGATTAAAGAGTCATATGAAGTCTGAAACAAAAAAAGAAGACCTAACACTTGACAATAAGGCTTTAACCAAGACAATATAACTAATTACCTCAATAACACAAAATAAATGACACACACAAAGCAATGCAAATACACTAATAAGATAGACATGTGTGCTCAAATCACTTAGGAAAATAGAAAATAAAAAAATATACACAACTAAAAATTAGGAATACTTCCTTTCTAGGATCAAAAGGAAAGTTCCTTGAATCTTATTCTTCATGAGACGAATCATATTGAAAAGCATGTTACTCCTTGGTTTGGAGGCTTGGTAGATCAGACCTATTCCTTAGCACTTCACTTGATCTGCTCTCAATTAGATCATCCTTAAATAGGTTTCCAATGTAAATGTATTCCTCTTAAATTTGTACACATACCTCATACTAATACCCACTCTTCATCTCATTATCATCTTGAATCTTCTCGGTAGGCATAGCTTCAAGAGGAGTAGTTTCTTGCTCCTTTGAAGATTGAGGCCAATATAAGCTTGTTATATCTTTCAAAAGCTGACATGTTTCTCCCAACTAGTTGAGATGATGATAACCCATTTTTATGATTTTAAACATATCATCATGGGATGCATATGCCTCTTGAAAGGACAAATTTGAAAAGTTATTTCTTCTTCGCATACCTACTTAAGTGTCAAGGATGCCTTCTCCATTTTTGACTAGATCATAGCCTACTTAAGAGGAGTATAACCTACTCCAATGATTGAAAAAAAGTCATCCCAAGGCTGATTAGAGAATTTTTCTTGCCCATATATGATATCTTGGATAGTGATAGAAGAACCAATGATGATTTCCTCTTCTTTGACACAAGGAAAACATTCTTCAATATCAATATAATCAAAAGATTCAACACAAGAAATCACCTCTTATTTAGAATTTAGAACCACTTGAGGGCTCTGAAGTTGTATCTCAACTATTATAACCTGACTTTACTCCTCAAGGACTAAGAGATCCTCAATTTATTTCATCTTTTTGGTGATGCCAATGCTAGGCATTTTGTAATCCAATGACCTAGCCCAATGAGGCTACCAAGGATCTATGTTTTCTTCAAGAAAGATTTATAAATTCTTATCAACCATATGCTTCTATTTAGGTTCCCACACCATAGGCCCATCAAGGTAAATGGTTATAGGGTGAAGACAAGATGAACTAGTTGTTAGAGGTGGAACATAGAACTCAACATCAGATTGAGAATGAATTATAAGGGGTTTTTTTAGGAGTTCTTGAGGAAGGAGAGGTAAACCTTGGGATAAAAAATATCTTGGTTTTATTCCTTCCATTTTAAAATCACTTCATTAAAATATGTTTCATCTTGAGCACTCTCTTAAGGAAGGTTAGATGGGGTGTGTTTAGGCATAGAATCTTCTTTTGGCTCTAAACTTTCCATCGCACCTTGACTCAAAAATTTCATTCTCAACTCTAACTCTTCAATTTTCTTAGCTATGTTCTATTGTAAAATTATCTCTTGAAGTTTATAAGCATCTTCATGAGGATTAGGATTACAAGAGGGCTGATATGAAAAACAAGATATCTCTTGAGGAAGGGTGGGAGGGGCTTGCATAGGATCAAGATCTTTCTCAACTTCACACTCTTTATCTAGGATTTTATCCCCTTTATTTTCCCATCATTCCACTACCTTATTATATCTTAGGATGTTAGGTTTAGGAATCTCTTCTTGAGCTGGTGATGAAATTTTAGGAGTAGATGAAGTATTCAAGAAACTTTGGATCTACTTAGGCTTGGATTCTCCACCTTGTCTCCAACTTAAGATTTCATATCTAGAAGTCTCTTATAGAGGTGGGGATATAATGGAAAAAGTAAATAAGGGATATATTCCACTTCCTTTATTGATAAGATGGATTGATTAATCTACTTATTGGATAACTCAATCTTCCTATCAAGGTTTGATTCAAAAATAAAGTTTATCTTTCCAACTCTCTCTTCTAGTTGATTGGGAAAAAGATGATTTTGATAAGCTTAATTACGTTCATGAGTAAGGGTCAAGTAGAATTTATATAAATCTTAGGGAGGTGGATATGAGGGCTTATAGATTTGGTGAGGTTATTCCTCATGAATTCTTAGCTTGTCTTCTAAGGATGAAACTAGGCCACTCACATCCAACATCTCACTTATGATCCTTTGCCAATTTTATCTCTCAATAGGTGCCTAATCTCTTTTAAATATATCTAATGCATCTATCACATTATGAATTAGATTATTAGGATAATCTTGACCATGTTCCATTTGTGTGTCAAGATCCATCATGTACCTCTCATAACCTAAGAGAGTTTGCTTGAAAGTTGGAATAGACTAATTTGAGAAGTGACTAGGTTGAATAGGAGGAGCAAGATATTGGGAAGGATAGTTATAAGGTTGATAAAATTCATGAAAATGTTAATAAGGGTCATATTAGAGCTGGTAAGGATAATGATAAGGCTGATAAAAATCATACAAAGGCTAATAGGGAATTCCATAAGCTTGATATATCTCATCAACTTGTGTAAAATAATAATCAATACCAAAACTAGTAATGGAACTTTATTAGGAAGTAAGAAATAATAAAAATTATGAATAATATTCAAAAGGAAAACCTAGGTTGCCTAACTAGGTAATGTAACTTAAGAGTTGCCATTGATACTTGAATAGATGCCTCTAAAGGCTGATGTGTTAAAATATAACACCAAAAATCTTTCAACTTCTTGGAAATGAATCCCACTAGGTGTGCCAAAAACTATTGTCACTTGGATTTACACCCCTTGAGGATATGTCTCAGCTCTCCTCATCCAAGTGGAACAATTGAAACACCTCTAGGTTGTGGGCAGCCTAAGAATGAGGTGAATCTCTAGATAGGACTAGACCCCTTTATGTAGTAATTTTAGATCACTACTAAACCTATTATTGTAAGGAAAATGGAGAGAAAATTGAAATTAAACTATCATAAAGGTGGTGATACATAAAATTAATTTATAACTACCAACCAATTACATATCACACATGAGACCAAGAGACTAACTAGGCATACACTTCTTTAATATGAATCTTCTCACAACAATATTTTATTATGAGGTTGTGATGAATGTTTAGGCTAGGAGGATTAGACAAGAGGCATAGAATGGAACTATTGAATATACTAACTCACTCAACCTTGAAATTTCATAGAACACTTCACATGACCTATAAAAAGTTTTCAATCTAAAAATAGGTGAGAGAATGAGATAAGAATGCTAAGGAAATAATAGTTATCACTAAACAAGATCAATCATTTAAGTGAACACACTATGAATAATCATACAAGAGGTAAAATAAGTATTCTTTATTTATCCATGGTATTCAAATGAGCATAGCTTCACCATACTCAGGTGAAACATCCTTATAATATCCTTAGTAACTTGAGAGAGAAAAGAGATTAAAAAATTCCAAAGGTCACAAGGATAAGTGTCAAGCTAAGAAAAGGAGTTACATGTACATGAGAAGAGAATTTGAAACTGATCATGTAAGGTTAGAAGAGACAAGTGGCAAAAGTGGTACCCCAAGTCATGAAACTCTTGAAAAGTGGCATGAAATTCATTCTACTAGTCTAGGAAACTACCTTCATCATTCGCCTCTTTCATAAAGTCCCAAAACTAACTAGGGATAGGTCTAATGATTATATTGAAAGGGAAAGATTTTGATCATGCTTATACATGATTTTTTTGCATTTCTAATCATCTAAATCCCTTTGAAAGTGAGACATCACTTCTTGTAATCAAAGAAAATCCTTTTTCACACAACTTTCACACTTGGCTTCCAAAGTGGCTTTGGTTTCTCATGAAAATCCATACAAGGTAGTTAATGACATGTTTCAAGGCCATCAATGACCTTATATTTCTTAGGTACACCTTAAATAGGATCCCACTTGAAGTTTTCACCCTTCTCATTATCATGTTCACTATGCTAGTTCTAACTAGCTGAGATGAGAGCTCTTGTTGAGGCACCTAGGATTTTTTTTTAATCATGAAATATACATGGGAAGTTATATTAATTATCAATATTTCCTCCAATTTGATTGAATCTTTAGACTCCTCTTAGAAGCTACAAAAACTTAAAAATTGTCAAGAAAACCTTGTTTTTTACTCCATCCATACAATTTCATATAGTAAAAAAGTATGGGGAGTACCATGCAATATTCCCCTACATCATCCAATCATTATTCTGGGAAAACTATGCCATTTAGATGTACTAACTACTCCATCTTCTCAAACTAGTCACTAGCAAGGGTTTTGGCGAGTTTAGGCCTATTTTACCCTCTTGACCATTGTTCATAAATATTTGAATTTAAAATCTTAAATAAATTCTAAAAAATGGTTTTTTATGACCCTATATAACTTTTCCTATCTCCTTAATTCTCCATGCTATGTGTCCAAGAAGATATGAGCAACCAAACCTCTCTTATCAAACTTGTATTTCCACTTTGCATAGGTCTGAGTTGTCTTAAAGCCCAAAAATGGATTTTTAAAGGCTTAATTTTAATTCCAATAGATTATACATGTCTAACCTCATCCTATAAACATGATTCAATATGTTATAAATATCACTAAGAGCTGGAAGTGAAGTTAGACCCGTAATCGGGCTTTAGGCCTCTTGAAGGCCTAATATGCTTAGCATGCATTTTGTTAGTTTTTACTATTTGGAATGATTTATCATGGATTTTATGAAATATAATGTTTTTTAATACCACATGAAATTTTACCAAGTCATCCTAAAACCCTTCAATCACTCTTTCTCATTTCTTCTTCTCATTCACCAACTAGGCCTAGTTAGAGCTTGCTTGGTTGAGTTGTGTGTAGGTGATTTTTGATAATTTTGAGAATTATTAGTTTTTTTAAGTGATTAATAACACTTTAAAATATTATATACACCTTAAAATTCATATATTTAGGTCCCCAAGGCTTCCTATCAATTTTATTACACATTTTGGCATCATTTGTTTGACTTGCCAAAATTCTAATTTTCCTGACTAGATGACCTCTGAGATAAAATAGTAAGGTATATCCCTCTTATACAAGGAAAAATTAAGGTTTTATAAGTTTAATTAGGTAATAATTACACTCTTTACCAAATGGATAAGTTATACTCATACATTTAGGAACTTAACCATCTCAATTTACCCAAAAAAGACCTCTAAAAAGGATTATTTTTTGCATTTTTCACTTCCTCTTATTTAAGGCTTCTTCGAGGTCAAAATTAAGATGTTTATGATTCATAAAAAAATTATACACATTAAATTAATGCTTAATAATTTTAACATTGACCAAACCATACCTTCTCCACTTCTATCTCTTCATTCAAGCTACAAGCAACATTGAAGCTCTCCAAGTGTGACTATACAGACTGTCTCACTATGAAGTCTAAAGCCTGAGGTTCCATTCATATTATATAAGTATTCCATGGATTATCTTGATTTTTACTTTACCATATAATTTTAAAATATGTTATTTAAGTCTTCTATTTCTCTCTTTTCCACCCTGCATTAGGCCTTGAAGAAGGCAGTATGCTTGTAGGTGTTGATTAGCCTTGGAGGCCATTTCAACTTGAAGGTTAATCATATCATGAAACTGAAGACCTTAATTAAATTTGAGAATCAACACATAACTTTTTAAACCTCTTAATAATTTCATTACATCTCATAATTTTTAATGTAAACACTTTCTCAAGTTTGAGCCTTATGATGGTTATAGGTGCTTGTTTAGGCCTGTGTATAGACTAAGGGTATATTTCATGTGAGAAACTTGAGTTTTAAGGTTGTCAAAGGTTCCTTGGTGAATTTAAAAATGAATACAGCATGTATTATTATTATCAATCTCCCAAAATAATTGTTTAAACCTTATTCCCATCTGTCCACATTATGACTAAGTTAACTTGGTTGTAGGTGAGTAATTTTAGAATTAGGCACACATGTAGGTGTATATGGGGCCTAAAACATAGTATAAACATTATATTGATGAGAATTATTCTCCCTGATATGCCTTTTCAATTTATAAGGTCATTTAATCATTAAAATATGTTTCACTTTCACCCTTGTGTGTAGGGACCTTCTTTAGAGCTTGAAACCTATAGATGTTATTATCTAAATTCAGTGCATAAAAGTGTAATTATGGGTCTTTCAGCCACAACTTTCCACTAATTATCTACCCTTCATATTTTACATGGATATTTTATTATGTAGGTGATATAAGTAAAATTCATCAGGATGCATCAAAACTATTTTTAACCTTGTAATAAGATATTGACAAAGTAGCAAGGTACTTTATTTTAATGTTTTAGGGATTTGATCCCTAAATCTACAGTCATTGCCTTTGAAAGTGGCATTTAACTTTGCCTAGAAATATATCATTTAAAATAGGTCTGACATGGTATTTTCATCATATTAAGACCTTAAGGAGGGTTTCACCACTTGTCCAACTTTTCCATACAAGTACCTTTATAGCTCTTTGGTACCACATATAGGTGGACATTTTCACATACAGGTAGTGAGGATGGATATGGACAATGTGCATTATTTTTGACCTTTTCTAAGTTTTAAACTCTTCTAAAAGATTTAAAATATACTCTCTTCATCATCAAGGACCTTTTTTAGCTCAGATACTTCCTTCCAATATGACATCTCTATGAGGGCACCTATAGGTGCATTTTGAGTTATAGACTTAGCAATGGCAGTTGAGTGATTAGTTGTCATAGTATTCATTATGATAATGAAATTGATTAACTTGATTGATTTTAATATGCGAGTGTGTTAAAAAATTTATGACTTTTACCAAAACTCCATATATGTGTCTCAGAGCTTTACACAACTCACTTAGCTGACTGTGTATGGTAGGCATAAGGCAACTGACTGTATGGTACTTTATGATTGCACCCCATTTGAGTATTGATTTGGAGATGATATTTAAAAGTGATGGGACCAATAATGATAATTTAAAAATGATAATTAACCTATCACCACCTTCTAAAGCCACTACCAAAGCATGAAGATTTTAAAAATGATGGAAACCTACCTACAACACAGAATGGTGTCTTCTTTTACAACTTTGAGATACTTGTCTTATAAAAATTCCTTTAAAAATGAAACCAAAAATGGGGATAATTATAGGAGAGATAAAAAATCATATGGAATAAATTTATATAGCTATATTGTATGGACTTATCCAAACAAAATCAAAACCTATAGGGTATGGGAAACATTGAGTAGAAATATACAGTCAACTTGTTAGATATGATGCATAAAACACAATTGACCAATAATTGAAAAAAATTTATTTAAATTAATCTCCTTAAGTATAATTTCACCTCCCAAAATCATTTGATCTGAAACCTCTTCAACTGGTTGTACAAAGCACAAACCTACTAATTGGTTCTGCATGTCTAGAAAGGAGATGAAGGAGCATAATAGTTTTAGCTCAAATTTAGAACTTAAAAAGTATGTAAATCATTTAAATAAGTTTTATTAATCTAAATATTCATCTCATAACCTCCCCCCATGTGTCACACTCTCTTATGGGCCGTACAAGTGCTAAACTCTTCCTTTTTCTAATAAAATTGCTCTTTATTCTAAATAACCTACCATTTTTAAGTTATAAATAGTTTATTAAGGCATAATATGACACATTTAACATTAAATAACCTTTTTAAACCTTCAATTTACTAAAGGAGGCCATACAAGTCATTAAATGTGCCTTTTATGACCTTTAAATGGCTCAAAAAGACATAAGGATTAAAATGACTAAGACCAAGGATAATATGACATGAAATGAAGACTTATAATACACCCTATGACATAATATTATACCCCTAAAAACACCTAAAGATTAATTTTTTATCTATAGGGGTCTCAATTTGACCTACAGGGTCAAATTTGGTCAACAATTAGTGACTCATAGGGTTAGCATGCATGTTATACTAAAGATCAATAGCCTTATCTTATCCATGGGCTTAGGGATTCATATTAATTCTAAAACAAATAAGAATACCTGACACTTGAAAATAAACCTTTGACTAGATAAGACAACTAATTACCTCAACCACATAAAATAAAGGACACACACAAAACAAAACAAACACACTAATAAGATAGACACATGTGCTCAAAGAAATTAGGGAAAATAGAAAAAAAAAAAAAAACTATGAACAATTAGAAATTAATCATACTTCAAAAGTAAAGTTTCTTGAATCTTCTTCATTAGATGAATCATAGTGCTAAGCATATTGTTTTTTGGATTGGATGCTTGGTAGATTAGACCTATTCCTTAGTACTTCACTTGATCTTCTCTCAAATAGATTATCGTTAAATAGGTCTCAAATTTAAATTTATTCCTCTTGAATTTTAACACATACCTCATACTACTGCCCACTCTTCATCTCATGATCAAATTGCATCTTTTTGGTAGGCATGGCTTCAAGAGGAGTAGTTTCTTGTTCTTTGGAAGATTGAGGAAAATATAAACTTGTTCTATCCTTCAAAAGCCGGTGTGTTTCTTCCAACTATTTGAGAGGATGATAACCCATTTTTATTATTTTAAACATATTATCATGGGATGCATATGCCTTTTGAAAGGACAAATTTGAAAATTTATTTCTTCTTTGCATACCCACTTGAGTGTCAAGGTTGCCTTCTCCAATTTTGACTAGATCATAGCCTCCTTGAATAAGATTATAACCTACTCCAATGATTGAAAAAAAGTCATCCCAAGGATGATTAGAGACTTTTTCTTTCCCATTTATGATATCTTGGATAGTGATGGAAAAACCAATGATGATTTCCTCTTCTTTGACACAAAGAAGACATTCTTAAATATCAATACAATTAGAAGATTCAACACAAGAAATCACCTCTTCTTTAGCACTTATAACCTCTTGAGGGATCTCAAATTTTATAACTTGAATTTTCTCCTCAAGGACTACAAGATCCTCAATTTCTTTCTCCTTTTTGATACCAATGCTAGGCATTTTGTAATCAAGTGACCTAGCCCAATGAATCTGCCAAGGAGCTATGTTTTCTTCAAGCAAGAGTTATAAATTATTATCAACTAAATTATCCTATTTAGGTTCCCATACCATAGGCCCATTAAGGCAAATGGTGATAGGGTGAAGACAATATGAACTAGTTGTTGGAGGCAAAACATAAAACTCAACATCAAATTGAGAATGAATTATAGGGGATCCTTTTGGGAGTTATTGAGGAAGGGGAGGCAAACCTTGGGATAAAATATCTTAGTTTTATTCCTTCCATTTGATATTCACTTCATTTAAATCTGATTCATCTTGAGCACTCTCTTGAGGAAGGTTAGATGGGGTGTGTTTAGGCATAGGATCTTCTTTTGCCTCTAAACCTTCCATCACACCTTGACTCAACAATTTAATTCTCTACTCTAACTATTACATTTTCTTGGCTAGGTTCTCTTGTAAAAGTATCTTTTGAAGTTGATAGGTATATTCATGAGGATAATGAGTGCAAGAGGGATGATATAGAAAATAAGAGGTTTCTTGAAGAAGGGTGGGAGGGGCTTGCACAGGAACAAGCTCTTTCTCAACTTCACACTTTTTATCTAGGATTTTATCCCCTTTGTTTTCCCATGATTCCACTACCTTATTATAGATTAAGATGTTATGATTATGAGTCTCTTTTTGAGGTAGTGATGAAATTTGAGGAGTGGATGAAGTTTTCAAGAAACTTGGGATCTCTTTAGGCTTGGATTCTCCACATTGTCTCCAACTTGGGACTTCATATCTATAAGTCTATTCTTGAGGTGGGGATGTAATGGAAGAGGGTAATGAGGACTTATATTCTACTTCCCTTGCTTATAATATGGACTAAATCATCTAATTATTGGATAACTCAATACAACTATCAAGGTTTGCTTCAAAAACAAAGTTTATCTTTCTAACTTTTTCTTATAACTAATTGGGAAATAAATGACTTTGATAAGCTTGATTGGGTTCATAAGTAGGGGTCAATTATAACTGATAGAAATCTTGGAGAGGTGGATATGAGGGTTGATATATTTGGTGAGGCTGTTACTCATGAATTCTTACCTTATCTTCTAAGGATGAAACCAAGCCACTCATATCTAACATCTCACTTATGAGCCTTTTCCAATTTTCTCTTTCAATAAGTACCCACTCTCTTTTAACTAGCTCTAATTCATATCTCACATTATGAATGAGATGACTAGGAAAATCTTGATCATATCCTCTTTGTGTGTCAATATCCATCATTTACCTCGCATAGCCTAAGAGAGTTTGCTTGAAAGTTGAAATGGGCTGATTTGAGAAGTGACCAGGTTGACTAGGAGGAGAAAGATATTAAGAAGGCTAGTTATAGGATTGCTACAATTCATGATGAGGTTGATAAGGGTCATATTGGATCTGGTAAGGATAATGACAAGGCTAATAAGAATCATACAAAGGTTGATATGGAATTTCATAAGCTTGAAATATCTCATTAACTTGTGTAAAACAATACTCAGTACCAAAACTAGCCATGAAACTTCATTGAGAAGAAATAACACAAATAAAATTTACCAAAAAAGTTTAAAAGGAAAACTTGGGCTACTTTACCAACTGATGTAACTTTGGAGTCGCCATTGATGCTTGAATAAATGCCTCAAGAGGATGATGTGTTCAAAGAAAACACCAAAAATCTTTCAAATTCTTAGACAATGAGTCCCATTGGGCATGCCAAAAACTATTGTCACTTGGATTTTCACCCCTTGATGAGATTTCATATCTCTCCTCATCCAAGTGGCATAATTGAAACACATCTAGGTTGTGGGTAGTCTAAGAATGAGGTGAATCTCTAGATAGGGCTAGCTCCCTTGATGTACCACTTTTAGATCAATACTACACCTATGATTGTAATTATAAGGGAGAGAAAACTAAAATTAAAATATACTAAATGTGGTGATACACCAAATTTATTTATAACTACCAATTAGCTACATATCATACATGAGACCAAGAGACTAACTAGGCATACACTTCTCTAATATGAATCTTCTCACATCAGTATTTCATTATGAGGTTGTGATGAATGTTTAGGATAGGATGAATAGAAAAGATTAATATAATTGAACTATTAATATACTAACTCACTCGACCTTGACACTTCATAGATCACTCCACGTGACCTATAAGAAGAAGTTTTTAGGCTACAAATAGTTGAGAGAATGAGACAACAATACTAAGGAAATAACAATCATCACTAAGCAAGATAAATAATTAAATTGAAAATAATAATAATAATAATAGTCATATAAGAGGTAAATTTATTATACTTTATTAATCCATGGTATGAAAATGAGCATGGCTTCACCATACTCAGGTGGAGCATCCTTTAAATAGCCAAAATGGCTAGTTCTTATAGAACTTGAGAGAGAGAAGAGAAGAAAGAAGTCAAAAGGTCACAAGGATAAGTGTAAATATAATAAAAATAGTTAAATGTGAATTATAATATAATTTTAAACAAATCATTCAAAGTTAGAAGAGACAAATGGCACCCTAAGTCATGAAACTCTTAAAACATGGTATGAAATTCCTTTTATTGGCCCAAGAAACTGCCTGCATCATTCACCTCTTTTAGAACCTCCCAAAACTAACTAGGGATAGGTATAATTATTGGAATTATATTCAAGGGTTTTATACATGATTTTATAGGAATTGTATGCATTTATAATCATCTATATCCCTCTAAAAGTGAGCCATCATTGCCTATAGTAAAAGAAACTCCTCTGTCACACACCTTGCACACTTGGCTTCCAAAGTGGCTTAATTTTATCATTAAAATCAATATAATTAAGTTAATTACATTTTAAAAGGTCATACATGACCTTATATTTCTTAGGTACACCTTAAATAACCTCCCACTTGAAGTTTTCACCCTTCTCACTATCATGTTCACTATGCCAATTTTGATTGGCTAAGATGTTAGATCTTTTTGAGGTGCCTAGGATTTTTTATAAAGAATTAAATGGAAATTTTGAGTTATTTTAAGTCTCAATATTTCCTCCCATGTGATTTTAATCTTCAAACTCCTATTAGAACTTGAAAAAAAACAAAAAAATCTCAAGAAAACCCCATTTTCTACTCCATCCATACAATTTCATATAGTCCAAAAGGATGGGTAGTATCCTGAGAGATTCCCCTACATAATCCAATCACTTTTATATGTAAAATATTCCATTTGGATGTATAACTTCTCTATCTTCTCAAACTGGTCGCTATCAAGGGTTTTGGTGAGTTTAGGCATGTTTTGCCTTTTTAGCCATTATTCATAAAGATTTGACTTTAAAATCTCAACTCAATGCCACAAAATGGTTTTTTAAGATCCTATATAACTTTTCCTATCTCCTTGAATATCCATTTTATGTGTCCAAGAAGATATGAGTAACCAAACCTCTCTTATCAAGCTTATTTTTTCACTTTGCATAGGTCTGAGTTGTCTTAAATCCAAAAAATGGATTATTCATGGCTTCCCTTAAATTCAAATATCTTATAAATCTCTAAAATAATCATATAAACATGATCCAATATTTTATAAATCTCTTTAAGAGCTGGAAGTGAAGTTGGACCCCCAATCGGGCTCTAAGCCTCTTCAAGGCCTAATAGGCTTAGCATACATTTTGCTAGTTTTGAATATTTAGGCTGATTTATCATGGATGGCTTGGAGTCTCATTTGTTTTCATACCTCATACAATTTTACCAAGTCATATTTTAATCTTCTAATCACTCTTTCTCATTTCTTCTTCTCATTCACCAACTAGGCCTAGTTGGAGCTTTCTTGGTTGAGCTATGTGTAGGAGATTTTTTTATCATTTTGAGAATTCTAAGTTTTTTTTAGTGCTTAATAGCACTTATCCATCTTCCATACACCTTAAAATACATTCCTTTATTTCTCTAAGGCTTCTTATCAAGTTTTTTACCTATTTTGGCATCATTTGCTTGACTTGCCAAAATTCTAATTTTCTTGACTGACCTCTGAGACAAAACAATGAGGTATAGCCATATTATATATTAAAAAATTAAGGTTTAAAATTTTTTATTAGGTCCTAATTACCATTTTTACCAAAGTGATAAGTTAGACTCATCCATTTAGGCACTTAACCATCTCAATTTATCCAAAAAGGACCTCCAAAAAGGACTTTTTTTGCATTTTTCACTTCCTCTTATGAAAGGCTTCTTCAAGGTCAAACTTAAGGTGTTTATGACTCCTAAACATTTTATCCACCTTAAATTCATGGTCAATAATTTTAAAATTTACCAAATCATACCTTTCTCCAATTTTAGCTCTTCATTCAAGCTATAAGCAACATTGAAGCTCTCTAAGTGTGACTATACAGACTGTCTCACTATGAAGTCTAAAGCCTAAGGTGCCATTCATCTTATATAAGTATTAAATGTAGTATCTTGATGTTTCCTTAACACTATAATGTTAAACATGTTCTTTAATTATATTATTTCTCTCTTTTCCACTTTGCATTAGGCCTTGAAGAAGGAAGTATGGTTGTAGGTGTTGATTAGCCTTAGAGGCCATTTCAACTTGAAGGTTAATCATACTTTGACACTTAAGGATTTAATAAACTTTGAGAATCATCACATGAATTTTTAAACCTCTTAATAATGTCATTATATCTCATACCTTACAATGTAAACACTTTCTCAAGTTTGGGCTTTAGGATGGTTGTAGGTGCCTACCTAGGCCTGTGTACAGACTAAGTGTATATTTCATGTGAGAAACTTGAGTTTTAAGGTTCTAAAAGGTTAATTAGTGCATTTAAAAATTAATAAACCATGTCTTATGCTTATCAACCTCCCAAAATAATTATTTAAAACTTCCTCCCATCTATCCATTCACCTTATGACTGAGTTAACTTGGTTGTAGGTGAGTAATTTTGGAATTAGGCACACTTGTAGGTGTATATGGGGCCTAAAACACAATATCAAAATTATATTGATGATAATTATTATCCTTTATATTCATTTGCAGTTTATAAGGTCATTAAATCATGAAAATATGTTTCATTTTCACCCTTGGGTGTAGGGACCTTCTTTAGAGCTCAAAACTTGTAGATGTTATTATTTGAATTTAGTGCATAAAAGTGTAACTTTGTATCTTTCAACCACCACTTTACACTAATCATATACCCTTAATATTTTTCATATCTCTTGTCCTATGTAGGGGATATAAGTAAAATTCATTAGGATTCATCAAAACTATTTGTAACCTTGTAATAATATATTGATAAAATAATAAGGTGCTTTATTTTGATGTTTTAGGGATTTGATCCCTAAATATACAGTCATTGCCTTTGAAAGTAAAATTTAACTTTGCATAGAAATCTATCATTTAAAATAGTTCTACCATGGTATTTAAATCATAATAAGACCTTAATGAGGGTTTCACCACTTGTCCAAATTCTTCATACAATTACCTTTATAGCTCTTTAGTGTCACCTATAGGTGGACAATTTCACATACAAGTAGTGAGGATGAATGTGGACAATGTGCATTATTTTTTACCTTTTATGAGTTTTAAACTCTTCTCAAATATTTAAAATAGAATCTCTTCATCAGTAAGAACCTTTTTTATCTC
Organism: Torreya grandis; assembly: GCA_037957365.1. Classification (NCBI taxonomy): domain Eukaryota; kingdom Viridiplantae; phylum Streptophyta; class Pinopsida; order Cupressales; family Taxaceae; genus Torreya; species Torreya grandis. Next base: position 2,736,432 of record JARHVA010001312.1, read on the forward strand.
AAATACTTTCATCTAACATGACATCCTCCATGAGGGAACTGTTAGCCAATTTTCATACCTAGTTTTGCATTTTCATTTGGCTAAGTTTAGCTTTCTCTTGTCTATTTTAAATTCATTATGAAGAAATCGTGAAGAACCAGTTGTTTTATCTTCTTCAAAATATTTGTTTTAGACTTGGTCAAGTGTTTTCCCCCCTTTTTTCCTAAGTATTACCTCTCTTGAGAGGGTACCTTTGTTTCAAGTTTTTTGGCCAAGCCTTGGAATTATTTCAAACTTTTTGTCTCGGATAAAAAGTCTGAAAATTTTCTCTTCCTTGTATTTTCCCTTCCAGGTTTTCCCTTTAGAACTTTTATGAAGGGCCTTTTCTCTCTCCAAAGTGCCCTTTAGAAAATATTTGAAGGGTCACTTTTCTTCCAAAGTGCCCTTCATAACTTTTTTGAAGGGTCACTTTTCATCTTTTTCTTCCAAGTGCCCTTTGAAATTTTTTTGAAGGGCCACTTTTCCTTGAAGTACCCTTTAGAATTTTTTGAAGGGGCACTTTTATTCTTCCAAATGCCCTTCAATTTTTTTCTAAAGGGCCACTTCCTTCTAAAAGTGCCCTTCATAAAAATTCTGAAATGTCACTTTCCCTTGAAGTGCCCTTCAGAACTTTCCTAAGGGGCACTTTGCTTCTTCCAAGTGCCCTTTGAAAAAGTTCTGAAGGGCCACTTTGTCTTGAAGTGGCCTTTAGAATTTTATAAAGGGGCAATTTTATTCTTCCAAGTTCCCTTCAAAAAAAATTTGAAGGGCCATTTTGTCTTGAAGTTCCCTTCAAATTTTTTTGAAGGGACACTTTTCTTCTTCTAAGTGCCCTTCAGAATTTTTCTGAAGGACCACTTCCTTCCAAAAGTACCCTTCAAAAACATTTTGAAGGGCCACTTTGTCTTGAAGATCCCTTTGAAATGTTTTGAATGGGCACTTTGCTTCTTCCAAGTGGCCTTCAAAAATTTTATAAAGGGCCACTTCCTTCCAAAAGTGCCCTTTGTAAAACTTTTAAAGGGTCACTTTCCAAAGCCGAAGACAAAAGGCCCAAAGAAAGACATGGATAATTCTTTTGGGGAAAAATATTTGAAGGAATTCCTTCAAAAAAAAATTCTAAAAGAATTCCTTTCAAAAAATTATCTATTGGGAATTTATCTGAGATAAAAGCCCAAAGACTTAAGGTTAGAGAAGCTCATAGCTAATGCCCACATCAAAGCCTTTACTAAAGCCTATAGTAAAGCCTTTTATAAAGCCCACAACAAATGATTTTCTAAAAGCTTAAAGCAATGCCTTTTAGATCTAATGGTTGATCTATGATAGGTAGATCAATGGTGCAAATCAATGATCCAAGTCATTCTGGATGGCCAATGGAAAGGTTAATCATTATGCACATGGATTCCCAACTAGGCCTCTCTAAGGCCAACAGTGAGAGAGCTTACATCACTATTGATCAACCAAGATCTGAGTCATCCCTTGAGGACCAATCAATGAAGAAGGAGAAAGACAAATAGAATGAATAAGACAAACTTGTAATAGATGGATGACCATTTTGATATCATGACTCAGCCCAAGAATATCCTTATTTTGTTGGTGTAAATGTTTGAGAAACACCTTGAAGAGAATAAGACAAATGCATAACCAATTGAGTGAAATGGATCAATCAAAAAGATAGAATGAGCATCCTTTTCAAAGATGATTATAGCTAAAGATGTTAATAGGAAAAAAATAAACTCCTCTCCTTGGTACAATTTTTTTTCCCTCTCTCTCTTTCTTTTGGCTATATATACAGCCCCTTGGCTAGTGTAAAAGGATACCACATAGAGTACAGTGAAGCCCTACTATATTGATGTTATATTTTGCCCTTGATTACTATTATAATCCTTTTTTTTCAAGTTTTGAACATTTGCCTAGGTGTAGAAGTGATATATAGTGATAGCATGTGATGAGTTTCAATCCTTCTATCCTCTATCCTTCACACCTGAGCAAGAGTTCTTGATCTAACTAGTCATATAAAGTGTGTTTAAGTGTATGGAATTGTTGTAAGTGGTTATATATTATTGAATTTCTAATCTACCTTTCAGTTTATTATCCTACTATTCTTTCATACATCTCACCTTTATATTGAAATATTCATGTTAGAATCTCTAGAACTTGAAAGAGGGTCTTTACATTTTTGTTTTATTATACACCATTATATGACCTTCATGTGGAAGAAAACCTTGGTGTATCACCATCCTTAAAATAAATTTCCTTTCTTATAATTTTCTAACTCTTTCCCTTTTAAACAGGCTAGTTTAGCAGAGATTGTCTTGCATAGACATATACAAGGAGCTATCCCTTTCAATATAAAATTACATTTCCTCCATAGGCATACCCATAGGCCTAGAAATGTTCCAACATTTCCCAAATCTAAGAGAGGACTGAACACTCTCTTCTAGGGTGTAATATTTGGAGACAACAAGAACCTGTAGGTGCATTTTGAGTTGTAGACTGAGCAATGGTGGTTGAGTGATTAGTTGTCATAGTATTCATTATGCCAATGAAAGGGATTAACTTTATTGCTTATAATATGAGAGTTTTTTCAAAATTTTAAGACTTCTACCATAATTCCATATATGTGTCTCAGAGCTTTACATAGCTCGCTTAGCTGATTATGTATGGTAGTTATATGGTAACTAACTATATAGTACTTTATGACTGTACCCTTATGGAGTGTTGAATTGGAGATGAGATTTAAAGGTTATAGGAAAAATAAAGACAATGGAAACATGATAATTAACCTATCACCACTTTCTCAAGACACTACCAAAGCATGAAGATTCTAAAAATGATGGAAACTTGCTTGCAACATAGAATGGTGTCTTTTTTTACAACTTTGAGATACTTATCTTATCTAAATGCCTTAAAACATGAAACCAAGCATGGGGATAGTTATAGGAGACACCCAAAGTCATTTTTAATCAATATTAGTAGTTGTATTGTACAAACTTCTCTAAACAAAATCAAAACCTATAGGGTATGGGAAATAGTGAGTAGAAAAACACAATCAACTTTTTAGAGATGATTCATAAAGCATAGTTTACAAATACTTGAAGAATTTTTATGTAAATTAATCTCCCTAAGTTTAATTTCACCTCCCAAAGGTTTTTGATCTGAAACCTCTTTAATTGGTTGTACTAAGCACAAACTTACTGACTAGTTCTATATGTCTAGAAAGGAGATGGAGTAGAATAGTTTTAGATCAAATTTGGAACTTTAAGAGTATTTAAATCATGTAAATAAGTTTTAATAATTTTAATATTCATTTCACAACCTTCTCCCACATGTCAAACTCCCTTATGGTTCGTATAAGTGTTAAACTCTTCCTTTTTCTAAGAAACTACTCTTTATTCTAAAAAACCTACAATTTTTTAGTTAAAAATAGATGAATAAGTCATAATATCACACATGGCACATGAAATCACTTTTTTAAACCTTAAATTTAACCAAGGATGTCGTATAAGTCATTAAATGCTCCTTTTATGACCTTTAAACGGCTCAAAAAGGCATAAAGATTAAAATGACTAAGACCAAGGCTAATATGACATGAAATGGATTCAAAAGACTTATAATACACCTTATTACATAATAATAGAACCATAAAAACACCTAATGATCAAGTTTTTACCTATTGGGGTACCATTTTAACCTACAGGGTCAAATTAAGTCAATAGTTGCAACAGTTACAAATAAACCACCAAACAAGGTGAATGAAGTTATCACCAGTGCAGCTAAAGGGTCTAATGAAGGATAGTTAAGTAAGGTGGTCAAGCCTCCTCCTTTATATATATTATTAATCATTGGAAACTATCTAGTTTATAATTTATTGGTGGACAATGGGGTTAGTACCTTGGTAATGCCAATGTCCATAACTGATTAGCTTGGTCTGAAGTGTGCACCCCAGTCCAAAGTAGTGATTCAAGTTGATGGTTCTTCCCCAAATCCATCTAGAATAATCAAGAAACTCAATATGACCCTCCACATGTGTCCAAGTATCTCATTAGCTCAAGATGTATTGATATTTGATGTGCCCCTTTGCTTTGCACTATGCTTAACTAGAGAGTTCATAGAAAAGATAGGGGTATCTTGTAGTAGATTGGTCCTATATGGGATATAAGACAAGATATGGGGCCAAAGTGTCAATGAAAGCTAATCCCATTTCATAATTCCGCATAGATCCCTATGGACCAAATAATATCAACATCAATTACATGATCATTAATGAAGACAAATTTATAATGGGGTGGGAGCTAAACACTCATCTAGAAGAGGTACCAGACATGTTCTTGGATGAGCTATGGGATGATATCTAGTTGGTGGACTTATTGGAAAGTTTTAAGGAAAGTGACTTGGGTGTCTACTATTTTCATGAAGAAAGCTATCCCATGCCATCCCTCATGAGGCCTCAATAAGATCATAGTGGTCTATGGAAGTTGTTTTTTGATGGTTCAAGGAGTAAGCATGGGGTGGGTGTAGGTGTTATGCCTATATCCCCTTTAAATGATAAGTAATTATCTTCATATAGTTTCCAATTCAGATGCTCTTACATTGTATCAAAATATGAGGGTCTCATCCATGGCCTTCAATGGGATAATAAGAGAAGGGTCAAATAGTTGCAAGTCTATGGGGATAGTGAATTGGTTGTACACCAAGTTAGAGGTCATAATTCCACTAAGAACCCCTTAATTAATTCCTATAAACATAGAGTGTGGGATCTAATTGAGGAATTTGAGGCCTTCAACATTCAATCAATTTCAAGGGGCCAAAATCAACATGCTAACAGACTAGAAGTTGTGGGTGCTCATTTTGACATCCCCAATGAATTGAAAAGGACCAAAGTTTAGCCACATGTCAAAGTGGTAATAATAATATTAGTGATAGATAATGAATCTCATTGGTAGGTATTTAAAAATGACAAATAGATTGCATGTTTCTTGTATCAAGAATAAGATTTATCCTCCCTCAACCAAGAAAAAATTTAGCATCAGTATGAGGAGAATATTGTTTAGTTAAGGTCTAATAAGCTTCCTAAAGGGTTAGTCACCCTAGAAGGTCTCTTTCATGAAGGGTACCATAGAGGAATTATAAATAAGTAATGTTAACTAATAAATAAAAATATGAGATAATCTTTGAATACAAGCTCCTCAAGCTTAAGAAGGTAAGCACTAAAGCTAAAAGGCATGTTTTCATAGAGATTTGTAAGGAATACACAAACATATTTGATTGGAAATATAGTGAACTCATGGGCTTTGGTCCTAAATTATCCCAACACACTATAGAGCTAGAGGATAATGCCAAGCCTATTAGGCAAAAGAAGGCCCATAAAGGCTAAGATTAAAGAGCTCATGAGAAAGGAATTGAACAAGATTATTGAATCCATGATCATCTTCCAAATCAAGCACTCCTTATGGTTAGCTAATCTAGTACCTATCAGAAAGAAGAGTGGGGTGATCAGGTTATGTGTGGACTTCAATAATCTTAATAGGGTCTCTTTAAAGGATCATTACCCTCTATCATCCATGGATAAATTCCTTTAAGTAGTTGTTGGTTCAAAATGTTTCTCTCTCCTAGATGTATATTTAGGTTAAAACCAGGTGTTAGTGAGAGAGGAAGACTAGTACAAGACTACCTTCACCACCAAGTGGGGTACATTTGCTTATCAAAAGATGCCTTTTGTCTTTTACAATGTTGGGGAAACCTTCCAAAGAGAAATGGACATGGCCTTCTAAGGACTATTAAATCAAATGGTACTAGTTTACTTGGATGACATCATAGTATTATCCAATAAAAACAATGTACACATGGACCATCTAAGGTTGATATTCAAAAGATGCAAAGAGTATGGGATCTCTTTAAACCCTAAAAAATGTGTGTTCTTTGTGCATGATGATGACCAAGTGACAAATCTCTTGGATTAGTTCCATGATGGACCTGCAAGGGGTCAATTTTCACTAAGAACCATAACAACAAAGATAATGAGGGTTAGTTATTACTAGCCTAATATTTTCTAAGATGCCCATGCATGGGTTAAAAAATGCCAGAAGTGTGCCCTTTTTGCATCAAAATAGAAACTAGTAGCCCTTCCACTCAACCCTATTCAAGTAGAGTAACCCTTCATGAAATGTGGGTTAGAATTCATAGGGATGGTCAATCCACCATCAAGTCCAAGACTACTTTACCAAGTGGGTGGAAGCCATTACTTTGAAGAAAGCTAGTGAAGGTATAGTTTTAGACTTTTATGATAGCCTTGTGACTAGATTTGGTGTCCCAACCACCATAATTTTAGATAATGGATTTTCATTCCTTGGTATGAAGATAAGTGAGTGGGATGTCAAACTAGGCATCTACCTCAACACCTCTTCCAACTACTATCCTCAAGGAAATGGACTGATAGAGTCTAAAAACAAGAACCTATTAAGGATCATCAGGAGGACCATGGAAGATAATCAGAGAATATGGCACACCAAGATATGGACAACCTTAGGATTTGATAGGGTGACCTCTAAAACTACCATTATAAATTATTCATATGTTCTTATGTATGTAAGGGAATCCAAATTGCCTATCTCCCTTGAACTGCCTGCATTAGAATTGGCTGATCAGCTTGAGTTGATGGAGGATGAACCCATCAATGTGAGGATGATAAAACTCATCAAATTAGAGTAAATTAAGGACCTTGATATGAAAACTTTAGAACCACATCAAGCTTAGGTAAAAAAATCCTTTGACAAAAGAGAAATAGCAAGTAGCTTTAAGAAAGGGGACCTAGTCCTCAAATGGGACTTAAATAAGGCCAAACCAGGCAACCATACCAAGTTTGATAGCTTGTGGAGTGGTCCTTACTTGATCCATGGATGCAAGGAACACAATTTTTTTTATCTTGCCTAGATAGATAGAGAGGTATTACCCATCCCAATCAATTGTAGTCATTTAAATCCTTATTATTGAATAACATTACATCATTGTAACATATTGTACATGTTAAAATAGCTTTATGATTTCCTCTAAGTGTCTTGTGCACATTTTTTCTTTTCTATTCTATTGTTTCCTTTTCCAAAATGCCTTGGGAATTTTATTTTGTTTTGTTTCTTTTGGTCTTTATTTCTTCATGAGAGGTTTAGCTCAGTTATAAAGGCTAATGAATCCATGCCCAATGAACTAGACAATTCAAATGGTATGGGTTCTCAAAGCATAGCATGCATGCTTCCCTATGAGTCACCAAATATTTTTTCCATTTTTGGCCCACATACCAAGATTGTACCCATATGGATTAGGTTAATAATGGATAAGTAGATGGACAGGTTATAGAGACCCTTTGGAATGTCATCATTGCCATGTGTGGATGAGTCATGGAGAATTGGTCATATGGTTGTGATCACATTAGTCCTAAATTTCTACGTTCCAAATCTTAGGCCATGCATCTAAGCACAAGAGAAATTATTGGGGTCCAAATTTATCCTCTCAAATAAAATTTGATAAGTTTCCATACTTAGATAATTTACAAAGGAGCTCAAATAGACCTGAGTGGTAGTTCGATAATGCTATATCTCACACATATGGTAGTCTATAGATTAAATGGTCATATGGGTTTGATCATCTTAGTCCCTAGTTTCAACACACTAAGTTTTAGACCATGCATCTAAGTGAAAAAAATTATGCATATTTAGAGTTGGCTCCTCAAAAAAAAATTGCTAAGTTTCCATACTTAGCCATTTTCAACCAGACCATCACCAAGATGTCATGCAAGAGAAAATGGACCAACCAACTTATGCAATTTTTATCTTTGCTTAATAATCCCCATAATTTATTGGATCAAGTGTAATTATAGTTATACATGATAGGATCATCCTCAAAAAATTTCATGCCTAGGCAAGCTTTCTGTCTCAAGTTATAAGCTTCTAAAAATGGACATGTAGAGTGAAAAAATTATGCTAACATTAATGTTAGGCCCTAATAAATAATCATTTAATTTGAAAAAGGTCACTGGATCTTAAAATTTATGTCCACATTCCCATCATTTTATAGGTGCATGAACATATTTAATGGTCATGTAGATGTCAAATTTAAAACATAGTAAAACTAAATCCTTTTGAGCTTAAATTTGATGATCACCCAAATCATAATAATGATCGTATGGACATCAATTTTAAGCTCATGAACTAGCCATTGGATTTAAAATAGTGGGTCCTAATTGATCTAATAGATCATGTTACTTTGTACATCTTGATTTGATGGTACATGAGGAGTCAAATAGTTAGAAGGCTCAAGATATTGACATGTAGCATAAGTGTGTGAGGCTATAGACTGACAACAAATCTTGAGAATGAATGCACATTTGACATGTGGCATAATATTAGATAAAGTTGACAAGTCAAGGGCATGATCGATGGTTGGTGCTTGATCGTATAGATCAAAATCAATGGAATGAGTAAAGGTCAATATGTCAACGAGATGAGTCATATATCAACAACCAATTAGAATAAAAGAGAGCCCAAGAATTTTGAAAAAAATTAATAAGTCATTTTTGATAGAAATAAATGGGTCTTGTAGGATTGTCTTATTACCATTAAAGATCGATCCAATGACATTAAATGGGCACACTGATGTAGTAAGATATAAGGAACATAAGGGACTATCATTAGAGCTAAATATAGACCTTTAGTTCAAAATATTATATTAGGTAGGGTTATTTTTGTAACTCTTTTCACCATTTTAAGTAGGTTCCATGGATATACAAGATTTTGTTTTTTGTAGAGATAGAATGGGTTTATTTGGACCTATTATAAAATATAAAAGTGATATATAGTCTATAGGTCCATATTGATATGGAAAATATAGGGAAAATAATAAAATTAGATTGGTTTTCCACCTATAGATGGGCCTATAATCTAGACATGAAGATAAAGTAGATATGTGATTAATACAAAGGGTCCTAATCCTTTTGCATGGCTATAGTCTCAACAAGTAGCTACCTGAAAAGCACAAAGCCATGATTCTATCAGATCTATGAGCATGAAGTTTTATAGTCAAGTGAGATATGGCATAAGGGATCAAAGAAAAGTCCTAGTGTTGGGAACTATAGCTAGGAGCATTCAATGCATCCTTTGAGCATTTGGGGACTTCCTCACTCAACAAGCCATAGGCAGTGTTTTGATTGATCAAAAAGGTGGTAAAGGATTTCATTGTCTAAGGAACAAATGTGGTAACTTAGGGTTAATTAATGACCTAAGACAAAGTGTTCTTTTTTGATCATGTGCTAACACATTATTTTTCTCTCTCCATTATCCTATATAACTTGGTCTCATTCCCATTAAAGGGGTTCTTAGCTCTTAGAATTTATCATTCTTTTTTTGGACAAAGATACTCATTGAGACTCTTGTAAAAGTGTGCTCCTTTTATATGGTTAACCTTGTCAAAATATTATAAGAACTACCTTTTGATGTAATAGGATAAACTTTTTGATTATCTCTAGTCTTTAATCAGTGCATGGTATGATTGTATATGGTGAATTTGTGAAGGATATTCTTCCTAGTTTACTATCCTTTTACTTGCCTCTTTTAAGGTGATTTCAATATAACTTGTAGGTCTATATTAGTGTTCTACTTGGAAACTCTTCTATGAATTATTTATTTAATTAGTGGGATTGTGAGATTGAGTAAGCCATAGTTATCTTTTGATAATCCAATGTGTGTTCAAGCTCATATGAATGTACATTTAACTATGTTACATCACCTTTTAAGATTCTTAGGATACCTTATTCTCTTTCTCACCATTTTCACTATGAAGCATTAGTCTATCATTAGTTTAGGTGAGCATCAAGAGGAAGTCAACCTTCTCTGGTGAAGCATTAGTGTAGCATTAGTCTAAATCAGTGTTAAGAGGTATTCCCTTTGAATTTTTTTAACTACCTTTAAATTCAAAAAAAAAAAAATTTACTGGTACACATCCATATCAATGAACCTTTGCTTCTAGGTCATTTTCAAGGCCTACCCCTATAATAAGACCTTTATTAAACCCTTGCATAGCCATGGCATCCCCTAGAGATTTTGTGGATTTCAAAGGCCAAAGTCCTCTATACCTTGTCCAATATGATCCTATCCCAGTTTCAGTCCTTAAAAATGTTCCTTATTATTCTAGTAATGAAGCTACAGCACCTTCTGAGCACCTCATGGACATAGACAATTTTTTCAATATCCATAATGTCACTGAGGAAAATATAGATATTAGGTTATTAGCTACCTCTTTTAAAGGAAAGGCCATAGATTTTTATAGAGGCCTTGCTAGCAATTCCATTCAGACATGGGACCAATTGGGAGAGACCTTGTGTAAAACATTTGAGGACAAAAGTGAACATTTGTCACTTGCAGAGCAACTAATTACCATTAGGAAAGCTCCTCATGAATTCATGCAAGACTTCAACACAAGGTTCCAAAAAACTTGGGATAGAGTCCCAATCTTAGTTAGACCAACCCATAATTTTGCATTCCTATATTATTTAAAGGCTTTAAATAGTGACATAGCAGTGATGATCCAATAAATGGGAGGAAATATACTTCTAAATGCATATGAGGTGGCCATCAAAGTAGAAAATTATCTATTTCAAGTTGTTAATCTTACACCCAGACCACTAATGCCCTTATTTCTTCAAATTAGACCACCTCCTATTGTTATCCTTCCACTAGATGTCATTCCCCCTAAACCAACAATTTTTGTAATCCTTGCACCAAAATAAGAGAAATATTCCACTAGTGGATCTAGTGATTCACTAGAGAAAAATAACTTTCAAGAGCTTAAGAACATATTTTAGTCTTTGGGAAATGAGATATAAAATGCTAAAAAGAAATAGTATTTTGAAATGCCTTATCAAAGTTTAGATTAACCTCAGCAACAAGCGTTTCAAGCAAATAGGCGACCATATAAGGGGTACTACCAAATCTAGGGCCAAGGTCAAAACCAAGGACAAGGTCAGCATGGCTACAATAGGCAGAATAAATACAATCCTAATGTTGTTAGTACTTCCAATCTAAAATATGAGACCCAATCTAAAGGAGTGATTCATCTAGATGGTTCTTTCCCCAAGCCATCTAGCATAATTAGAGACCTCAATATGACCCTGCACACTTATCCAAGTATATTATTGATTCAATATGTATTGATCTTGGATGTGCCCCCTCACTTTACACTATGCTTATCCATAGAGTTCATAGAAAAGATAGGGATATCTTGTAGCATATTGGTTCTATATGGCATTCAGAACAAGATATGGGGTTAAAGTGTCAATCAAAGTTGAGCCCATTGTACAATTCCACATAAAGCCCTATGGACTAGATAATGTCAACATCAATTACACCATCATTGATGATGATGAATTTTCAATGGGGAAGGAGCTAAACACTCATCTAGAAGAGGCACCATACATGTTCTTAAAAGAGCTATGGGATGACAACCAGTTGATGGACCCCTTGTAAAGTGTTTAAGAAAGGGACTTGGGTATCTACTATTTGCATGCATAAATCCATCCCATGCCATCCCTCATGAGACCTCAAAAAAATCTTAGTGGTCTATGGATGTTATTCTTTAATGCTTCAATGAGTAAGCATAGGGTGGGTGCAGGTGTTATGATAATATCCCCTTGAAATTATAATTAATTCTCTTCATATAGGTTCCAACTTAGCTACTCTTATAATGTATCAAAATATGAGGGTATCATCCATGGCCTTCAATGGGATAATAAGAGAATGTTCAAATAGTTGTAAGTCTATGGGGATAGTGAATTGGTTGTATACCATGTTATAGGTTAGAATTCTACTAATAACCCCTTAATGATGTCCTAAAAACATAGAGTGTGGGACCTAATTAAGTAATTTGAGGATTTCAACATTCAATCAATCCCAAGGGGACAAAATCAACATGTTGAAAGACTAACAGCTATGGGGGCTCATTTTGACATCCCCAATGAATTGAAAAGGACCAAGGTTCAACCACATGTCAAAGTGGTAATAAGACCATCAATGTCATATAATGAAGCTCATTGGTAGGTCTTTGAAAATGACAAACAAATTGCATGTTTCTTATAGAAATAAGAATAGTTCTCCTCCCTCAGCCAATAAAAATTATATCATCAATATGAGGAGTAGATTGTTCAATTAAGGTCCAATAAGCTTCCTAAAAGGTTAGTCACCCTAGAAGGTCTCTTTCATGAAGGGGACCATATGAAGAAATATAAATTAGTGATGAAAACTAATGAAGAGAACTATGAGAGAGTTCTTATCATTAAAGACAAGCCCCTCAAGCATAGGAAAGTAAGTACTAAAGCAAAAAGACATACTTTCATAGAGCTTTGTATGGAATATGTAGACATATTTGCTTGTAAATATAGTGACATAAGGATATTTGATCCTAAATTGGCCCAACATAATATAGAGCTAGAGGCTAATGAAAATCTTGTTAGGCAAAAGCAGAGGCCCATAAACCACAATATTTAAGAGATCATGAAAAAAGAATTGACCAAGCTTATTGAATCTAGGATCATCTTCCCAATAAAACACTCTTCATGGGTAGCTAATCTAGTACCTATCAAAGAGAAGATTCATGATATTAGACTATGTGTGGACTTTAGGGATCTTAATAGGGTCTCTTTGAAGGATAATTACCCTCTACCATCCATGGAGCAACTCCTTCAATTAGTTGTTAGTTTAGAATGCTTGTCTCTCCTATAAGGATATTCAGGTTATAATCAAGTGCTAGTGAGAGAGGAAGACTAGTACAAGACTACCTTCACCACCAAGTGGGGTAAATTTGCTTATTAAAATATACCTTTTGGATTTTCTAATGTTGGGGAAACCTTCCAAAGAGTAATGGATATGGTATTATAAGGATTGATAAATCAAATGGTACTGGTCTAGATTTGTGTTTTACTTGAAACCTCTTCTATGAGACATTTATGCAATTAGTGATATTATGAGATTGAGTAAGCCATAGTTGTCTTTTGCTAATCCAGTGTGTGTTCAAGCTTATATGAGTGTCAATTTAACTTTGGTGCATCACCCTTTTATCCTTCTTAGGATCCCTTATTCTCTTTCTAACCCTTTTCCTTATGAAGCATTAGTTTAGCATTAATTTAGGTGATTATCAATAAGAAGTCGACCTTCTCCAGACGTATAACCTAATCATAAGTTACCCATAGCCTAGGGTTGTTCACATATTTATGTTTAAATTGGAAAGGACCTGAAGAACCCTCTTCCAAAGGGTGTGAATTTGAGTTCTAACAATTCTAACACACCTGATGGGACCACACTCCAAAAAGGAAGATTGATCAAAGTTGATGATGGTTTGATCGAATTTGTAGTAGTTAAGCTATCAAGCAACAACCTCTTGTGACTAGAAAATGAATAATCAACACTTTGGTGTAGAAAAGTAGCTTGATATGATGCCAAAGGTGTTAACAAGGTCAGCCTCAAGAGGTATTCATTTTGAATTTATTGAACTACCTTTAAATTCAAAAAAAATATTAAGGTTTGACAATACATATACATATCAAGGAACCTTTGCTCCTAGGTCATTTTCAAGGCCTAGCCCTCCAATAAGACCTTTATTAAACCCTTTCATATCCATGATATCCCCTAGATATTTTATGGTTTTTAATGGCCAAAGTCCTTTTCACCTTATCCAATATTATCATATCCTAGTTGTAGCCCTTAAAAGTGTTCCTTATTAAGCTGGTGACCAAGATACAACACCTTCTAAGCACCTCATATACATATCCAATTTTTTTAATATCCATAATGTCTCTAAGGAAAATATAGCTACTAGGTTATTAGCTACTTATTTTAAAGGAAATGCCCTAGATTGGTATAGAGGCCTTGCTACCAATTTTATTCAGACATGGGACCAATTGGGAGAGGCCTTGTGTAAAATATTTGAGGACAAAAGTGACCATTTGTCACTTGTAAAATAACTAACTACCATTAGGAGAGCTCCTCATGAAGTCATGTAAGACTTCAACACAAGGTTCGAAAAACCTTAGGATAGAATCCCAGTCTCAGGTAGACCAACCCCTAATTTTTCCTTCCTATATTATTTAAAGGACTTAAATAGTGACATAATAGTGATGATCCAATCTATGGGAGGAAATATACTTCCAAATGCATATGAGGTGGCTATCAAAGCATAAAATTGACTAGTTAAAGTTGTAAATCTTACACTTAGACCACCAATTCCATTATTTCTTGAAATTAGAACACATCCTATTATTATCCATCCACTAGATGCCATTCTCCCTAAAACAACAATTGTTTCAATCCCTACACCAAAACAAGAGAAAGCTTGCACTAGTGGATCTAGTGATTCACTAGAGCAGATCAAGAACTAAAGAGCATGTTTTAATCTTTATGAAATGAGATAGTAAATTTCAAATGGTAATATGATTTTAACAGGTCTTATCAAATTTTATATCAACCTCGGCAACAAGCCTTTCAAACAAATAGGCCACCATATAAGGGGAACTACCAAATCTAGGCCCAAGGTCAAAACCAAGGACAAAGACAACATGGCTATAATAGGAAAAATAACTACAATCTTAATGTTGATAGTACTTCCAACTCCTTGGTCCCAGTTAAAAATAATGTGTCTCAATAAGAAGAGGGTATCATGCCTTGGAACCAGTCCTTTGGTCAACATATTATCCCAAATATTGACCTTAACTAAGCCTTCAATTATCAATGGTAGCAATCTACTAATTTTGGATACAACCAAGCTCTTATGGAAAAAAATGTAGAGGTAACTATGATGACCAAGCTAAAATATCCTCCACAAGGTCAAGGGTCTAATTAGGAACCAAGTCAATTCAATGCTACAATGATTAAATATGAATAAGAAGAGTGTTACACATCTAATCAACATGATAGTACTAGCCAAGCCTACAATCTAGTGGTTGTAAATACAACATTTAAAAGAAGGAACATGGATGGTAACTAAGAATAAATTAAAGAGATTCTTACCATTACTCCTTGAATGACAAAGCCAAGTGTACATGTTATCACTCCAAAGGTTCTAGTAGTCCCAAGCAGCCAAAATTAGGGAATTTTTTTGGTGCCCCAAGGTTCACAAGTTTAACAAACAACACTGGTAGCTCCCAAAGCATAAGCAAAGGTTGGTGGTTCACCCATAAACATTGTTAAACAAATGAAGAAATATAATGTGAGTGTTCCCGTGTGGGATATGTTATTTATTCCTTGCCAAGTTGACATTCTTCAGGAGGGTTTATCTAAGATTAATGTTACAATAATTATAAACAATCCACCAAGCAAGGTGAATGGAGTTCTCACCAATGCAACCAAAGGGTCTAGTGAAGAACAGTCAAGTAAGGTGGTCAATCCTTCATCCCTTCTATATCTTAGTGATCATTGGAAACTATCTAGTGCACAATTGATTTATGGATAGTGGGGCTAGTACCTCGGTAATGCCAAAGTCTATAGTTGATCAGCTTGGTCTAAAATATGAGTCCCAATTCAAAGGAGTGTTTCAAATTGATGGTTCTTCCCCTAAGCCATCTAGCATAATCAGGGCCTCAATATGACCCTACACACTTATCTAAGTATCTTAGTGGCTCAAGATGTATTGATCTTGGATGTGCCCCCTCACATTGCACTATGCTTATCTAGAGAGTTCACAACAAAGATATGGGGTATCTTGTAATAGATTAGTCATATATGGCATTTAGGACAAGATATGGAGCCAAAGTGTCAATCAAAGCTAAGCCCATTACACAATTACACATAAATCCCTATGTACTAGATGAAATCAATATCAATTGCACCATCATTGATTAGGATGAATTTTCAATAGGGAAAGAGATGCACACTCATCTAGAAGAGGTACTAGACATGTTCTTGGATGAGCTATGGGATGATAGCCAATTGGTGGACCCCTTGAAAAGTGTTGAAAAAAGGGAATTGGGTGTCTATTGTTTACATGAAGAAATATAGCCCATGCCATCCCTCATGATGCCTCAATAAGATTTAAATGGTCTATATAAGTTATTCTTTGATGGCTCAAGAAGCAAGCATGGAGTAGGTGTAGGTGTTATGCTAATATCCCCTTCAAATGATAAGTACTTTTCTTAATATAGGTTTCAATTTAGCTACTCCTGTAATGCTATAGAACGTGAGGGTCTCATCTATATACTTTAATGGGCTAATAAGAGAAGGATCAAGAAGTTTCAAGTCTATGGGGACAATAAATTGATTGTACACCAAGTCAGAGATTAGAATGCCACTAAGAACTCCTTAATGAAGTCTTCCAAACATAAAGTGTGGAACCCAATTAAGGACTTTGAGGCCTTTAAAATTTAATCAGTCCCAAAGGGACAAAAATCAACATGTTGATAAACTAGTAGTTATGGAGGCTCATTTTGACATCCCTCATGAATTGAAAAGGACCAAGGTTAAACTAGATGTCAAAATGGTAATAAGACCATTAGTGTGAGATAATGAATATCATTGAAAAGTATTTGATTATGACAAACAGATTCCATGTTTCTTGCATGAAGAAGCAAAGTTATCCTTCCTCAACCAAGATAAATTACAGCATCAATATGAGGAGTAGATTATTTAATTAAGGTCCAATAAGCTTCTTAAAGGGTGAGTCACCCTAGAAGGTCTCTTTCATGAATGGGGCCATATGAGGAAGGATAAAGTAGTGATGTCAACTAATGAAGAGAACTATGAGAGAGTTATTATCTTTGAAGATAATCTTCTCAAGCTTATAAAGGTAAGCACTAAAGCTCAAAGGCATTCTTTCATAGATATTTGTAAGGAATACATAGACATCTTTGCTTAGAAATATAGTGACCTAAGGGGCTTTGATCCTAAATTATCCCATGACACTATAAATATAGAGGCTAATGGAAATCCTATCAATTAGAAACAAAGGCCCATAAACCCCAAGATTTAAGATCTCATGAGAAAGGAATTGACCAAGCTTATTAAATCTAGGATCATCTTCCCAATCAAGCACTCTTCATGGGTAACTAATCTAGTACCTATCAAAAAGAGGAGTGGGGAGATAAAACTATGTGTGGACTTTATGGATCTTAATAGGATCTCTTTGAAGGATCATTACCCTCTACCGTCCATGGAAAAACTCCTTCAAGTAGATTTTGGTTTAGAATGCTTTTCTCTCCTAGATGGATATTTAGGTTATAAATAAGTGCTAGTGTGAAAGGAAGACAAGTAAAAAACTACCTTCACCACCAAGTGGGGCACATTTGCTTATCATAAGATGAATTTTGGATTATCCAATATTGGGGAAACCTTCCAAAGAGAAATGGATATGGACTTCAAAGGACTTCTAAACCAAATGGTATTAGTCTACTTGGATAACATCATATTATTCTCCAAGAAATCAAATAAACACATGGACCATCTGAGGCTGATATTCCAAATATGTAGAGAGTATGGGATCTCTTTAAACAACAAAAGAGTATGTTCTTTGTGCATGAAGGTAAACTATTGGGTCATATTATTTCAAAAGAAGGATTATCTATTAACCCTAATAGAGTAAGTGATATCTTAGCCTTATCCTTGCCAAAATACAAGAAGGGGATCTAGAGTTTCCTTAGGAAGATCAAGTTTGTGAGAAGGTTCATACCTAGTTTTGTAAAGCTGGTCAAACCTATCACCACCATACTAAAGAAGAGCCAAGTGTTTATTTTTTCTAATGAAGGCAATGTAGCTTTTGAATCCATCAATCAGGCCATTGATCAAACACCTTCACTCTTAAATCTTGATATCTCCAAAGACTTCATAATGTACACCTTTATAAAGGTTGACAACATATCAGCTATGTTGATGCATAAGAATGTTGAATGAATGGAGTAACTAATTACCTTTTTTAGTCAAAAGATGGAAGGATATCAAGTGAGATACACTTTCATTGAGAAGCAAGTTATTGAAGCCTTGATAATCCTCAATAATTTTAGGCCCATGCTATCAAATAATAGGATCCACCTTATGGTGTCTCATCTTAGAGTTAGGGACTTCCTCCTTAATAAGGATTTGAATGAGAATAAAGCAGGCTAAATCATAAAGGTTATGGAATATGACATAGAGATCAAGGTCACCAAACTGGTTAGAGGTAAAGACTTGTGTGAACACATGATAAATGACCTCCAGGAAGATAATGAAGTTATTTTGGTGACCCAAGATAACTCATAAGTAGGTACACCTCCACTTTAAAAGAGTTAGCTTCAAGATATAGCTCACTTCTTGGTAATAAGAGAATGCCCCCAAGGATTGGAAAAATCCAAAATAAATTATTTTAAGCTTAAATATATACCTTAACATTAGTTTATGTTGTTATTTTTAGAAATAACCTCAATGGGGTACTCCTTAGATGCATAAATGATGACCAAGTGACCAAGATCTTGGAATAGTTTCATGATAGACCTATAAGAGGTCACTTTTCACCTAAAACCACAGTAAAAAAGATAATGAGGGATGGCTATTATTGGTCCAATATTTTCAAAGATGTCCATGCATGGGCTAGAAAATTCTAAAAGTGTGCCATTTTGCATCAAAGTAGAAACTAGTAGCCCTTCTACTCAACCCTATTTAGGTGGAGCAACCCTTCATGCAATCAGGGTTAAAATTCATAAAGATGGTCAATCCACTATCAAGTGTAGGGCATAAATGGGTGATCACTAAAATTTACTACTTCACCAAGTGGGTGGAAGCCATTATTTAAAAGAAGCTAATGAAGGTATAGTTTTAGACTTGTATTATAGCCTTATGACCAGATTTGGTGTCCCAACCCCCATAATTTTAGATAATAAATTAGCATTCCTTAGTATAAAGACAAGTGAGTGGGATATAAAATTGGGCATCTACCTCAGCACCTCTTCCAACTACTATCCTCAAGGAAATAGACTGGTAGAGTCTACAAACAAGAACCTACTAAGGATCATTAGGAGAGCCATGGAAGAGAATCAGATAACATGGCACACCAAGCTAAGGATAGCCTTATGGGCTGATATAGTGATCTCTAAAACTACCATTAGAAATTCTCTATATGTTCTTATGTATGGAAGGGAAGTAAAATTGCTTATCTCCCTTGAGCTTCCTACATTGGAATTGGTTGTTCAGCTTGAGTTAATAGAGGATGAAACCATGAATGTGAGGATGATATAACTCATGAAGCTAGAGGAAACCAGGGACCTTACTATGAAAACTTTGGAATCACATCAAGGTCAGGTCAAAAAATCCTTTGATAAAAGAGCTACAATAAGGAGCTTCAAGGAAGGGGACCTGGTCCTCAAATGGGACTCAAATAAGGCCAAACCAGGCAACCATACCAAGTTTGACAGCTTGTGGAGTGGCCCTTACTTGATCCATGGATGCAAGGAACATAATAATTTTTACCTTGCCTAGTTGGATGGAGAGGTATTACCCCTCCCATTCAATGGTAGTTATTTGAAGCCTTGTTATTGAATATCATTGCATCTATTATAACATATTGTACATGTTAGAATAGCTTGATGGTTTCTTCTAAGTGCCCTGCGCACATTTTTTATTTTCTATTCTATTATTTCCTTTTCCAAAATGAATTGGGAATTTTGTTTTATTTTATTTATTTTGGTCCTTATTGATTCAAGAGAGGTTCAACTCAGTTACAGAGGCTAATGACTCCATTCCAAATGAACTAGACAAGGCAAATGGTCTAGGTTTTCAAAGCATAACAAACATGCTTCCCTATGAGTCACCAAAGATGTTAGCCATTTTTGGCCCACATACCAAACCTATACCCATATGGATCAGGTTGCTAATGGATGAGTAGATAGACAAGTTACATATACCCTTGGTAATGTTATAAGTTCTTGGAATGAGTATGGAAGTGCATGGTTTCCATTTGGTTCTTCATTATGTTCATATAGACATTTTGGGACTAGTGGTAGAAATTTTGGGTAGGTAGTTTGCTAATGTCATCATTACCATATGTGGATGAGTAAGGGAGAATTTGTCATATTGTTATGATAAAATCAATCCCAAGTTTCTATGTTCTAAATATTAGGCAATGCATCTAAGCAAAAAAAAGTTATTGAGGTCTAAAGTTAGCCTCTCAGATAAAATTCACTAAGTTTCCAAACTTTGCCAATTTACAAAGGAGATCAAATAGATCCAAGTGGTAAGTTTGATAATTCTATATCTCTCACATGTGGAAATTTTGAGATAAAATAGTCATATGGGTTTATTCATATTAGTCCCTAGTTATAACGTGCTAAGTTTTAGGCCATGCATCTAGGTGTGACAAAAGTTATGCATATTCAGAGTTGGCTCCTTAGATAAAATTTGCCAAGTTTCCATACTTAGCCATTTTCAACCAGACCATCACCAGGATGTCATGTAGGAACAAATAGACCAGCCAAATTATGTAATTTTTATTTTTCTCAAGAATCCATATGAGTCATTAGATCAAGTGAAATTATAGTTCTACATGCCAACATCATCCTAAAAAAATTTCATACGCATGCAATATTTTTGGCTCAAGTTATAAGCTTCTAAATATGGACTTGCAGAGTGAAACATTCATACTAACATCAATATTAGGCCTTGATAAATAAATTTTTAATTTTAAAAAGACCACTAGAGCTTAAAATTGACATCTACATGCCCATCATTTGATGGGTTCACAAACGTATTTAATAGTCATGCAAACATCAAATTTAAGACATAGTAAAAATCAATCCTTTTGAGCTTAAATTTGATGATCGTGTGAACGTCCATTTTAAGCTCATGAACTAGCCATTAGATTTCATAATGGGTCCCAATTGATTTAATAGTCTACATTAATTCATACATTTTGATATTATAATACATGAGGAGTCAAATAGTCAGAGGGCTCAAGAGAATGACACATCACATAAGCATATGAGCTACAAACTGATAGTGAATCTTAAGAATGAATACATGTTTGAAATGTGGTGTAAGCTTAGATAAAGTTGACAAGGCAAGGGCAAGATCGATGACTATCACTTGATCATATAAATCAAGATCAATGAAGTGAGAAAAGGTCAATACATCAATGAGCTAAGTCATATATCGATAGCCAATTAGAACAAAAGAAAGCCCAAGATTTTTGATGGAATTTAGGAAGCCATTTTTGATAGAAGCAAATGGGTCTTGTAAGATTGTCCTGTTACCATTAAATCTCAATATAATTCCATTAAAGTGGAAAACTAATGCAATAAGATATAAAGAACATAAGAGACCACCATTTGAGCTAAATATGGATCTATGGTTCATAAAATTATATCAGGTAGGGTTATTTATGTAATTGTGTTAACCATTTTAAGAAGGGTCCATGCATATACAAGTTTTTGGTTCCTGTAGAGATAGAATGGGTTTATTTGGACCTATTATAAAACATAAAAGAGATATATAGTCTATAGGTTTGTATTTATATGGAAACTATAGGAAAACCAATAACCTTATATTGGTTTTCCACATATAGATGGGAGTATGATCTAGACATGAAGACAAAGCAAAGATGTGATTAATGCAAAGGGTCATCATCCTTTAGCATGGCTATAGTCTCGACAAGTAGTTACCTAAAAATCACAAAGCCATAATTCTGTTACATCTATAAGCATGAATTTGTCTTCAAGTGAGAGATGGCGTGAAGGATCAACAAAAAGGCCTAATGTTGAGAATTGTAGCTAGGAGCATTTAATGCATCCTCTAAGCATTTGGGGACTTTTTCACTCAACAATCCATGGGTAGTGTCCTAATTGATCAAAAATGTGGCAAAGGCTTTCATTGGATAAGGAAAAAATGTGGAAGTTTAGGGTCAATTAATGACCTAAGACAAAGTGTTATTTTTATGACGGTGTGCTCCCACATTATTTCTCTCTCCCTTTTCATATATATCCTGGTCTCATTCCCATTGAAGGAGTTCTCAGCTCTTAGATGTTATCATTCTTTTTTGGGACAAAGATACTCTTTGATACTCTTATAAAAGTGTGCTCATTTGATATGGTTAAACCCTATCAAAATATTGTAAGAACTACCTTTTTAAGTAATAGGATCAACTCTTTGCCTATTTATGATCTTTAATCAGTGCTTAGTATGCTTATGTATGTTAAATTTTTGAAGGAGATTATTCCTAGTTTACTATCCTTATAATTTCCTCTTTGAAGGTGCTTTTAAGATAAATTTTAGTTCTAGATTAGTGTTCTACTTAGAACCTCTTCTATGAAACATTTATGCAATTAGTGAGATTGAGTAAGCCATATTTTATTTTGTTAATCCAGTGTGTGTTCAAGCTTATATGAGTTTCCATTTAAATTCAATGAATCACCCTTTTAAACTTCTTAAGAGCCCTTATTCTCTTTCTAACCCTTTTCCCTATGAAGCATTAGTATATCATTAGTTTAGGTGAGAATCAAGATGAATATGGGTTTCTCCAAAGGTCCAAACCCATCATAAGTGACCCATAGCCTAGGGTTGTTCCCATCATTCTACTCAAGTTGGAAAGGGCCTATAGAACCCTCTTCCAAAGGGTGTAAATTTGAGTTGTAACACTACCTATTGGATATAGTCTATCGGATGCTCTCTTTTAAGCCTTCAACTTTTCCTACATGGGTTCTCAAGGGCTTGGAATTCTATGTGGTATTTTATAAGTTTTATGTCCACTAGTTCCATAATCAAATGCAAGACATATGTGATCATTTTTACCTAATGTTATACCAAGCCATCAATGAGGCCCTGATGTCCTGACTCTTAAAGGCAATTAGGGATTCCATCACCACCATTAGAGACTAATGGCTTCACTAAGAGGACATCATGATCTAGATTATTGGTTTCCTCAAGGATCCTCTTTGCCTACTTATTTCATTCCAAATCATCTAGCAAAGTAGGAGATTGTCTATTACCTAGTAGAGGGAATCTTCAAGTACTACATCTAATGTTAGTGGAAGACATACCCTCCACTCTTGACCATAACCAAGAACCAAGTCTACAAGGCCTTCCCTTTAATTCAAAATTTGGTATCTAAGTGGGACTCTTTCACCCTATCAAAGTGAAAGATATAACACTAAGACCCCAAGGGTTAATTAGAGATCATTTGGTGTGGTATTCAACCTACCTCAATATCAACTATGGCCATCAGGCAAAATATGATGATGTGCTCTATCTATATGTTGTCAATGAATAGGAAGTGTTATCCCAAATTATAATAAATAACAAGAAAAAGGACAAGAAGGTTTAGGTGAGCCCCTCTACAACCCCTCCATCTCCTAATTAGTCTATGGAGGACCCAAATATAACATCCCCTACTATCTCCTAAAGAATATTTCAAGGTATCCTACCACCTTCTCCTCCCCATGCTCAAGTCTATCTCCACCTACTCCAGCATCTCTTGCTCCTCATGACTCAACTCCTCCTCTATCTCCTCTAGTCACTCCTCATGCCTCAACTCTTCCTCCACATCCTCTAATCACTCATCATACCTTACTTCTACCTCTGCCTCCTCTAGCAACTCTATTAGTTTTTCCATGGTAAAGATAAACTCAAACTACTCTACACTAGGTAGCCTAAGTATAACTAACTCAACCAATAACACCTCAACCTTATGTACACAGACCCTAAGGTTTGATATGACTTATATCCTAAGGGCGATCCTAGATTTGGACTCCCAATAGGCACCTATCCAAGTTCCCCCTCTCACACCTATAGCTTCTCCCATCTCCCTTCCACCCCTCACTCTTACCACTTTATAACTCCTAGTCCTAGTACCCACCAGTTCTACTCCACTCCCAAAAATCCCCCAAGTGGTGCCTCCTCTTTTCTCCATCCCCCCTTCCATCATTTTCCAAAGTAAATTTGACCTTAGTCCTTTTGATCATCCTTCCCTATTTTTTCCCCTCCACTCTATTCATTTTACAACTTGGAGTCCTCATAGTGCCTTCCTTAGGTGTGCCTCTATCAACAAGCATGAATACAACTTTTGGGAGAGTGCCACTCATAGTGTGAACCCTCTTAGTGCCCACTCTAATTAGTTTGACACTTCCCTAATTATCTTTGAGTCTTCCACAATCAACCCCCATAGCTCTTGCTATCTTGACTGGTCCATCTATTGTATCATCTAGATATGACCTAGGTAAGAGGCCAAAGAATAAGTAAAAGGAAACTTATGATCTAACTCTAGTTTAAAGGCCTTATGGTCTAATTCAACCATCTCTATAAGCCTTACTAGTTCCTCTTGCCCTAATCATAACACCTCAATGCCTATCTCTTTGATTCCCTCTTTTCATCACCCATGACACTATGAGACTTGCCTTTAACTAGCCCATCTCTTTCTTATTTTATAATAACCATTTACCATAGTTAATTCTTTCACACATGAACTTAACCTAAGAATATTAGTAGGCATTAATTTTCCCTTGGACCTCCCATTTCATTCTCTATGTTTTTACTCCCATGCCCTTTCTACCCTGACTACTTTCCTTATTCACCCCATCCACTTCCTCCATTTATCCTCTGCATCATTCTTCACCCTCTACCATCATTACAATCACCCCTCTTACACCTCACACAACTTAGGGGATGTTCCCAAGGTCATACGCATTAGATACGACTACTTAGGGTGACTAGAATATGTAATAGAGATTTGCTCAAGCCTCTAAAAGCATGAAGAAGACATTGACATAGAGATTTGTCTAGGAAGGTAACCTAGTGGTTTGGTAGACCCATCACGATTTTTTCCCTTCACTAAGATGAGGGCTTACACTAGTAAATGAATAATGGTCAAGGATTCACTTTTCCTTCTCTAAATGACTCATGATATGTTCAAGAAGATCCTCGCGAACATGCAGAGCTAGGTTTAAACTTTGTAATCCCATGTGAAGAATAAATTTCCAATTAGGCTAATTGGGTAAGTCAAGGACACCCTCTTACTACTTTTCTCAATTTTTGGGAAAGTAGTATAGACTTTTTCTAAGACCAACATACTTATCTAGCAGACCCAAACCTACATGGAGAGGATTGTAGAGATTGATGAAAAGTGTCAAAAGCTAAAAGTGGTGATCAACAAATGGATGTTCCCAAAGCTAAAGTTAATATTAACCTTATACTTGGAGTTTTATTAGACATACATCAAGAACATGAGGGTTACAATAGAGGAATGGTTGGTTATGGCTCACACCTAGGGGAATTTGGAGTCTACTTGGGTTAATTTGACTAGGTCATGAGGGAAAAGGTCTCCAAAGTAAACCAACAAGGGGATTATGAAGTACTTGATCTATCAATATAGTCCATAGTGAGCATTAATTAAGTATTTGGGGTCTTAGTGTTAATATAATCACCCTTCCAAGTCTACCAAATATTGGCAAATCAAGTCGAGGTAATCTTCAGGGAGCCCCCAATGAACCTTGCCAATATGGACAAGGAGTTTAACCTCATGGAAGCCATGTTGGAAACTAATGATGCTAGGTCAAATCAGTTAGGATTCAAATCCTCCCATTCACATCCTCATGTTAGCTAAGTGGTCCCCTATATATCTTTTATAGGTTTGTAGGGATTATCTTGTTATAAATTTTAAATTATGGTTGTAAATGTAATGAGTGGCTATCATGGCCTAGGATGGGATCCTTATGTTATTTATAGGTGAGTCCCATCCTTATATAAATAAAAATTATATTATAATATAGGTTTGACTAAAAATTTCTCAAAAGTGTTATCAGATTATAGCTAGGATTTCACCTACTTTTCCTTCATCTCTCAACACTATAAATTTGGCCTAGATCGATTATCATAACAACACTTACTTATTTTAATGAATACAATATCTATTTTATGCTAGAGGGTTTTTCATGTGTTTCAATTATATTTCATGTCATTCTTTAATGATAGCCAATGCTAAGTAATTATATTAACACTTTATTGCTTTATGTGTGATATGGTTATAATGTGCATAGCTATTAAAATCATTGTGTGAGTTATCTCATTTTCATTAGTAATACTAATAATTTATGTGTCAATATATAAATTATCATATGGTATATATGTGTATTATACTATAAGCTCCTAATACTCATATTTAGTGAGAGCTCATATTCAAAGCATACTCTTGGTTCCCTCAGATTCTTCCTATTATATGTTCTTAGAGGTAGAACTTTAGTGAAAATCAATATAATAGTGGTATAACTATGGAAGATTCACTTAGTTCTATGATCAAAGGATTGAATCCCTTATAAATATGGAGACTCCCTTTTCTATCTTACTCTTCCCTCTCTTTTGTGTTTTTTCTTTAAAATTAAATTACTCTTTACCCTTATATTTAAAACAAAAATCATAACACTCAAATTCTCATAACAATCTTTGACCTATGTGTATGAACTTTAGATTGAACTTTCAGTGGTGATAGTACATCTCTTAGATGTTATTCATGAAAAAATCATTTGTGAAGTCAAATAACTATAGTCATGCCCTAGGCTGAGCCCAGATTAGTCCTAAAATAGAGGATGAAATTATGTAGTTTTTCCCACCTTCACCTTTTAGGGAATGTCCAATCTCATAGGCATTTCATGAACATAGAAGTTTGGATTAAATAATAGGTAGCACTAGAAGGAGGGATATCATAGTAATGATTCATGCTTGTCATTGATTTTATTTCATGATTGTGTCAACATTGGCCTATTGTTAAAAATGTACTAACTACTATTTGATTATGAAGTATCTTGGAAACTAGTTCACCTATTACTAGGGTTAGGTCCCATCGAGGTCGATTGTTAATTTCACCCATATTTTTCCATAAAAAACCTAGGTCCAACCAGCCTATAACTATCATGACTACCATTGTTTCATCCCCATATCCTTTCCCTAATTTACAACCCAAGATGGCTTGGTTATTTGGCTTTGCCATTAACATCCCAAGAGTTGTCCATGATTTACCCAAGAACCTTGAGAGGTATCTTCCCCATTTCACCCTTGGCATGGGATTAACTATAGAGGAACACATAAAATCCTACAAAACTACCCTGAGACTTTTAAATGTAGATAATGAGGATGTGGCATGTAGGATTTTCCCCTTTACCCTAATGGACTCAACATATGATTGGTTCCTCAACCTTGTTGAATACTCCATGTCAAGTTGGGACCATTTTAGTAATGATTTACTTAACCTTGGAAAAGTGATAGACCCTAGTTTCTTGTACCAAAAATTTTATTGTATCAAAAGGGATCCCAATGAGCCCATTAGGAACTTTAATTCTAGGTTTTAAAACATGTATAGTCAGGTCACCATGCTTTATCAACATAACCCTAAACTAACACTTGAAATGTATAAGAATTCACTATACCCTTAGACATCCATGTTCCTAAGGAGGGATGAAACCATAGTAGACCTATAATTAGCTTATTTAGGGGCCATCAAAGTGGATAGGCAATTAAATCCCCAAGGTCACATAATGACCCCCACTCTTTGGGTGCTACCATAAATGTTTGTATTGAACTTCTTATCCAACATTAATCAGAATGCCCCAATGCTTTAATCACTCCTTGTAACACATCAAATCCTACTATGTCATCCCAATTTAAACCAACAATTAGGTTTCTTAAAACTAAGGATCCTTGAATTAATTACACTAACTCAAAACTGAGTAGCATTAGCTATGGCTAACAATACCCAAACCACATCTCAAGAGTCCACTAAGACTGAGTTAGATGCCATTCAACGGATGGTATAAAAACTTAGAAATGACCTCCTAGGGATAAAAATGTAGGTGAGTAACTATAATATATAAATTTACAACAAAAAAATTCACATATCAAAGACCAGATAAGAACTATAACAACCCACCAGATCCTTCACCCAATAGGTTGACTGAAATCAATATCTTTGAGATAGCCTTACCTAAATAGTGTTAAGTGCATAACACAATAACACATGGGGAACTAGAATGCATAGATTTTAGTTCTAATTTTGATATCTTCTTGATCCGAGCAAAAATTTAGGTGACAATTCGAGTGATGGTTCCACCCCAAATTGACGATGGAACTTTCAAGAGCCATAACTTTTACATCGTAACTCCAATTGACTTACCATTTGAATCATTGGAAATCTAAGAATGAGGATAACATGGTGAGATGGAATTGAGATCCACTCAATGGATTTTAACCCTCAAAAATTGAATGAAAGTGCCTCAAATTTCAATTTTAATAGTGTAGTCTAAAAATAGTAAGTTTCTAAAAATTGTAATTCCTTGAATTCTATATTGTTTTAAATCATGGAAGTCAAACCACTTAATCTCCCTCAATATTGGTGACCTTCCACATCCTCCCCCTAATTTAAAAATATGTATAAGTGAATATGTAACCCAAAATTAAAATTAGACATCTCTTCCTAGAGATAAACATATAGTTATATTGTGATCTTGAGTAATAAAACATCTCTTCTCAGAGAATTCAATGTTAGTGTGTTATTTTTGTATTCTTGAAATATTTTTCAACTAAAAATTCTGATTTTTGGATCACTTCTAGAAGGAGATATAAGAGTATGACGTAGTCCCCAATCATCCTAAACCATATAACTTAGGTAAATCCCCTAGTATTACTATGGTGTTAGAAACCTTGGATTTCCCTATCCATGAAGAAAATGAGTTCGAGGAGGGTATTAATGAGGTGAAAGAATTTTAGTAGTTCAAAAGGAGAAAATAAACCCTCAATACTAATAAGTAATAACAAATTCTTACTACATTAACACCCCCTAATAATGGTGCAACCCTACCAAACCAAAATTTTGGGAATGATCCCCCACCTCTAAAACCTCAAGAACCTAAGGCACTTGAAAAAATCCCACAAGTACAAAGTAAGGGAGGATATAACATAGTGGAAGATATAAAAAATATTGAGGCTAACATCACCCTTCATGAGCTTACTCAAATCAAAAAGCAATAGGATCTCCTAATGAAGTCTTTGACTCAAAATCCAACCCTACATACCTAGCCAAAATCAAGAGTAGTACACACCAATGTGCTCATTCACAAAATTAATATGGAGGTTACACCTTTCCTTTAAACCATATATTTGTTTATAAATAATATTCATAACTACTTAGTAGATTCAGGAGCCTTAACCAATGTAATGATATTAGGAATATGCAAGAAACTTAGGTTAGCCCCCATAAATTTAGATAAGGTAATGGTCCAGCTAGATAAGTCAGAGGTGAAAGTGATAGGATATTTATTTAACATCCACAACCAGTTAGAATTTGAGCCTAAGATTAAACAATTCATAGACATTCAAGTAGTGGATATTCCTAAAACCTATGACATTCTCCTCAGTAGAGATTGGTCTAAAGCCTTGAATAGATATGTGGCCATAGATTTTAACCATATATGGTTACCATAAAGAGGAGTAGCCAACCAAATAAGGGTAGATAAATAACCTTGAATGAAACATATGATAACCGATTATAATGCCATCAATGAGAAGGTAAACCTAGTTTCCTCAGATCTAGGCATCTATACGCTAAACATAAAGCCTACCAAAGAATAAACTAGTTACAATCTAGGTTTTCTTGGCTTATAGTCTCTTTATATAGACATATCCTATTATAAATAGGGCAATAGGAGTGGTTTTATACTTATATATTCCCTAAAGATAAAGTATCTAGCATCATATAGTTTACAATTTCCCTGCATAAATAACCTCATGGAGTATGAAACTCTGATCCTAGGATTATAATTTGAATTAAAACATAAGGCAAATAAACTAAGAGTATTCAACAACTCTGAACTAGTGATTACCAGATCAAGACTAAGTTTTAATGTAATCTATCATACCTTAGAAGTTATAAGCATAGGGCTTGGAACCTAATTGAAATGTTTAATGAATTCAATATCATCCTTATTCCCTAAGAGGAAAACCAAATAACAGACTGACTATTGTATGTTGTAGAAAACCTAACCCCCTTGGATGATATTGAGCTACAAAATTTCTCTATGGAACTCATCCCATGTCCCTCTATCCCAAATAACTGACAAACTTCTAGATCTTTGAGGATGACCAACAAATCATCTAGTTCCTTAGTAATAAATGAATATTCAAAGCCTAAATTATAGATGAGAAAGACAAAGATAACCCTGAGAATGATCTAGATAAGGATGGGATCTTGAACATTCATGGGAAATGAATGCCTAAGGGGATTATCTAATTAGAAAGAGCATTCAATTCATTATACCCCACTTTCTAGGTGAAAAAACCCAAGTTCAAGGATCAAATGTGCCAACTCATCAACCTCAATCCTATAGAGAATCCTCATATGGTTAATGTGGGTCCTAATTATATGGACCATAAATTAGAGTAGAAACAAATGTTTTTATTGAGGTATAAATATTTTATTGCATGGGCCTATGGAGACCTTAAGTTTTTTTACATGAGATCCATCACTTATACCATTCCCATTAAACCCAACCAAAAAACCTTTAAAAAAAAGTAGATACTAGTAAACCCAATCTAGAGTACTTGATACATAAGGAGGTCTATAATTTGTTGTCAACAAGGATAATTTTCTTAGTTTGACACTCCACCTAGGTGGCCAACCTGGTCCTAGTGTGAAATAATAATGGAGAAATTTGCATGTGCATGGAATTCCTAAACTTGAACTAGGTCTTGGATAAATATAATTACCCATTGCCATCCCTATATGAGGTAATCCAAATGGTGAGTGGGTCTCAAATTATGTCCTTTTTGGATGGATTCTTAAGATACAACCATGTCTTAGTTAACCCTAAAGATAGAATTAAGACTACTTTCAACACCAAATGGGGCACATATATTTATAAATGAATGCCCTTCAGATTAATCAATATTGGTGCCACTTTCTAAAGGGAAATGGACTTCACTTTTGAAGGCTTAATAGGTAAATGTATAATAATCTATATGGATAACCTAATTGTGTTCTTAAAATATAGTTCAAATCATGTATGCCACTTAGAAAGGGTATTTGAAAGATGCATAAGGTATGGAATTTACTTAAAACCAAAGAAGAGTGTGTTTGGTATCACTAAAGGTAAACTTATTGCTCACATTGTCAAAAAATAAGGTATTGCTATCAAACCTAAAAGGGTGGATGTAATTTATAAACTACCTTTACCTAAAATTAGGAAGGAACTCAAATCTCTCTTTGGGAAAATCAACTTTGTGCATAAATTTATTTCTAGATTTGCTAAAATAGTGAATCCATTGAATGCAATGTTGAAACATGATGCTAGAGAGGAATGGCATGAAGAATCAAATAAATATTTTTAGGATATTAAATATGCTATTATGCAAGCCTTGGTCCTCATCAACCCAAACTATATGCAAGATTTTTATATCTATAGCTTTGCTTCATAGCACACCATCATTGCTTGCCTCACCCAAAGGTTATAAGGAGAAGAACACCCCATGGATTTTATGAGCATTAATCTTAAGGATGTTGAGTTCATATATTATACCCTAGATAAGCACACCTATGCCCTAGTCAAGGTAGTGAAAAAAATAAACACTACATCCTTTAAAATAAAGTATATGCCATTGTCCTAGACCTAGATATTAAAAAGATGATGGGATAGAATGAGTTGAGAAAAAGAAGAGGTCAATGGATGATTAAATTACAAGAGTATGAAATGGAAATCAAGTTATCCAAACTAGTTAGAGGAAAAGGACTTAGTTAATAGTGAAGATATACCCAAGGATTATAAAACACTAAGTGGACCAATATAGGGTAATACAATCAGACTAGTATGCCCTGGTCATGTAATTTATACTTTATGTAAATGCACCCTCGGGACTCAACCACATGTAGAGCAGAGCCCTCAAATTAAAGGCCACATAATATATGATGAATAAGGGAGTTGTCTTTAGAATAAACAATGAAGGAATCTATCTCTGGTGTATATCAAAAGAAGAGGCTAACAAGATAATGGAAAGATTCCATGAAAGATTGGGATTTGGCCATCTTATAGTAAATGTCATGGCCCACAAAATTCTATGGTCAGGATACTACTATCCCACACTTCAAAGATGTTCATGCCTATGTCCACTTATATCATCAGTTCTATACCTTTTCTAAGAGAAAAATGCATGTAATAATGCCATTGTAGACTATTGTGGAGTCGACACCATTTTCATAATGGGGATTAGATTTCATGGGGGTTATCAACACCAATTAATTTTAGACACCTAAATCTGGTCACCAATGACCTCTAACTAGGCTTTTGACCAATTTCCACCAAAGTGCACAATTTGGCCTAAAAACACTAAAACACATTAAATGAGTTAAAATTGACATATTCAAGTGCCAATTTTGGCCAGGGTATCACTAAATGGAGCAATGTAATTTATGGGCTAGCTAACTTTGATCAGATCATTTTGAGTCAAAATGCTAATTTTGCACCTAGATGCTCTAAATTTCTCTTTTATATCAAATTTCATATACGAGATGCATGTCTTTGGTATTTTGTGTTGGCAAAATCCTAAATGGGATAATGGATCCAACACATATGACATTGACTTCCAATTCTAATCCAGTCAAATTTTGGACCAATAACAAGGCATTCTGATCAATTTGAGTAATTTGTGCACAAAGTGATAAATCATGCTTAAGATCTAATTAATCCAAATAAAGGCCTAATTAATAATTCTATGGAAACTTATTGAAAACTTGTTTTTAGAAATGAATATTGAATATTTTCATCATCAGGTGACCTCATTTCTTGGAAAGATATCTCTAGGTTATAAATGCTACAAATAGTAGGATTCATGCCTCTCATGCCTCATCAATGCCCTCCATTCCTCTTAATTGATCCTTTACCCCAAATATTAATGACCCTATTTATAGAGTTTAATTACATAATTGGATTAATCCTTAACCACACATCTAAATCTTGAGATGGATGGTTCAGGTTGATTCTACTCATTTTCTAAAATCTATAAATAGAGAGGTCATGAACATCATTTATAAGCTTAATTTTTTCAAATTTACCATGTCAAATTTATTCCAAGATCTCTCACATGCCAAAGTTATGATGCTAAAATATTGAGCCAAGCCAAGTCAAAGCCATAATGTGGCAAGGAGAAGAGGAGATAGCCAATCCTCCTTTGATGAAGACTTCATGAGCACAAACCAAGAAATCCACTACAACAAGCATTTGGATTATACAAGGAATGTGAAGGATTCTATTTTATCTTTACTTTTTAGTTGTGTTTTTCATTTATTTTTGTTATTAAGCTCACCCTAGTAACTAGGCCTAGAGATGTATGCTAATTAGTGTGTTTTTATCAATTTGTTTTCATTTTTGGAGTAACACATTACTAATAACCTATATTGAGTCAAATTCATATTTCACATAATGTCACACCTGGTGGGATGATCTTCATGAGATCACAATCCACAAACTTTTTTGTGTTTCATAGTTTTGATTCTTTTTTTTTGTTGTTTTTACTTTGAGTAAAAATGACTAATAAATAAGTCATAACTTTTTATTTAATTAATATTTTTTTATAAATATATATAAATATCTCATGGATATTCTCTAAAAATTTCACAAAAAAATTATTTATATTTTAGAATTTATAGCTATTTTAGTGGCTATCACTTTCTAAATTTTATTTTTTTGGTAAAAATGGTTAGTACAGAGTCGATAAATTATGTTGTATTAACTTTTTGGACTTAAAATTTTGTATATATTTGTTACATATATTTATTTAAAACCTATAAAAATTTTGTATCAAATTTATCTATATTTTAAAATTTATGTTAAAAATACTAATTGCATATTTTTATATTTTATGTGCAAGATTTTGTGTTATGTGTTATATTTTATTTTTAGCCTTATAATTTGTTGTTTGAAGGTGTTCATATATTTTTTATATTTGTTTTAACATTTTATAACCTAACACATTTGCTTTTGGGGTGATGCCTTAAGGGTAGACAGGTAACCGACAGACTTTGAATTTGTTAAAACATGTTTTAGACCATCTTTTACATGTTTTTAAAATGAACTAGGAACTTTGTTTTAGTACTTAATATAAAATTTATATGACTAAAATAAATCTTTGATATTTATAATTTTAAATTTATAACTTAATACCAAGGGGTCAAAAGGACACCACCACACCTTTTGATTTGAGGCTTAAAAATGAACTCGTCTTTCAAAGCTTTTGTGTTCACTAGTTTCAATTAGCACTTTATTTTCAAAAAATAAAGGATGTTGCATGTATGATCTTCCATTTGTCCCCTTTAGGAAAATATTGGAATCAAAATCACTTTCCTTATTTACACATTGTGTAGTCTAAGGCATAGAAATAATGTCATCTCAAACACTCCCCAAAAACTCGTAAAAGTATTGGGTGACCTTGACAATGACCCTAAAGTCTTTCTATTTTATGCTTGATTTATTTTATGTAAACTTGGCTTGTGAGGGTGACATCATTACCTCCCATGATTTATTTAGGAAATATTTGACCTGAGGTTTCACCTCTCGACATTGACTTCATTTGGCTCCATATTGGAGTTGTACATGGGACGTAGTGGCACTTTGGAAATCACACTACACTAAGTGAACAACAGGATGTAGTGGTTGAAAAAAAGACTAGACATTTTTATAACAAGCCAAGTGATACGGACCCAAAATCCATGCTTTTATTTTTCATTGTTTGACATGAAAGTCATTGTGCAATTGATTCCCCTAGAATGTTTGAAAACTTGTATATCTTAGATAAATCCCCACTTGCCATGGAAGTATTGTTAGTGCAAGGTGCACCTCAAGGTCCATGTCGTAGTAATATCATTTGAGATAAGGGGGGTGTAAAAACCTTATTATATACTGTGTATTTACTTTTGGATGAACACTTTAAATTCTCTCAAATGACTTATATTGATGGATTCCAATAATACCAAGCAACCTTGTCAGTTTAGGATCTAAAAGGAATTAATTAGTTGGTTTTATCCTAAATTAAAGTCTTGTTTGGAGTCAAACATTGGTGTAAAAAAATGATGTAAACCAAACACATGGTCCTCATTTTTATTTGAACAAAGAGATGTTATGTTGCTCACATGAAATCATCAATTTGCCTTATTCAAAGTTTGTCAAAACTTAGAGTCATATCATCCACTTTGGCATAGTTATGCTACCTAATTGAGTCTAAACCTTTGCCAAATTTGTTTAATTATTTCATTTATAATCTAAATTCAAAAATTCACCTTTATAAGTTAATAGGGTTGATGTATTAAGTGGGTTCACCATTTACACTAAACTTGAGGGAACTGAGGTTCAATTTCTAATTTGGGTTGAAGGTCATTTAAGACTCATGATTGTTATCACCACTTAATAGACTTAAATCATTTCATGCTAAACACTTTCTCTTGGAGTCTATGCACCATGACATTTTGATTTAATAAAGGTAGTGTTATGTTGTCAAATTTGTGAGAAATTATCTTTGCCTTAGAGAATTTTTGAAACAAGTATTTTGTCACATCTTTTGGGTAGTCTAACACTATTAAGCTACCCAAAACATTTCATATATTGTTTCACAAGCCCTCTTGCATAGATTTCAAATTTGTTACTATATTTTGAAACCAATCAGAGTATAATTTTGTGAAATTTTGTCTACTATAGTTACGCCATTCACTTTTGACTATCTTATTTGTCAAAAGAAACAAGTTTTATACCATTATTTGTGAGAAAATAAACAATCTCTAAAGTGCCTTTTGTTTCATACCTTATACCTATTTGATCGATTCCATGTATAAGAATCAAATGCCTAATGTTTATTAGAAGTGTTTAAAATTTGTTAGATTAAAATTTTCATCTATTTTCAAAGTCTAGATTTTGACATCATTTGGCCAAGATTCCTAGCACATGCCTTATTTGAGCTTAGCTTTTGATGCCACATTTGGCCAAAAGACCTAGAAACTTTTAATTTCCTAGATTAGACTAATTTGAAACACTTTGACCTTAGTGTTTGACATTTTTATTTTTTATTCATTTACTTAATCTTTTTGTGTGAGACGTGTAATGTTAGACACTTAACGTTAGCTTGTATTATCATAAATATTTGCATAAACTTTTTGATCTTTTTGACGAATCTAGACTAAGTTTGAACATCATCTTTTTAGACATTGTCCTTTTAAAGTTTGTATAACTCTCTTCCCTTTCTATCACAAAGCATTGACTATATATCCCAACATGTATTCCTACACTTGTAGTGGACCCATGTACAATCCAGGGATTAGTAATGTGGTTATGCAAGAAGAAATGATGCAAGACTGCTACGCAGATTATATTGCTTATGAGATGGATCTTTATTCCTCTTATAATACTCAATTAGGGGCACAAATCCAAGATCCATTGGCTAACTATTTATTTAATACACCACCTTATTCAAAATAAGACTAAGAACAAACTACACAATACCTAGATACAATACTCATAGTTGATGAACTAGTTCCTCAATAGTCATGCTCTACTAATATGCCTTCCACATATGATCAATATTTGTTTGAGCATCATTTTTTGGAGAAAAAAGATGATATTTTGGTTTCATCCATAGAGGTAGGGGCTAATTTTCTAGTATACTTCCTTCATGAGAATTTACCAAGCCTTGTCAAAAAGCCCCACAACATAATTTATGATCAATAGGCTTCTTCTATCAATCCTTTAGCTCTAGTCTGAAAAAAATATCAGGACCCTAATATGCCTAATAAATGAAAAATCCTCATGGACTAACACTTTAACCAAATGTAGATAGCATATCAAACCTACCTAAATCTAGCATGTAATTTTAATCAAATGACCATGATGAGCAAACCTCTTATTGACTTAGTTCCTTTAATGAGAGTTTTGATAGAGTTAACTGGTTAATACAATTAAAGTTTAGACTCATTCATTTAAAACACTTTGATATAAAACTTACTACATATGCCCATTATTGAAGAAGTGTCCTTCTACTTCTATGCAGAATAATGAGCAAAATATAGTGGATAATGTGCAAACAATGTCCAATCCAAATCAAAGTGGTACTAACACATAAACAACTAGTCAAAAATATGTTCCTATAGTTAATACCATGATTGGAACATCATATTAAAGAGTATGATTTTTTGCATCCAAACCTCAACCAGCTACTTCATCAAATGTGCAACCAATAGGATTAGGTAGTCAACCAACAACCAATGTTGAATCTCAATAACTTAATGTGATGAATCCTACTCCTCCTCAACAAGCAATGAGTAGTATTCCATAATAGTAGGCATAATATAGTGTACCAACACAATAGAGTTTGAATATATTTCCACCTCAATAAGGGTAAACTAATGTTCCACCTCATCAAGTAGTGGCAAATATACCTCCTCAGTCATAGACTAGTGTACCAATCCAAAACCAAATGATGACTAGCCAATAATGTGTAAATATTAGTCAGTGATAGATGTCAAATATTCAACATGATTTCACTTCCAAATAAGGATTCATGCAATAAGGAGGCTCCCATGTTTCTCAAGTACCTACTAGAAAACAATCGATTCAAAATATGACACAAATTTAGAGACAAGGTCTTGGTCCACAAGTTCCCACTCAATAACAAGGTTCGATTAGTTGGCAGCATGTCCCTTTTCAACCATATCAAGAAAAGTATAGTTATATCCCTCCATTCCATCCATAAAATCCTCCAAATAAAACCTTCATAGCTAACCCAAACTAAAATATCACATAACCAAATATGTAATTGCAAGCACATCATAATTCACATATGCATATTCTTGGTCCATTTCCAAACCAAACCAATATAATCCAACAAATATATCCATCATACCCTAATCAAAGTGTCCCACTTGTGACCTCCTAACCATCTACCCAAACCAATATTCTCCCTCAAACCAATGTTCCTTCTAGTTTCCTATCCCAAGAATTACAACAGATGAAGGATGCAATTGTTTCCATTCAAGATAGGAAATAGACTAAAAAGTTTAAGTTGAATGAGGTGTGTTCTTATACATTCAACATGGAGTGCTTGTAGATACCATTTCCTTCAAGATAAGACCCATCAAAATTTGATAAATACAAAGGTAAAGGTGACCCTAAGGCCCATTTAATCAAGTTCTTTATTTCATGTCAACTAGTGGCATATAGCGATATATACCTTTTATTGTTATTTTCAAGGAGCTTGGCTAGACAAGCCTTGGAGTGGTTTTTAAATTTACCCAAGAATATATTAATATATTTTGATGATCTTTCTGATAAGTTTGTGCAGTACTTTTCCTATAATATCAAACATGAGATTTCATTGGTTGACTTAACACAAATAAAACAAAAGGATGGTGAGAGTTTTTTAAGTTATCTACAATAATGGAGAACCCTTGTAAGTTGATTCACCCATAGTTTACCAGATAAACAATTAGCTACTATGTTTACTAAAAATTTGCATAGTGAGATAGCTTATCATCTAGAACTACAATGTGTACATACTTTCAAGGAGATCATCGACAAAGGATTGTTGATTGAGTGAGACCTTATTAATAAAGGGATCATCAAGCTTACATCAACCAATAAAAATTAAAGTACCAATTAGGGAAGTGGCCAAAACTAGCATCCAATCCAAGTGCAAGCATCATAACCAACACAAGCCAATAACCAAGATAGACCAAAGCAATTCAACCATAATAATAATGTTGTGGGTAATGGAGTAACCAAGTCATGTCATGTCTAAATAGTGAAAACATCATATACACCACATTTTTAGCTTACTTATACCCAAAAACCTCTCCAACCAACACCACAAGCACAACATCCAAGACCTACACAACAAATGTAGTAACTTTTACCATTACAAACCCCTAATCTAAGGAGAACTATGCCTATACATCATGTATTTAGTGACTAGGAGATCCTATTAAATCTATATTTTACAAACTTTCCACTACTAATCTGATTAGTTGGCCTATACCAAAGTATTATCCACAAGGTATTCCTTATCATGATTGGTACCATGAAAATGACTTCTATGAATATCATCGGGTCAATAGGCATAATCTATGAAGATGTGTGCAAATCAAGGATTTGATTGAGAATATGTTGGAGAATAGGGAGATAACATTGGAAAATGGTGCTTCCACCTCTAATTAAACTCTT
Organism: Torreya grandis; assembly: GCA_037957365.1. NCBI lineage: Eukaryota > Viridiplantae > Streptophyta > Pinopsida > Cupressales > Taxaceae > Torreya > Torreya grandis. Next base: position 2,775,658 of record JARHVA010001312.1, read on the forward strand.
AGGATTTATCAAAACCCCTTTCCCCAACATAACATATAGTAGCACATAACAATCAATAACAAAAATTCTGGCCAGTGCAACAATAAAATCAATAGTATCAAAATCAAAGGCCAAACCAATAGAATCAACAACAAAACCCATAATGATAGAACAATAGATAAAACTAAGGTCAGAATGGTAACAACCAATAAATCTACTATATAGTTATACATGACTACAATAGGGTTATAGGTCATATTGCAGTAGGCAGCATTAATAACATCTCCATTAATCCTAAACCAAGCACTAATAAATCTAGACCCTTGATAAATAATACCACTCAACCAAATTACATGGATAATCCTTCTTTGACCTAAGACTGCAAACCAATAAATTGGGACTCTCACTTTTGGACCATATACCAATAACTCACCCTTTCCACATGACCACATATAAGTACACTAGCAATTGAGACTTGTCATATCTGGTCCCACAACATTCCCAACATTTATTAGAAATTATAGTTTAGCATCTAATCTAAATTATGAAATCATAACTCAAAGGTCAAATATTACTATCCCAAGTCCAAAACCATCTATCACTTTTTGTGTTATCCAACCAACCATTCAGCTTCACAATAAACCATTCACCATTGACCAAGACAAGAAGTTTGATATTGCGAAATAATTATAGAAGATACCAGCATAAATTTCTATTTTAGATTTCTTGTGAATATCAACAATCCACAAGAACATTTTTAATGAGTTTTTAACCCAATCCATTATTTTTAGTGACATATCCCCTGATAAATTTCAAGCCTTGGTTGGACACCTAGCTCCAGCCCAACAAGTCACATTCAACCAAAGTGATATGTCTTCCCTTGGCCCACTCCATAATAATCCATTATATATAGAAGTTTATATAAAGTGGCATAAAGTGAAGTGTGTCCTTATAAACAATGGATCAGGCCTCAACATAGTGTCTCTAAATCTCATCAAGCTTCTTGGGTACACAATGGTAGATCTCTAGCCAAAAATAATAACTATCAAAGCCTATGATAATCATGAAAGAGAATCAAAAGGCACCATTAGCTTACCAGTAATCATTGGGCCTTTAACCCATGATACACTTTTTCATGTGATTGATCTTGAGTTGTCATATAATATTCTTCTAGGTGGGCCTTAGTTACATGAGATTCGTGTATCCCCATCAATGTTGCACTAGTGTATCAAGTTCTCCCACTCAGGGATGGAAGTGAATATTCCAGGAGATTTACACCCATATGAACACTGCAAACATATTGAGGTTAAGTTTTAAAGCTATAATTAAAAATATGGAATGAATACAAGTTCCAAGTAAGATAAAGGAAAGGCCATACTCATTGATCCTCCATAAGATAATTGCATAGATCATAATACCTTAGATTCCCTTTCCCACATGCCACCTCCTGAAGCTTCCAATCATTTCACCATTTTAGATAATGGCCCAAGGAGTATGTGACCCATGATACCTTCCATATTTCCAATATTCCTCATAATACAAAGACCTTTGGGTGACCTAAAAATACCCCACACATGCATTGATAACAAAATAATAAAGATAAGGGACTTATCATGTCTGTACCAGCATCTAGCCTAGAATCAAACCCTCTTTAAGAGGATGAATTATGGTTGTACAATGATAACCGAGATAATTTTTATTAAAGTACAAAGTATCCTATTCCTAATAGGATCATAGAGCATCAAAATTATGAAAGAAGAGGCCTTAAACTGAATCAACAAGGAACCATTGAGCCAATTTCCATGACTAAGTACACAAAACCTTATGAATTTAGATTTAAACCACCTGGGGGTGACCCCACATATCTTATTCGAGTTCCATCACTAGTGGCTAGTGATGATGATGTTGACAATAAAGTAGAGTCTGATCATAGACTCACTTTTGATGACTTAGCTAAGACTAACCTATTTGATAATAATACTATATGTACTCTAACCCCAATCATTTATCATAACTCATTGCCATTATATTATCCCCAACTGATAGATTGGGACCAAAAAGAATCCAATTTGTTGATTAATGAGTTTTAAAATGATGAGACATTCTGTGAATTTTTAGGCATTAGAGATAACATTTTGTTGGGAGATCATAAATTAGGATTCTCAATTACATTGGATCCTAAAGCCTATTTTAGAGAGTGGGTGAACACCCTTATCCAAAAACAAATAAATAAAAAATTGAGGTCCCCAAGTGAAAACTTATTTGAGGCACTTTCTAACCAAGGAAAAATTAAAGATAAAGGCCAGTCTAGTGGAAAAAACCTATTTCAAGCATCATTAGATGAGGGTGTTCATTCTTCTTTGAATATAGACTAGGAAACCACCAATGATGAACTTGCCTATGGATCTAAGTTTAGTTTTGTACAAAAACAAGTATTTCATCAAATTATTCAATAAAATTTGAATATTTTTGTTACATGGCTAGATCTCTCATTGGGGGACTCAGATTCATCATGCCTAAGAGACATTGAAGAGCAAATCCTAATAGAGGACCCTGATATAGTCCAATAGTTCAAGTCTTTGCCTACTATCTTAGAAGATGGTTCAACCCTTGTAGTTGAAGATATATTATAGGTAAACATCAAGACTCTATTGGACCTAAAATGGATAAAATTAGGTGCATCCCTCACTAAGGAGCATCGTGAAGTCTTTACAACTCTATTGAGAGAATTTATAGATATCTTTGCGTGGGCTTATTTTGACATGCCAAGTTTAGACCTCACCTTAGTTCTGCACCACCTTGTGGTCAATCTTGATGCCAAACTAATGAAATAAAAGATGCATAAGATGCATCCTTACATTTCTATCTTGGTAAAGAAAGATTTGGAAAAACTCTTAAAAGCAAGATGTATCTGGTCCATTGACTACTCAAAATGGATATCTAATGTTGTACTTTTTAGAATTTTTTTGAAGGAATCATAATCTATACTAATTTTTGAGACATAAACAAAGTTTATCCTAAGGATAACTTTCTATTACCTAATATTGACATGATCATCAACTTCACATTAGATTATGAAATACTTTCACTCATGGATGGCTTTTTAGGATACAACCATATCAGAATAGCACCAAAAGACTAACATAAAAGTGTTCACCACTCTATGGGGAACATTTTTTTATCAAGTAATGTCATTTGGTCTTAAAAATGTTAGAGATACATATCAAAGTTCCATGACTATCATATTCTATGATATGATGCATGATATTTTTGAAGACCATGTCAATGACATATTAGAAAAATCCAAAACTAGGGTTGACCATCCAACAATGCTATGTAGGATATTTAAAAGATTATAGGAGTATAAAGTTAGACTCAATCTAAATAAATGTGTGTTTGGAGTAACCTTAGGAAATTCACTTGGCTTCATTATGTCTCATAGGGGCATTAAAGTCGATTTGGCCAAAGTCCATGCTATAATCGAGATGCCACCACCAACTAATTTGAAGCAACTCTGTAGTTTACAGGGTAAGAACTAGTTAATCTGATGCTTCATCTCTTAGTTAGAAAAAAAGTGTCATCCATTTACACATATTCTAAATAAGGGAGTTGCATTTGACTGAGATGACCACTACCAAACAACTTTTCAATAACTCAAGGACTATCTAGTTAATCCACCTATTTTATTACATCCTATGCTAGGAAGGTTGTTCTTATTGTATCTATTAGCTACTGATAATGCCTTAGGAACATTTTTGGCTCAACATGATAACAATGGAAAAGATTATGTAGTATAATACTTAAGTCATACCTTGGTCATATAGGAACACAACTATACACCTATTGAAAAAGCTTGTCTAGCCATGGTCTTCATAACTCAGAAACTGTGCCATTAAATGTTGAACAATAAGACCATGGTCATTTCAAAAGTAGATCCACTCAAGTATCTACTATTTAAAATAATTTTACAAGGTATAATGGCCAAATGGATCATGCTTCTTAGTGAGTTTGACATAGATTTTGTTAATCAGAAGGTAATCAAAGGGCAGGGCCTTATAGATCAATTTATTGAAGCACCCCTTGTAGACACAAAGCCACTCACATTTCATTTTATTTATGAATCCATAATAAATATCATTTATATACCTCTTAGGGAGTACCACTAGAAGCTATATTTTGATGGTTCATTTACTGCACATAGATTAGGGGTAGGTCTTTTATTTATTACACCATAAGGGGATCTAATCCCTAAATTATTCAGAATCAATTATCCTTGTACAAAAAACATGGCTAAGTATGAAGCACTTATCATAGGACTTTAACAAATAGTACAATGGAATATATCTCATTTAAAGGTTCATGGTGATTCTTAATTAATCATCAATCAGGTCACATAACATTTTTAGACCAAAGATGATAATTGGTTTCATATAAGGCTATGGTCGATACCCTAAAATAGCAATTGTAAATATCCAATTTGAGAATATACCAAGGGCTAGTAATAGAACTATATATGTCATGGCTACTATCATCTCTCTGATTCAACAAATAGACAAAGCTAGAGAATATTAGTTCCTTGTTGAGAATTTATTCACACCAACTCATAAACCTTCAATCATTATAATGATTTGTGATATTGTTGGTCCTAATTCTATCTATTACTCAGACCTTTATAAATACTTTCATGACCAAGTTATACCACCTAACCTATCTTTAAAACAAACCAAAGCCTTTATTCATCATTCCACTTGTTATACTCTATGTAGATCTACCCTTTATCACCACAATTTTGATGAAACTCTACTTCATTATTTAACTTTGGTAGAGTCTACACTAGTGTTAATAGAAGTTCATGAAGGAGTATGTGGATCTCATTCTATAAGGGTAGTCCTATCCAAAAATATCTTGTGTACTAGTTATTATTGGATCATGATGGATGTAGATGTAGTTTCATATGTAAAGAAGTGTGACAAATGTCAATGGCATGCTAATCTGATTCATGCTCCAACACAAACTCTAAAATTGATGTTGACACCATGGACATTTACTACATGGGGACTTAACCTCATTGAGAATATCAACCCCACTTCATCTGATGGCCATAAACATATCCTTACCACCACTGAGTATTTTACTAAGTAGGTTGAAGTTATACCCCTCACTTAAATGACTAAAAAGCAAATTTCCAAATTTATCTTCAACCATCTCATTTTCCACTTCGATATCCCCTATGACATTATATCTGACAATGGAATATCATTCAAGAGGAAGGATGTAGACTAGTTATGTACCAAATATAACATCACACAACATTTTTCTATAACATATTACCCTCAAGGTAATGGCCAGGCTAAAGCATCGAACAAAAACATTATCAATATTTTCAAAAATATTGTCAATGATACCAGTCATGATTAACACCTACATATACTCCTTGCCCTTTAGGCATACCTTAATAATCATCATACTCTTACAGAAGCCACTCCATACTTGTTTATGGTATTTAAGTCATCCTTTCCATTGAGGCTGAATTACCTTCATTATGCATATATTTCAAACATGTCCTAGATGATCATGACTATTGAGTACCTCACCTGTAAGAGGTAGACCTAATTGATGAAAAATTCATAACTATTCTCAACAATATTTAGGCATACTACAACTGACTCAAAGGCCACTTCAATTGATGTGTCAAATATAGAAAATTTGAACTTGGTGATCTTATTCTTAAAGAAAACCAAAAGAATACCATGGTTGAGAAGAAGCATAAAGATAAATTCAAACCAAACTAGATAGGGCCTTTCATCATTACTATAGATTATGGATTATGGGCATACATGCTTTCCACACAAAATGGAGATGAACTTCTTGAGCAATGAATATTATTCACCTCAAGTGGTACTATGATTGAGCACTAAGGTGCATTATTTGTAAAGACCATTTCAGTGGTGTCATTTTATCACTATTCTTCTTTGTAAAAATATCATTCTTATCCATCCTATTGTCCTTATCCATTTTACCATTTCATTCTATTGACCAAATGTGTTCTAAAGCCTAGCCTATTTGACCTTGGTTTTTGTCATTCATTACACATTTTTAGCACCAAGGAATTTGATTAGTTTCATCAATTGTTTCAAGTACTTTAGATAGAGATCATATTTTAGAGTAGTATAATAGAAGTTTTGGTAGTTATATCCTTAATTTTTTATTCCTTTCTTATCATCAATATTTATACCAATTATAACCACCTTTGGGAAAATTATTACTATTGATCTATGATGTTGTGTCCTAGTTATAGCCACCTATGGGAAAACTAGGAGAAACATTTATTTATTAAGTCTTGGCATACCAACTTGCCACTTCTTATGAAATACTATGCCTTTTTACCACCTATGCTTATTTAGTTTCAATTGACTGCTACACTAGTTGAATTATTCCATTGTAATGAAGAACAATAGTGACTTGAGGTCCTACTCTAGGACTATGTAGGTAGTGCTTGATACTTGTTGAGGTTAGCTCAGTCACCCCCTTGCCATGCTCTCACTATTTTGTGAGTAACCTAAGTTTGAATTCCCTCTCCATTTTTGTGATCAACCTAAGTTTGAATGCTCTCATCATTTTTTGAGCTTAAACTATTTAGTGTCTCATCATTCTTGATCAAGTTGAGATACTTCAAAAAATTCCAAAAGCATTTATAAAATTGTTAAAAAATCAAAAACACTTGACCACTTCTTTGCCTTAAGTATTTTTGGAACCCTTACTAAGTTGTAAGTAAACCACTTATCACTTAGTTTTCCCATATTTTTTGGCCTTTTCTCTCATGCACTTGCCATTTTGCAAGACCATTCCTCTTCTTCTATCATATCCGTTCTATTTGTTTTCATCAGTTATCACATTCTTTCTATTCCCTAGGAGAATTACATTTGTTCTAAAGTTTTTTATTAGATATTACATTCATGGAACTATGTAGGTAGCATCCACTTGCCTAGTGCGTATAGAGATAGTTCAGCCACCCCCTTCCTTTTCTTCTATTCCCCTATTTTGTTCATTTATTAAGTTTTCACCTAGTTTCTAAATGAAATATTCATATGGTTTCTATTACATTGTTTGTTTGTTTGTCTCTACTTATTTTGTTTGTTTGTCTACCTATTTATTTACTTTCAGCACTATTGTCGTGATTCGGTTTATGTGTGTTCATTAGGTGGTTCTTTGCTCACACTTATACTCAAATCCATCCATATTCATATGTTTACATTTTCATCATGGTTTTTATCATTGGTTCATTTTTTTCTATTGAGTATTGGATTATAGGGGTCAGTCCTCATGTATATTTCAGCCATGTCCTCATGATGTTATACCATGATGCCTATCGACACGTACTACAACAAACTTCAGCTTCAAGAAGTCTATTCAATAATGGTGGCATCAACATCTCTTTAGCACCAACATCTCAATGAAATACCAATCATATACCAAATAGAGTAATTAACCATAAAATAATTTAAACATTTATTAGTTCGAATGAGCATCTCCCTATTAGTAGGTTATTCCAATTCATCATTACCCTCTATGTTAAGTTATCATCATCCTCAACCAAGTTTATCATGTTTTCCATAATCAAGGACTAATGATTATAATCACCTATGGGAAAATCATTATACACCGTCCTACCTACATTTCTCAATGATTATAACCACTTTTGGGTAAATCATTGTGTTCTCACCATTTTACTTTTTTGCCCATACAAGGGCACATTGTTATCTTGTTTGTCTATCTTAACTGGGGTAGCTCCATCTTCTCAATGATTATAATCGCCTTTGGGAAAATCATTGTGTTATCATACCACATTATCACTATTAGGGTACAATGATTATAACTACCTTTGGGTAAACCATTGTACACTATCCCACTTGCATTCTCAATCATTTTGACTACTTTTTTAAAATCATTTTATTTTCACCCCATCATCTTTCCTTTCTTTAGTCCCTTCATTTTGCTTCTTATCAAGGGATCATTTATCGACCTACTTGTGCCAACCATTCCCTCAAGGGGGAATTATACAGTTAGTTTATCATCATTATAGTTGTAGGCACATAGGACCTTTTCATTCTTTGAGAAGATGTTACTATGCTTATAACCTATAATGCTTTCTCAAATAGGGGCAAATTATAGACACCTAAATTTGGCCACCAATGACCTCCAACTAGGGTTTTGACCAATTTCTACCAAAGTCTAAAATTTGGCCTAAAAACACTAAAACACATTAAATGAGTTGAAATTGACATATTCAAGCAATTTTGGCTAAGGTAACACTAAATTGTGTAATTCAATTTATGGGATACCTAACTTGATCATATTATTTCAAGTCAAAATGCCAATTTGTACCTAAGTACTATGGATTGCTCTTTTCTATCAAATTTATTATACGAGATGCATGCCTTTTTTATTTCATGTTGGCAACGTCTTAAATGGGATAATGGATCCAATGTATCTGAAATTGATTTCCAATTCTAATCTAGTCAAATTTTGGACCAATAATAAGACATTATGATCAATTTGAGTAATTTGTGCACAAAATGCTTAATCATGATTAAGAGATAATTAATCCAAATCAAGGCCTAATTAATAATTTCATGGAAATTTATTAAAAACTTATTTTTAGAAATGAATATTGAATATTTGCATCATCAGGTGGACTTATTTCTTGGGAAGACATCCCTAGGCCATAAATGCCATAAATATCAAGATTCATGCCTCCCATGGCTCATCAATGCCCTACATGCCTCTTAAGTGCTCCTTTATCTCAAATATTGATGATCCTATTTATGGATTTTAATTACATAATTGGATTAATCCTTATCCACATCTCAATCTTGAGATGGATGGTTCAGGTTGATTCTATCCATTTTTTAAACTATATAAATAGAGAGGCCATGAACATCATTTCTAAGCTTAATTTGTGCAAAGTTACCATGTAAAATTGATTCCAAGAGATCTCACATGTCAAATTTATGATGCCAAAATATTAATCCAAGCCAAGCCAAAGCCACAAGATGCCAAGGAGAAGAGGAGATAGCCAAGCCTCCTTTGATGAAGACTTCATGAGCACAAGCCAAGTAAGCCACTACAACAAGCATTTGGAGCACTTAAGGAATGTGAAATATTCTAGTTTTTCTTTACTTTTTAGATGTGCTTTTCATTTTTTTTTGTTATTAAGCTCACCCTAGTAAATAAGCCTAGAGATGTATGCTAATTAGTATGTTTTTATCAATTTGTTTGCATTTTTGGACTAACACAATACTAATCACCTCTCTTGAGTCAAATTCCTAGTTCACATTAATTATTTGGACATAAATTTATTATTATGAGCATAGAATATTACACCAAGTGGTCTAAGGTAGTTTCAACCAAAAGAAACACTATCAAATTCATCAAGTTCTTTGAGAACACCATAACCACCCATTTTAGGGTCCTTATTTCTTTAGTATGTGATAATGGTCTAGCCTTTCAATCTGTAGAGTTTATAGAGTGGGCCTATGATAATGGGATCATGTTGAATTTATCATACAATCACTACCCTCAAGAGAATGGATTGGTGGATTCCACTAAAAATAATTTAATTGATGCCATTAAGAAATAAATTGAAGACAAACCCAAGGAATAACACTCATTACTAAAGTGTGCCCTATGGGTAAATTGCACTAGGTATAAATAAGCCCTCAAAGGCTCTTATTTATTTCTAGTTTATGTATTGGATCCCATCATGCCAATCATGCTTAGGATTAAGACTTATAAATTCATGTAATAATTCATGGGACTAGATGACAAGGTTAATTCCAAATTCCCTGACCTAATTCAGTTAGAGGAATCCTAGGATGAAACTCTATTTAGATTCAGTAAACACCAAGATACAATCAAAAGGTGGTTTGATAAGAGGGAAAGGATCAAGACATTCTAAATATCTAACCTAGTCATAATGTGGGATAAGTATCACAAAAATAAAGGCCAACATTAAAAATTCAATCCCCTCTGGATTGTCCCATACCAAATAGTCAAAATACTAGGCTAGAATTCTTTCCATCTCAAGGATCTTGAGGGAAATGAGCTACCAATTCTAGTAAATAGGTAGTTATTGAAGCACTCATTCTTAATTGTCCCTTCTAATTTGGTTTTAAATTAGTTCGAGTAGAGGTGGTAATGTATCTATTAGATAGATTTACTTTCTTTGTGTATTTGCTTTTATTGTGTGTTTGTTTTCATTGTGTGCTTTTTTTTTTTGCCCATCTAAATCTATATTTAGTTTATGATGTTCCTATGCCAACTAGCCCTTATTAATAACTCCTCCAAGTGATGGTTGAATCTTGAAAGGATTGTTGAGAATCAACAAGACCCAAGTTAAAACCTTTGATCTAAGTAATTCTAGGATGATAATTGAAACTTTTGACATTTAAGATTTGAGAGGTCAATGATTCTAAGATAAATAGTGTATTTTAGAAACTATAACATCTAAATAGAACCACCTATATGCACTTAAAATAATTTCTCAAGAAAATACTAGATTATTTGACCTAATCTAAGACTAGATAGATATTCATAACTTCCTCATCATCCATTCACTCATGGATTGGTCCCAAACCATTAATGGAAAAGTTTAATAAATGATAATATTTTCAAGAGGAAGCTTGAAAAGAAATAAATACGGCATTCAAAATTTAAATTTTGGGTCTACCTTGAAATGGATATATAGGAAATCTCCACCATAAGATTTTCAGCCTAGTTAGTAGTGGTTCAAGGCCATAAAAAATATCAAAGGTATCTATGTTAGGGTTATGAATGCTTGTATAGTAGTAGAGGAATGCCCCAACCATTTCCCCTCTAAGCCATCAAGTCATCAGTTCCCCAAATGAAGGCTAATAACCAATGCAGTCTTTACTTGTTAAATAAAATCCAATATTAAATGGAAATGAAAATCACTTATTACACACACACTGGTGGATATGTATAAGGTGAAATATTAGTATGCCACTTATTTTTGAAAGACTTTAGTGCCTCATATTTTCTATTGTGAATAAATATCCCTCATACAATCTCTATGTCGAGTAAGGAAAGGAGAATAAACTAGTCAAGTTCTATGTGTTTGTCATCACTTTTCCCACATAAGTCACCATTTTTTGTGTCCAACATGCCCCCTTTTCATTAAAATGGGAGAACCCTCTAAAAAATATCATGAAATAGAGCTTTAGGATACTTTACTTTCTCTTTTAAATTTTACTTGCTTGAATCTTTGAAATATATGTTGCCCTGATTTCCCCGAGCAACAACAAGCCTAATTTATTTATGACTAAGGAATGATTGTTATTTTTATAAATCATGACACTAAAATTTTAGGTTAATTTTAAATAGATTTCCTATAGTTTATTTCCTTTCTGGAGAAACAGACTCATCACCCTTCATGGTAAATTTAAGTCTTAGTAAGGAATGATTAAGTATTAAACAAATTGTGTATCTTTAATTTCTTAGTCTTTTTATTGTGATTTTGTAGAAGGGAGAGCCTGGTCAAATGAGAAGGTGCCACATTGATAAGGTTTTAAAATGGCTAGTCCTTGAACTTGTTATAGATGTTAGAGCCTAATAGAGCATGGTTGAATGAGAAGGTACCACATCACTAAAGTATCAAAATGGCTAGTCTTTAGACCTGTCAGAGATGTCAGAACTTGGCTAAATGAGAAAGTGCCACATCACCAACGTGTCATAATGGAAATTCCATTGACTTGTCATAAATTTTAGAGCCTAGGAGAGCTTGGTCAAATGAGAAGGTCCCACATTGTTTAGGTGTCAAAATGGCCAGTCCCAAAACCTATCAAAGATGTCAAAGTCTAAAAGAGATCAGTTAAATGAAAAGATGACACAACACCAAGGTGTTAGAATAGCCAGTCCCTAGACATGTCAGAGATGTTAAATCCTAGGAGAGACTAACTGATTGAGAAGGCACCACATCACTAAGGTATCAAATGATCAATCCGCAAACCTGTCAAAGATGTTAGAGCTTGAGAAAGCCTGATCAAATTATAAGGTGCTATATTTCCCAAGTGTTAGAGTGGTTAATCCTTAGACCTATCAAATATGTTAGATATTAGGATAGCTTAACCAAATGAGAAGGTGCCATGTCATCCAGGTGTTATAGTGGCTAGTCCTTAAACTTTTCAAATATGTTAGATCCTGATAGAGATTGGTTGAATGAGAAGGCACCATGTCATTAAGTAGCGGATGAATAAGTAGCCACTTGAGGCCCTAAAAAGGTTAAAATAAGTTATGGGTGAAGCTTAAAAACCAATCAAAATTTGCCACATGTCCTTAGGTGACACATCACCCTTCCTAAAGGAATTATGCAGAGTATGAAGTTGTGCCTAGGTGTTGACCATTAGTAGGAGGACCAATGAGTATATGTTATGTGTTAGAAAGAGTGAAATGATATCTCAAGTGTAAGAGGGTTATGAAACCTATCTTAAAAATATATATCATGAGGATATTTTAAATCATTTTGTTTAATGTTTATAAATTTGTCCTCCAAGGTCTTTATAACTTGAAGGAGTGTTTGAACTATAAATCTAGTGGGATTTAGATTAGTAATTTGAGTAGTCACCAAAGGGTATATAAAAATGTTTTGAGTAGTAATAGGAATTAAAACTAATATTTATGTTTAAATAATTGGTAATTCTATGATAGATGTATCAATAGTAGTTTCAAGAAACAAAGTTTTAAACACATAACTCATACACCCACTAGATTTAGGTGGATTGATGGGTGTGATCTCAGCAATAGTACCTTCTAAGGATTCACCATCATTAGGTGAGGTAGCCATAGTTTTAATTTGTTTACTTATTTCATTTATGGTAACATAAAATAATTTATCCATTAAGCACTTGTTATTATCGACATTTTCCACTGCTTCACAAATGAAAAAAAGAATTAAAATTTACAACAAAGTCAAACAATCAAGAAAAAAATAAAAAATTCATAATTGACCTAGGGTTTGATGTTCAACTATTAGGCTCACTAAATGTTTAACCTAAAATGGATGTAGGAATCCTAACTTGGTGTTAATAGGGTTAAGAATATAGAAATGACAATACACAAGGGTGATAATCAGATCTATGATAGGTCAATTAGATTTTAAACTCATATATAAACATTCATTGAATTTATTATGCTGAGAATAGGTTAAATATATAAATTAAAATTACTCTATGTATGAAAATGAAAAAGAAGTAGTGTACTTAGTTGGTTTTGATTCTAACAAAGTGCTAGACCTAGAATAGGTATAAATCAAGCTAGAAGGATATTTTGGAATAGTCATCATATTTTGAATCTGGCACTTCTAAAGATATGGACACTAGTGTTAGCATGAGATGGTTACATTTATACTAGTGTTTAGGTTTGATGTAAATATATTATATGGAATACCTACTAGAAAAAGATGCAACCACCTAGATGTTTCTGGGTTTGTCTTCAACTTTACTCTGGTGCATTCATATCTAGGTCATGGACTATCACTCCTCATGAATTTTACAAAAACTTAGGTATTCATCTTCATTTTAACCTTGGGGAAAAATGGGTTAGTGGGCACATGATGTCGATCTAACCCCAAATACCCTTCAATTAGTGAGCATTACCTACATAGACAATACTCCAAAGAGGGCCTCATATTAATGTAGTTCTCTCCTATGTGTTGGCTTGTGTGTGAATCATGTAATATGTGTAAACAAAGTACAATAGTGACCTAGCTTAAAATGTGGAAAATCAGGCTCTTAGGCTACTCCTTTAGCACTTCAGACCTATTGATGTATTGTACCTATGTCTAGTATGTAAATAGGGAAGCTTTTTTCAATTGAATTATTTATAGAGTACCTTTGATAAGTTTATTTGGTCTCTTTGGTATTTTTCTAGGTATGTGGTAGATGAGGAATGAATGAGGGTTCATCTTGTATTTATATCAATCCCTTTGGATAAGTACATTACATTAAATCACTTAGGCTAACCATTAAGATATGTTTTATTTAAAAAATAGATGACTTTAGGGCACTAAACACTTGTGTCGGGTCATGACACTTACATCGGGTCAAGATACCAATGTCATCGCTAGTGTCTATCCAAGATTTTAGTGTCTAGGGAGTAGGAATGTAGGTATAGGATCAAAAATTGCAAATATAGAATATAAGTACATTTTAAGTATTTTTGGAAAGATAGAAGGCCTGGGTCATCAACATAATACTAGTTGGACTAAGATATATAGGCCAAGGCACACAAGATAGAGTAGATATGAGGATTACAAAAGTGGGAAAGGCCCAAAATTGAGAGGCAACCAAGGTTTGAGTTTTCCAAGTGTACAATACTGAGGTGATATATAATCCATAAATACCATTTATAGTGTAACCCTTAAGGCAATATAAATTCAAAAATTATAATTCACCATTAAGGTAACCTAAAGCCAGATAACATAAGTCAACCTTAAGGTAATCTAAAGTTGGATAGTTTAAGGTAATTTAAAGGAGACAAAAAAATTTACTATTTCAAATGAGCTTAAGTCTAAAATAATAAGGCTCTTTAATGTCACACTTTAGGTATGTGTTTGAAGGCCCCATATATTAGGATTTTAAGATGTTAATATATTGTGATAGTGTTGTAGACACTTTTGGTTAACATAATTTGTTGTGTTTTTAGTTATTTTTTCTTTGAATGCAATATTTCTTTTTTCACTTATTTTTTGCAAAAAATTTAATGTATGCATATTTCATCCTTAAAGTAATCTAAAGTTGGACATTATAAATCAGTATTAAGTTGACTTAAATTAAGAGAACATAAGTCACCCTTAAGGTGATATAAAGTCTGATAGTTTAAGGTAATTTGAGGGAAACCTAAATTTGGACTATTTTGGGTGAGTTAATTTCTAAAATAATAAGTCAGTTTAATGTCACCCTTTGGGTGTATGTTTAAAGACCCCATAAATTTGAGCATAATAAGGAATTAAAATGTTACTCTTAAGGTGACTATTTAAAAGATCCTTAATGTTGACTTAAATTCACACAACGTTAAGGTGCCTAAGAATGCCTTTAACTTGAATTTTGTGTTTAAAATTTCAATAAAAAATCATGGTGACACTAAGATACCTTAAGGTCCAACACTAAAAGTAACTTAAATCAGTCAATTTTTTGTTGTGTTAATTTTTTATAATGTTAATTTTAAAAACTCAATTAATTCCTTTAAAAACCAAAACAAAACTATAATATAAAAATTTTATGTGGTTTTTTTTTATAGTAAATAGGTCCAAAATATTTATAAATGGGTAAGTAGGGAAGCACCATTTATTTTTCCTTTATATTGTAATAGTTGTTAGTATTTAACATGCACTATTATCCAATAATCCCATGAATACTCGATGCCAAAAATAACCTTCTATAAATTATCAAATTAATTTACACTAAAAATAAATAGAAATTAATTTAAAAAATAGAAAATAATTATATTAAGATAAAGAAAACTTTCTACTATAATGTAACAATCCAAATTGCATAAAGAAAACTTTCTACTACAATGTAACAATCCAAATTGAGACTTGTTAAGCATGTTCATGACTTAAAAGGCTTAATCATAACATAGAAAATTGTGATCACATACTTGAGAGGAAGTATGTAAACATAGTTTAATGATGTTTACACGAGTTATTAGTTTTATCATATACTAGCCCAAATTTAGTTTACTTAAATTATGATGACAACTGTAAATGATTAAATCTATATTTATATGTTAAGCTAATATTTTACACTTGAAAAATATCACTTAAGTATATACCCTTCAGTTCTTGGCCTTCTTTGTCTCCAAAAGTCTCATGTTCACCATCTCACTAGGCCTAAATGTTTATCTTGTAGTTCATCCCTATTATTTTGACTACCTAGATCACATGTATCCCACTGTATGTTTAAACTCTAATATATATCCTTCACTATAATTTACATATCTCAAACAACCTTCTATGTTACTATATATTTGCATTCATATGTGGATAGTAGCATTGATGCTATTATCCATTACCCAACACAAGTGTTTATGCCTTCTATACACTAAACTTTAAAAATCTTTCAATACATAAGAGTCAACATATTATTTTTCATTAAATCTTCTATGATGAACTTTTAAAAATAGGTGGTATAAATAAAAGTTAAATCCAACTCATTAATCATTTAGAAAATATCTGTCAATAACCTCTCAATCTTACACTACACTACTAAAAATCAATTGCACAACTAAGCTATTATGGCCTATTATTTCCTATTTTCATATCAATCATAGTGTAGTCATATTACATGTCTAAAATATTCAAATATTATCCCATGATCCATATTTGTCAAGTTACAAGCTATATCACTACATGCACTTATATATAACCTTTTGCACCATTGTTCACACAAAAACCAACACGTAGGGGAGAAATGAGGCCCTCTTCAAAGTATTGGCTATGTAAGCATCACTCATTAACAAAGGGGTCATTAAGGTTAGATCAACTTTGTGATCCCAATAACCCATTTTTATCAAGGTGACAAGACCTAAGAGGAGGATCTATGGTTTGAGCTATGTTTTGATAGTAAGATCCTAAGCACACAATATGAACACATAATATAAAAGGTGTTATAAAACTGAGAAAGACCTATGTGAAAGTTTCAGTTAGTAGTCAATAATTCATAGAGGATAAATGCATTAAATCACAGATAATAGCATAGACACAAGTGTCCATAGGGTGATGCAAGCATCCATGTTGATAGAAATCTAATTTTTAGGTTTGACAACTAGATCAAAATATTCATACATTCTATTTATACACATTTATTTCTTAGACCTCCTACACATCATTGTATAAGCTAAGTATAATTTATCCTTCATATTTATATTATAAGACTATTTAATGTTATACTTTATATATTTGGCATATGCTTAGATTTAGTATTTTTAATCATAATATCAGTATAATCTAAATTCATTAATTACCCTGATTATAGAGTAGTTTATTCCTAGATTGATTAGGATTCTCTCTCTTTAATATTTAATCCCAAAAATGGTTAAACAGTAATAATTAAGAATACCCAAATAAAATTACAATTAAATTTATACTAATAATGATCCTCTCAATATTATGTACAACTATTTTTACACATATTTCTAAGTATCATGAACATACGATGGTAAAAAAGAGAATCCCATAAGGGCTCAAGGGTAAGAACCAATTTCCTATAAATTTCACTTTTCCCCTCATTCATCATGTGTTGTAATGAATAGTGTAAGTACAAAATTTTTTGTTATTAAAATAGGTGAAAAAAAGGGTACAAGGTAAATCAGGTAAAATGTATTAAACTATAGTACTTCATAGCTACCTAGTGCCTAAATGGGGATACAAGTATAATGAAACTCTAATTGATCAATTGAAATATAAATAAATATAAATAACTAAAACAAATGTATCTAGGATCTTGAAATGAATTTTAATTCTAAAAAATGAGCTCTTACACTATGTAGACTAGAACCATGGAAACAAAATGTGATGTTGGAAGATGGAAAATAATTGACATATAATTGATTAGGGAAGGTTTCTAGCGATTATGGACCTTTTGATATTTTATCTCTAAAGGTTACTAGGGTAATTTGATAGATGCAAAAGTTTTAGAATTTGGATTTACTTGAATTAATTGTTGTGTGCAGTTCATTAAATCACTTCACTTTTGATGAAACATTAGTCTTCCACAATATCATAAAAAATATAGAAAAATACAAGGCTATTGTCTTGAGACCTATTTAGGATTGAAAATATATATCCTATACAATTATAATTATAAATTATGTAGTTATAGTGTTTGTGAGTGTTCCCAAACTAACTAAAAAAAATTACTTCGCCTCCTCTCCATATATAATAAAATGAAATTATATAATTCGTTATGAAACTATAGATTCTAAAATCTGATTTATATCAAATTTCAATCTTTTATACTTTAAAAATACTTATCAGGGCTATACCCTTCAATTATAAACCTCTTTAATGTTGAAAGGCTTGCGTTCATCATCTCAATGTGCCTAATGTATTTATCTTATGGTCCAACCCTATCATTTATAATGAATTAGATCTCCTATAATGTAAAAAAAGCCTAAAATCTGATATATATCCTTCAATATCATTTTCAAGTCCTCACCAACTTCTTAGCCTACCAAACACTTATATAATACATAGGGATACTTGTGTTAATGTAAGTGTCCAAATTCTTATCAAGTGTCTAATCCTAAAAAGTCATGCAAATTGTAAATGTTTCAAAACATATGGGTAATCTCATTTATCTTATTGAACCCGTCTGTGAGATATTTCCAAAAGGTGTGGTATAAATACAAATTTAAGCCTACTCATTATCCATCTATCAAAAACCAATCAAGCACCTATTTAATCTCACTCTATCAATTTTAAAACTAAGTTATACTACCCTATTCCTCTTTATTTTTATATCAGTCATAGGAACAATCATATTACAAGTCTAAAGCACTCAAATAATAACCCATGAATATTACTTGTCAAGTTACAAGCTATATCATTACATGCCATTTCATATAGCATATTTCTCCCTTATGCACACACCAAACAACACATATGGGAGAAATACATATGTCTGAGGCCCTGTTCAAAGTATTGGCTATGTAGGTGTAGATGTTATTTCTAAATTTTATAGCACCTCAGTCTTGTACATTTGGAAAATACATATCATGGATGTACCTTCAACTTCTAAACCTTTCTACTATAAAAATGCTTGTATGCACTATATCTCTATACGTATTGTTTATCTCTTAGTTTGACCAATGTTATTATGATGACTTAGACATTTTATCATTCTTAAAATGTTATAAACATGTTTATCATCTATCTTTTCAAGTTTTGGACCTGTGTCTATTTTTCAGCTTCTTAGACACTTGTGTCTCAGTTAGACACCTATGTTGATGCAAGAGTCCCTATCCAAGTAAGTGTTTAATGCCCTAGTCATACAATTTTCAAATGAAAAATATACCTATGGTTGACCTAAGTGATTCAATGTGAAATATTCTTTAAATGGATTGGTATATATACAACATCAACCCCTATTTATTCTTCATCTAGCGTAAACCTAACAACTTATTACCTACTCATAAGGTAACTTAATAAATCATTCAATCAAGCACTCAAGTGAGAAAATATTCCCTATTTTCTATTATTTATATATCAGTCATAGGGAAAACACATCTATAGGTCTAAATTAATAAAGGAGAATTCCATGAGCCACATTTTCCATGTTACAAACTAGGTCATTTTTGTACTTGTTTATCATGAATTTCATAATACACACACAAGCCAACACATAGAGGATAAATATACAATTTTAGGGCCATACTTGGATTATTGGTTGTGTAGATAGTGCTCATTGATAGAGGGGTCTTTGGGGAAGCTAAACACCATATATCTACTAAACTATTTCTCCCATAACCACTATGAAGATGAAGAAGTAGGTTTTTTTATTTGACGAGTGATAGTCCATGACCTAGATATGAGTGCACTAGATATAATGAGACACATACCCTAGAAGCATCCAAGTGATCACATCTAGTTTTATCAAGTATTATGTATTAGATGATTGCATCCAAGTTAAACAGAAGCGTCGACATAACCATCCTAGGTCCATGTAAGTGTCTACAGATACATAGGTATAATTTATATAATTAAGAGATTGATATAGAATTTAGATCCAATCTAATTTCTTCCTATTCTAGATCCATATCTCTATTAGCATCAAAAATAGATAAGTATCTTATTTTATTTATCATTGTAATATCAATCATAGTTTTACTTCTTATTTTTAGCATATCATTACATAATACATTCATTATATATTTATCTTAGTTTTAAAATAAATTGGTCTGATTTAGAGATAGTCTACCATCCTTTTACCTTAAACTATCTTTAACCCCTTTAACCTTAGATTCCTTATTGTATATTTTAGGGTTAAACATTTAGTGAACCTAACATATGATATATATTATAACATAAGTGTTCCATAATCTATTCTCTTTACCTTTTTTCCCTTATTTTTTTTTCTTCATTTCCTTAATCATGGATGATATAGATTATTTTGAAGATTATGATTATGAAAATCTACAATTCTTTATTAAGGAAGGAGTAAAAATACATTATTTTTTCCTTTTACCCAATTCCCAAGCATGCCATCTTAGATCTTTGAATGGTGGTAGATAACATCCCTCTAACTAGGTCCATGATATCACTCCTTCAAGGGGTAAGGTAGATGGTTTATGTATGCATGTTCAATTTGAGGTTTCTAAGGTTTGTGATTATGAATCCTTAAAATATAATATCATCCTTATGAGTAGGTCAATAAAATAATGGAAAAATAATTTTAGCTTAAATATCACTTTGTTATAAAATCATATTACATACCTACATAATCCAACACATGGTAGTGTTAATCATGTGTTTGCATTATCATCTACTAATGTTGTGCCAAACAAGGTTTCACATCCAAATGAAAAGCTACACCAACATACACCTAAAATAAGTAATTTAAAAAGTGACCAAAATACTAATAAGAGTTCGAATGAAATCATAAGAGAAATGATCCAAGACAAAGTGAACAAATTACCTCATCCACCTTCTATCAAGAAATCCATTTAATATTGTACACAACATAGAATGCATGGGTATCATACAGATTATTGTTTTACATTAAATAATAAAATACAAAGTCACAAAGGTAATGGTGGTCCTAAAATTAATACATTTCTCAATCAAGCCACTCAGATTATGAGTACTTATCCTAAAACATAAGTATCAAAACAATGAATATGGTTACCAAAAGACAATTCAAATCAAGAGAAATATCAAAATAAAAAATAAATAGAAAAAATACCATTACCAAAGGCTCCAAAGATTAAAAATAATACATAATTACCAAAGGAACCAATGATATTAAAACCATAATAAACTAAACCATGTGAGTTCCTTTTGTTGATCAATACCAAATAATAAAAGTGCATAATTCCAAATGATTATGATAGTGGTGACATTATTCCTAATACTAATATGGTAGATGAAAATTTGAGAAAACTTTGTTTTGATCCACTCGATACCTTACCACATGATATATTTATACCTATAGGACCTAGTACACATCGGTTAAATCCATCTCTAGGAAGTACATAATCAAATATAGATAAAGACAAGGTAAACCATATAGCTCAAGATGTTCATAAGGTATTCACATTTGAGGTGCGCATAAATACAAGTAATGGCATACTAATAAATTCAAAGGATATAGAATATATTGAAAAAGAGCAACCAAAGGTATCTTGGAATATTTGTTTTGTTAAATCTAGCATCACTAGAGAGCAATAGGCATAATATATTAATCACTACATCCCATTGATATAAGAACATGATACACTTTTTGATTCTACTATGCACACATATAACACACTTAGTTCAAGAAATGTTACTTATTTATCACTCCTTGATGATTATCATCCTCATTTTGAGATCATTTGGTAGATTATATGAACTCTAAATATTCCAAAAATACCAAAAAATAAATAATTTAAAAATTCAAAACTATTTTAAGCATTTACATGTTCTATTAGCTCATTGACATATATGTTTTTAGCTCCATGTTGGTAGATATTCTATCATTTATTTATTTGTACACATGTTTCATTCATATTTTGAGTGTGATACAGGTATACACATATACATAATCTTTGCATTTTTATATGTTGGGCCTTCCCTCTACTCATGTCATGTTGACATTGGGGGCATCCATATTTTTATCATGATACACGTAAGTTATATCATTTTATGATCATTTTACATTATCATGTTTGAGTGTATATACTTACACATGCATTTATCCATGTTTATATCTTTCATATTTTACTTTATATTCTATGTACTTAAATTTTTTTTACTAACACATATATTCAGGGATTAGTATGATATGTTTATGTCAATTTCTTATGTTCCATGTTTTTCCTTTATTCACTTCCTTGAGCATCTTATTTTTCTTGTTTGAGAATTTCAATATTCACCATTTTTTATGACCCTCATGCCTCTATTTTCCTCTTTGACTATTGAATATATCATTTTGTGTTGTATGTGTACATTTGGATATCTCATTCTTACTTTTATGATTATTTGACTACATCATTCCCTTTGATTATGTGGCATTTGAACATGCCAATTGTTTGTGGTCTCCTTGGACCATTGTCTTTTGTTTTTCACTTGATTGCTCTTATGTGTTCTTTATTGCTTCATGAGCTTGTATTTATACTATTTAGACATAGTCATGATTCACATCATGCATGTTAGGACTTGATATGATCATATTCTTCATGCTTCAATGATATATCTACCTAGACATGTTTTTCCTAAATGTTACATGAACATTCATAGTTTATATGGTTATATTATCCTTTTGAGGTAAGTTAACTACTATTTTATACTTCACCTCTTCTTAAAGGGGGGGAATATTAAGGGGGGCATGCAATAGAGCCATGGATTCCACATTCTTCATAGATTTAGATATGCAATTGGGGTATGTTTTGGAAACATGTTCTCCACATTCATACAAGTCTCAATTTTAGATGTATAGTGGGGGCATGTTATGGAAACATGTTATCCACACTTGCATCCATTTTTAGTTTCAAATTATAATGGGGTAACATTTTGGAAACATGTTCTCCACACCTACACTAGTTTTCACTTTTAGATTATAGTGGGGGCATATTTTGAAAACATGTTCTTTATACATACACCAATTTTTAGTTTTAGATTATAATGGGAGCATGTTTTGGAAACATATTCTCCATGCTTACATAATTTTAAAATTAGCCAAATTGTATAATTATATGACTTAGATACACATTTGTGGTAGAATTATATACATTGGTACCATTGTTATACACAGTTTTAACATTAGACATATTTAAGGTGCCTATGTTATGAAAATATCACCTAAATTTTTCAAAATCAAATAAACTTTCATATTTCAAATACTTATATGGACTGTCATGACCTAGTAGGTTGGACTTTTATAGACTATATTGATCAAATCTAATGTAGTAGTTAGTTCACTTTTGGTATGATTAAGGTGATTAAATCACTCAATCTTTCCATGTTTATAGGTTGGACTTGATTATAATATCCAAACTCACTAGATATATAGTGTGATTTGAATGTGTTTACTCATGCTTACCAGGTTATAAGTATGATTGGGATGCATGGTTGAGATAATATCAATTTTTTTGTGGCAACTCATTATTTCTCCAAAGTTAGAGGCATGTGTCCTCCAATATCTCTTTATCTCTCTATATTTATTCAATTTACAAAAAAAAAAAAATGTCCCAATCATAGCTCTAATGATTCATAATAACACATATTTTCAAATCAAATTGCCAAAAGGCAATACCATTATATTGATACACAAGTGTACTCCTAAACCTTGTTTATCTTAAATTTCAATAATTTCAATGCTTTTTAATTTTTTATCATATGGATTGATTATATAATGTAACATGTTCTTGGTTTTAGTTCAGTCACCAAAAAAGTACTCAAGTTGTGCTCAGTCAAAGGCAAGGTGTGTTACACACACCCAGGTACACATTTAGTTTCCTTTAAACTAATAATTTTATTACTATATTAAAGGGGGTGGATGTAAAAAATATTTATAAATTATATAGTATCAATTAGTCTTGTACACTTGGTAAATACATAGCTTGGATGTACCTTTAGCTTCTAGGCCTCCCCATTGTCAAAAGGCTCACATACACTATCTCTTTATGATTATAGATTATATCTTAGTCTAATCAATGTTTTTATAATGACTCAAACCTTTTATCATGCTCATAATGTTATAAACATGCTTATCATCTATATTTACAATTTATAGACTTGTGCCTATTTTATAGCTACTCAGACACTTATGTCCTAGTCAGATGCCTATGTCAATATAAGTGTCCTTATTAAAACAATTGTTCAGTTCCCTAAATTCATAAATTTTTCAAATGAAACACACACCTAAGATCAATCTTTAATGTAATATATTCTCAAAATGGATTGTTATATATATAAGATCAACCCTCATTCATTCTTCACCTAGCACATACCTAGCAGCTGCTTTCCTACTCACAAGGCAACTTACCAAAATCATTCAATCAAGCACTCAAGTGAGAAAAGATTTCCTATTTCTCCTATTTCTATATCATTCATAGGGATACCATATATATAGGTTTAAAGTTTTTAATGAGTATTCCATGAGCCATATTTTCCAAGCTACAAGCTAGGTCATTATTGTACTTATTTATCACACATTGCTTAATACAAACACAAGCTAACACATAGGGGAGAACTACATAAGTCTGAGTCCCTCTTCAAAGTATTACTTATTTAGGTAGTGTTTAATGATAGAGGGGTCTTTAGGGTAGTTTGACATTATGTGCCTATTAACCCATTTTTCCCACAGCCATTATGAAGATGAAGAATTGGGATTTTTATATTTGACAAGGAGTAATATTCCATGACCCAAATATGAGTGCACCAGAGTGAATGCCACATAGAACCTAAAAGCATCTAGCTAGTCACATCTAGTTTTAGTATGTATTCCATACTAGATATCTATATCCAATTAATATATAAGCATCAATGCAACCATCCCATATCGATGTGTCTATGACTACAAATCTAAATTTTATAGAATTAGGTGATTTATCTAGAATTCAAATCCATTATAATTAATTTGTGTTCTATATCTATATCTATATTAGCATCAGAACTAATTAAATATCTTATTTTCATTATCATTTAAATATATAGCATAGTTTTACTTCTTATTCTTAGCATATCTTAGCATAATAAATTTAGTATATATTTATCTGAGTTTTGTAATAAATTGACCTGATTTAGAGATAGTCTACCATCCTTGTGTCCTAGGCTATCTTTAACCCATTTAACCCTATATTCCCAAATATATATGTTAGGGTTAACAATAGGTAGTGCTTATTTATAGATAGGTCATTGAGGTCAACTCAACTTCATGATCCCACTAACCCATTTTTGGTAAGGTATAAATACCTAAGGATAAGATTTATGGTTTGATCCATAAACAATCATCTATAGCCTATGTGCATGAAAAAATATATCAATAAAAATGTGGGATAAAACCCAAGAAATCTCTAGGTGGTCACTCTAAAATATAATGAATATTCTATACTAGACATATCCATTGACATCAAGACACTATGTCAACACAAGTGTCCCAAGGCTAATATAAGTGTCTAAGGCTCTAGAAATAATATTTTTAGAACCTCAAGACTAGATCTTAATCTTGTCCATGCCTATTTACACCTCTACACTTCTTATATATGCCTGCATATATTTAGATAATATAATTATTATCTCTTTATAATGTTTATGAAATCAAACTATTATTTTGAATGTAAATTTTATATTTGTTATAACTTGACATTTTAATTTAAAATATCCATTTATTAGAGTTTTCAATTAATTGGATTACTCTGGAATAGTTTTATTAATCCTTGTGTATATATTATTCTACCTTTTTAACCCTCATCAAAAAAAATTTAAAAGGGTTAAACATTTGGTGAATCCAACATTTGCATCTTTTCGTGCAACTCCTAATTTACTCTAGGGTTTTTTATCTTCTAGCATTTCCAATTTCAATAATTTGTGGATCTAAATTTTTCCATTTCTTTCGGCACCTTTATTTACATTTATCAAATATGTAAAATGTCAATAAATATTATTTCTAAATGGAAGATAAATAAGACTTAGTAAATCATCTAAATACAAATGAAGCTTTAATTAATGCATTCTTTCATGTTACACAATAAGAAATCATTAAACATGTTTAGGTTGGTGCATCCACATCTAATAATATTAAACCCTTAGATGGTACAATATTAACACATCATCCATCAGAACAATTAATATTTTAACTCAATTACCAATTTCAATACATGCATCAACACAAGTGGTGTTTTCATCCCCTTTGGTGCTTCTCAAATATCAAATATAAATCCCAATGGGTCTACTGTGCAAACTCTTCTCCAAGTTATCAAAGCTTTGGAAGATAATGTTATCAGTGTTGAATGAAATGATTTGAAATAAACTCATGATATTGTTTCACAGGATGTATTACATAATCCTATAGCACCTAAGATATATTTTCATTCTTTAACAACTATGTTTTTTACACCCAAGTTCACATTTTATGATGGCAAGGGTGGTCTTAGACAACATCTCTGATCTTTCTATGAAACATGTCTTGATTATGATTCAAATTATAAACTCCTGACCAAATTATCATCAAAGAGCCTAAATGAATATGTTTTAATATGGTTCTATGACTTATCAATCCAATCAGTGAAAGCATTCAAATCTATAATGGATTAGTTTATAAAACATTTTTGTATTTTAGATATTATTTCTAAATTGTATAGCACCTCAGTATTTACACTTGGAAAATACATATCATGTATGTACCTTTAGCTTATAGACCTTTTCCCACTACCAAAAGGATCACATACACTATCTCTCTATGCATATTACTTATCTCTTAGTTTGACCAATGTTATTTTGATGACTAAAACCTTATATCATGCTTATAATGTTATAATCCTCCTTATATTTTACTTCTACAAGTTTTGGACATGTGCTTGATTTCTATTTGCCCAAATATTTACCCAAATACTTGATTTCTATTTTCCCAAATAAATGCCTATATAGACGTAAGTGTCTTATTATGATGCAACTTTATAGTGCCCTAAAGTCATCAAATTTATACTAAAACATATTCCTATAGTCAGCCTAAGTTCTTTAATGTGAGATATTATCTAAAGGAATTGGTATAAATATAAGATCAATCATCATTCATTCCATACCTAGCACAGACCAAAAAACACTCAATCAAGAAATTAAGTGAGTAAAGCTTCCCTATTTTTTCCTATTTCCATATCAATCATAGGTAAAACACATATATAGGTTTGAAGTAATGAAGGATCGTTACATGAGCCACATTTTCCAAGCTACAAGCTAGGTCACTCTATGTACTTGTTTATCACGCATTTCATGATACACACATGAGCCAACATGTAGGGGAGAACTACATAGTTTTGAATCCATATTTGAAGTATTGAATATATAGGTAATTTTCATTGATAGAGGGGTCTTTGAGGAAGCATAACATTATGATCCCACTACCCATTTTTATCATAGCCATTATGAAGATGAAGAAAAAGGGTTTTCTCATTTTATAAGGAGTGACAGTCTATGACCCAGATCTAAATGCACCAAAGTGAAAAAAATATAGAATATTGAAGCATCCAAGTGGTCATATCCAATTTCATCAAGTATTTATTATTGTACACCTACATCCAAGTTAGATAGTAACATCGATTCAACTATCCCAGCTCGATGTAAGTGTACGCTACTACAAAGGTATAATTTATAAAATTACGAAATTAATCCAAAACCTAGATCCAATCTAATTTATACCTATTTTATATATATATATATATATGTATGTATGTATGTATTAACATCATAACCAAATAATTATCTTGTTTTCATTATCATTGCAATATCTATCATAGTTTTACTTTCTATTTTTAGCATATCTGAGCATAATAAATTTTATATGTTTTATCTGAGTTTTTCAAATTAATTAGCCTACTATAGAGATAGTTTACCACTATTTTACCCTAGTCTATCTCTAACCCCTTTAGCCCTAATTTCCTCCAATCTAGATTTTAGGGTTAAACATTTGTTGAACCCAATTCATGTGAATGCAAAAAATCTAATTTCCAAGATTTCCTGATTCTCTTTTTGATTTATAATTTTCAAAATGGATTTAAAATTTGTAAAAAAAATCATTTTTTTCAAAAAGGAATGTTTAATATGGATATATTTGTTAGTTACTTCATGGGGTAGTAATTCATAGTAGTTTTTACTTGTTATGGTTCATGCATGCTTAAATCAATCTAATTTATAAGGGGATCCCAATCTAATTACTAAAAATCAAATGTATTATTGCATACCCCCTCTTGTTATAATGTTTACAATGATCTCCTACCTGTTACTACAAAATTCCAAAAGGAGTTCATGAAATAGTATTATTCTTTCCACCATGAGACAAACTCTTCCAATTATGTTTAGATAATAATTCACTATGGGACTTTCTACACCATTCCTCCTAGTACAAGGATGTTATTTTGGATGTATTGTGTATGACCTTTTTACTAAATAATGTGAAGCCTTCATATGTGGCTTCTAGATAAATTATATCAAATGGACTGAACATAATACATCATTTTAAAATGAGGATCTACCACCTCAAGACCTCATAAACTATTGTTTAACATTATACATTCATGTTTGTGTGTACAAAAAAATTCCTTGTGGATAATGGTTCAGGGCTCAATATTTGTGACATATCCTTTCTTTCCTTACTTGGCATTGGACATAATGATTTCAAACCTTCCAATATGAGCATCAAAGTATTTGATAATATTTAATGATAATTATAGGATAAAATAACATTAAACATTACTATGGGACCTTGTACATTACCTACTTTATGTTATATTATGCCAAATGATTAAAACTATAATATACTTTTGGTACAACCTTAGATACATGAAATATATGTGGTTTCATTTACTTTACATGCATGCTTAAAAATTATCCATTAAATATTTATTTACACATGTCCAATGGATACTAATCCCTTCAAACATTGTGTAATGATCTAACAAACAAATTATATTATGCCACATTCCTATAAACTTAATTTTGGTTCTTGATATTTTCTCAAATATGGATACAAAGGGAAAGGTTTGGGAAAACATGAGTAGGGTATAAATCAATCCATTTATCTTATAAATAACAAAACATTAGTTGATACACTATTATAAAAACCTAAGCATCTTGTCTTAACCAATTCACCAAATAGATAATTTGTATGCTTACCTAATTCTCTCACTTCATTACTTGCACAACTTGTAGATTCTCATATCTCTACCTCATACTACATAAATTGGTATGAGAAGACCTCTACCCAAAGGATATGATTTTAATTCTTATTGTGACTATCACCAAGGACCAAGGCATTCTATGCATATGTTTTACCTTAAAGCATAAGATTTGAGACCTCATCGATGACCAAAAGATTATATTTGATGATCCTCCAAAGGAATCAGGTTCACAACCTTTTGATCATTAGAGATATAAAATACCTAATGATCCTTTGAAAAATTATCCTAAGAAGGAACCAGAAGTGTAAATGGCATGTAATGCACAAAAAATACTTCAAAATAAACAAATCAAATAACATCTATGCCAATGAGATTTAATAATCACCTTATTATTGGGTGGTGCTTATTTTTGGCATAACTATATTGATCCTACACAAACAAAAACTTCTTTCATTGTAAGACATTTTCAATAGCTTGACTTTGATCTACAAGACTTACAAAGAAAATTCGGTTGGAAAGACTCCTTGGGAAACATAAAAATATTAATTATTTATGGTCATAGATTGATTCAAACATGGTTTTGGGTTATGCCATAAAAATATCCATCTATATTTACATTGGGCACTCTATGGTTATACCAAATGGAATAAAAAATTGACTAAAATCATCAAGGTATTTCTTTTTCTCATGAAGGCATATTGATCCATAATCCCAATGAAAGCATTGGGTCTTCTACTATACATGTAAAATGTGAGGAGGAACATACTATGTATCATTTCCACTTATCCAACCATGACTAAAGCAATTTAAAGGATCTAACTTAAGGTTGAAAGGTCTCACATATTCTAAAAATAGCAAAAAATCAAAAACCTTAAAAAAACTAAAAATATGTTCAACATTTATATGTTCTATTAGCTTCATGGCATATATATTATTGGTTTCATGTTTTTATATGACATATAAGTATTTTATATATACACATATATGATCTATTCACTTTCAGATGTTGGGCTTTCCCTCTACTCATGTCATGTTGACATTGGGTGCATCAACTTCTTTTATCATGATACATCCAGGTTATATCATTATATGATAATTTTATATTATCATGTTTGATCTTATATACTTACATATGCATGTATGCATGTTTATATATTTCTCAGTGTACTTGATATGCTTTTTAATTATCATTTGTTTCTAACACATATGATCCATGGACTAGTATATTATGTTATACTAGTTTATTTCTATACTTTTCCTTCATGCACTTTCTTGAGCATCTTACCTTGCTATTTTTTTGCTTGTTTGAGTATTTAAATATTCTTCATTGTTTGTGGCCCTCATGCCTTTGTTTTCCTATTTCACATATGAATATGTCGTGGATTGTTAAATGTTGACATTTGAATATGTCATTTCTTGTTTTGTGAACATTTGACTATGTCCCTTCGATTGTGTGGCATTTCAACATGCCCCTTATTTGAGGTATATTTGTACCATTGTATTTTGATTTAATTTTGAGTGCTCTTGTATGTGTGATTGATTGCTTGTTGAGCTTGTATTGTTATTATCTAGACATTCATGGACTAGTATATTATATTATACTAGTTTTTTATTATCTATACATATGATCCATGGACTAGTATATTATGTTATACTAGTTGTTTATTTCTATACTTTTCCTCCATGCACTTTCTTGAGCATCTTACCTTGCTATTTTTTTTCTTGTTTGAGTATTTAAATATTATCCATTATTTTTGGCCCTCATGCCTTTGTTTTCCTATTTCACATATGAATATGTTGTGGATTGTTAAATGTTGACATTTGAATATGTCATTTCTTGCTTTGTGAACATTTGACTATATCCCTTTGATTGTATGTCATTTCAACATGCCCCTTATTTGAGGTATCTTTGGACAATTGTCTTTTGATTTGATTTTGAGTGCTCTTGTATGTGTGATTTATTTCTTGTTGAACTTGTATTGTTATTACCTATACATTTCCATGATATGCATCATGCATCTTAGGACTTGGTGTGATCTATCTACCCATACATGTTCCTTCTATATGCATCATGCTTCAATGATATATCTACCCATACATGTTCCTTCTATATGTTACATGTTACATTCATAGTTTACATGATTATATTATCCTATTGAGATACGATAACTATCTATTAATACGTCCCCTCACCTAAAAAGGGGGGAGGGGGGAGCACCGAGGGGGCGGCATATTAGTAGGGGAATGTCATAGAGGCTGTGATGTCCCTTACTTAGGGGCTCTCTTATCTGCACAAAAACTCTGATACCAAAGACCAAAGCTCTGATACCACTGTAATATCCCTTCGAATATCAAAACAAAAGCTCCAAATTGCTTATCTGAATTTCTGCAAAATATCTTCAAATAGATGAATAAATCACAGTATAATTTCTTATTTATTTGTTCATAAGCTTACAATTAGAGATCCTCTGTCAGGTATACAAAGAATATCAAAAGTTCGGCCTTATAGCCTGAATATTCCGTGAACTGGGCTGAATCTGGAACGTCTCGGCCTGCTGTGTAAAAAAAACACAGTCGCCGACGTCGGTTATACTGCCATCGTCGGTCGACCTGTAGTGATCCCCTTGCTGACGTCGGTGATGAGTCGACCGATGTCGGTCCCTGTAAGTCTCTGTTCGCCGATGTCGGTCCCTGAACTTTCTGTAGATGTGTACAGATTTTCACAGATCTGTACGGAATTCGTACGGCCGCTGATATAACACACCCTGTATGCCTGATCCTGATCTGTAGAATTATGGGCTGACACAAAAGATCTATATCTGGATAATTCTTGAATCAAAAACCCAAAATAAAGAAAATACCTGTAAACCCTTGTGATAGCTTCTGAGTGAAGTTATCTCTCAAATACCTGTAATACTATGATAACTTCTGGGTGAAGTTATCTCTCAATTCGGCAATAGATCGGCTGATCTTTCACAACCTCTGAATCGCACCCAATGAAGAGTTGACATTCTTCACTGCAATTGGAATCCTGGAACCCTTGGCTCAGTCTTCACAGAAGAATTTCTTAACAAGAATTTATATCAATAATATGCATGAATACAAACTCTCTTCCATGAGAGATTCTTATACACCTCCAAAGGTGTGCTTGCTAAAATTAGATTCCCTTAAATTAGACTGGGGCTTCCTTAATTTAGAACTAGGGTCTTAAAATTAGACCAATTCTTAAATTAGAATGAGGATCCTAAAATTAGACCCAATAATAACTAATTAATAATTAATTAATAATTAATAATTAATTAAAATTGGACCAAATAATTAATATTTGATTAAATCAATCAAATATTAATATCTCCTTTAATTCATGTCCTAAAGAGCCCAAACGAAAGCCAAGCCCAGCTCCATCAAGACCCTCTATCCAGCTCATCAGCCTACGAGGGTCGCATAATAGGCTAATCATCTACTCTGCACATGTCGACTAAAAAGGGGACATGACAGAGGCATGACTTTCACATTGCTTCACATATTCAAATTATAGTGAGGGCATGTTATGGAAGCATATTCTCCACAGTTGTCACAATTTTAGATTCAGTGGGGGCATGTTTTAGAAATATTTTTTCCACACATTCATTATTCAACATATCCAAATTATAATGGGTAAATATTTTGGAAATATGTCCTCCACATTGGTACTTACACTAGTTCATAGATTTAGATTGCAATGGGGGAATATTTTGGAAACATGTTCTCCACACTTACACTAGTTGTTAGTTTCATATTATAGTGGAGGCATGTTATGGGAACATGTTATCCACATTTACATAATTTTTGAATTGGCCAAATTGCATAGTTATATGATTTAAATACACATTTGTGGTATAATTATATACATTAGTACCGTTATTATACAAAATTTTAACATGAGACATATATAAGGTGAATATGCTATACAATCTGCACCTTAAATTGCAAATTCAAATTAATTTAAAATTTTAAACACTTTCAAGGACTATCATCACTTAACAAGTTGGAATTTTATGAATTATATTGATCCAATCTACTACATTACTTGGTTCACTTTTGGTATAGTTGAGCTAATTAAATCACTCAATCTTTCCAAGTTTATAGGTTAGACTTGATTACATCATCCAACCTCACTAGTTTTATTATGTGAGTTGACTTGGTTTAGTCACACTTATCATGTTATAAGTATTATTGGGTTACATAGTTAAGTTAATCTCAATTATCGGGTGACAACTCATATTTTATCCAAAGTTGGGGGCATGTGTCTTCTATCTCTCTCTATCTATCTAGATATGTGCACTTTCCAAATTTTATATTTGTCCTAATATCAACTTAATGATTCATAATGATAAAAAAATTCATATCAAATTTTTAAAAGGCAAGATGGTTGCATCGATACACAGGTGTACTCTTAAACCTTGTTATCTTTCATTTTCAATCCTTTCAATACTTTCAATTTTAGATTCTATGCAATAATTATGTACTTTAACATGTTCTTGGTTACATTCAGTCACTAACAAAGCACTCAAGTTGGATTCAAAAGGTGTGTTATACACACCCAGGTATGCACTTCTTCTCTTTTAAACCAACAATTTCATTACCAGATTAAAAGAGAAGAAAATGTAGACACTATTTTTAAATTATACAACACCTTATCCATATACACTTGGAAAGTACATATCATGAATGTACATTCATCTTCTATACCTTTTCTTGCTACCAAAAGGCTTGCATACACTATCTCTCTCTACATATTTCTTATCTCTTATTTTGACTAATGTTATTCTAATGACTCAGAACTTGTATCATGCTCAAAATGTTCTAAAAATACTTATCTTCTCTCTCTCTATAAGTTCTAGAAATGTGCCTAGTTTTTAGCTACTTGAACAATTACATCTCAGCCAAACCCCTATATCAATGCAAGTGTTCAATGCTATAAAGTCTTTCAATTTACAAATAAATTGTATAACTATGGTCGGCCTAAGTGTATTAATGTGAGATATCCTCAAAAGGGATTGTTATAAATACAAGATCAATACTCATTCATTCCACACCTAACACAAACCAAAAAACACTCAATCAATCACTTAAGTGAACAAAGATTTCATATTTTCTCATGTTTCCATATCAGTCATAGGGATAATGTATCTACAAGTCTAAAGTTATGAAGGAGCATTCCATGAACCACATTTGTCAAGTTACAAGCTGGGTCACTCTATGTAATTGCTTATCACACATTGCATGATACACACACAAACCAATACGTAGGGGAGAACTACATAAGTTTGAGGGCCTCTTCAGATTATTGGCTATGTAGGCAATGATCATTAACCAAGTGGTCTTTTGGGTAGCTCAACATTATGAGCCCACTAACCCATTTTTATCATAGCCACTATGAAGATGAAGAACTAGGTTTTTCTCATTTGAAAAGGAGTGACCATCCATGACCTAGATCTAAATGCACAAGAGTGAAGGTGACATTGAACCCATAAGCATTTAGGTAGTCACATCTAGTTTCACCAAGTATTTCACACTAGACACCTACATCTAAGTTAAACAGTAGTGACACAACCATCCTAGGTTGACAAAAGTATCCATGGCTATAAAGGTATAATTTACATAATCATGTGACTTATATAGAACTCAAATCTAGTCTACTTTTTTCATGTTCCAAATATAGATCTATATTATCATCAAAATCATCTAAATAATGTTTTTATTATCATTTCAATATCTAGCATAGTTATACTTTCTATTTTTAACATATCTCAACATAATAAATTCAATATATATTTTATCTGAGTTTTAAAAATTAATTGATCTACTTTAGAGATAGTCTACCATCCTTATGCCCTAGGATATCTCTACTTCTTTAACACTAGATTCCCATATCTAGATTTTAGGGTTAAACATATATTAACATCACCAAAAATATTTCTTATGCACAAAGTGCTAAGATCAAAAAGGTAACTAATGAACTTATTAATAAATATGTTTTGAGGTACAAAATAATATTGGCTAAAATGATAAATCTAATGGTAGATAAGGAGTTTCAAGGCATTTGTAATCAAAGTTTAATTTAAACATTTCATGAGTCTATTGATTTCAATAAGTTCAGATATTTTGATGACTTGTGCCATATTTTTTTATATTGTAAAATGAAACTAATTTTCTTGAATAAGCTTAATTATGTAGTAAACACATTGACTACACCTACTACCAAGTCTCATATCAAAAAATTATACAAGGTAAAACCTATAGAACCTAAAAAATGACCAACCAGAATAGTTACTATAGTATCAAAACAACCCAATCATCTAATCTTATCCAATGCACCTAAGAGAAAATTTACACAATTACCTAAGTCTTTAACTTGGTTACAAAAGAAGCTTGTGGTGTGTGATCTCATATCTCTCCCTCCTCCTATAGATATTGATACAATTCAACCCCTACCAAAATGAAATGATGCTAATTCATATTATGAATATCAATAAGACCCTAGGCATCCTAAAAATATATGGTATACCTTGAAACATAAGATCTAAGATATTATTGATAACCAACAACTTACCTTTGAGGATCTTACAAAGGATTCAATTTCACAACCTGGTGACCTTCAAAGCCATAGGATATTATATAATCCATTAGAAGATCATTTTAATAAAGATCCATAAGTTGAAATGGAATATAATGCACATCCTCTTCCATCACATTATGGGCACCCATTAGATGGGATTATTGGCACTTGCCTTTGATGATATTATAATTGTGGATGATAACTTGGATCTTTATTCATTATTTATTTGATCATACCTTTATCATTAGCCTATACATATTATTATGATCGATAATGATGTTAGTGATAATGTATGTACCATGATGTTAGTTACACATTTAGGATATATATATGATGATTTATACTCTTTGACCAAAATTGTTAGAATGTATGATGGGACATCACATAACATTATTGGTGAGATTGATTTACCTTTACAATTTGGTCCACCACATGTGTTTACTATATTTGTTAGTTATACCATATACTAGAGTCTTTGATGTGTTATTCAAAAGACCTTGGATACATAAAATCTATGTAGTAGCTTCCATAGTGCATGATTGTATTATATACATTCATTCCAACATGATAATTATAGTTTTTGTAATTCCATATGAACATCCCCTTAAATAAAATAAGTTTATTCCCAGATAGCTAATTATACAACTTGCTAAGGTTAATCATCTACGAAAGGGTAAGAAACATGAAATTCCATTTCTTAGGTGGCCCATACTTGAGAGACTATTGTAATAGAGATACACAATGGATTTCATAGAACCCTCATCTACACCTATACGGTCTACCCAATTACTAAGATCACATAAATTTGTTCTAATTCTAGTTTCACCAAAGAAACCACATAGCACTAAAAAATGGGTTCTATGAACCCCTACTCCTTGTAATACTTCTTCACCACCATAGAGTCCTATGAGACATTCATAGAGTACCATAGATTGAACAATTTTAAATATGACACATATACATGATCCTTAATAGTATCACCAATTTGATATACCATATTTTGAGTTTGGAGCTACCTATGAGCATCCCTTGAATGGGATCATAGGCTAGTTTCTTTTATTACCAAACATTCCAAAAAAATCAAATATTCAATAAAATACAAAAACATTCAAATAAAATCCAAAATACAAAAATATTCAACTTTCACATGTTTACTAACTTCTTAGAATCTATGTTTTTTATTTTATGTTAGTAGATATCATGTCATTTCTTTTCCAAATATACATATGTTTATTGTATACTTAAGTGTGATATATACATACACCAAACCCATGACACTTTCACATACATATGTTGGACCTTTCACCTTTCCATGTGGCAAACTATGTTGGGGGCTTATGCTTCTTGGTATAGTATACCATGGTATGGGCATATGTTCTGGGTATAGTAATTGGTTGTTTTATGTGGCAAACTATGTTCTGGGTATAGTAATTTCATCCTTATGCATTACTAGATTAAAGGGGCAGGGGGGCTGGGGGAGGCGGGGGTACACTTAGATACTAAAATCTGATTTATATAAAATTTTAGTCTTGTATACTTGAAAAATAATTATCAGGGTTCTGCCCTTCAATTATATAACTTCTTGCTCCCAAAGGCTCGCATTCACCATCTCATTGTGCCTAAATATTTATCTTATAATATGAACCTATCATTTCTAATGAACTAGATCTCTTGTACTATACATAAAGACTAAAACTTGAAATATATCATTCAATATCAATTTTAGATCCTCAATAGCTTCCTATCCTATTGGACACTTGTGTCTTACATAGAGACACTTGTGTCGATGCAAGTGTCCAAATTATTATCAAGTGTCCTATCCTCAAAAGTCATCTAAAATAAAAATATTTTTAAACATATGGGTTGAACTATTTATCTTATTGAACCCTACAATTAAATATTTATAAAAGGTGTGGTATAAATATAAATCTAAGACAACTCATTTACCACCTAGCAAATACCAAATAAGAACCTATTTAAGCTCATTCAATTGATTAAAAAACTAAGTTATATTGGCTTCTTCTTTTATATTTTATTATCAGTAATAGGAACAATCATATTATAGGTATGAATCACTTAATGAACAACCCATGAGTAGTATTTGTCAAGTTACAAGCTAGGTCATTGCATGCCCTTGCATATAGAAATTTTCACCAACCCTTGTGCACACACAATCCAACACATTTTGGAGAACTACATATGTCTTAGGCCTTATTTAGAGTATTAGCTATGTAGATAGCCCTCATTGATAGAGGGGTCCTTGAGGTTAGCTCAAATTTGTGAGCCCACTAACTCATTTTTGGAAAGGTGCAAGGACCTAAGGTGAAGAACTAGTATTTTATCCATAAATAATCGTCTATAGCTTATGTGCACAAATAATACATATTAGCATAAAGGCAATATAAAACCCAAAAATATCTAGGTGGTTACTCTGTAATATAATTAATATTTTTACTAGATATATTCTTTAACATCAGGACACTTACGTCGATGTAAGTGTCCCAAGGCTGATGCAAGTGTCCAAGCCTCTAGAAATAATATTTCTAGAATTTGGTGATTGAATCCTGATCTTGTCCCTACATATTTCCACCTTTGTACTTCTTAGATTTGGTTGCACATTTGCAGATAAGCTAAGTAGTAAATCTTCCTAGTGTAAATATGCAATCAAACTACTATTTTTAATGTAATTTATATATTTAACTTAACTCAACATTTTAATTATAATATATATTTATCTGATTTTTCAATTAATTGGCATACTCTATAATAATTTTATTTGTCTTTGTGTATAGGCTAGTATACCCTTTAACCCTCATCCAAATTAACTTGAAAAGGGTTAAACAACAACATTATTTTTGTAGAAGTGTGTAGAAACACAAAGATTTGATGGATCCAAACAATGAATGAGGTTTGATGGACAAAATTAATCCCACAAACAACTATTCTTCCACCTATGAGTTATATACATCTCAAAGACCCATTTATTTAATTTAAGTTTTTTCTACTTATATAGATCTGATGACATCTTTGATGAATGAATATATATATGGTCTATTAATGAGGAAGGAGGAGAAAAAGAAGAAGAGATGAAGAAGAAAAATAAGGGTGAGATTAGAATAGGCTTCTAGGATGCAATAAAGATTGGTAATAACATGGCAAAAAAGAAGAGGCTAAATAGGATTTATGGAATATAATCATAAACAAGCACCCTTGGCCACTATGATATCTAAGACGATAAATCTCATTGAATAGCCACCATATTTTCATTTAATGGTAGACTACAAATTTATATTTATATTAGGTGTTTTCTCTACATAATATGTTGTGTTTAAATACATATTTGAGGGTTTTATTGTATTTACATCTCTATAATAATAATAGATATAATATAATAATAATAATAGATATAATACATATAATTTTGTAATCATTCATTCCCCTGTTACTATTCTTCCATTGTAATTAAAAAGTACTAATACTCAAATTGAATACGTGATTTGAAAAGGTTTACAGTTCTATTTTTGAGATAATATTATATTATAATTCTTACACAAAAATATGGAATATTTATCCTTCAATTTTAAAAACTCTCAATCTTTGATATTAATCATAAATAAATGATGTATTTAAATTAGGGTTTTTATCCTTCAATAAAAAAATAGTTATATGTCCAAAGTTGATTATTATCACACATGAATTATGATTTTTTATCCTTGAATAAAATAATAAATGTAAAATCGACCCAAACTACGCAAAGTAGACCTATATAGCATTAATTTTGTGTCTCAAATTATCCTGAAAATGTGGTGACATGTGACAAGAAGATGATTTGTATTATGATTTGGTGGATGTCCATACTAATGACAATGATTTCATTTTTTGGAATAGATTGTTGATATTTATTTTGCATAAAATAACACATTCTTATCACCAATAAGGAAGGGTTGGGATGGAGTAGTGTTTTGTGGGAACAAAATGTGGACATGGAAAAATTGAAAAAAAAAAATCCTTTAAATTATCGAATGATCGGTATCCATACCATTCTCCATGTCTCTTATTTTAATATAGGGTGGGAGTATAATAGAAAAGATGAATTATTCAGCTTGGGTTTGAAGCCAACCATTCACTAAAAAATTCTTTAAAATAATATTTTTATTTATCTTTGATTTATATAACATCATAAAATTATGATTTCAATTAGAATTTTATTTGCACCTTTAATAAAAATAGTTATTCTATATGGATTACAAGATAGAGTTAAATAATTATAGACTTTAGTATAAAATTAAATGATATCATCAAT
This sequence comes from Torreya grandis, assembly GCA_037957365.1. Taxonomy (NCBI): domain Eukaryota; kingdom Viridiplantae; phylum Streptophyta; class Pinopsida; order Cupressales; family Taxaceae; genus Torreya; species Torreya grandis. The sequence goes on from JARHVA010001312.1 coordinate 2,815,650, forward strand.
TATTTTAAAATTTAGCACATGCATTATGTATAAACTTGATAAATACTTATATGAAGAAATGTTGTTAAGATCATGATTATTCAAAGTAATTAATTATAATATATTTGTTTTCATACTTATTGGAATAAAGTAGGTTTTCTTAAGGCTGGTACCTTTGCTTAGCTAATAATTCAAAATAGGATGCTCACCTTTAATAGGTTTCAGAAGATTGGGTTCGAAGGCTTGTCTCAATGCTACTTTTGTCTCTCAATTGGAGAGGATGAAAATCATCTTATTTTTTGATGTTCCTTTGTGATTAAATGTTGGAATTGGTTGTGTTCTAGATTGGGGCTAAGATGGGCCAACCCAAGATCTCTTTTGAGGGCTTTCTCTTCTTGGTTAGGAGGTCTTTCTAAGAGTGATTTTTCCAATCTCTAGGTGGTGTGTCCAACTATTTTAATCTAGACTCTATGAAAAGAATGGAATAAACTAATCTTTCAAAATAAGACTAGCTAACTAAGTGAGATTTTACATAGGGTAGAGATTATGATATCCAAAATTGGCATTGTGCATGCTAACAGTAGTGGATTTTTATCAGGTTGGGATAGGCATATTATTTCCAGTTGGCCTCTCTTGAAATCTCCCCCTGTTAATGGGTCTAGGTTATCTAGTAAAAAGCCATGTCAAGCAGATAATGTTGTTTGGATGCCTTCACCTCTGAAATTCTTCAAACTCAACTTTGATGGGGTGACTCGAGGCAATCTTGAAGCTTCTAGAGTTGGATGTATCATTCATGATTATGATGGCTTCTTGATTTAGATTGCTTCATTGAAAATGGTCAATGGGACCAATAGTGAAACTGAGGCTCAATATTTGTCTTTGGGATTTAATCTGATTAGGTAGTGTAGCATATCATAATGATAATCAAATTTGACTCGATGGTCATGATCCAGGATTTGTGAAAGAGGCAAACATGTGCATGGAATATTGATAACATCATGTGTCAAGCTTAGGATTTTTTGAGTTCATTTTCCTCTTGTGATGTTGTTTCATTATTTTCAAGAAGCGAACTCAGTGGTAGATTTCTTGGCCAACTAAGTAATTGAGCAGGTTGAGGATTTCATTTTTGATAACTCTTGAAGGGCTTGGCCTATGGCACCCCATAGTATATCCAATCTCTAAGTATTTTTTTGTTGTTTGGGAGTGTTATGTTGATGTTTTGGGAGGATTTTTGAAGTTGGCAACTTTAATCATTGATTGATATGTATCAATTTATTTTTTTATTGCATCTCGTGCTAGTGGCTTATGTCAATATGGGAGAGATGAAGCCATTTATTGTTCTCACTACCTTTTTGGAGTGCCTTGTCCTCCATAATCTCTTGTGTTTGTGTGAGAGACTTTAGGTTCAGTTTTGGGTGAAGAAAAGTAGGGATAGATTGATGTAGCTCACCATTAGTGAGCCATTATTGATAGTGAGGGTCGATATGTGAGATATGTCTTTTGAGGGTGGTGTTAGTGAAGCACAGTTTAAACATGTATTCATGGTGTAATCTGGGCAAATTATGGAGGTAGTCAAAGCCTTGGTGGGTTATGTTTATCTAGAGACTATATACATAGTAAAGGTAAACTCATATTTAACATCTTTTTTCCCTAGCAATTTCATGTTTGTTGTGGAGGATAAAGATTTAGTGAAGGAAATGGTATAAGGGCTAATAAGGCCACATTTTTGGTTGGGTTTGGATGAATCCATTATGAGTTTTACATTAAAAAAAGCTAAATTTTTTTATTGCTCTCGAGTAGGGATTCAATTGGACTTATCCCTCCCTCTGTCTTCTGAGAATTGCAGGTGTGTTTGGTTGAAACCTTGGCATTCATTTATTAGGTACAAGGGGTCATTCGATCTTCAGTCCATTCTAGGAAGCAGATTCCTTTGGTGGATGTTGGTGCTTTGAGGGCTCCCCTTCCCTCATTGGGGCCTTTATTGGCACTGCATTCTTCTAATCAAGTGTGGGTGGTGGCAAGAGAATGCCACCTCCTACCATGTTGTTAGAAGCCTTGTTGGATGGGGTGTCTCAACCTAAAAGAGAGGCAGTGGCAGCAACTAGGTTAGTCTGAACTCAGCGTCGAAGGTTGTGGGTGGGGCAGGTTCAGCTATGGTTTTGGGGGTGTTGGGTGTGAATCTATAAGAGGAGGTGGTCATGGTTGACGTAGGAGGGGGTCAAGCAGCCCCATTGCTAGATGGGTTGAATTGGGAGCCTTCTTCTAGGGTGGTTTAGTGTTTTGTCTTTTCTCCATGCTTGTTGGTAAGTTTTTCAGTTTGAATGGTGTTTTTGAATATACTATTGTAGAGGTTTTTATTTGGTCTTGTTGGGACTGTGTATTTGGATGATATAATCTTGGTCCTCTATTTTTTAATTTGCACTGGTTATGATTATTTTATGCCTCTTATTTCCTTGTAGATTTGTATTTGAAACTTACGAGGTTTTAGTTCGATTGTACTGTGGATGAGGGTCCCCTTTAACCCTCAATCTATTAAAAAATATATTTTATAACTAAAAAATAAATATTATTTGTTTCCAAAAATCTTCATATTCTAAGATTTTATTTGCACTTCATAAATTATTTTAAAATAAATACAAATTTTTGGAATTTGGAATATTTTATTTTTAAGATAATTTCGAAGAAGAAAGTAGGAAATAAATTATTATTAAACCTTTTTAGAATTTAGAATATTCTATTAAAAAATAGTAAGATTTAAATTAGTGAAAAGGGAGGGGGAAGGAAGGGGGACGGCGCGATATTTGAATTGTACTATGGAGAAACAATAAGCTACAAACTATATCCATTGACTTTAATAATATTGGATATTTACAAAATATTGATGAGGATTTTGAGTAGATGTATAGAATATGACTATTCATATTTAAAAATATTTTAATAAAATTTGTTTGAAAGTACAACATGATTAAACCTATTAATGAAATAGAATAATTTTCTTTGAAAAGAATGTGCAACATTTCAAATGTGTTAATTCTTTTATAAGTTATAAAAATAATAATCTAAAAGTTTAGATTGATTAAACTTTTAAAATATATAATAATTAATAAATTGCATAAAATAATCTTAAAAAATCACAAATTAAATATATAAACTTTTAAAATTTATAATGTTTAATATATTATAAAAAATAACTTTAATAAAATTATAAATCAAATAATTAACTACTTAATAATAATTATGCATGATAATATATTCATTTATTACAAATATTTAATGGAGATTATTTTTTAAAATTAAAAATAATATTTTAAAATACAAATAACAAATATCACATGCACATCTTACACCGCCGGTATGAATAACGGACTTCTTTTATTTTAATGTTAAGGTATTGGAAATTAAGTTATCTTATATTTTATATAATATTTAGTTATTATATTTATAATAAATTATGTATAGATCCAACAAATTCACTAATAAACATAATTTTGAATGTGAAATAATTTTTTGGGGTACAATAATCAATTAAGATAAGATGGACAGCATAACTCAATCCACATGCACGCGTGTTTAAAAACACAAGACCTGCTATATATGTGGGATAATAAAACAAGCGAGTCTTAGATGGAGACTATCCACAAGTCCAAGGTAGAAAAGACTCTTTCTAATCAGTTTGAAGATCAGGGGAAGCCATGAAAGTAAGATTTCCAGCTCAGATCTTTAAACCTATAATTGGGTGGTGTAGATTTTCCTTTTTCTTTTTTTTCCAAGTGAGAGGCATCTTAGATCTGGGGTTTTCTTCATTCACTTTTCTTTATTTTCCTTTGATAACATTTTATAATCTTAGATCTGGGTTTTCTTCATTCATTTTTCTTTATTTTCCTTGGATAACATTTTATAAGTTTTATATTGCTTGTCATCTTTTGAGTTGCAGCTGTTTCTGCACTGATAACTGGATCAAAAGGGTATACAGCAAGAATTGGATTCTGTAAAATTTTATGTGAAGGAATATAATCTCTCTGGAAATCGAGAATGAGAAAGTTATTACAGTACAAGAAGATGAAGAAACCAAGGGATGAAGATAAAATGGTAGAAAGCGAAGATCGGAAGAAGAAAGAGGTGCCCCCACTCATCGGCATGCCAGTTTATGATGAGTTAATTCATCACATTCAGGTAGCAAGAAGTTCATCAAGCAATACAAGGAGGATTTTGCTTCTAATAAATCATCTGTACGGCCTTAAGATGCATGAAGGTACTAGTGTTTCTGAACATCTGAGCAGAGTGAAGCGTGCTAAAAATAGTCTGGTGACAATGGGTCACACCATTGATGACAGATGGTTGGTAAGCATTACTCTCAACAGCTTACCACATTTTTATCGTGCATTTGTCACCAATTCTCTGAGTTTGAAACCAAGATACAGTCCATTATCATTTGATGAATTGAATGGGATGCTTCTGTACGAAGAGGCGAGGGTGAAGATATTGGAGATTGATATAAATAATTAATTGCAGCGGTTTCTTTTCTTGTTAGATCCGTGTACCACACTAGTCCAGCAGTCTCTCGCTGTGTCATGGAAGTAGCATAGCATATAAATGTAGTTGAAGATAGTTGTAAATGGGCTTCCCCAATGTCGCTGTCTTAATCTAATGGACTTAAAATTCGTATAATGATTTTATATAAATTATTAATGCTATTTACGATTATTATTATTATTATTAACGAGTGCCGAGCTCCGGCATAATTACCTGCCCACTGGCAAATGAATTTGAAATTGCAGTAAATATTTGGCAATAGTAGTGATAGGGAGTCAATTTGTATATTATGTTAAATATATATGAGTTTCATTTTAAATTTAACTCTTTTTTATTAGTTGGAGGTGGCCTACATTAATCAATGTTAAATGATAACTGGGAAAATAATAATTTATTGACAACAGTTTTAAAAACCAAAAAGATAAGTGGCACAGATAGTATAACGGATGGCATTATAGTATATGAGTCATTCAAATTAGCTACTGCAATTGCAAATCTGATAGCCGCATACGGCGAAAGGATTTGACTATACGCTTCAAAACACATAGTTGGCAGAGCACCTGTCCGACCGACCGACCACCACCGTATGCCGGGAAACTACTTTGCAAAATTCCTCGAGAATGCCATATTACTGGTAATGGATAATCAAAGAGTTCAAACATTAGCAACGAGTGGAATCCATACGGTTCCCCAGCAGTATGTGAGAGGCACCTTTGAGCCCTTGAAGGCACAACAGACCTAGGTTACTGTCATTGACTTACAGGGCTTGGCCCTCCAACACCTAAAAAAGCAGACTAGTATATATTTTAAGCGCTGCACAAACCTGGGACTTCTTTCAAATCGTTAATCATGGAATCTCATACTCCCTTATTGCTAGCGTACAAGCAGTGAGTTGGGCCTTTTTTAATCTTCCTTTGCAAGAGAAAGAATTGTCTGAAAGCGAATAAAATGGGAACCCTATTAGCTATCGTTGAGTCTATATTTAACATGTGAAATCTAGTGTATTGTTTGTGAGAAGGCTTTTTTTTATTTTTTAAATTGTGTGCAGATAATAAGTAATGGAAAATACAAGAGCATCGAACACAGTTGTTTAGTTGACATGGACCGGGTAAGGATGTTATGGGCCATGTTTTTTACTCCACTGGTGAATGCCCTGATCGTCTCACCATTGAAAGTATTGACAGACAAAGACAATCTTCCTATGTACCAAGGATCGACTTGGGAAGAATATCTGCAAAGATTTTTCACCAAAGCCATAAATATTTGTGTTTGTTTATCTCATTCTCTGTAAAAGTATTTGATTGAAAGATATTTTTTATTAAGTAATACTCCAACAGTAAAGGCGTTTCAAGAAAATTTAATCCAAATATGTAAAAAGCTGAAACCACTAGATATAATTGAGGCCATTACTCACGTCTAAGACATTTTACAAGGAACAAATTTCAGAAAACACGTCGACAATGATGCACATTAATGTACTGAGAGTAGTAACAACGCTGAAGGAATTTACTGGACAAATATGAAAGAAACAAGCTTTCCAATGCATTGTGTTGCATACATTAACCAATAGCAAAACATCAACAAAACTGGAGAAATTATTTTTTGCTCTCCTGGTTGCAAAGGTAAAGTTGCATTTCACTTGTTGGTTCTCTTTTAACAACAGATTTGCCAGCAAAGATATTCAACCATGGGGCATCCAATAATTCTAAATCCTTTAAAGTAATGGTACAAACCAGATTTTAACAGTGGAAATTTTATTATTCTATTGCGGGGAAAAATTACATTATTTTCTTTGGTGAATTGGCTTTGCATCATGACTCAGAAACCAAATCACCCACATATGTAACCACTTTTTGCATTGCCCCATATACTTCAAACTAATGGAAATTGTGAAGTCACTGATTGGTAATATCCCTATTATCAATATTTCATTTGCATGTAATATAGATTGCATTAGACAAGGAAGAATGACTCCATGACATTGGAACTCTCAAACTAAATGTATTGGACAATGAATAATTCCTCTTTGACATTGGAGATCTGTATTCAAGAGCTTGGTGTATTGGTGAGGTACAAGTAGTTTGTACTCATCAACCTAAGTTCCATTCCCATTGAATACATGAGGCCTCTTTTAAAAAGTGGCCATGTGGACACCTTGAGGTAGGGATCATACTTCTCTTTGTGGACCACGCGGAACAAAAGAATGCAAATCGTTCGACGGACATTACAAACCCAGGCCCACCCACATGTCCCACTTCGAGAAAGTGCTTCCCCATTACTCTGGTTCATAGCTCCGGTATATCAAAAGCGCTTATCCCAACATTTACTCTTCAAGTGACATTGCTCACCATCTTATAATAATTGTGTTTCTCTTCTCTTTAAATTTTTTTAAATACAAAATTTCAAGAAAAATGTTCCAATACATTCCCTGTTGTATATCACCAAGCTTGTGCCCATATACTTTTTAAGGTAGTAATCAATAGACCAAAGGACAGTAGGAGCCCAAATAAACCATTTGAAAAGAGCCATCGGAATTGAAACTCTTCATTATTGGATGGGCAGTGGAAGTTATGGCATCGTCAATGTAAGTTATGGCGGTGGCGGACATAACAACAGTGTTTATAATGGTGGCGGAGTTTACTGTGATAGTGGTGAAATTTATAGTAGTGGATTTCACCAAAAACACATGATTTGGTAAACTCTTCATAGGTATTTCGCCTCCATTTTTGTAGGGGATTTTGTTTTCTATTTCCTAAAAATTAGATTTGCACTCAATTCAAAATGAATCATCCTATACTTAAAATATACCCATGCACAAATCCATAGCAGTGTACAAATTCAGGCAGATTTCAGAGTTTTTTCCATGAAGAAACCTGCACCATTTAAGAAGTTGAAGGATATTGAGAAAATGAAGGCAGAGGCTGTAGAGATTTGGAGGCACATTAGTGACTTTCATGTTAAATAGATGATAAACAAAGTTGATCTTGTTAAAAATGGCATAAAACAGATGGAAGGAAGATGTATTGCTGGCAAGAGTTCCTGCATGCATTTGGCACTGCCTCATATCCGCAGTTTATCCCAAACACGTCCTCCATCGAGTAAATATCAATCACATTCACGCTATTGCAAAAGGGTTAAAAGAAAAATAAAGGAAATGAAACCAACTAATTGGTCGTATGTCAGCCCTGCTATTCCCTCTTTAGCAGTAATGAAAAAGTGAATAAAATATTAATATCAGTCCTACACATTCAAACATGCTTTTATTTTTTTTCAAAACAACTTCATCTCATTGGTAGTAGATGGCAAGCAGGATAAAAAATAGCCTCTGGCTGATACAATAGTCCCTGACTAGGCAGGGACTAATAAAAAGCACGCATTAAATGTTTATGGTGGTGAAGTCTCAGCTTCGAAGAGTTAGTACGGAAAGAGATGATTTTAAGGTTCAGTAAGTTTTTTAAGAGTGATTCAAATTTCTTTCAATAATATAAATGTTTTTATCATTATACTAATTCATACTTACGAGGCACTGTTGTCAAAGCAGAAAACACTTTCGAGGCGGCAATGGAGGCTCACAGGGGCGACAAAATTGAAACGGAAAAGATTTATATACTGGATTCGGAGGAAGACACTATTGTGGGTAAATGTTAAATGGTCATTTTTTTTGGTCTTTGGTTTTGTAGTTTGTTGGCTCTAGCTGGTTGTCAATCGCTAGTTGTTGGGTCTTCTTGGGTGGTGCTGGGCTCAGCTTGTTGTGTGCTTTCTTTTCTTTTTCTTTTTTTTTTTTTTGGTGCTGTAATTGGTCAGATGTATCTGGTTTCACTATGTTTCTGGGGTTGGGGACTCGTTAATAAAACTCGGTAATTATCTCAAAAATAATGTTTTAATGTTAATTTAAAGGCTTTTCACAATTGTACTCATTTACTACTGTTTTTCATCTTTTAATTCTCTTTTCACAATTATTAGCAATTTTAATTAGATATTATTTTTTGTGGAAGTTTTATTCGTGCATATTTTATTCATTTATCCAAATGACTTTTACGAGTAGTCATTTATCCAAATGACTTTTTTAATTTGTGTATTTTAGTAATATTACGAGACAAGAGGACCAATGTTAATAGGGTTTTGGTTTTTCACCCTCCATCCCTTTCTCATAGCTCAAGACTAGCAATAATATTTTCCTTACAATCGGCCACATAATCAAACTACCTATGCAAATGGAGTGCTAAATCAAGATTTGATGGTGCAAAGTATATCATACCCTCAACAATAACTAAAGGAATCAACTTCACAAAGGGAATAAGTGCATGAAGAGGCCCAAATGCAAGTGGAAGAAGCCACTTTGGTAAACTGGAAAGAGAATGATTTCATTGGCATAAATCAAAACCAAGTGCTAGATGCAGTCAACATTCCAGTGGCTTATAATATAAGATTTAAAATAAGAGCAATGGCAAGTGAGAAATATTCCTCAGCAAGCCAAACCTCTACTTCATAGGTTCCATGTGAAGTTTCCAAAGAGAAGGTGGCTCTTGTTGCCCCCAAAGATTAAAAAATCAGCCTATTCAAAAGGAAAACCAACCTCAAGCTAGTAAACACACTAAGGAGGAGGTTGTTATCCCAAAGTTTCAGACAAAGGGGACTCAAATTCCATTCAACATAGTGGAACAAATGAGTAAAATAAGCTTAAACATGACTATGTGGGAATCCCTATCCATTCCTTTTCAAAGGACTTTGTTGCAAGAAGTATTGAATAACTTTCATCCTCATGAACCATCAAATGCCTCTCCATTTGCTTCTACAAGCCTATGTTAGCCAAATGGTGAAGAATCACATAGAAGCAACAAACCACCCCCATTCTACATTTATTTGATTATTGGCAAGCACCTTGTACATAATTGCAAGAGAGACTCGGGGGTGAACAACTCAATGATGCCAAAGAAAATCATAAACATGCTAGGTATAATATATTCTCCAATATTGAAAGGCATCATCCAATTAGATGGCACAATGATTAAAACTATGGGGATCATCAAAGACCTAAGCCTCACTCTACATGCATGTCCAAGCCTCTCCATTGTGTAGGACATCGTAGTGATTGACTTGCCCCCATACTTCACTATATGCCTTTCTTCAGATTTCACTATGAATATGGGTAGATACCTATCCGCAGATTGGTCACACATGCTACTCAAGACCAAATATGGAACCAAAGTGACCATTAATGCCGAATCTATTTATAAAAATCACATAAAGCCATACTCTCTTAGTCTTATAGATATCAACTACACTATGTTTGACCAAGAGGAGAATTCAATTCTCCATGATACTACTATGTTCCTATTAGGAATGGTGAAGAAACATTCCAACCCAAGATTCTAAAGTGTTAGTAACAAAAAATATTGCACAAGGAAACTGCAGATAATTGATTACAAAACAAAGTAAGTCAAGTTTTATTCAGAATGAGATGCTAATACAAAGGAAATCCCTTGTATAAGTAGGCAAGGAATAACAAAGAACTAGCATAACTAACCAATGTGGTATAAATCCTCAAATAAGACAAAATCATAAAAGGATGAAATAGCTAGTTAATACACTAGCAAACATGAGAAATGCATACTCTAACACCCCCCTCAAGTGAAATTAGGAGCTAAAAATAGCTAAAAAATAAATAGTGGTATATCCATAGTATGAGTCCTAGAAAATAGGCCTAATAAGGTACTCATGTACAATATGTATGCATGAAATTAAGAAGCAAGATGTCCTCATAAACACCCCCAAGGATAACTTATGAAACCCCAATCATGTCACGTAACTCAAAGAAATGAGGTAATGCAAAAAGCTTTATCAAGATATCTTCACCCTGTTGTTGAGTTAGAATGTACTCCAAACTAACAATGTCATCCTGAATGGTTGATGAATGAAGTGTATATGTATCTCAATGTACTTGGTTCAATGATGCTCAATTGGGTTGCGATATATGTGAATTTCACTTTGGTTATCACATCAAAGTATAGTGAGTGAATCCTACATGAAGCCAAACTTTGTCAATAACTAATGAATCTAAATAATCTATTGACTCATTAAAACTATTTCCCTATACTCAACCTCTATAGATGAAAGTGAAATAGCATGCTACTTCTTGCACAACCAAGTAATAGGTGAAGAACCAAGATAAAATATGTAGCCAAAAGTGGAATGTTTGTCATCAAGATAACCTACCCAATCTGAATCAGTATACCCAATTAACTGAGTAGAACCCCTAATGTAGTGTATTCCAAAAGGAGTAGTGCCTTGTAGATATCATAAAATACTCTTGGTAGCCTACAAATGACTATCATGAGGGGCATGTGCAAACCTAGATACAAGCCTAACTGTAAATGAAATTTCAAGATGAGTATGGGTCAAATACATAATACTCCCAACCATCTATTGATATAATGTAGGATCACAAAGTGGAGTAGTACAAGTGGTAGTGAGAGTCACTCCATATTGAAAAGGAGAAGGACAACTTTCAATCAACCATACCAAAACACTGAAGAAGATCAAGGGTGTACTTTTGATAACTCAAATAAATCCCTATATCTAATTATAAAATATATAAGCCAAGGAAGAAATGAAAAAGACCAAGATCTATCATGCCAAACTATGTTGAAAGTGCCTCTTGAATAACCTAAATCTAAAATGAGGAGTTACCTGTGAGAAGTAGATCATCAACATACAAGACTAGTATAATAATTTCCTCCCCAATACATTGAATATAAACTATGGCATTGGAGTGGTAGTAAACAAAGCCATTGCATAGAATAAATGAATCCATCTTCTCATACAAAGCCTAAGGGGCATGTTTGAGACCATAAAGAGACCTCCTAAGTCAATAAATAAGAGAAGAATCATGAATAAACCCAACAGTTTACTCCATATAGATTTCCTCATGCAATTATCCATGTAATAATGTACCCTTAACATCCATCTGATATACTTTATAACCTTTTTATGCAATAAGATAAATTATAAGGTTAACTAAATCCATCTTTGCAATGGGTGCAAAAGTCTCAGAGTAGTCAATAGCTTTAACCTGTGAGAACCCCTTTGCAACAAGACATGCCTTATACTTATCAATGAACCCATCAACTACATACTTGGTGTGGTAAATCCACTTGCACCTAACCAACTTTCTTCCTTTAGGAAGAGTGACCAAATTCTAAGTGTGATTTTTCATCAATGAAGAATAATCATCTGTTATCACATTATCCCACTCTTGTATCCCATGAGCTTGTGAAAAAGACTATGGATCCCTAGATAATTCCTAACACAAAAGTCCTGTATTCATAGAATGTGCATGTTGATGTCAAGGTGGTGGAAGATCCTTTATGAAAGGTGATACCTCATAAACTATAGTACAATCCCACCTAGGCATAGTGGCAACATTAGTGTGAATAGGATCCTCATCTTCTATAAACTCCTCAGGAATATTTTGAACTAGATCCTCAAAGAATGAATCATCAAGAGGAGGTGAATCATTTAAATAAGAAGGCATGGAATAAGATGAAGAGGCATGATATTTGAAATGCTCATCAAATCATACATGTGCTCAAAAATGAACATCATGAGTATCAGGATCTAAAAGATGATATAATCTCATGTCTTCACAATAACCTACAAAAAGCAAAGGTTTTTTCTTCTTATCTAATGCTTTTCTTTTCTTCTTTGGTACAAATGACTAAGCAAGGCTCCCAAAGACTCAAAAAAATGAGACATCAATCTTACTTCCAGACCAAGCCTCCTTTAGAGTCATATGCTCAAGTGCTCTATGTTGTGTGCAGTTTTGAATGTAGTTAGCACAATTAACTACCTCTACCTAATAGATAGGAGGTAAATCCTATGAATACATCATGTAGTTAGCCATCTCCTTCAAATTTTCGTTCTTTCATTCTACTAATCCATTTTGTTGTGGATTATATGCAATAGAATGCTGGTGAATAATACCATGAACTACCAAAAAATTAGAGAACTCTTGACTAAAGTAATCCCCCTCATTATTTGTATGAAGCTTCTTGATACAACTAGAATATTGTTTCTTGACCAAAGCCTTAAATACTTTGAAGTGAGAAAAGACATCACTCTTGTACTTGAGAAAATAAATCCAAGTACACCTCAATAAATTATTAATAAAAGTAAGTGCATAATTAGCTCTATTAAAATAAGGAGTAGGTAAGACCATCAAATCACTGTCCACAAGCTCAAGTGGTGAAGAAACTTTCATATGCATACCCTTAGGAAATAGATACTCATGTTTTCTCCCTAATACACAACCAGGGCAAATTTCATCAAGACATAAAACTGTAGGAAGACCCTCTACCATACTATGAGTGCTCAACTCATTTAAATATATATAATTTAGGTGTCCAAATATCTCTTGCCAAAGTTGACTCTCAAAATCTACATATGAAACTCAACACATCCCTAAAAGAGGTGTATCATCAAAACCTTCAAAATAATAGAGTTGAGAACTATGATCAACAAAACCCTATGCAATAAGTGTATGTGTCTCTAACAAAGCTCAAAATTCAATACCCTGTGGTGTGAAAGTCATTGTCTTGCCCTAACTAGAATGGCAAATATGATAAACTGAAAGTAGATTGGTGGTGATGTCTAAAACATATAATTCATCATTAATGTGACTACCATCTAGTTGTATGTCACTCTTCCCCTTAAAAAAATAAAGGAAGAATCTCCAACCTCATTGTTTAAAGTAGAACTCAAACCAAGAGATACAAAGGACTCGTTGGAAGAAGTCATATGATGTGAAGCACTAGAATATAAAATCCAACTATCTGAAATAGTTGACTTTGATATCTTAACAACATTAAGTGATTTTATATGCTCATTAGATTGAGGAGTGGAGAAAAAAATCTTGTGTTTCCTAATTGCATCCTCTAAAGATTGCATTCTTTTGAAACGCCTAGACTCTTCATGACCAGTCCCCTTACTATAGAAGCATGATAGGTTAGACTTATTATTGGATTTAGAAGATGAATTGGGTTTAAATGTGTTGGTGTTGGGCTTAGGTGCATTTTGAGATGGAGGAGTGTTCTTATTCTTACTCTTAGTTTTTCCCTTATTCTTAGGATGTGATGCAACAAATGCTTTTTTAGAGGTGGTAGACTCAAGGTGAGACAATTTTGATTCCTTTCTAGTAAGTCTCTCAAAAAATATTTCTAGATCTAACATTTGGAATGTGGCACCTAATGCATCTGTACTAGAGAAAAAGGTAGAATCAAATATTTAGAAAGGGCCACTCAAGTTAGAAAAAATCAATAACACGCACTCTTCATATTTATTATCTCATCTTTACCATTCAACTGTGTCAAAAAATGCTTAAACTTAGTGAGGTAGTATACAATAGAGGTAAAGTCATCCAAATTGAGTGCAGTAAGCTCCACTTCAAGCTACATGGCTCTCAAGTGATCTACTTTTCCAAAAAAAACCTTTAACTTATCCCATATTTTAAATGGAAAATCACATCCATCTAAATGAAATAAAAAATTATCACTTACATAACCCCCAATCAAACCCATACACTCTTCAAACTTACATTGGTGCTAAAATTTTTCAAATTTACATGTGAATTGTGGTTTAGTTTCATTCATTAGGAACCATAATCCTTTGTGTTTTATGATTGTTTTCATTCGATGAATCCATGTATGGTAATTATTGTAGTCAAAGATTCATAGTGGTCAATACTAGAATTACAAATTCATGTTAATGAATCACCAAAGAGTATAAATAATACAAAAGGGTGCACATAATTGACACTAAGACAAACCCCCAAAAGATTGTATTAAGGACCCCTCTAAATTGACACTTTATAAAATTAGTGTATTTTTATAAATTAATGACACCAATAGATAGAGAATTGAAAAACATGCAATTTTGAAAAAAAATAGAAATCAAATCTGAGTTACGGTTCAAAATTTAGAGGATTTACAAATTCCCATAAAATGGGTCAAAATATTAAAAAACACTGTAAACAGATTTTAGTGACCAAATCAAAAAATAATGTAGGCATCCAACTACTCGTTGGAACTAGAATCAAACCATGAACTTAAAAATGCTAACCAGAGTTAAAAAAGATATGTCTTATTACCTTGGTATGCATGAAAGTGAAGTTGATTTCCTCTTTAAGAAAAAAATATAGTTGGAAAATAAAATAATGAATAAAACCAGCTATTTGTGAGAGCAAAATAAAATGGAATAATGTTGTCTTGATCACTTTAGTGTTGAACAACTGTTTAGGCCAGATGTGATGCCACTGTTGGAGAGGTGCAAGGTCTTAGATGCTATGAAGGTAGAGAGATTGATGAAATGTAGGTTTGGTATCCAATTTCCACATAGTAGCAAAGACATAATGTCGCCACTCTAAGCAGAATAACAAAACATCTCCTCCTAAAACAACCAATTCCACCTACAAACTTGAAACACAAATCACTCAGGTAAAAGAAAAGGATGCTAAAAAGGATGTTAGGCTACAACACATATATAAAACAAACAAACAAAGAGAATCCAATGTAGTCCACAAGACAATGATGTTAAAAATGGTGATGCCTCTCCAAGCCTTCTCTCTGATCTTTGTTTGTACAACAGATAAGACAAAAAAAGTATAAAAATTGGTGTAGTAGTCCAAATAGGGCAGAGATTTGGGATGCTAAAGACCACGCTTTCTCCTCCAACTCAAGTGTTCTAATGCAGTATTACATCCAATGCAAAACTCTTTATCAAAAAAGAATCCAACACTTTATCTTTTCAATGTCTTAATGCTGATGGGAAATGCCTCCTTTTATATATCTAAAACAAAATAAAAATAAATACCTACCTCAGGCTTTCTTTCCAATCTGGAAATACCACTCTATAGACTATAATGCCTTTTATTAGTAAAGTAAGATTCCAATGCCCTACCTCTTCTATCTCCAATCTTGAACAAAGATTCTAATGCAAATTTGGTGTAATCCACCAACACTTTAAAATTCCATGGTAGTCTAAAAATGAATTTTCTAGTAGAGAAGATAAATAAGAAAAGGGAACAATTATCAACTTAAACGATCCAACTCATTGTAACCAAAGAAAGTAGATTGGATCCCAATGCTTCTTCTCTACCTTCCTTCAAGGAATAAAAAACCATACACTTTCTTTAAAATTTCAATAAAAGTGTCAAATCTGTAAGAGAGAAAAAAGGCTGAGGATATATGACAAGAGAATAAGTAATGGCAAGGGAATTTTTTGAAACAAACGCAATACTGTGGATGGATGAACACCTCAAAGCTCTGATACCATGTTAAGAATGGTGAAGAAACATTCTAACTCAAGATTTTGAAGTTTTAGCAAAAAAACATCACACAAAGAAGTTATAGACAATTTATTGCAAAACAAATCAAGTCAAGTGTTATTCAAAATGAGATGCTAGTACAAAAGAAATCCCTTGCATAAGTAGGCAAGGCATAACAAAGAACTAGCCTAACTAACCAATATGGGATAAATCCTCACATATGATAAATTCATAAAAGGATGAAATAACTAGCTAATACGCTAGCAAACATGAGAACTACATACTCTAATAGTCCCTTGAAGGGATCCTAGATGACTTGTTTGATGAATGGGTGCGCAAGCAATGTGATTTCAACCCATACAATAACACATAAGAAATAGGGCTAGGCACATACAACATTCTCAAGGAAGACCCTTTATTTATAAATCTTAGAAAGGTGCAAGAGGATATCAAAGGTGCATGGTAGTTATATTTTGATGGCTCTTGAAACAAAAATGACATAGGAATTGGATTGGTAGTGATCTAATCTCAAAAGGGTAAATACTTCCATGCATTTAAGTTGCATGTTAGCTACACAAACAATATTGTTGAATATGAGGCATTGATCTAAGGTCTCCAATCAGTGAAAAATAAATGATTCAAAGTGTTAAAATCATTTAGGGATAATGAACTAGTTGTAAACTAGGTTAAAACATAGAATATGTCCAAGAATAGTGTACTAAAATTTTACAAACACAAGGTTTGGGATGTAATTGAGGGGTTCAATGATAACTACTTCTATTTCATACCAAGGGTGAAGAATGATGATGCTAACAAGATTATAACTATGGGTGCACAGTATGACCTCCCACATAATATAAGGAATGATTCTAAGTAGTTATTAAAGCTTGTGGTCAGATCAATAGTCCTAGATAATGCAAACAATTGGTAGGTTTTTGAAAGTGATAGACAAATCGTTAAGTTCTTGCAGGATGAAGGTCATTTTTGCATCAAGAATCAATTACAACTCCAAAACCAATATGAGGAACATATCATCCAGCTAAAGGGAAAAAATATACTGAGGGGATTGGTTACACTAGAAATCATCTTCAATTTTGATGACAAGCTCAAGGTTAAGAAAAGAAACATGATGGTTAATAAATATATCTTCATGTGGGTAGCCATCTCTGATGACAAGCTATTGAAGGCTGATAAGGTGCGTTATCTATCTAAAATTGAATATTTCATCAAACTAAGTAGAATATATGATGATATATTTGCATGGAGATACCAAGATATCAAAGGCTTCAACCCAACATTATCCCAACATACTATTGAGCTTGAACCCAACACCAAGCCAAACAGGCAATGGAAAAGTCTAGTAAACCCCAAGCTTGAGCCTTTAATGAGGAAAGAGATCTCAAAGCTCATAGAATCCAATATAATTATTCTAGTCAAACATTCTTTATGGGTGGATAATCTAGTTTTGGTGCAGAAGAAGAATAGACAAATCTAGTTATGCATGAACTTGAGGGATTTAAATAAAGTGTCCTTCAAAGATCACTACCCCCTCCCACCAATGAATCAAATCCTTAAAATAATCACAAGTGTGGATAGGTTTTGACTTCTAGATAGTTACTCAGGTTACAACCAAATACTTATGCAAGAGTGTGATCAATTTAAGACCACATTCACTACTAAGTGGGAAACCTTCACATACTAGAAGATGCCCTTTAGATTGACAAATGTGGGATACACCTTTCAAGAGTCATAGATATGGCCTTTAAGGGACTCCTCAACAACATCATCTTGGTCTACCTTGATGATATTACCATCTTATCCATGTGCACAGAAGATCATTTAAACCATTTACAATGAGTTTTTGAGAAGTGTCAAGAGTTTTGGATCTCTTTGAACACAACCAAGTGTGTATTCATTGTCCATGAGAACATGTAATGAAATTACTTAGATGTCTACATATAATAATTTTATATTGCATAGAATAAGCAAATATGAGAGATCACATTGAAATAATTGATAGCATAGCATAATATTGGATAATATAGCAAAGTCACTTCAAGGGGACAACCTCCACAACAATGCACTAAGAGTAGACTACTTAACATGATGATCAAAGACTAACCACTACCTCCTATATATATAGTCTACTTATCCATGGTTATTCTATATTCTAACCTAACCAAGAACATATAGAAATATAACAAGAATATAAAAAATGTATGTAAGCCACAAGTCAACCACACATATCCCAAGACATGCCAAAGGTTAAGGGTGTAACATGACCCTCTCCTTGAAAATAATGTTGTCCTCAATATTGAGTCAACTCTGGATGTTGTTGCACAAAGTATTCATCCTCCCAAGTAGCATCTTCATAGGGCAAATTCTTCTATTTGATCAGGTACTCCTTAATCACTTGAGACCACAATTACTTAGTGAGCATTTGAAGGATCACCTCAGGATCAAGAATAACTCTTCCTTCCTCATCCAGTTATGGTAACTTAGTTTGGGTAGCAACTTTATGTCTAATTATTTTCTTCAGGAATGATACATGATATACTAGATGTATATGAGTGGAGGAAGGAAATTCTAACTTGTAGGCCACACTACCAATTTTTTGCAAGATCTGATAAGCTCAATAATACTTAGGGGATAATTTTTAATCATTTTTCTGTTGCTTCAAGGACATATTCTTATATGTATGTAAGCAAACAAAAACCAAATCACCAATGTCAAAGTGCCTCTCAATCCTATGTTGATCTACCTGTTGTTTCATGTGATTCTGGGCCATGAATAAATTTTCATGCAAACTGGCAATGACCACTTGTTGATGGTGAATATGTTCTTCAACTACATGAACCTTAGGATGGAACTTCAAGGTTGAAGTGATGAATGGAGGGTGGTATCCATATAGTGCCAAAAAAGGAGACATTTTGGAAGAACTAAGAACAAAAGTATTATACCACCATTCAACAAGTGGCAACTAATGAATCCATTTATCTTGTTTATCAGAAACACAACAATGGAGATACCTTGCAAACATTTATTGACTATCTCAATTTGTCCATATGATTGAGGATGATGGGATAAAATATGAGACAACGAGATGCCCAAACATGAAATAACTTAGTCCAAAAATTACTAGTGAAGATGGGATCTCGATCATTGACAATGATATTAGGGGTACCATGCAATTTATGAACTATATTGAAAAAAGAAGAATCTATTGTACTATAAATAAATAGTTATGATAAAAAATAGAAATGAACATACTTACTAAGACTATCTACCATAACCATAATAACATTTTCACCATCAGATCTCGATAACCCTATAATGAAATCCATAGACACCTCTTCCCAACATTCTCTAGGGATGGATAAAGGCTACAAAAGACCTAGGGTTTTGATGGTTTGTCCTTTATTTTATTGATAGATCATAAATTCAACCACATATTTTTGGACATCCCCCTTGAGTCCTTCTTTAAAAAAAATTTGCTTGATTCTATGATAGGTTTTCAAAAATCTTGAATGACACCCAATTGGAGTTGCATGAAGTTTCTGAAGGATTTTTTGTTTAAGAAGAGAATTCTTACATAGGTATAATCTATCTTTATACCATAATGCATCACCCTTCCGTATGAATTTTTCAAATCCACCCAAACCTTGTTGAAGATTTTGAATCAAAACATGTTTATCACTATCCTTGTCCCATTTTGATCATGCTTCCTCTAGCCAATCTGTCTATAGAATGGTCATAGCATATAGCAATGCCTTTGCTAATTCATCCTTCCTAGGTGGTTCATCTAACACTACATTTTCCTTATCTTTATTATAAACTATTTCAAAATCGTAGCCTAACATCTTAGTTACCCATTTTTATTATTTTTCAGATGATAACCTTTGTTCCATAAAATATTTGAGACTATCATGATTAGTCTTTACCTAAAAGTGATGACCCATCAAATAAGGCCTTCATTGTTTGATTTCATGAAAAATGGCCATCATTTCCTTCTCATAAATGGGCTTGTGTTAATTTTTACCCTTTATTTGATGAATTCAAAATTCAAGTGATCTACCTTCTTGCATGAGTACAACACCCATACCATACCTAGATGCATCACATTCAACCATAAAAGTCTTAGAACAATTAGGAGTAGCCAACACTAGAGTGGTGCACATCACCAATTTCAATTGTTCAAATTCCCTAGTAGTTGTATTAGCCCACTGAAAAGAGTCTTTCTTCAACAAAGATGTGAGTGGGGCTGCAAGGCTACCATAATTTTTGACAAACCTATGATAGTAACTAGTTAGCCCCAAAAATCCCCTTAGTTGTTTGAGTGTCTTAAAAATTGACTAGTACACCATTGCTTAGATTTTTATAGGATCAACTTTGACTCCTGTATGTGAAACTAGATGACCCAAATACTCAACCTCACAAGCTCCAAAATTAAATTTGGAAGGTTTGGCATACGATAGATGTTCTAAAATTGAGAGTGCCTATTTCACATGGTGCAAATGGTCTTCCCAATTTTTACTATAAATGAGGATATCATCAAAAAATAATAGAACAAATTTCCTTAAAAATGGCCTAAAAATAGTATTCATCAAACTTTGAAAGGTAGATGGAGCATTTTTTAGCCCAAAAGACATAACCAAAAACTCATAATGTCTTTCATGAGTCCTAAAAGTAGTTTTGGGTATGTCTTCATCACGGATCCAAATTTGATGATACCTAGAATGTAGATCTAACTTAGTAAAATAAAGATCACCATTTAATTCATCTATAAAATCATCAATGATAAGAATAGAAAACTTATCTTTGATAGTGTACTTGTTGAGTTCCTTATAGTTAGGGCATATCCTCCAAGTGTCATCTTTATTTCACACCATGAAAATTGGTGAAGAATATTCACTTTGGCTATGGCAAATGATTCCTACATCCAACATCTCCTTTACCATATTTTCAATTTCAATTTTCTAGGCATAGGGATACTTTTATGGCCTAATGTTGGGTGGTGTACTACCAAGAATAAGTTTGATAGCATGATCATGTGTGCAGCTAGGTGGAAGTCCTTTCAGCATGTCACCAAAAACAATTGATTGGGAATCAATCAATTGTTGTAAATTAGGAGGTGTAAATAGCTGAATTGGATGAACTTCCATGGAAAATAAGCGAGCTATAAATCTTTCAATGCCCTTTTAGATAATCTTTGTCATTTGATGGGAGCTAACAATTTATGCAGATTTATCCCTTAATCCCCTTAGCTCAAATGTCCTTCCTTCAGAATGAAAATGCATGAATAATTCATAGAAATTCATCTCAATAGTACCTAAAGTGGTGAGCCACTGTACTCCCAGAACAATGTCAGCTCCCCCCATGGGAATAGCAAACATAGGAGAATCTAACAAGTAGTCTCCCATGGCCAGCTTAATACTATGGAATTTTCTTGAATAGTTGATAGTACAACCATTTACAATCATGACCTAAAAGGAGTAGGATAAATAAAATAGTTCAAGTGAGTAGCCAACTTATTGTTGATGAATTTGTGTGTGCTCCCAGAATCAATCAAAATAGTGGCCTTCTATTTCTTTAGAAAACCTACCACCTTAAGAGTTTGGGGAGTACTAATACCTAAAAGGGCATGATATAAAATAGTAGGTTGAGAGTCTTCAGATTCCTTCTCAGGACCTTATTCATCCTCATCAAGTGCCTCCTCATCATCGTCATCCTCATTGACACCTTCGATGTAAAATAACTTTTTTTCAGCACAATGATGGTCTTTGATCCATTTTCTATTGCAACCATAACACAACCCTTTAGCTTGCTTCTCCTCAATTTTTTGAGGTGTCAATTTGGTGGGTTGAGGATATGATGGTGCTAGAAAGGTGTAATCATGACCATTTTTACAGGTTTTTCATTTGACAATCTCTTTTTCCTTGGCTATGTGTGCCCATGGGATAACTTCTAATATAGATGCTAGGTTAAACATGTGAACCTCTAATTGGATGCTATCTTTGAGACCACCCAAAAATAGATTAGTCAAATTTTCCTTAGTGATGTCTTCCACCCATAAGGATAGATTCTAAAACTGATGAATATAATCCTTCATAGTTCCCATTTTCCACAATTTGGCTAATTGGCTAAAGTAGTTCTTAGAGACATTATTTTGATAATGAGCCAACAAGTCATCAGTGAAAATAGACCATATAATAGTAGTACCATTCTTTTTATTTTGAGCACACAACTAATGATATCAAATGAATTGTTCAAGTTCCAGATATAGAGACACCACTATCACCTTTTGAGAACTAGGAGTTTGATGTAGATCAAATAAATTCTTAATTTGAGTAATCCAAGTGAGAGGATCCTTAGCGTCAAACTTATGCATGTCCACTTTGGGCAACATCAATTTCACACCAGAATTGAATTTGTTAGTGTTAAGAGGAGGAGGAATTGAATGATGAAGTGAAGGGTTGTTTGACTATAACTGAGGTAAAAGGGAAACCAATAAAGTAATGATCTGATCCAATTGATTGTAAACCCCATTAATCTATCTTTGCATCCCTAAAACACCAATTTAAACTAAAAAAAATTCATCATGTCACACCAATCCCTTTATGTCAGCCTAAAATTAAGAAATCATGGGATCTAAAGTTCCAAATTCCATGTCACCGATAGGAGTCTTAGGAGTTTTCCCCCCCTTTTTGTCTTTGTGTAGAAGGATCAGCCATATACAAACCCTAAGAGGGTTTTTGCCCTAAAAAAAGTGTAACAAGAGATGGTACCATTAAAATCATCTCACCAAGATGAATCTAACAACTACCTTTGCACACCAGGGTAAAAAATTTTGACAAAAAAAATTTTATTGGTAGAATATACTATTGTAATCATCTCATCAAGATGAATCCAATGACTGCAATTGTGCAAAGTGAAAAAAATATTCCAGACTTTTTTTTAATTATTTTTTTTCAAAAAAGTGTTTCAAACAATACTATGATGATAGAAAAAATTAATTCTCTAGATTGCAAGTTATGTTTTTTCACTCCTTCCCCTCACAGAAGTCGTGCCTCACCAAATCCAAAAAAAATAATGTTGTAAAAAACTTACCCAAATCAAAGATCTAATACTACTTGTAATGAAATTACTTAGATGTTCACACATAATGATTTTATATCACATATAATAAGAAAATATGAGAGATCACATAGCAATAATTGATAATAGAATAGAATATTGGATAATATAGAAAACCCACTTTGAGGGGGTAACCTCCACAATAATGCATTAAGATCAGAATACTTAACATGCTAATCAAAGACTAACCACTACCTCATATATATAGTCTACTTAGCTATGGTTATTCCATAGGCCAACCTAACTAATAACATAGATAAATGTAACAAGAATATAAAAGAGTTATGTAAGCCACAAGTCGGCCACACATATCCCAAGACATGCCAAAGGTTAAGGGCATAGTAGATCAATTTATTAGGGTGCATCATATCCAAATATGGGATCATAATTGATTCAAAATGATTCAAGGACATTCCATCTCTCCCTCTCTAGGGTCACAAAAAAGGCCTCTAAAGCTTCTTGGGAAGGATAAACTTTGTTAGAAGGTTCATGCCAAATTTTACTACTTTGACCAAGACCCTCATGGTAATGCTCAAGAAAGGTGTTACATTCAGTTGGACCCACAAAGGCATGAGAATCATCTAGTTCATCAAGCACACTATCACACAATATCCTACCTTGATAAGCCCTGATTACAATAATGATTTTATCCTTTATGCATTTAGTAGAGCTAAAGGCATCTTAGCCATCCTGGTGTATCATAATAATGACCAATTAGAATAGCATATTTATTTATTTATGCAATCACTCAAGGATTATGAGTTATGTTATAGCTTTGTAGAGAAACACATCCTCAAAATCATAAGGGAACTCAAGAAGTTCATGCATATGCTCTCCAAAAACAAGATTCAGTGCATGGTTTCTCACTCAAGTATAAAGGAGTTTATTTTAAGTAAGGATATAAGTGAGAAGAGAGTTGGTTGGATCATAAAAGTGATAGAGTATGATGTATATATTTGAATCAATAAGTTGGTGCAAGGGAAATGACTATGTGAAAAACTGGAAAAAGATGTAAAAGTTTAATACATAGTAGTCCTTATGTTGTACGAGGATTAATCAATGGATCAGATCACCCATGTAGATTGGAATAAGGGCATGAGGATATTCCTTCAAACTAGTGTGTATCTGCATGTCTTAAATAAAGCCAAACACAATACTTTATATTAGAAGCTATTCTTTATGCACTTGTTAGTGGTACACTATTCAGAAGAGACATTAATGGAGTTCTCTTAAGATGTGTGGAACAAGATCAAGTAAGTGAGATCCTTAAAGATTTCCTCAATGGCTATTAGGAGGCCATTACTCACCTAAAACCACTGTTATTAAAATCACGTGAGTTGGTGATTATTGGCCAAATTTATTCAAAGACTCACATGCATGGGTGCAAAGCTACAAGAAGTGTGCCTTTTTTGTAGGCAAACATAAATTGGTAACTCTACCCCTATGCCCAATACAAGTTGATCAACCCTTTTCCCAATGGGGATTATACTTTATTGGAATGATAAATCTATGGTCAAGCATTACACATAGATGGATCCTCATGGCAACTAATTACTTCACAAGGTGGAAAGAGGCAATAGTGTTTAAGGAGGCCAATTAGATTTATATTCTAAATTTATACAAAAGCTTTATAACAATATTTAGTGTTCCATCCACCATCATTTCTAACAATTCAACATATTTCTTTAGGACCAAAATTAGTGAATATGTAGTCAAACACAACATCCACCTGAGCACTTATTCAAACTATTACCCTCAAGGTAATGGTTTGGCCGAGTCCACCAATAATAACTTGATTCACATCATCAAGTGAACCATGAAGGACAAGCAGCAAGCTTGGCACACCAAAATCAAGATGACCCTTTAGGTGGACCAAATAATGCCAAAAAAGGTGTTGGGGAATTCACCTTTCATTCTTATCTATGAGAGAGAAGCGAGCTTGACTACATCTCTTAAGTTTCCTTCATTAGAACTAGCCCATTAACTAGATTTGCATAAGAGAGACCCCATGATAATAAGGTTGTCCAAGCTAATGAAGCTCAAGGAAAGAAGAGGGAAATCTATGCACACTATGGAGTTTCAGTAGGTGTAGACAAAAAAGATATTCGATAGGAAAGTTATTGCTAGAAGCTTTGGTGAAGGAGACTTAGTACTCAAATAGGATGTAGACAAGGTGAAAGCTAGGAAACATACAAATTTTAATAATATATGGAGTGGCCCTTACACCATATCCAATTGCAAGCAAGCTAACACCTTCCAACTTGTAAAACCAAGTGGAGCAGTGTTTCCCATCCCTACCAATAGGATTCATCTCAAGAATTATCTCTAATGATCATGTATATTTTGTAAATAATAATTAGATGTCTTATTTTCCCTAAGTTACATGTACACATGTTGATTTTTAGATTAGTTTAATTTCATCCAAGTGTTTGTGTGTGGTTCTTTCTTAGTTTATATTTTACTTCTCTAAGCACCATTCGACATAGTTATTTTCTTTGTGTTGGGGATCAACCAACAATAGATTACAATTGTGAAAGTAATAAACGCGGAAATAAATCAGATAGACAAGTAATTAGAATGAGATAGTAGCAAGAACAAGAGATACAAGAAACCACCCTGAAAACTTGTATTAACAAACTCTTTACAAAAGGAATACAATTGAAGAAACTTCTTTCTTCCACACCTATCCTAGATGTATAGATCTCTCAATAGATCTCTATTCCTCAAGAGCTCTCTCTCTCTCAAGAACAATCAACTCCAACAAGCCTGGATTGATTCAATTCTGTACTGTTCTTCACACACAATGAATTACAATAATTCACAATAACTACGACAACTACAATAAGCTAGGAAGATCTAATTCTACATATAGAATTAGGAGACTTGAGCATGCACTTCCAACAAACAGTTAAGCCACTTGAACAAGGGCTCTAAAAATAGTATTGCTAATAATAGATACGCGAGCTTGAGACTAAAACTCAAACTCATCATGCAAACACTCGCTTTTATCCACGAAAATAGCTCTCTGGACACGCAGGTAACCGACGTCGGTTCCTGCTGCTTGTCTGTGACCGCCACCGACCGACCCACTGCCAACGTCAGTGCCTCTGCAACTGCTCCTGACCGATGTCAGTCGCTCCTGACCAATGCTGGTGTCTGTGTAGACCCAAAACTACTAATGTATGCTCCTTGGTGAAGCTTTTAGCTCCACACCCTAACAATCTCCCACTTGGAGATAAACAGCTGCACTAGTACCTATACAGCAACATCTTCTAGCTCCTCCATCTTCAACTCAATCATGAAGACCAACAGAAGTTGAATGAAGATTCAACTTCTCCTTTGTAACCGGCTTGGTTAACATATCAGCAGGATTCCTATCTGTATGGATCTTCTTCAGCTTCAACTCACCATCTTCCAATACCTACCGTATGAAGTGATACCTTAGCTATATGTGCTTTGTTCTTGAATGAAAGGCTGAATTCTTAGCCAAATGGATTGCACTCTGATTGTCACTATACAATCTGCAACTCTCATGCTCCCTACCAAGCTCATCCATGAACCGTGTCATCCATATCATCTCTTTGCTAGCCTCAGTGGCTGCAATATACCCTGCTTTTGTAGTTGACAAGGCAACAACCTTCTACAACTTAGATATCCAGCTAACCGCCGTTCCACCTATAGTGAAAACATAACCTGTAGTGCTCCTCCTGCCATCCAAATCACCTGCCATATCTGAATCTACATAACCATGTAGAGAAGTATCTAAACCTCCATAGCACAAGTGCCTACTGCTAGTTCCTCTCAGATATCTAAGGATCCACTGAACTGCTTTCCAATGTTCCTTACCTGGATTGGCCATATACTTACTTACCACTCCCACTACTTGGGCAATATCCGGTCTAGTACACACCATTGCATACATCAAACTCCCTACTGTGGAAGAATATGGAACCTTACTCATGTACTCTACCTCATCATATGAATTAGGACATTGTTCTTTACTCAACTTAAAATGTCCAGCCAAAGGTGTGCTTACCGGTTTAGCATCCTACATATTGAACCGTTTCAACACCTTGTCCACGTAATCTTCTTGAGAAAATATCAACCTGTGATTTTTCCTATCTCTCTTAATGCTCATGCCAAGGATTTTCTTTGCTACTCCCAAATCCTTCATAGCAAACGTTTGAGCTAATTTCACCTTAAGCTCAGAGATATCCTGCATGTGAGATCCTACAACCAGCATATCATCTACATACAACAATAGAATAATATATCTACCATTATCAAATCTCTTGAAATACACGCAATGGTCAGATTGACACCTACTGTAGCCATGCTCAGTCATAAACCTGTCAAATTTTAAGTACCATTGCCTAGGAGCTTGCTTGAGGCCATACAAGCTTTTCTTCAATCTACACACAAACTTCTCCTTACCCTTGACCTCAAATCCTTCTGGTTGTTCCATATAAATTTCCTCATCCAAATCTCCATGAAGAAATGTTGTCTTAACATCTAGCTACTCAAGATGCAAATCCTCAAAAGCAACCAAAGACAATACAACCCTTATAGAAGTCATTTTAACAACAGGAGAAAAAATCTCACCAAACTCGATACCTGGCTTTTGTGCAAATCCTTTTACTACCAATCTGGCCTTATATCTCATCTATCCATTCTCACCTTCTTTCAACCTGTAGGTCCATCTGTTCTTGAGTGTTCTCTTACCTGCTGGTAATTCAACCAAATCCCATGTTTGGTTCTCTCTTAAGGACTCCAACTCCTCAACCATGCCACGCTCCCACTAACTCTTGGACTCCACCTGTATTGCTTCTTCAAAACTCTCTGGTTCTCCACCATCAGTTAGCAATAAATAAAATAAAGAAGGAGAATATCTAATTGGAGGCTTACTCACCCTTTCTGACCTCCTTATGGGTGTCTGAGACTCGTTCACAACATGTTGTCCACCCAAATTCTCTGACAGTGACCGACCTCGGTCACCTCTAGACCTGTTACTGGCCGACGTCGGTCATGCCTGACTGACCTCAGTGCTTGTCCTACTAACGTCGGTCTCTGTACGACCGACGCTGGCTTCTGTATTGCCGACGATGATTCTTAACCTGCCGACGTCGGTCTCTGTGTTTTCCTACAAGTGATTATTTCTTTTTCCCGCGAGCTCATCTTGGACTTTCACCTCATCCAATTCACCATTGCTCTGCTCAGATTGATTCAGCTTCCTTAGCTGATCACAATACATCACTCTTTCGTTGAAAACAACATCACGGCTCCTGGTTACCTTGTTAGTTTCTAGGTTCCACAATCTGTAACCAAAATCATCTGAGCCATAGCCAATAAACGTGCACCTCATAGACTTAGCATCAAGCTTCTTTCTATTTTCCTTATCTATGTGCACAAAGGCTTCACAACCAAAAACTTTGAGATATGAGAGATCAACCTTTTTACCTGTCCATGCCTCTTCTGGAATACCACCATCCAGAGCTGTAGAGGGTCCTCTATTAATCAGGTACACTGGAGTGTCAACAACTTGTGCCCAAAACTGTAAGGGCAAACTGGCATGCAATCTCATACATCTTGCACGCTCCATTATTGTCATGTTCATCCTTTCAGCAATTCCATTCTGCTGAGGTGTCCTTGGAACTGTCCTTTGCCTGCGGATTCCATGCATGTAACAATAATCTCTGAACTTATGACTGCAGAACTCACCGCCATTGTCTGATCTCAGGCACTTTAATCTCTTACCTATTTCATTCTCAACCATAGCTTTCCAAACCTTAAAAGTCACAAATACATCAAATTTTCTTCTAATACAATAGATCCATACCTTCCTTGTAGCATCATCTATGAAAGATACATAGTACTGTGATCCTCCAATGGAATCAACCTGAGCCGGTCCCCACACATCTATGTGAACAAGTTGCAACTTATGCCTCTTCTTAGTAGACCCAGTCTTGAGAAAACTAACCCTTTTCTGTTTTCCAAATACACAGTGCTCACAAAACTCTAGATCTATGCCTTTTAAATCTGAAAGCATACCTTTAGACTTAAGAATTGACATCCCCTTCTCACTCATGTGGCCAAGCCTTGAGTGCCACAATTTAGCATCCACATCTGAAGTAGATAATACAGAAGGAGATTTGTTAGTAACACAATTACACAAATAGAGAGTACCTTCTCTCTTACCTCTGGCCATAACAAGTGCACCCTTGGTCACCTTCCAAGATTCTGCTGTGAGAGTTACTATACAACCCTCATCCTCTAACTTTCCTACAGAAATTAAATTTCTCTTCAAGCTAGGAACATGCATCACATCTCTCAACACCCATGTGTTGTTATTCTGCATCTTCAGCTGCACTTTACCTTTGCCAATTATTTTACAGGGCTCATCATCCCCTAGATACACTATTCCAAAATCTCCATGGATATAGTCACTAAAATATTCCCTGTTAGGGGTAGCATGAAAAGATGCACTAGAATCTAATACCCAAGATTCTATATTATTATGCAGAGAGAAAATTAAAGCATCTTGTGCAATACCTGCAACCTTGGCTTCTTCCTTTCCTTCATGCTGATTGTCCTCCTTAGGCTTTGACCAATAGTCTCTGCTTATGTGCCCCATCTTTCCACAATTCCAGCATTGTGGCCTTCTACCATTTCTGGATTTAGATCTACCTTTCCCCTTAGATTTGGATCTTGATCTGCCTTTCTTGTTCTTCTCTTTCTGCCTTCCCCTGCTCTCAAAACTTAAAGCATTCCCAGATGCCTCTTCTGTGCTTTTCCTGCGTATTTCCTCATTCAAGATAACACTAACAACATCCTCTACTTTCAAAATATTTGATGCAGATGCAGTATTACTTACTGCCATTACTAAGCCATGCCAACTTTCAGGCAAAGAACATAATATCAAAAGAGCTTTTATTTCATCATCAAACACTATATTGACTGAACTTAATTGATTCACAATTCCATTGAAATCATTAAGATGAGTACAAACAGATCCACCTTCATTCATATGCAAATTAAATAACTGCTTCATAAGATATACCTTATTGGAAGCTGAGGGTTTTTCATACAAATTTGCTAACGTAGTCATCAACTCTACCGTAGACTTTGCCTATGATAAATTGGATATCACAGTGGATGCTAGACTCAGTCTTATAGACCTCAGAGCCTTTCTATCAAGAACTTCCCATTCTTCATCCTCCATGTCTTTGGGCTTCTTTGCAACCCCACCTAACAGTAAGTAGAGATCTTTTTGATACAGATAATCCTCTATCTGCATTCTCCAGTGTTGGTAATTTTTGCCATTGAAATTTTCCATTCTCAGTTTACTTTCATCTACCATTGCTTCTCCCACTCAAACATAAATCCCTACAGAAACTCCTATGAGAACCTGTAATCAATACACACTACACAGATCTAAACCACCTGTTAGTGCACCTGAGCTTTGATACCAATTGTTGGATATCAAGCTCTGAACCTGCAACCAATGCTCTGATACCACTTGTTGGGGATCAACCAACAATAGATTACAATTGTGAAAGCAATAAATGCGGAAATAAATCAGAAAGACAAGTAATTAGAATGAGATAATAGCAAGAACAAGAGATACAAGAAACCACCCTGAAAACTTGTATTAACAAACTCTTTACAAAAGGAATACAATTGAAGAAACTTCTTTCTTCCACACCTATCCTAGATGTATAGATCTCTCAATAGATCTCTATTCCTCAAGAGCTCTCTCTCTCAAGAACAATCAACTCCAACAAGCCTGGATTGATTCAATTCTGTACTGTTCTTCACACACGATGAATTACAATAATTCACAATAACTACTACAACTACAATAAGCTAGGAAGATCTAATTCCACATATAGAATTAGGAGACTTGAGCATGCACTTCCAACAAATAGTTAAGCCACTTGAACAAGGGCTCTAAAAATAGTATTGCTAATAATAGAGATGTGAGCTTGAGACTACAACTCAAACTCATCATGCAAACACTCACTTCTGTCCACGAAAATAGCTCTCTAGACACGTAGGTAATCGATGTCGGTTCCTGCTGCTTGTCTGTGACCGCTGCCGGCCAACCCACTGCCGACGTCGGCGCCTCTGACCGACGCCAGTCGCTCCTGACCGACGCCGGTGTCTGTGTAGACCTGAAACTGCTAATGTATGCTCCTTGGTGAAGCTTTTAGCTCCACACCCTAACAATTTGCTTGTTCTTTATGAAGGTATCTCATTTTATTATAAGGTTAAGTAAGCTTATCACATCCAATTATGTAAAGGATAAAAGATCAAAAGGCTATTGATGACTCCATGCCCAATGGATTGCTTCAAGGCTACTGGTCCACATTGAGTAGGCAAGTGGCCCATAGAAGTTGCCAAAAGTGTTGACTATTCAAGTCACCCCAATCAATGCAAAGCTCATAAGACCTTTGTAGAGGGATTTTTCACTTTCATAGAATTAAGTGTGCATGGTTAAGGTGCATAGAGCATAGATTTAAATTTATTAGTGCATGCCCAAAGTATAAAAGTTTTTTATTTAATCTTATCCAAGAGGTTCCTCATGTCTAAATGAAAAAGTTTCACACTCAATCATATAAATACATGCATGTGCTCTTGTATTTTATAGGATACAATCTATGTTGTACACCACCTACTTTGTAGGCCAATATAAACTCCATAATTAAGGTGTAGACATAATAAAACCACCAAAGGGGACTAAATACAAGAAGGATTGATGCCTTATGTATATTTGTAAAAGATATCCCTCCATGTCATCATTTGAGTTCACAACTTTCTTAGACCACTGCACCTCTATGATATAACACCCATCCTCTCACACAACCTTCTATGTGCACTCTTTGCATAGAATGCATTCAATTATTAAGTCACGTGTAGGATGAACATAAAGTAAGCATGCACTTATCTATTTTAGTGAATTAAAATGTTTGAGTGTGTGTACTTGGAACCATGAAAGGTGTGCACTCCCCATAAACATAGATTCTATATGTGTAGTCTTATGTGTGTGTCTATTAAAAACTTATCAAGTCTAAATCATGCAAGATCAGTGAGTACCTAATCCCTAAGAGATACACACACACAATAATCTATTTCAAGTACAAAGATGACATGGATAAATATAAATAAATTTTGTGTAGCATTTATGTCGACAAAAGATATCCAGGGGGGTTGACAGGTGGTGATAATAATCAAGGGTGGTAGATAAAACTAATTAGACATTGAGAGAGGTTGAGTTAGATAGAAATTAGATGCAAAGGAAATAGGTGTGTGGATAGGACATGCACACACACCTCCTCTAGTTTTAGGAGTCTACTTATGTCCTGAATACTCGTGTTAAGGTGTGGAGCTAAAAGCTTCACCAAGTGAGTATATTGCAAAAGTTGCAGGTTTACACAATCACCAACATCGGTCAGGAGTGACCGACGTCAGTCAGGAGCAGACCAAGAGATGTTGTCATTGATCATGGATCAGCCGACGTTGGTCACAGGCAAACAGGCAGGAACTGATGTTGGTTACCTATGCATCCAAAAAGCTATTTTCGTGGATAGAACAAAGTGTTTGCATGGTAGGATTAAGTGATAGTCTTAAGTCCGCATCTCTATTATTAGTAAGACTATTTAGAGCCCTTGATTAGGAGGTACATCTGATGGCTGTAATTATATGCTCATGTTTCCTAATTATTATATAATAGGATAGATCTTCATATCTTATTGGTAGAGTAATGTTGAACAGTACAGAATTGTATATGTGAATCATTCTAGGTTGTTGGAGTTGATTGTAATTGAGAGAGAGAGCTCTTGAGGGAAAGAGATCTAGAGAGAGATCTGTACATCTGAGAGAGGTGTGGAAGAAAAGAAGTTTCTTCAATTGTATTCCTTCTGTAAAGAGTTTAATACAAGTTTTCAGGGTGGTTTCTTGTATCTCTTATTGTTTGTTATTATCTGATTCTAGTTACTTATCTTTCTGGTTTAATTTCACATTTAATTGCTTTCATATTGTAATCAACATTATTGGTTGATCCCCAACAAGTGGTATCAGAGCTCAGGTTGACTAACAGGTGTTTCAGATCTGGTTAGTGTGTATTGATTATAGGGTACTCACAGGGGTTTCTGTAGAGATTTCTGTTTGAGTGGGAGAAGCAATGGCAGAAGAAAGAAAATTGAGAATGGAGAAGTTTAATGGAAAGAATTATCAACATTAGAGAATGTAGATAGAGGATTATCTGTATCAGAAAGATCTATACTTACCATTAGGTGGGATTGCAAAGAAGCCCACAGACATGGAAGATGAAGAATGGGAAGTTCTTGATAGAAAGGCTCTTGGATCTATAATATTGAGTCTGGCATCTACTGTGATATCTAATTTATCACAGGCAAAGACAAAGATAGAGTTGATGACTAATTTATCAAATTTGTATGAAAAACCCTTAGCTTCAAATAAGGTATATCTTATGAAGCAGTTATATAATTTGCAAATGCAGGAAGGTGGATCTGTATCTAATCATCTGAATGATTTCCATGGAATTGTAAATCAATTAAATTTAGTCAAAATAGTGTTTGATGATGAAATTAAATCTCTTTTAATATTATGTTCTTTGCCTGAAAGCTGGCATAGCTTGGTAATGGTAGTTAGTAATACTGCATCTGCTTCAAATATTTTAAAAGTAGAGGATGTTGTTAGTGTAATCTTGAATGAATAAATTCACAGGAAAAGCACAGAGGAAACATCAAGGAATGCTTTAAGTTTTGAGAGTAGGGGAAGGCAAAAAGAGAAGAGCAAGAAAGGGAGATCAAGGTCTAAGTCAAAGGTGAGAGGTAGATCCAAATCCAGAAATGGCAGGAAGCCACAATGCTAGAATTGTGGAAAGATAGGGCACATAAGCAAAGATTACTGGTCAAAGCCTAAGGAGGACAATCAGCACGAAGGAAAAGAAGAAGCAAAGGTTGCAGGTATTGCACAAGATGCTTTAATATTCTCTTTGCATAATAATATAGAATCTTAGGTTTTAGATTTTGGTGCATCTTTTCATGCTACCCCCAATAGAGAATATTTTAGTGACTATGTCCATGGAGATTTTGGAATAGTGTATTTAAGGGATGATGAGCCTTGTAAAATTGTTGGAAAAGGAAAAGTGCAGCTGAAAATGTAGAATGGCAACACATGGGTGTTGAGAGATGTCATGCATGTTCCTAGCTTGAAGAGGAATTTGATTTCTATAGGAAAGTTAGGGGATGAGGGTTGTACAATAACTCTCACAGCTGAATCTTGGAAGGTGACCAAGGGTGCACTTGTAATGGCTAGAGGTAAGAGAGTAGGTAATCTCTATTTATGTAATTATGTTACTAATAATTCTCCTTCTATATTATCTACTTCAGATGCGGATGCAAAGTTGTGGCACTCTAGGCTCGGCCACATGAGTGAGAAGGGAATGTCCATTCTTAAGTCAAAAGGTAAGCTTTCAGATTTGAAAAGCATAGATCTAGATTTTTGTGAGCACTGTGTTTTTGGGAAACAGAAGAGAGTGAGTTTTCTCAAGACTGGGTCAACAAAGAAGAAGCATAAGTTACAGCTTGTTCACACAGACGTGTGGGGACCGGCTCAGGTTGCTTCTATTGGAGGATCACAGTACTATGTTTCGTTCATAGATGATGCTACAAAAAAGGTATGGGTTTATTGTATTAAGAAGAAATTTTATGTATTTGAGACTTTTAAGATTTGGAAAGCTATGGTTGAGAATGAAATAGGCAGAAGATTGAAGTGCCTGAGACCTAACAATGGTGGTGAGTTCTGCAGTCACAAGTTCAACTGGTATTGTTATATGCATGGAATACGCAGGCAAAGGATGGTTCCAAGGACACCTCAGCAAAATGGATTTGCTAAAAGGATGAATAGAACAATAATGGAGCATACAAGGTGTATGAGATTGCATGCTAGTTTTCCCTTAGAGTTTTGGGTAGAAGCTGTTGATACTGCAGTGTACCTGATTAACAAAAGACCTTCTACAGCTCTGGATGGTGGAATTCTAGAAGAGGCATGGATAGGTAAAAAGGTAGATCTCTCATTTCTCAAAGATTTTGGTTGTGAAGCCTTTGTGCACATTGATAAGGAAAATAGAAAGAAGCTGGATGCTAAGTCTATGAGGTGCACATTTATTGGCTATGGCTCTGATGATTTCGGATTCAGGTTTTGGAATCTAGGAACTAACAAAATAATTAGGAGCCGTGATGTTGTTTTCAATGCAAAAGTGATGTATAGTGATTAGCTCAAGAAGCTGAATCAATCTGGGCAGAGCAATGGAGAATTGGACGAGGTGACGGTCCAAAATGAGCTCATGGGAAAAATTAATCACAAATAGGAAAACATAGAGACTGATGTCGGCAAGGAAGGAACTAATGTTGCCAAAATAGAAACTGATGTCAATCAGATAGTGACTGATGTTAGCCAGGAAGGAACCGACGTTGGTCAGAGAGAACCAACATCAGCTAGTTACAGGCCTGGAAGTAACCGAGGTCAGTCACTGTCAGAGAATTTGGGTGGACAGCGTGTTGTGAATGAGTCTCAAATGCCCATCAGGAGGTCAAAAAGGGTAAGTAAACCTCTAATTCGATATTCCCCTTCATTATTCTATTTATTGCTAACTGATGGTGGAGAACCAGAGAGTTTTGATGAGGCAATCCAGGGGGAATCCAAGAATTAGTGGGAGCGTGGCATGATTGAGGAAATGGAGTCCTTGAAAGAGAACCAAACGTGGGATTTGGTTGAGTTGCTAGCAGGAAAGAAGACACTGAAGAATAGATGGATCTACAGATTGAAGGAAGGTGAGAATGGATAGATGAGATATAAGGCCAGGTTGGTAGTGAAAGGATTTGCACAAAAACCAGGTATTGATTTTGGTGAGATTTTTTCTCCTGTTGTTAAAATGACTTCTATACGGACTGTATTGTCTTTAGTTGCTATTGAGGATTTGCATCTTGAGCAGCTTGATGTTAAGACAGTGTTTCTTCATGGAGATTTGGATGAAGAAATATATATGGATCAGCCGGAAGGATTTGAGGTCAAAGGTAAGGAGAAGTTAGTGTGCAGATTGAAGAAAAGCTTGTATGGCCTCAAGCAAGCTCCTAGACAATGGTATTTGAGATTTGACAGGTTTATGACTGAGCATGGCTATAATAGGTGTCAATCTAACCATTGTGTGTATTTTAAGAGATTAGATAATGGTAGATATATTATCTTGTTGTTGTATGTAGATGATATGCTGGTTGCAGGATCACACATGCAGGATATCTCTAAGCTTAAGGTGAAATTAGCTCACACATTTGCCATGAAGGATTTGGGAGAAGCTAAGAAAATCCTTGGCATGAGCATTAAGAGAGATAGGAAAAATCACAGGTTGATTTTGTCTCAAGAGGATTATGTGAACAAGGTGTTAAAACGGTTCAATATGCAGGATGCAAAACCGATAAGCACACCATTGGCTGGACATTTTAAGTTGAGTAAATAACAGTGTCCTAATTCACATGATGAGGTAGAGTACATGAGTAGAGTTCTATATGCTTCCATAGTAGGGAGTTTAATGTATGCAATGGTTTGTACTAGACTGGATATTGCCCAAGCAGTGGGAGTTGTAAGTAAGTATATGGCCAATCCAGGAAAGGAACACTAGAAAGCAGTTTAGTGGATCCTTAGATATCTGAGAGGAACCAACAGTAGGCATTTGTGCTATGGAGGTTCAAATACTTCTCTACATGGTTATGTAGATTCAGATATGGTAGGTGATTTGGATGGCAGGAGAAGCACCACAGGATATGTTTTCACTGTTGGTGGAATGGTGGTTAGCTAGATATCAAAGTTGCAGAAGGTTGTTGCCTTGTCAACTATAGAAGCAGAGTATATTGCAGTCACAGAGGCTAGAAAAGAGATGAAATGGATGACACGGTTTATGGAAGAGCTAGGAAAGGAGCAAGAGAGTTGCAAATTATACAGTGATAGTTAGAGTGTAATTCATTTGGCTAAGAATTCAGCCTTTCATTCAAGAACAAAGCATATACAGCTTAGGTACCACTTCATTAGACAGGTATTGGAGAATGGTGAGTTGAAGCTGGAGAAGATCCATACAGATAAGAACCCTACTGATATGTTAACCAAGCAGGTAACAAAGGAGAAGTTGAATCTTCATTCAACTTCTGTTGGTCTTCATGATTGAGTTGAAGATGGAGGAGCTAGAAGATGTTGCTGTACAGGTACTAGTGCAGTTGTTTATCTCCAAGTGGGAGATTGTTAAGGTGTGGAGCTAAAAGCTTCACCAAGTGAGTATATTGCAAAAGTTATAGGTTTACACAGTCACTGGCATCGATCAAGAGTGACTAACGTCGGTCAAGAGCAGACTAGGAGATGCTGGTGTCGGTCATGGATCGGCTGACGTTGGTCACAGGAAAATAGGCAAGAACTGATGTCAGTTACCTGTGCGTCCAAAAAACTATTTCCGTGGACAGAACAAAGTGTTTGCATGGTAGGATTAAGTGATAGTCTTAAGTCTGCATCTCTATTATTAGTAAGACTGTTTAGAGCCCTTGATTAGGAGGTGCATTTGATGGCTATAATTGTATGCTCATGTTTCCTAATTATTATATAATAGGATAGATCTTCATAGCTTATTGGTAGAGTTATGTTGAACAGTACATAATTGTAGATGTGAATCATTCTAGGTTGTTGGAGTTGATTGTAATTGAGAGAGAGAGAGCTCTTGAGGGAAAGAGATCTAGAGAGAGATCTATACATCTGAGAGAGGTGTGGAAGAAAAGAAGTTTCTTCAATTGTATTCCTTCTGTAAAGAGTTTAATACAAGTTTTCAGGGTGGTTTCTTGTATCTCTTATTGTTTGTTATTATCTGATTCTAGTTACTTATCTTTCTAGTTTAATTTTGCATTTAATTGCTTTCATATTGTAATCAACATTGTTGGTTGATCCCCAACAACTCGCATATATTGTTTGAAGATCCAAGAATGACCTTCCAACTACTTCTATGACTAGATTGTCATCCCTAAATTGAATGAGTATGATTACATCAACCATTATGTGGGGGTCTATTTTTCTTAAGTTTCAAGCATCAACTTTGAATTAAGTTCATATCTACCATCTCAAGTGTTGAATTAATTACATAGGGTCTCCCCTAGATCTATATAAACCCTAATTTTCATTATGAAAGGAAACCCTCTCCTTAGTATAACAATGATCTACTCATTAAAGTTTGTAATATTGGCTTAGGCCTTGGAATTAATGAGAACTAAATCATCTTTATTTCATGATTTATGTTTTGTGTGCATTAAGGGTTGTTGAACTTTGTCTATGGATGTTTTTCCTTCTCATTGTCATCCTCTCTTTACACCTTCATGTGAAATTATAATACTCTAAATGTCACACGCTATATATAAATGGGGCCATGTAGGTTTTATTTATGTACCATTATCATCCCTCTTAATAATTATGTTCCCATACCTCCACAAAAAACACTTATGTAGTTAGTGTCTAGTTTGAATACTAGGTGAATTCAATTCCATATTTTTATTGTCATTAATTAGGTGAGATGCTCGTTCTATTATTGGTGCATCATTGCTTTCCATTTTAGTAGATATCTTACTCTTTCTCTCTATTTTATCCTCAACATATTAGGTTTATCATTATCCATATATTTCATTTCTAATCTTTTTAGGTCTGTACACTAGTCCTAAACTAAGTGCACTTAGATTAGAAGGAATTTGACCTTTTCTAGAGGTTCATCCCAAGGAGTGTAAGGGTCCCACACCCCTGGGATGTTCCCATCGTTATGATAAGACACATGATATTTAACATGAATAGGTGAGTCTAAATACATCTAGATGTCACAATAAAAACTTATGTGCCCTTTATTAAGTGCTCACACTCTAAAAGCATCCCCAAATACCCCCTTACAATAGACTATCCATGGGTGCACATTTCAAGTGATAATAATATGTCGATAATTCAAGGCACTAGTGAGGGTCACATACCCCTTACTAGTCCATATCCATACATACATTAATTATGGGCCCATTTATTTAGTGGCATCCCCATTGGTCAAATCACTACTATATGCTCATATCCCTAACCATGAATCAATGTTGCAAAACCGAGTCCACACAATATCCCTATCATGTGAGTCTATGAATATATATATATATATATATATATATATATATATATATATATATATATATATGGGATAACATAGTCTAAAATCATGAGTAACTATTGTGGTGATCCTCTATGCTATGAATAACATCTACCATATTGTAATAAATAGAAACTCCCCCACCATCCCCAATAATAAATGTGGCCAATAATACACTTAAATGTTTTTGAACCATAGAACACTAGAAATTACAATCTATAATATAAAAATTATGGTCTCTCCAAGAGAATATCATATCCCTCTATCATACCCTATCACACACACACACACACACACACACACACACACACACACACACACACACACACACACACACACACACACACACACACACACACACACACACACACACACACACACACTGTGTGTGTGTGTGTGTGTGTGTGTGTGTGTGTGTGTGTGTGTGTGTGTGTGTGTGTGTGTGTGTGTGTGTGTGTGTGTGTGTGTGTGTGTGTGTGTGTGTGTGTGTGTGTGTGTGTGTGTGTGTGTGTGTCTCCAAGAGAATATCATATCCCTCTATCATACCCTATCACACACACACACACACACACACACACACACACACACACACACACACACACACACACACACACACACACACACACACACACACACACACACACACACACACACACACACACACACACACACACACACACAGACACACACACACACACACACACACAGATGTGTGTGTGTGTGGCATCAACATCACTAACTATAATCTCTACCACTACTCAAGTACCCACTATTACTATATGTTGTAAATACCACACATCTTCCAATGTCACTATCATCTCTCCTATGGGTAACCAAAATCTATAGGTGTCTAAGTCCCACCGCTTAGTTGGGGTTGTTATCATGTGCATGTCATATGAATTCAAATCCAATTTAACCACATATTATAACCTTGTAACATCAATAAAATTCATCTCATCTACCATCAAAGGTATCATGCACATAGTTTGTATAATATGCCTACAATAAAACTCACATGCTCTATGATCTCCCTAAAATCACAAATAAAGCCACATTGAAATTTCACAAATTGTATTTAATAATCATTAAAAATTATAGTATGCCACTCAAAATTTTATTCAAATACCATCATGCTTCATAGGACAACAATGTAGACAATGACACATTCATTTAAACATAAATGTGGACAAGACTACGAAACTTGAGACAAGACTATAATGAGTATGGACAAGGCTATGTCCATCGGTACATGACCATAAAACTTTAAAAATAAATAAAAACTAAAATAAAATAAAAAATTCATTAATTCAAATTTATTAGCACTAAGGTATTTGTTACTCACTAGATCGGGATCTTCATTGGCCTGCACTTGCTCTAATTGTGTTGGTATAAGTCATCTTTTTTGAGGATTTTTTCTCTTTCTTCAAAAATTATTAAATGTCTATTTTTGAATTACAAATAAAATATTTTTTTATAATCATTTTAAACCAAAATATTTATAGAATTACCTTTTTTAAAGTCAAACTATGCTCACATTGCAATGATCCATTCCAAATTATTATCTATAAAATGGAAGTGACAATATCTCAAACAATATTTATCCAAATATATTCTCATTATATTCATTATATCCTTATGATATAATTTCCCGTATGATATAACTTATGGTTATTTTTTACATTCTTATAAATATCAAAGTTTTACAATGTATTTATTAAATGCATGTTATATCTCCTCTCTCCTTTCAATGCAAATGATTCATTGCCTTCACCCTTCACCTCAAAACGGGAATTGGGAAACATAAATGGATATATGATCTATTATTTCCAATCTTTTCACATTAGGTGATACATTCTAAATAAGACATACACTCCTTAATAAATGATTCAAATTTAAAAGTTATAAATATAAGTTATATTACAAACCATGAAGGAATATACTGCTTTATTGTCCTTACTCTAAAAAATTTAAAATGTCTCAATATGATATCAAGCTATGTACAAAATTTAATGGGAATGATACTACTTCATGTTTCCCCTTTATGATGTTATAACTTCCAAATTAATATTACCTCAATCTTCAATAAGCAATTCCAAGTTTCAAAGAAAATTACAAAGTCCAATTAACATGTAGATGCATAAAGCATTATATGCATCAATGTTCATGTTACTACATTAAAAATTTCATATTTAAATTTTTTCAAAGTTAAAAATTTTCAAAGGTATAAAGTCTTAAATTGAATCTAGATCTGTATGCATTGGTGTGATTCATAAAGTGACTAGTGGAACACATTAGAGTCTAATGACACTTAGTATCTATGGTTTCACTTTTGTAAACCCAATACATGGTTCCATCTCTATATTTTATTTTATTTTCCCTTTAAATTCCATTTGAACTCGATGTTTAAGACTTTACTATTCTTTAGATCACTATTCACAAGTCAAAACACACCCCTATCTATTTCAAAATCTTCACTCATTGAGACTTGATCACTCTCAATTTTGACATAATTACAAGCTAGTATGGTTATGGAATATTTAAACCTAATGGAATATAAATCATCCTACTAAAAATTTAAAAATTATTTACTCTCCCTAGCCAAGAAGCAAACAAGGTTGAAAGCACCCTATCTCCACTTGCAGGTTATAGGGCAATCAGATTACATACTTCTTTAAGTGTGTTATTTCCTTGTTTTGTTTTTAAATTAAAAATTTTCAAGTATAATACTATCAATTTTAAAATACAAATATTAACTACTTATAATGTAATTACCATAGGTTTTACATGAAGTCATATTGCAAAGTCAAATTTTGCATCAAAAAGACAAAGTGTGCCTTCACACTCAAGTATTTATTTATCTTTTAGGCTAGTAATTTTGCCTCATTACATCACTATAATAAAGGGGGTATAAATATATACACCTAATTTTTTCAAAAGATCTTTCAAAACATACATTTTACATGCTCTTCCTTACTAGGACTATTGATGATGAATGAAGGACTTACTAGCTTATTTTGTTTCAAGTCTTGAACTCTTATTTGACTAATTTAATAAATTTAATATTTTTTACTCTTCCCAAATATACCATGGGTGTACCTGATGTCAATCCATGTATTTAACTTTATGTCTTGTGGATTTTAGATAAGGATGTATTTCACAAAAAATGTTGTACTATGGCCTTATCAAGGGAATGTGGAATTGTACCTATAGACACTATTTATGAATTATATATCACCTTAGTCTTGTACACTTGGAAAATATAGACCTTTTTTATTCTTCTCAAGTTTATATCTTTCCCATTACCAAAATACTTGCATCTACTATCTCTATGTGCTCATTACTTATCTCTTAGTCCAACCAATATCATTTTAATGACTGAGGCCTTGTATCTTACCTAGAATGTTATAAACCTATTTATCTTTCATATATATATAAATTTCAGACCTATACTTACTTTTATGCTTCTTAGACACTTGCATCCCAATCAAATGCCTGTATCGACACAAGTGTCCTAACCCAATGTAAGTGTCTAGCACCCTAAAGTCATTCAATTTGTAAATGAAATGTTTTCCTATAGTCAACCTAAGTGCTTTAATGTGATCTATTCTTAAAATGGATAGGTATAAATACAAGATCAACCCTCCTTCATACTTCACCTATCAAATACCTAGCAATCCTAGACCTTGTCATAAGTTTTTGATCAAAAATCATTTGAGTGAGAAAAATATTCCCTATCCTCTCCTATTTCCTTATCAATCATAGGGATAACACATCGACAAGTTTAAGGTACTAAAGGAGCATGTCATGATCTCTATTTAATAAGTTACAAGATATGTCACTATTGTACATATTTTCCACATGTTTCGCCTTTATGAAAACATAAGCCAAACATTAATGGAGAACTACATCAGTTTGCATCCCTCTTTATAGTAGTGGCTATGTGGGCAACACCCATTGACAAAGGGGTCATTAGGGTTAACTTGACACTGTGATCCCACTAACACATTTTTCCCAAAACCACTATGAATATGAATAACTAGGGTTTTGTTATTTTACAAAGAGAAAAAAAAACATGATCCATATTTGAGCACACTAGAGCAAAGGTAACACAAAACCTAGAATATTCTAGGTTGTGTCATCTAGATCTAGTAGGTGTTCTTTACATCCCACCTATGTCCATGTTAGATACAAGCATCAATGTAACTATTTGATGTCGATGTAAGTGTTTGAGGCTAAAGAAGTCAAATTTCCATAATTTGATGATTGACCCATAATCCTTTCTAGTATACTTATTGCATGTTTCAAATAAAAATCTATGTTAGCATTAGAACTAGCTAAGTATCTTATTTTCATTATCATTGTAATAGTTATACTTTCCATTTTTAACATTTCTTAGAATAATAAATTTAGTATATGTTTTATCTTAATTTTGAGATTAATCAACATGCTATATATATGTTTATGACCTTTGTGATTAATTAGTTCTATATTGTTAACCCTAACCCCATAGGATCATTATCCAAACTTAAGGTTAAACATTTGGTGAACATGACCTCTAAGTCTGCTTTACAAAACTAGCATGATCTAAGGTTTACAAACTCTTAGGGTTTCAACTTGTGATTTATTTTCATATCTAAAACTTTACCCTTGGGTTTTACCCTCCTCTTGTTGCCAAGATTCATGTTTAAAAACTTACAAGTTGATTCTTCCTTGATTGGCATATTTTATCCTCTAATCAGATCCATTTAAA
The DNA here is from genome assembly GCA_037957365.1 of Torreya grandis. Lineage (NCBI taxonomy): Eukaryota > Viridiplantae > Streptophyta > Pinopsida > Cupressales > Taxaceae > Torreya > Torreya grandis. The sequence continues at coordinate 2,859,591 of JARHVA010001312.1, forward strand.
AATTCCTTGGATGTATTTTCTACTCAAGTTGATATACTCAAAAACCTCTTTTTTCACCATTATTTGGTACATATTTTTTAATTTTTTCAATTTACTATTTTTATTAAATATTAGCATATAAGACAAATGATGTAGTTATTTTGTAATTAATTTCCAAGTTTAGTCAAAAATAATATTATATTTAAAAATTGCTCTCAAATCTCTAAAATAAATACCTATTTTATCAACATTATTGATATTGTATTGAGAATAATCTAGGGTTTTACTTTTGAAACATTCCACATTGTGTGGTCTAATTATAATTCATAATAGATCAATTTTAAAATTCCTTTGAGGTTTTTCATAACTATGTTGATATATACAAAAAAATATTTTTGTTTGCTAAAATATTATATGGATTTTACAAATTTATTATTTTACTATTTTTAATAAATATAAACCTACATGTCGTACACTATACTTTAATTTCCTTATTTTTTTGGGCTCATCTCATTTCTTATTTTCCATAAAAACCTATCTCATATTTTCAAAAAACTCAAGGCTTGAATTTTTATAACTTATTGTATCATGTTAGAATGATAGAATTTGAATGTTTCTTCTTTATTAGTCTCATATCAATTTTTAGAACATTTAAAATGGCTAAAAATAAACTTATTCTTCTTCCTAACCCTAAAGAGGGTGACAGATACCATCCTTCTAACTAGGTCCATGTTATCACTTCTTCAATGGGTAAGGTAGATGGTACATGTATGCATATTCAATCCAAATCATCTAGGATTTGTGATTTTGAATCCCTAAAATATCAAATCACTAATATGAGCAAGTTAATAAAAGAGTTACAAAATAAGATTGCATACCTATAGAATCAAAAACATGTTATTTTTGATCATGTCTTTGCATCTTCCTCTAGCAATGTCATACGTAAAAATATTTCATTTAAAAATGAAAAGTTACAACATAGTACATCTAAAACAAGTGATTCAAATATTATACCAAAGGTTACTAAGAGTCCAAGTGAAATCCTAAAAGAAATGCTTAGAAACAAAGTGATTTAATTACCTCCTCTACATCCTATAATAATATCTAAATACTATTGTGAATATCATAAGATACACATGCATCATAAAAATTATTGTTTTACTTTAAAGAACAAAATTAAAAATATCAAAGACAATGGTGCTCATATCATTGATGCATCACTCAAGCAAAGAACTCATATTATGAGCACTTCTCCTAAAACACAAGTGCCAAAATAGCAAATATGGTTACCAAATGATGATTCAAATTAAGATAAGGGTCAAAATAAAAAACAATTAGAGAAAATACCATTACCAAAGGAACCAAATATATTTAAACCAATAAAAACTAAACTAGTGATATTCCTTTGTTGATCAATACTAAACAATAAAAGGGTATAATTCATGGTGATAGTATTTTTAATACCATTATGGTTTATGAATAACTGAGTAAACTTCATCTTGATCCACTTGATACCTTACCACATAAATTATTTGTACCTATAAGACTTAGTGCATGTTAGTTGAATCCATCTCCAGAAAGTATAGAACCAAACATACATAAAATTAAGGTAAATCATATAGCTTAGGATGTTCATAAGATATTAACATCTAATGTGCACATAGATACACATAATGGCATACCAAAAAAAACATAATCACAATATGGGGAAGTTATTTATTCATATGAGATGATCAAAATTATATATCTCAAGTTCAAGAACAACTTCAGATATTAGATCTTTCCTATACTAATAAAATAGAAGATTAATATGATCCTAATACCATTAAAGATTGGTATGATCCTGATGATATTGATTATGCATCATATGAATCTGATACACGTGATATATATCCTTCACAAAAACATATCTTTGATGATTACATTAGTTATTGGTATCAATTTTATTTATATATGTCTTATTTATAAAATATTTTCAAATATTTTGCAAAAAAAAAAAAAATCAAAAATTCAAAAATATGTTCAACATTTACATGTTCTATTAGTTCCTTGGAACCTATGTTTTTAGTTCCATGTTAGTGGATAACATATCATTTATTTATGCATACACATGTTTCACTCATCTTTTGAGTTTGATTCAAACATACACATGCATGATCTAATACTATATAGATATTGGGCCTTCTTTCTACTCATGTCATATGGACATTGGGTAGATCCTCTTATTTGGTCATGATACATCCAAGTTATATCATTATATGGTCACTTTACATTATCATGTTTGAGCTTATGTACTTACACAAGCCTTTATCCATGCTTGTATCTTTTCTAGTGTACTTGATATGCTATGTACCTAACTATTTTTTCTAACACATATGATTCATGGGTTCATATGTTATGTTATGTTGGTTTTTCATTGTCTATGTTTTCCTTTATGCACTTATTTGAGTGCCTTTTCTTGATTGATCAGACATTTTAATATTCTCCATTTATTGTGGCCCTTGTGCCTATGTTTTCCTATTATGACATTTGCATATTTTAAGCTTTATTTATGTTGGCATTTGAATATGTCATTATTTTATTTTTTGACATTTGAATAAGTCATCTCCATTTGATTGTGCAACATTTGAACATGCCCCTTACTTGAGATCTCCTTGGACCATTATCTTATGACTTTATTTTGATGGTTATTGTGTGTGTTTGGTTGCTTGTTGAGTTTGTACTATTAATTTCTAGATGTTACCATGATATATATCATGCATATTAGACCTTGATGTGATCACAATTTGAGTGATTTCATGATATATCTACATATACATCTTCTCTATATATGTCACATGGTACATTCATAGTTTACATGATTATCTTATCCTTTTGAGGTAAGGTAACTACTAGTTTTTACTTTCCATCACCTCAAAGGGGGAGGAGTATTAGTTGGGGAATGACATATAGGTATGAATTTCACATTACTTCATAGATTTATATTATCGTGGGGGCATGTTTTGAAATCATGTTATCCATATTTGTCATAGTTTTAGATTCAATAGGGGCATGTTTTATAAACATGTTCTCCACACTTATTCAATATTCAACATACCCAAATTATAGTGGGGGTATGTTTTCGAAACACATCCTCCACATTGGCACTTATATCAGTTTTCATATTTTTTTTTAATATAGTGAGGGTATGTTATAATAAACATGTCATCCACACTTGCTCAAATTATAAATTGGCCAAATTTATAGTTATATGATTTAGATAAACATTTATGGTAGAATTTTATACATTGGTATCATTTTTATACATAATTTAAACATGAAACATATATAAGGTGCATATGATATGCAATGTGCATCTAATATTTTAAAAATTGAATCAGTTTTAGATTTCAAACATTTTTATGGACTATCATTACCCACCAGGATGGAGTTTTATAGATTATATTGAGTCAATATAATACAATAGTTGGTTCACTTTTGGTATGGTTGAGGTGATTAAATTGCTCAATCTTTCCAAGTATATATGTTGGAATTTATTACATCATCCATCCTCACCATATTTATAGCATGGCTTAATTTGGTTCACGTATGTTCACTAGGTTATAAGTATGAATGGGTTACATAGTTGAGTTAATATAAACTTCTGAGTAACAACTCATATTTTCTATAAGGTTGGGGGAATGTGTCTTCCAATATTAATCCTAATCTCATCTCTTTATTCATAATTCAAATTAAATTTTCAAAAGGCAAGGTAGTTGCATTGATACATGAGTATACTCCTAAACCTTGCTCTTTTAATTTCAATAATTTTAAATTCTTTCAATTTCAGATTATATGCATTGATTATATATTGTAACATGTTCTTGATTTTAGGTTATCCACTAACAAAGCACTCAAGTTGGGCTCACATAAAAGTAAGGTGTTAAATACACACCTACGTATGCATTTATTCTCCTTTAAATCAACAATTTTATTACTAGATTAAAGGGGTGGAAATTGTAGACATTATTTATGACTTAATAGCTCTTCATTATTGTACACTTGAAAAATATAGACCTTAATTTTTCCTCATAGTTTCATACCTTTCTCACTTCCAAAAGGCTTGCATCTGCTATCTCTATGTACTCATTACTTATCTCTTAGACTGACCAATGTCATTCTAATGATATAGGGATTATATCTTGCCTAAAATGTTGTAAACCTATTTATCTTCCATCTCTAAAAGTTTTGTACCTATACCTATTTTTTGGCTTCCTGAACACTTGCATCCCAGTTAGACACCTACATCGATGCAAGTGTCCTAACTTGATTTAAGTGTCCAATGCCCTAAAGTCATTCAATTTTCAAATGAAACATATTTCTATGGTCAGTGTAAGTAATTTAATATGAGATATTATCCAAAGAGATTAGTATAAATATAATATCAATCCTCATTCATACCTCACCTAGAAATCTTAGACCTTCTCATAAGTTAATGATATAAAATCATTTTAGTGAGCAAAAATTTCCCTATTCTCTCCTATTTCTATAGAAGTCTTTTAGAAAACACATCTATAGGTTTGAAGTACTAAAGGAGCATTTCATGATTTCTATTTTCCAAGTTACAAGTTATGTCATTATTATACTCGCTTTCCACATATTTCACCCTTGTGCACACACAAGCCAACACATTAGAGGAGAAAAAAATTAGTTTGAGGCCATCTTCAGAATAATGTCTATATATATAACCCATTGATAGATGGGTGTTTAGGATTAGCTCGACACTATGAGCCAACTAACCTATTTTTAACACAACCACTATGAAGATAAAGAACTAGAGTTTTGATATTTGACAAAGAATGACAACACATGATCCAAATCTGACCACACCAGAGTGAATGTGACATAGAACCTAGAATAATCTATGTGGTCACAACCATATCTAATAGGTGTTCCATACAAGATAACTACATCTAAGTAAGACAATAGTGTCAATGTAATTTTTTGAGGTCAACACAAGTGTCTGACGCTATAGAATTCAAATTTGATTATTGATCCATAAACATTTTTTAATCTTCTTCCTACCTATTATAAATCTAGATTTATGTTAGCATGAGAACACCTAAGTATCTTGTTTCCATTATCATTACAATATCTATCATAGTTTTACTTTTTATTTTTAGCATATCTTAGCATAATAAATTTAGTATATGATTTATCTAAGTTTTTTAATTAATTGGCTTATTATAGATCTTTCTATCAATGTTGTGATTATTAATTTATATATTCTTAACCCTAACCCCATATGATCCTTATCCAAACCTAGGGTTAAATAGTCCCAACATGACTTCTAGAAGTTTTTCAATTTTATATGTCTATAACAGTCTCTTTTTTGTCATCATTATATTTCAAGTTGGTATCTTCACATTCTAATAAGCTCCCAAAGTCTAATTCAAGAGTTATATATAATCAAAGGTCTCATTAGAATATAAGGACCAATTTTATATCTATCACAAAAGTTATACATTTTTTATATTTATTGAACTACTAATTTATATACAAGTTTGATGGATGAATATATCATTTGCATACTTATGTCAAGGGTAATCAAAGGTAACAAAACATCTAGTCTTTCATCCATTATTTCACACATACACCTAGATGAGAAAATTACATTGGCCTAAGGCCTTTTTGGGATATGTAGGCATAAAGTAAAATATGCATGGTTTTCTGAGGATAACTCAGTTATTCTCCTCTACTAATTCCCCTTTTTTTATTTAATCTTTATTTGATTTATTATGTAGGAATGAGGGTTTTAATTTTACAACTCTTACGCATAAAAAAAGAAGATACATGGTAAATTATCAAGTAATCATAGACATTCATAAATATGTATACATAAAAATAAATCGTACAGTCAAGTTGTCAACCAGAATGTGACTGTAGTCAATAGACAAGGTTGCAATGTGGCACTATCTTCTTAGTGTAGCCTTATCCCAGTATAGTTTGAAATTTTAATTTTGTTTGCAATATAATTCAAGGTTCATTATAGTCAATTTTAATTTTGGTTTTGATACAATTCAAGGATCATTATAGTCAATTTTCATCAATAGTTAGCCTATACAGTCAACATAAAATTTAATTAGAACTAAGTTTAAATATGCATTTGTTAATTTACTATTTATAGCTCATTTCAAATTATGTAAATTACTATATTTTACTTTAGGACATATATATTTTGTAGATCCAAATAGTTTTTAATATTTTGATGTTTATTATATTTCATTATTAAATTAAAATAAATAGATTAAACACTAAGTATCTTGATTTCTTTAGTATTTTCCATATTTAGCATATGCCTTAATCAAATTAATAAAAGAATTAATTTACAATCATTTACATTAAAATGAATGCTTAAATTTAATATCTTATAATTTAAATACTATTTTAAATTTGTATTTAATTATATTAATCTAACTTATTAATCTAATTTAACGCAAAACATATTGGTGAACCCATACACATTAAATAGTGAAAATTGTAGATTTTCCCTTAGGGTTTCATCCTTCTAGGGTTTTAAATTTTAGTCTTAAGGTTTTATTCTTATACCTAATTTTTAATTTCATCTATAAAAATCATAAAACTTTGTATATTTTCATAGGGTTTCACACTAATTCTCCTATTAGAATTTCCTCTATTTAAGTTATTCCTTGATTGGTTGATATTTGGATCAAAACAAATATGTTTTTAAAAAAATTTAAGGTTTTTTATATTTAGATTCAATGGATGAAAAACATGTTTTTTTTTGTCAAAATACTATAATGATTTTTTAGAATTTATAATTTACTATTTTTATTAAATTTAGCCTAGAAGATGAATAATGTACCTATTTTTAGATAAATTTATAAGTTTCACCTATCAACTAATTTTTATCACAAATTTCTCTTGGATTTCAAAAATACCTAACAGATCTATTAGAGTGGTCAATTATTTATTTGACCCTTTTTAAGGCAATCCATCCATGTGTTAAGTATTTGGATTAAGCCTTACCTATATTGTAAAATTTCGTTTAATGCCTAATAAATTAAAAATTGATAACCAATCAGTCTCACCTAGTGACTATCATTATATGGACTTCATTTTTAATCAAAACTTCATTCCTTATGCTTATGATAATGAATTGACCAATAAATAAACATGTGTAATTAATAATGCAAATTATATATGTGAGGAACACAATAATGAAGGACTGGATCATGATCATAATTCTAAATATAATTCTAATAATGAAAAATAAGAGGTGTGGTATAATAGTGAAGACTTTAGTGAACAATAAAATGAACCCACTAACAAAGAAACATATGAACCTTATTCTCCTATTTCTTTTATGTCTTCAACAAATTATACAATATAACAAGATAATCAAGATATTAATGAACATGTGTATGTTTATACCATACCTTATGAAATACAAAGTAAAGATGCCCTTCCTAATACACCTTTATTATTTTAAAAAATTTCCACATCATTTCATTTCATTAATCATTATTTAATTCAAAAGCACAAACCTTGTCTATAAATGCTAAAATAATGTGATGAATGTGAAATTCCTACTCTTTCTCTAGAAATGGAAAAAAATGTGATGAAAATGAAATTCTCTCTCCCTTTAGAAATGTCAAATGAATGTGAAGAAAATATAATTACTTCTCTCTTATAAGTGACAAATGAATGTAAATAAAGTGAAATTTATTCTCTATCTTTAGAAATTATAAACGAATGTGAATAAATTGAAATTCATTTTCTCTTTCTATAAATTCTAAATGAATTTGAAATAAATTATTTTTTTCTCAAAAAAATGGCAAATAAATGTGAAGTATAGCAAAATTCTTTTATCCCTTTAAAATGTTTCTCTAAATGAACCACTTATAGAGATAATATGTGATGAAAATGTAATGATACATCTTCAAAATGGGAATATATGGAAGGTGATGTTACACATGGGTGTCATAACATTTCTCAACCCGTGCCTCGTACACAAAATCATTTTCTTAATTGTGGAATGTTTGGTACAATATGAAAAAAAGGATTTAGGTCAATAGTGTAAGGGATGAAAATTACCTCATTTATTAATAGTAGAGGTTACCTTTATTGAAACTATAAAATTTTAAAATAATAATATTTATAGTTTACACATTCAAAATTATTCTTGGGGTGTGTTTTTGAAGAATGAATGAGAATAATATTCAGAATGAAGATAATGAATAATGAATAAATAAGAAAAAGGATGAATCATGTAATAATTGAATAATCTAATATCTCAATTATTATTTTAAACCTAATTTAGATTGAAGAATCCTACTTGGGTAGATAGGGTTAAGGATATAAAAATGATAGGGAACAAGGGTGACTATCAAATCTACAACAAGCCAATTAATGTTTTAAACTTAGATATACCATATGTTAAATTTATAAAACTAAAATAAGTTATTAATAGGAAAATATAATTATGTTAGATACATAAATAACATAAAATAGAGTACTTAACTAGTTTTGATATTAATGTAGGTTTGGATCTAGTACAAGCAAAAAATAGGCAGGAAGATAGTTTTGGGTCAATTGTCAGATTTTAGATCTCGTGCCTCTAACTCTCTAGACACTTGTGTCATCGTGGGAAAGTTGTGTTGATGTTAGTGTTTGAGTTTGATGCTAGTGTCTGAGTTTGATGCTAGTGTCTTATATAGAATATCCGCTCAAATAGGATATGACCACTTGGATGCTTTTGGGTTTGGCCTCATTTTTATTCTAGTGTATTCAGATATGGGTCATAGACTATCACTCTTGGTGAAATACAAAAACCCTAGCTTTCCATATTCAATGTGACCTTGGGGGAAAATGGGTTAATGGGCACATGATGTCAAGCTAACGTAAAATGACCCTATTGTCAAAAGGTGCCACCTATATAGCCAATACTCTAAAAAAGGGCCTTAGACTTATGTAGTTCTCCCCTATGTGTTCACTTATATGTGAATCATTCAATGTGTGTAATTCAAGTATAACAATGACCTATCTTGTAACTTGGAAAATATGACCTTATGACTAATCCTTTATTACTTTATACCTATAGTTAGGCTATTCCTTTGACTGATACATAATAGTGTAGAATAAGAAATATTTTGGTAACTTGAGTGCTCATTTAGTTCTTCTTGATTGCTCTTTTGGTTTTATTACTAGGTGGTAAATGAATGAGTGTTGATATTGTAATTATACCAATATTTTTAAGAGATAACTTGAATTAAATTACTTAGTTTGACCATTGAAATGCATTTCATTTTCAAATTAGATGACTTTAGGGCACTATACTCTTGTGTTGGCTAAGATAGTAATGTCAATGCCACTATCTGTCCAAAACATTAATGTCTAGCGATAAATAGAGTATGCATAGGCTAAAAAATTTTAGAGGTATAAGAAAAGTACATTTAAAGCATTCTAGGAAAGATGGGATGTTTGTGTCATCAATATAAGGCAAGTCATACTAAGAGATAAACCAAAGGGCACAAGATAGAGTAAATGTGAGGCTTGCAGAAGCAAGGCATGTGTAGAAATAAGAGGAATAGCCATGGTCTAATTTTTACAAGTGTACAAGAATAATGTGCTACATAATCACAAAATATCATCTACATTATTTTAACATGCTTTAAAAACATTTAGAATAGTGACATGTCAACCATAAGAATTTAGACAAAAAAATAACAAGGATTGAATGAATTAGTAAATGTGGTAATAATGATCATTCATCAAAAAGATGAAAATACAAAGTCTTGTAAATATCCTTGTATTGATCCTTGAGGATAACAAAATTTCTTCTTCTCTTTCCTTGATACAAAAAATTATGTATTTGTCAAAAATTCCTTTTATAAACTACTTCATAATACCTTTTTTAAGAAATTTTCTATTTCAACTTTATTCTTTATTTTACAAAAAAAAATAAAATAATTGAGAGGTCATTACATTTTTATAGAAAAAAGTACAAAAAATAAATAGAAATGTTAGAGTGATATTTTTAAAGAAGTTTGGCTTGAAAGAAAATACTAGTCAGGTTAAGAATATGTTTGGCCAAATACAATATTTTGATCTTGATTTTCATCCTATTAAGGATTCATCCTATATATTCTAAATTTATACATAGTAGGGAAAATTATATTTAAATTCATAACTACAATATGGTCCAATATAACAAGCCAAGTATTCATCGTATTGGTTGATTCTTCAATCCCCATTAATATATTTGGAATGTTTTTACTGAGATCATTGAGAATAAAATGAATGTCACTTAAATTATTCATGGATTCCATATTAAAAATATTTATTCCAAACAACTTTTCTTTCACCATATTCTAAAACAAATCTTTAGCTCAGTAGATGTGTATGGTTTTAATTCATGTCCTTTCAAGAGATCATAATGTATATCCCAAACATTTATGTAGATTTATGATTTCATATCATCACATTATTTTTTATATGCTCAAATATTCCAATACATATTCTAAATCATGTGTTTTACATTCAACATAATGAAATCAAAAGTAAGAGTTATTTTCATCAGACTTGCTAAAGATACTTTAATATATTAATATATTCTCATCCATATGTGACATATCTTACAATTCTTTGATTAGACCTTTCCAAATTCTAAATTCTTTATTCAAAGTCTTGATTTCTAAATCCATTTTTTCATGTTTAATTATTAAAAGTTCATATGCTTTCCTATTTTCCTATAGAAACATCAAACAATCAATGATAATTTTTTCAACCTATATTTCCATAACATTCCCATGATTATTGTATTTAAAAGGCTTAGAAATGGATACCTTTTCAATATATTTAACTATAATTGATTAAAACACTCCCTTCAATGGGATTTCATTCAAATTAAAAATTTATTTGATGTATGTATAAATCATACTCACATATTTTTCCAACTATTCTTTCATTTTTCCCCCTATTTTGTTCTCTTAATCAACCTTGTTGCGGTCACTTGGAAATTATGGATATCACCTTCATGAGTTGATTCCCCAAGTGGTATTTTTCTGAGATTATAATCGACCAAGAGAATTTCCTCTTGATATGTTTAAATCATAGCTTTTGTTCATCTAAGAGATCATTTACCAACCTTGAGATGACTTATATTTCTTTTTCTATGGAGGAATTTACAACATATTGGCAACTACATCGAAATCAAGAGTTGTAGACTTTTTATTTTTACTCATTGTTTACTCTAACCATTAAAATAAATATTCATTTTAGTACTAAGAGTATAAATAGGATCCATTCAATTAGTGATTTATTGATAAATATCAATAAACCCCACCAAATTTTTATTTTTCTAAGTGCATAATGAATGAGGTGGAGGTGGAGGTGGAGATGGAACCTAAGGTGAATGTAATGGAGAAATAATATGAAGAGGTGAAGTAATATGAGGTGTTAGAGAGGTTAGACTCACATTGGGGATAATTAAAAAGAGGTATTTGAGTGGATAATTATTCAAAAGACATAAATTGTTATGTAGTATTATCAATCAATAAATATGGATCAAGGTCTTGCAAGGACTAAGATTCACCTAACACAATAGAGGATGCTAGAGATTTTATAACAATCATGATGAAGAATCATATCCATAAGTTTTTTTAGGAATTTTCTTCTTATTTGGATCTTATTCATCATGTCCACCACTCATTATTGGGCCAGATCATAGTATTTTGAAATTTTTATTCTAGTGTGCTAAGATGCACTTATTTATAAAGTCTAATGTTGTATTTTAGAAGTCCCTAAATATTCTTAAGATCCCCAAATGGTATATTAAATCAATTTATTATCAAAACAAGTTTTTAATCTCATCAAAACAAATTTTTTATGTTCTTTCAAATCTCTCAATTCTGTCATTGACCAATCAATTATGGGCAAAGGCACAAGATGTCCTTTATTGGTGAACAACTGGTCAATCATATCAATTCCATAGTTAATTATTACTATTTTCACTAATTCAGTCTTGAAATATTTCATTTAATCAAAATACATCCTTGAATAATCCTTTTTTTCTCACCTCAAAGTCATCTTCACAGTCTTCTTAGTAGTCCTGAATTTTTGGTACATGTGAATATTCAACACCTAGTATGATATTATATTTTAAAAAAATGTTTCTATTAAAATAAATTATTTTGGTATGAGGTTACATTGGAAAATATACCATTTAATTCTCAATATTAAATCACATAGATAATAATACTTTGATATCACACATAGAGCATAAAGATAAACATGTGCATCTATTTGTATCAAAAAAGAAAATAAAAATATATAAAGATAGTACCATCAAAACTATAACATGTCATCAAATGGTACTAGCCTAAGGTTGAAAATATTGTCTAGGTACCCATAAAAAATCTATATCCTACATAGAGAGACTCACAATCATGTTTCCTACTTACCCTACCACCTACACCATGTCTTGGTCCTACACATAACACAATAATACTAAGTATATTATCCATTTTATTACTTTATATATTTTATATGTGAAATCATTAATCAAATACAACTTTTTACATTCATATTCATGCTTAATTCCCAGACATTTTAATATAAATTATTACAATAATTTCTATCTTATTTAGGGTTATAAATAATCTAAAATAGGGTAAAACACATCCAAAGAAAAAACAATGTTAATTATCATGTCATTGTAACATCATCAAGTAAAGATAGTCTAACATCACTCTTAAATTTTGGTTAATTATATCCTTAAGTTACTCGTATATTCTACCTAACATCACTAAAAAAAATAAAAATAGATAAAATATCATCCTCTATATATGCTTTGAACTTGTGAATTTAAATAGAATTTAGGGTTCAAATTTTAAAAAATGCATATTTAATGTGACTTTAGAAGGTGACTTTAAATTATATAAACATTTTAATGTTTAGAGATATGATTAATGAAAACCCTAGAATCATAGAGTATTCTTTTTGAAAATTGAAAGATTTACAATAAAAATTTAGTAATAAGGATCCTTTTCTTGATAAACCTGCATTGTATTTTTTTACTCCTTATACATTAGGTGGTGAGGCTATTACCCCTCATGATATTAATCATCATGTTCCTCAACCTATTCCTAAAACACCCCCTCATGTTAATGTTTCTATTCCTAATACTTCCATGGTCCCACTACCAACCTAAAGACCAATATGCCTCCAAAAAATTCATATATATAATCTCTTGGTCTTAGACATAACCATACCACTCATCACACTTTACATACTAATGTTTTATCTATTTTTGAATTAATATATAAATATCAATCCTAATTAGATAAATTGAATATAATAATGTAGGGTGTTATAAATACAACTTTAACAAACAAACTGAAGATAAATGATGGAAATAGATTTGAAAAAGGATAAACTATGAAAACTAGAAATGAACTTATTTTTTTAGTCATCATGAGACATCATAGGAAAATAGAATGTAGGAATAGACATAATGTATAAATTTTAAAATCTCCTATAAATTGTGCCTAAGTGCATTAAGAGACAGAAACACCTAGTGAGAACATGAGTTATAGCTACTATTTTCCCTTTTGGTTGATTTTGTCCTTTAGTAGAAAAATATAACTTTTAAAATGATCAGGTGTGATAGTGATAGTTAGGATTTTTGCATTAATTTGATCTTAATAATATAGTTTAAGACTTGTATATGCCTTCTTGAAGTTTCAAATCCTAGTTTTGTGCCACAAGGAGATAAATATATGTGAAAGAGTAAAAAGAGGTTAGCAATTAGATTTGTGTTAGACCGCAACACCCCACTATGTTGAGTGTTATCTATATACCAATACTCCAAAGAGGGATCAAATATCCATATAGTTCTCTCATTTAAGTGTTTTGTGCAATTATGCTTCTTTGACTATATGAATGCATATATAATTGGATTGATTACTTGATCATGTTTAGTTAGGTTTACCTAAAACTGAATTCAAACTTAGTTCATGATTGTTTGAAGTGCTTGGAAACTGATTTGGGAAGAATAGGGCCTTTTTTCAATGTGAATTTATGTGAAAAATCTCTTGTGGTAGAATTTATAATATTTCCAAGATCTTTGAAATGAATCAATTGAATGTGTTTTTATAGTGGTTCAAGTGGGAAAAAGACTTGTTGAAGAGTTTTGTAAATTAAAGGCCAACCTTAAAGATACTTTCATTTTTGAATTTTTGACTCATGTGAGGGAAGAACAAGATTGAAAGATAGAGATAGGGATGTTAGGTGTCCCTATCCCTTCAAGAAAGGTATTGATTTTGGGTTCTAAGATAGAGTATATAGATGCATAAAAAAAAAATCAACAATAATATTATTTTTGTAGATGACAATAAATGTCCTTGTAATGAAATTAGGTCTCCTCTTATGCTTAAGATAGGTCAAATCAACAAAAAAGTTTCAACTAATTGCACATGTTAATTAATGGTAAGAAGGGATAAAATAGGCATCATCAAGTATTCATGACCAAATTTAGGTTACTACACACCTTCCCCATTTACTCTACAAATTTGATTATTACATTAAAGGAAAGCCATACCTTAATGTGTAAGACACACTTTATCTTAGAGCTACATATTTCAATTGTGCAAGGCACTGTATAATTTATAAAACACTGTAAAATATATAGAGTAATTTTTTCATTCCTTTAAAAACTAAAACTTGAAAACTTGAATTTGAAAATTTGAAACTTTGCTTTAACTTTGACAATTTTAAATTTTAAATGAAAATTTTTAACTTTAAAATTGTTTATATTTGAGTAATTTTAAAATTTAAATGAGAATATAGAATGAATACTTATGTATATGTAATAACCATGATACTTTTGTGACTTCTCTTGATGATGATGCTTCCTTGAAGTATTGAAAAATTAGTACCTCTCATGAAGCACTTGGAAAAGATGGTTCCTTAGTCAAACCATTGGAGAAAATTCAAGGTGATCAAACTAAACTTGCATTTTATCTTTTGAATTTAAAATATTGCCCATTGAAGGATGTTGAAACCTGATTATATTTGTCAAAATTTATAACCCCAAGATGTGAAAAAGGTTGGAATCCTAAAGGATTTGCACACATAATTTTGGAGTGCTTAGTGACTCCAAGTCATGTACTATGCAAAAAACTAAATCAACCACTTTAAATGTCTTCTAGAATATATTTAAAAATCCCATTCTTTGAAAGATTATTAGTCCTTCCACTTCGTCTAGTCATAATGCCCTATCAAAGAGAAATAAAACACTTCAAATCAATTTAAATTAAGATGAATACCTCTAATTAAGAAAGTCATGTAAAATGTATGTAAATAAAAATTAAAATAAACTAATTATACCTCTATTATGCAACAAAATTTACCTCCAAAGTGAATGATGTGCGCTAAGATAAATGAATTTATTGAATCTAGACTGAGAATTTTACAATGACAATGGAACATTTGATATAATTTAGACAAAATTTGGCATGAGTGATTGATCAATGAATTTATTCTTAGTTAGCCATGGATTTCATAGATTTTCCTCCTTTTATGTAGAGGATGTGCTCGTTTAAATAGAAAATGGAGGTATATTTTTCAAAGAATTAAACTTTCTTTGGGAGGCTTTAGAGAGGAAGACTCTAAAGAATAAGGGGGGTTCAATATTGTATTATATGAATCAAAGTGAGATTAGAATGAGTTTAGGTGATAATTAGGGACTAGGCTTGTAGAAAAGCCTAGTGGTAGGTAGATAAATAGGTAGCAAAATTTTAAATTCCCAAATATTAAATAAGATAAAACTAGTAATGAATGACATGTTATTAAAAATACAATAACATGACTAATTAAAATGAGAAGAGTAACAAGGTTAGTATGTTATGAGATAAATGTATGGAATGTGTTAGACAATGATTAGGAATATTAGTAAGACAGATTAGATGAACTTAGCAATGAGTGAGAAGTGAGCAAATTTAAGTGTATACACCTAGTATATCCTGGTATTTGAAAACATGATCATAAGATAATGGATTACACCCATGATCCTACCATGTCCATGGAATAAATAATATGGCATAACATTTATTATGCCCTCACTATAATTGTAGTTTTTGAAACTATATATGAATGCCCGTTGTAACTTTTGATTGAAACTTTGAAACAATGTGATTTTTCTCCTTGAAACTCAAAACAAGAGAACATATGAAATGGCATATAACCCCATAATATGTGCCAATAACTAATTTTTTAACCTTTGAAACTATAATTTTGCTAATAATTTAATTTTTTATTAAAAAATGGTTTATTTCATGCATGAAAATCCCAATAAAATTCCCCCCTTTTGAGGTGAGGTAATTTTCTCCTAAAAAGTCACTCATCTCAAAATAAAAGTTAACTTTAAACATGCATATTAATATGTTATCATTGAACATTGTAACATTTTAAAATGTGTTAGCATAATAAGATTTTAATTTTGCATAATACTTAAGGGTAAAGGCATGTATAATGTATCAATGGAGCTCATGGAATTAGAATGTTAGTATGTTAGTAGTGCATGATATTGATCATGGCACCTATCAAACTCATCAAGCTCAAAAATCACACAAACAAAAATAAAAAAAATGATAAATTTTTTGCATATATGGGTCAAGGGATAAGATCAAGGATATGTTCAAATGTCTCAAACAACATGCATATACATGAAGAATGTCACAAACAAGGGACATGTTCAAATGTTGCAAACATATAAGCCCAAGGACCAAAGCAAGGACATGTTCAAATCTAAAAAATAACACACATAGGGCCAAGGGAGAAACTAAAACATGTTTAAATGGAACACACCACACTTAGGGCCAAGGTAAAAATCATAGACATGTTTAAATGTCACACTCTGCACACAGGGCCAAAGGCTAAAGTAAGAAGTTGAATTGTCAAAAAAAAAACACATAGCGCTAAGGACAAAAGTAAGTACATTTTTAAATGTCACACACCACACATACAACAACATAAAATTGTCACACAAGGGTTGATGTTCAACATATTAAAAAATAAAAGTTTTAATTTAAAATATACAAGCAACATCAATGGAACATAGAATTAGCACAAGTAGTCTAAGTTATGCATATGTCATGTGATCATATCCTAGTAAATAATAGGTTCATGTTCACTATATAAGATATAAATTTTATGTAAATATTTTAAATATCAACAAGTATAGGGGTTATACAATTATAACCAATACATACTATCACATATGAGTAATATGGCCCCAACTTGGAAGGGTCAAAGGGTAGATGAAAATCTAACATCTTAAGCTCTAGAAATGCATGTACGTCCTACACAACACTTCATAGATACCCTTGAAATGCATGTGTGATATAATATAATATTATATCTATTAATCATGAGATAAATAACATAGTTCAAGAATGTTAACTAGATTACTAATCATGCTCAGGTCTTGATTTTGATTTTATTTATTTAGAATATTAGAATATTTTTACACTTTTTAGAATATATGAGTTTTATATGTATTTTTGTAATATGGAAATCAACAAAAAATAATAATGGGATGAAAAAAATGTGTCAAAAATATAATAAATGAGATAAAATTTAGATAAGTCATAATAAATGTCAATGAAGATGTTTACTAACAAAGATTTGAATGGAAAAATATGAGCAAGGTACACTCTATGTAATATGAATTGAAACTATTATAAATTTTTAAGAGACTATAATATGTATACATAGGATTCATTTTACATTATATTTTCATCATATGTACACTTTTCAAAAGATGTCACATGTATCGACCAATTTTAGCTTGAAACCAAGGGATTTTTTCATGAAAGATAGGGAAATTGTATACTGATACTACATTAAAAATGATTAAATTGATATAAATAGAGCTCCATTTTCTATAAATATAGGTTTTTAATAAAAAAAATATAGAATACATTACCAACCAACTAAAACAATAGTAGATGATGTTTTTGTCCATCTGGGTGATCCTGTCTTGTATGTAAAATGATAGAATTTTGGTGAAAATTATGCAAGCATATAGGTAAACATGACTTTTTAGAAAATTTGATCACTATTTTGAAACTATCTAGATTTATAAAATAAATGGGAAGGACTAAAAGTCCAATAGGCCAATAAAATCCAAGGTCATATAAGAAAGGATCAAATTTTTGCATATGCAAGCAAATGGAAGAAGATGCAACAATCAGAAATTATGTACAATCACATTTTTATGATTTTGAATTTTTTTGAAAAATTTTGTATTTTAAAAATTCCCAAGCTATGAAATGATTACATCAAGATTGCAAATAACCTATTTTTTAATGATCAATAAATTTATTGCCTTAGTTGAGAGAAAATTATCCAGTGTGCCCATATCATAATCAAAACATGTATCATATTCAGTAATAAAGTTATCTAAATGACCATTCATTTGATCTTGAGTAGGAGACATGGATTTAGGAAATTTAAGATTACCTAAAGTCTCATGAGATGATGTATAAAATTGTGTTAATTATTCGACCTCTTGATAAATATTCTTATAATAGTCTACAAGTGTTTATGATTATTATAAAGAATATACATTTTTCCTATAAACTTTCTTTTGATTCATTTGCACTTGAACTATGTGCATCTCTTTCTTAGGAATATTTTGCTTCATTTCCAAAATCATGTTTTGCTTATGCTTATATGCATCATTAAATTGTGATACTTCATGTGGATGAGGAGATAGCATGGAATGTACAAGATTCTCATATGTTATCCATGAAATAATAATAACTTGAATGCAATAAATATATTACACACATATGAACTGTAGAAGGTAAAACACAAATTTTTTTCAAGCATCAGCATCCCAATTTCATATCAAAAATTCCATTTTATGGTACGATAATAAATGGAGTAGATAGTATAACATGGCCCAGTTTAAGAGGTAACATAATATGGCCCAAAGTGGCTTATTGCTTACCATTTAAAGTCTTAACACTTTTAGCAATTGTTTGTATGTCACTTTGTGTGTAACCTAAATAATGAATTAATGTAATTATTCATGTGTTTTCACTTGATCAATTATCAATTATCACACTATGAATAGGTTGTTGATCAATACGATCTCTTATACACAAAGCATGAAAATTAGAATCATCATTAAATATTTCACTATCATAAAAGGTAATCATAAGTTGTGATGCAATATTTTGAGTAATTGTATCAATAATTCCATATAAAGGATGCTCATACGATGTAGGAGGTTGATAAACATTGTAATTATGATGCACATTTGA
The DNA here is from genome assembly GCA_037957365.1 of Torreya grandis. Classification (NCBI taxonomy): domain Eukaryota; kingdom Viridiplantae; phylum Streptophyta; class Pinopsida; order Cupressales; family Taxaceae; genus Torreya; species Torreya grandis. The sequence continues at coordinate 2,878,904 of JARHVA010001312.1, forward strand.
AGCATAATTGTTGGTATCATGCTTAGTAATTGAATCACTTAAAATATTGAGCTTATCATTATTATTTTGATCCTTTTTTTCCTCTATAGGGTCTTGTACCTCAATGACATTATTGTCAATAAGATCTTGAATGATATGTTTGGGTTTAAAACACTTAATTTTAGAATGACCATTGCATTGATCATAATCACAATATGATTTTTTATGAAATGAATTGCTTTGTGGTTTATTAATTTCAACTTCATATGGAGGATTCAAAGTGATTAAGTGACATTTAATCAACTTTTGTAGTAATTTTTAATATGGTTGTGGTAATCTAGAAAATTGCCTTTGTGGTTAATTTTATAAAACAATTTTATTAGCAAGTTGAAAACCAACATTGACTTGTATCTTTGATTATATTTTAATATATTATTCCCTCACTTTGTAATATGGTTTGATTTGAACTTTTTTAATCTTCTGTCATTAAACAAGGAATGCAATGAGCAAGCTTTTGGTATACCTTTCTCTAGTTGCAACACCCTAGCTTATAAAAATGTAATTACTTGATTGAGGTATTGTGAATTAGATGAGGCATGCAATATATTTCACATAGATATCAAAGGGTTGTAATGGCTTACTTGGTTAGGAATTTGCATAAAAATCTAATGTAAACCATGTGTTTCCCATAAACCTAAGGATGTGATTGGGATACATGTATCAACACTAGTATTAGCCACACATGAGGCAGGGTTTACAATGGGTTACTCAACATAATGATTTGGTTATTGAGATGAAGTTATACATTTATGTTTTTTCTATTCCCCTTGTGATAAAAATAGTAAAGACTCAATTTCCTCTAGATGGGTATCAAGGTATTGAATAAACTCTTTCTCATGTGTAATATCAAAACCATTTTATTAAGCAATTTTTCATACATTGGTTTTATCACTTTCTATGGCCATAATATATTTATTAAGGGGGTGAACATTAATTAATTGAGCATCCATAATGAAAAATAAAAGGATTTTTTTTTTGCATATCTTGATTCAATAAAAATTGAAACCCTAGAAGGTTAAAACCCTAAGGAATACCTAGGGTTCGATAGGGTTCAAACAATAATAAGTTCACCAGATGTTTTATATTTTTTTGAATTATTATATAAATATCAATCCTAAATAGATAAATGGAATAGAATAATTTAGGGTGTTATAACACAAATTTAAAAAACAAAATGAAGATAAATGACTGAAATTGATAATGTGAAACAAAAATGAATAAGGATAAAATATGAAAAATAAAAATGAACTTAGATTTTTTAGTCGTTAGGTGACTACACATGAAAATAGAATGCAAGAACATAAAAAATAAAAATTCCTATAAATCTCCTAGAATTTGTACCTAAGTTATTTAGCGGACAATAATGCCCAATTAGGATAGGAGTGACTACAACAATTTTCCCTATTGGTCAATTTTGTCCTTCTACATAAAACTATAACTTCTAAAATGACTAGGTGTGAAAGTAATAATTAGATATTTTGAATTTATTTGATCTTTAGAACCTATCCAAAGACTTGTATATGCATTCTTGAAGTCGAAAACCCTAGATTTATGCCACGAGGTGATAAATTAATGTGAAGGAGGAAAAAGGGGTTAGTGGTTAGATTTGTGCTAGACCTCAACACCATACTATGTTGAGCACTACCTACATACTAATACTATGAATATGGATCAAACCTCCATGTAATTATCCCATATAAATTCTTTTTGAAATTGTGTTCATTTTCCTATATGAAAGCATCAATAATTGGCTTGAATACTTGATCATTATTGGATAGGACTAAATAAACTAAATTTAGACTTGGTTCATGACTACTTGAAGTGCTTGGAAACTAATTTGGGAAGAATAGAGACCTTTTTTTTAATGTACACTTATGTGAATAAGCTCTTGTACTAGAATTTATAAGGTTGCCAAGCTATCTAAAATGAATGAATTGAATGTGCTTTTATAGTGGTTCAAATAGGAAAAAGACTATTGGAGAGTTTATAAAATTAGAGGTCAATCCTAAGGATACTTTCCTTTTCAAAATTTTGACTTGTGTGAGGGAAGGATATAAAAAACAAGCATGGATGGGAATGTTAGGCATTCTTATGTTGTTGGATCTTCTTGTCTCTTCAAGAAAGGTAATGAGTTTGAGGTCTGACTTAGAGTATATAGATCATAAAGGTGTTTCCAAAAGTAATATCATTTCTACAAATGAAAATAAATGGACTTTTAATGAAATTATGTCTCCTCTTATGCTTAGGAAATGTCAAATCAAAAAAATTGGTATAAATTAAATACACATGTAAATTAATGGTAAAAATGGATAAAATGGGTATGATCAAGTATTCATGACCAAATTATTGGAGATGTGGAAACATAATGCCTCATTTATTTTTAATAAAAAAGCCTAAAACTTGCATTTATTATGGGTAGCCTATAGAAGAAACCTATAGTTGTTATGGGTAGCCTGTAGAAGAAATTTATAGTTACTAAGGGCAACTTGTAGGTGAATTTTGTAGTACTTACAGGCAAGTTATAGGTGAAAACTAGTAGTTGTTATGGGAAACCTGTAGGTGAAGACTGTAGTTGTTATAGGTAGCCTATAGATGAAACCTACAGTTACTTTGGGCAAACTATAGGTGAAAACTACAGTTGCTATAGTCAATCTAAAAATAGAAAGCTTACAACTTAACCGGTGTTATGGGATTCTATATATAAGTTTTATTATAAATTGATAGGAATATGTTAATGTTAAATTTTAATCCTAATGTTGTGGATTGATATAAACACTATGTGGTCATGGTTACATTGGCCATAGATCTATGATGGTAGGGTAATGAAGGTCTATTGTTAATGATGCTCTTGTAGGCATTGATTTAATGTAGGAGAAAATTTAGGATGTTTAGATGATGATTTATCAACAACTTGTGCATCACTATCATAGCCATATGACTATTTAAAGTAGTTTGTTTTTAATATTTGTAAAATATTATAACTGTAATAAGTTGTAATAGATTTATACTTCCTTATTATGCAAGGAAGTTGTAACAAATTGTAATAGAAGGAAGTTGTAACAGATCTATACTTCCTTATTCTACAGAAAGTTAGAATAGATTTTGTACTTCCTTATTTTAGTGGTCATCCCTTTAAAAGTGGGAAAAGAGGTAGAACATTTATGTAGTTATGAATTAAAGTAAAAAATATGAGAATGTAGCTGCATATTAATTGATATAAAGAGATAATATATATACAAATAAAGGTGTTGCCATAGTGCTCTAATACAGAGACTAAGGGGTAGGAAGTTCTAGGCACTTGTATAAATTCCTTTAGAAGTTTGAATAGAATAATTGTTGAGTTTCTTGGTGGATGTAGCCCAACATTTGGGTGAACCACATTAAATACTATGTCATTATTTTGTATGTTATGTTTTAGCATCTCTTATTTCTCCATTTTTTGCATGTATTTATTATTCCATATTCATTTGTTTAACTTTCAATTACAAGTTTAGATTATTCTTAATCTATGGGTTACAAAGTAGATTTTGATACAGATTTATAAACTCAATTATTTTGATCTAGGCAATTTAGTAATATTGTATGCAATAAAATCTTGAAACTTTTTGTATTTAACCCAACAAGTGGTATCAAAGCCATCTTTCTGTGGTTTTGTGTACTATTTTACAAGTTGTAAATCTCTGTAGGATCTCAGACTCAGAGTAATATATTCTCAAGTGGGAGATCTTGAACAATAGTAGATGATGGAATAAGAGTGGTTGATAATTTTAATGGATAGAATTTTATTCTATGGAAGATGCAGATGATTGACTATCTGTATCAAAAGGACCTCTATCTATTACTTGATGGAAAGAGAAAAGGATAGGGAAAGAGAACAGATGAGGAATGGAATGTCTTCGATAGAAAATATTTGGGAGCCATAAGGCTCTACTTGGGAGGAAGTGTTGCCTCTAATATATCTGAAGAAAATATTATAGAAGAACTTATGACCACCTTATGCAAGTTGTATGAGATGCCTTTAGTAGCAAACAAGGTATATCTGATGAAGAGGTTATTTAACTTGAAAATGAATGAGAATTCAAGTGTAGATAAACATCTAAATGATTAAAATACTATTATAAATTAGTTGACTTCTTTGAAAGTGACACTAGATGAAAAAGTCAAGGTCTTGTTGTTACTATGTTCCCTACCTGAATCCTAGAATAATCTTGTGATAGTTGTGAGTAACAGTGTGTTTGGGAGCAATAATCTTAAAATGGAGGATGTTGTTGGTGTCATAATCTCTGAAGAAATGAGAAGGAAGACATTTGGTGAGGCTTCAAAAAGTAATGCACTAAATTTTGAATATAGAGGGAGACAAAAGAATAGATAGAGGAGCAAGAGCCATGGATCAAAGGGAATATCTTTATCTTCCAAACATAGATCCAAGTCAAAAGGAAGAAGTGTTGTATGATGGAACTATGGAAAGTCTATCCATATGAGAAAGTAGTGTTGGGATCCTAAAAATATTCACAAGGAGAAACAAAATAATGATAATAACCAGGAGGAAAATATTGCCTCAAGTGATACAACTACTGTGTATCAAGATGCTTTAGTTTTGTCATGTGATACAAAGGTTGAGTCATGGGTGATTGACTTAGGGGTATCTTTTCATGCTACTTTCAATCCCAATTATTTTACAACCTATGTAAGTGGAAAGTTTGGCAAATTTTTTTTGGGAGACAATGAACCTTGTGATATTATTGGCAAAGGGTTAGTAAAGACCAAGCTAAAAAATGGAAATGAATGGATACTTAAAGAAGTAAGACATGTGCCAAGTCTTACCAAAAATCTTATTTCTACAGGTCAATTGGTAGAAGATGGATGTATTGTTACTTTCAATGCATAATCTTGGAAGGTAAAAAAAGGTAATCTTGTTGTAGCCAGAGGGAAAAAGGAGGGCACACTATATTTGAGTAATTTCATATTGATTCTAATACTGGATTAGTTTCTACTTATAATCTAGAAACTAATTTATGGTATTCAAGATTGGTTCATATGAGTTATAAAGGTATGAGAATTTTACATAAGAAATTAAAGTTATCAGACTTAAAGTCTATTAATTTATATTTATGTTAACATTGTATTTTTGGTAAATAAAATAAAGTTTTTTTTTAAGTTTGGGCCTAAAAGAAAAAAAAAATCAAATTAGTACATTCTGATGTTTGGGTACTAGCCCCTATACAATCAATGGGAGGATCAAAGTATTATTTTACATTTGTGGATGATGCAACTCGTAAGTTTTTGGTTTATTATATTCAAAATAAGTCTAATGTATTTAGAACCTTTAAAATTTGGAGAGCCCTTGTAGAAAATGAGTCAGGCATGAAGATAAAATGATTAAGATCTGATAATGGAGGTGAACACACCTAAAAATATTTTTGGAACTACTATGCATAATAAGGAATCCAAAAATAAGTAACAGTGCCTCAGACTCCTCAATAGAATGGGGTAAGTGAGAGAATGAACCAAACAATTATGGAGAGAGATAGAAGCATGAGACTCCATGTTGGTTTACCCCCTACTTTTTGGGTAGATGCAGTTCATACTGCTATTTATTTGATTAACATAGGACCATCTAGTGATTTAGATGGTGAGATTCCTAAGGAATCTTAGATAGGTAAAAGTGTTTCCTACTCTCATTTAAAAGTTTTTAGATGTGAATAATTTGTGCACATTGATAAAGAAAATATAAATAATTTGGATGCTAAATCGATGAGATGCACTTTCATTGGATATGGTGATAGATCATTTGGTTGTCATTTTTGGTGTTTAGATGATATAAATATTATGATATCACGTGATGTGATCTTTAATGAAAGTGTGATGTATAGGGACCAACTTACAGAAAAGAAAGTGGAAATTCTACCTGGTAAAGAAAATCTTGTCATACCTCTAAGTGTATTTGGAGAAAGAAAAGAGAACTTACAAAACACTTCATTTACCTCTATAGAATCAAAGAATGGGAATAGGGTCATTAATGACCCAATAGAGTCTTCTAAGAATATTAGGCCAAGAGAAGCTCAAAGTGAACCAGTCACACCTATGGTAAGGAGGTTAACAAGAGTAAGTAAACCTCCTAATAGATATTCTCCATCTTTATTTTATTTGTTACTAACTAATAATGGGGAACCTAAATCATTTATAGAAGCCAAGTAGGACAAAGATTGTGTGCAATGGGAAAAGGGCATGAAAGTAGAATTAGATGCCTTAAAACACAATAAAACATGGGAATTGGTGGATTTACCACCTGATAAGAAAGCACTACAAAATAAATGGGTTTTTTATTTAAAATAAGATGAGAGTGGGAAGAAAACATACAAAGTAAGGATTGTTGTTAAAGGCTTTGCTCAAAAGGCTGGAATTGATTACTCAAAGGTATTTTCTCATGTTGTCAAAATTACCTCAATAAGAATTGTATTAAGTATTATTTCTTCTAATATTATTCACTTAAAATAGATGGATGTGAAGATAGCATTCTTACATGGATATTTATAAGAGTAAATATACATGAAGCAACTAGAAGTTTTTTAGGTAAAGGGGAAAGAAATAAATGTTTGTAAATTTCTAAAAAGTTTATATGGTTTGAAACAGGCACCTAGTCAATGGTACCTAAGGTTTGATGCTTTCATGTTGAAGCATGGATATGCTCATACTCATAGTGATCATTATGTTTATAGTAATAAATTTAAAAATTTTGAATTCATTATTCTTTTACTTTATGTTGATGACATGTTTTTGTGTGGAGCTAACATGCAGAGAATAAGTGAATTGAAGAAATGGCTTTCTTCAAAGTTTGCCATGAATAATCTTGGACTAGCCAAGAAAATTCTTGGAAGCAAAATTGACAGAGATATATTGGGTAAGAAACTAAATTTAACTCAATCTAAATATATTGAAAAAGTGATGTTAATATTTGGTATGCAAAACTGTAAATCTATTTCTACACCTTTAGCTAGCCACTTCAAGTTGAGTAAGACACAGACTCCTAAGTCACAAAAGGAGAAGGATTATATGGAAAAGGTGTCATATGCTTTATCTATGGTTATTTTAATGTATTTTATAATTTTCACTCATCCAAACATATCCCAAGCAATGGGAGTAATGAGTAGGTTCACGAGTAACCCTGGTAAGCAGCACTAATTAGCAGTTCAGTGGATTTTAAAATATTTGCATGGAACCTCTAGTATGTGTTTATGTTTTTAAGGTTATAATAAGGAGTTGAAAGTTTTTTTGGATAGTGACATGGTAGGATATTTGTATGGTATAATTTCTACCACTGACTATATTTTCATAGTTGGAGGAACTGCAGTCTCATGGGTTTCTAAGCTACAAAAAGTTATTTCACTTTCTACCATTGAGGTTGAATACATTGCTTTCATTGAAGTAAAGATTTTTTATGGTTAAGTAGATTTTTGGAGTATTTATGAGTGAATAAATTTGGGTGCACTTTATATTTTTATAGCCAAAGTGTTATTCACCTAGCTAAAAACTCTATTTTTCATAGTAGGACAAAACATATATAGCTTCATTACCACTTCCTATGTACAGTTTTGGAAAGTGGGAATCTCAAGCTCGAGAAGATTCACTTTGAGGATAATATTTTAGATATTCTTAATAAGGTAATTGAAGTATTGAAGTTAAGGTAACACCCAACTTCTATGTGACTTCAAGCATGAGCTTAAAAAAGAAGTCAGTAATTTTGAGTTTAAGTGGGAGGTTGCAGCATTTGGTTTTGTGGCCTTATGTCTCCAAGTGGAAGATTGTCAGAGATGTGGAAACATAATACCTCATTTTATTTTAATGAAAAATATTAAAACATGTAGTTGCTATAGGTAGCCTATAGAATAAACTTGTAATTTCTGTGGGTAGCCTGTACATGAAACCTATAGTGGCTATGGGTAGCCTATAGAAGAAACCTATAGTTGCTATGGGCAACCTATAGGTGAATCCTATAGTGTCTATGGGTAACCTGTAGGTGAAAACTTGTAATTGTTGTGGGAAACTTGGAGGTAAAGACTACATTTTCTACAAGTAGCCTATAGATGAAACCTACAATTGCTACGGGCAACCTGTAGGTAAAACCTATAGTTATTATTGGCAACCTAAAAATATAAAGCCTATAACTTGACCGATGCTATGGGATTCTATATATAAGTTTTGTTATAAATTGACAAGAATAGGTTAATGTCAAATTTTAGTCCTAATGTTGTGGATTGATGTAAGCATTGTGTGGTCATGGTTACATTGGCCACTGATCTATGTTGGTAGGTTCATGAAGGTCTATTTTTAATGATGCTCTTGTAGGGATTTATTGAATGCATGAGAAACCTGAGGATAGTCAGATGATGATTTTTTAATAGCCCATGCATCATTTTCATAGCCATATGACTATTTAAAGTAGTTTGTTTTTAATATTTGTAAATTATTGTAATTGCAATAAGTTGTAATAGATTTGTACTTCCTTATTATGCAAGGAAGTTGTAACAAATTGTAATAGAAGGAAGTTGTAACATATCTATAATTCTTTATTCTATAGGAAGTTAGAAAAAAAATTGTGCTTCCTTATTTTAGTGATCATCCCTTTAAAATTGGGAAAAGAGGTAGAACATTTATATAGTTGTGAATTAAATTTTAAAAATGTGAGAATGCAGCTGCTTAGTAATTGAAAAAAAGAGAAAATTTATGTTCAGACAAAGGTGTTACTAGAGTGCTCTAATATAGAGACTGAGGGGCAGGAAGTGCTAGGCACTTGTTTAAATTCCTTTGGAAGTTTGAATAGAGGAATTGTTGAGTTTATTGGTGGACGTAGCCCAACATTTGGGTGAACCATGTTAAATACTATGTCAATATTTTTGTATGTTGTTATTCATCATCTCTTATTTCTATAATTTATACATGTATTTATTATTCTATATTTATTTTTTTAACTTGAAAGTACAGGTTTAGATTATTTTTAATCTATGGGTTACAAAGTAGATTTTGATACAGATTTGTAAATGCAATTATTCTGATCTGGGCAATTGAGTAATATTGTATGTAATAAAATCTTGAAACTTTCTATATTTAACCCAACACAGATTTAGATTACATAGCTAATGATAATCGTTTGAAGGCACATTTACATACACACATTGATCCTACACCTATTATTACATATACTAATTTGGAAGTACAATGACAACTTCATGACATGATGATGCAAATTTTGAAATTTTCTCAAACATATAGCAAACTTAGCCATGTGTTTTAATCCTATGATGTATTGCACAACCCTTTTGCTCAAGAAGTACTTATTCACACCTTACCTCCATCATTTCAATTTCTTAAGTTTATTACATTTAGTGGCAATGGAGATTCACCTCAACATATCAAATGTTTATTTTCATTTAGTTCTCAACATGATTAATTGCTTATGATGAAGTCATTTTTAAGGAATATGACAATATATGGTCTATATTTGTTATATTTATTACCAATAAGATCTATTCATATTTTTTTGGTTTAATTGAGCTCTTATTATTGCATTTTTTTATAAACATTAGTCAAAAACTTATATTTTCTCAACTTGATCGAGTTAACCAAGGAACTAATGAACACATCGCTAACTATGTGTTTAATTTTTAGACCATCCTTGCCAAAATGACACTTCAACTTCCTTATAGTGATATTCAAATTATATTTATCAAACTGCTTAAATACAAATTAATTTTTAACACATATGTCTCATTTGAGGAAATTTGTCATGTGCCTCAAAACATTAAGGTTACACTTATGGATGCTAATATGTTGAAGTACACATGTGTTACTTTTACATATACTTCATCTAAATTTCAAAGAAAAACAATGTTAAAACCTAAGACTGATGATGTGCCTAATTTCAAAACTAAGAAAGAGGCCAATGTAGTTAATGTAGTTTTGCAATCAAATGATAAGGTTACCTTTCTTGCTTATAAGAAAAGGTGACAATTTACAACACTACCAAACCCACTTCATGTAATATTAAATCAATTACTGAAATGCAATGTGATTTATTTAGCATAAATTTTCAAATGGTTACAATTAGAATATTTACTAGAGGTTATGATCCTAATAAATTTTATAATATCATCACACTTCAAGACATGTGACTAATAGATGTTCTAAATTATAACATAAGATCCAAGGCCTAATTTATGAAAAAATTGGTATGATTAATGGGAATAATTATAAATTGAATGAATATTTTTCTAATTCTAATCAACACATACAAATATTTAAAAATCCATTTCCAAACCACAATGCTCCCAAATAAAAAAAAATTGCATATGGAAACATCTACACATCATTCTACTATTCTACTTGAGCATGAGATTGACAACATTATTAACATGGTTTCAAGTTTTAAAATGCATGTGAATTCCATTACATATCATGACCATGATATACATAATAATACATAAAATAATGGTATTATATATACATAGTTTTATTGGTTGTCATCATTTTATCACACAAGGTATTTTATGCCAAATTTGGCCTACATACAAAATTTTGTCCAGAGCTAGGGTGAGTAGTTGAATAGAGCCCTAATTAGGGAGTGGTCAAATGGGAAAAAGATAAGATAAAATTCATAATAAGATAAAGTCACTATCAAATCTTTTGAAACACTTTAAGCAAGCTTAAAGTGTGAATTTGGTGATCTTAAGGAGCTAAACCATCATGACAGGTCATGCAAGAGTGAACAAGTCATCTCAGCTAAGCATTTCATAAGTGCACTTAGAAAGTAAACCAAGTTTAATAATGACATGAACAGGATGTATTTTATTCCAAGAACATCTCTTAAAAATTTGGTATCTTAATGTGTTTTCTATCTCAAGATACAAGCCTTCAAAGTTGATCTAGCAGAGTGGGATGTGCACAAAGATGTCAAGTTAAATTCACAATAAATAGCCATTTAAATTTTAAAAATACCAAGGGATAATGAGGTTAAATGTAGGGACAATAAGTTTCAAGATCTCAAGAGCTCAAGTAGAAGATATATGGCTCGTGGGTGATCAATAAAGTTAGTGGGTCTGGTGAATTGATAGAGCACATTAAATCATGCAATCAAAGATCAATAATGAGCTCAAGGTCAAAGAGTCAGAGGATCCCAAGGATGAATAAAAAGGTGTCAAGTGTCTCAATCATGAAAAAATTTGACCAAATCAATGGTGTAGATCAAGGTAGAAAATTTAAGGGGCGTAGATTGAATTTGAGGTCTCCATGTGGCATAAGCACATTCAATCACAAGAACTAACAATAGGGGGCCATAAGGGGCACATGAGACTAGAAAGTGGCACCATCTAGAGAATATATCAAGATTGATAGCCAAAGATGAAGTTAAAAGGTAGAATACTCCCATGATAATTAATGGGATAGATTCGATTGAGTCCCAAGAAGATACAGGATGAGGACACATGTCCAAGCTTACAATGGTCAGGTTTTAAAAAGGAACAAGAATCCCATGGGAAAGATATGAAGGAAAACACATCATAACAAAGGATTTTTCCACCTAATCAAGTAGAATACATAAATTCAAGATCAAATATGATAGAAGCAAAGACCTATAATTTCATCTAATGCCATTAAAGCTCTATAAAACCTCTCAAAAGCTTTAGATGTAGGTTTCACATCTTGATCATAATTAAAAAACCCTACCCTATAGATCTCTATTGCAATCATGGCTATATAAAAACCAATAGGTTGATTATATTTACTCTATAATGATCCTATATTCAATATTTGGGAATAATGGTAGATTTGTAATGGTGCAAGAAATGTCAGAGGGAACACTAGTGAGCAAGCTCAAGTGACTGTCTGATAATGTGAAGAGCATAACAAAATCAAGCATGGAATAGGGTTTGGGGGATGAAGAAGATAGTGGAGCATTCAATAAGGGTCAAGGGTCTTTATAAATTATTCTTTTCTAATGGATCATGACTCAACATCCTTAGATTAATGATAACTGATCAAGAGTAGTTGAACCTCATTTAATATTTTCTACTCACCCAGTTCCCTCTCTCTCTCCTTCTCTTTTCTATATATCTCCAATCTCTTTCTCTTTTAGGGGTTCTCTAGGAATATTTAGGGAATAACTCTCAGATATTTTTAGAGATAAAGACTCTTATGTTTTTTGCTTGCCTAGGCTATGCCAAGATTTATACTGTAACACCTATTTAATGCAATAAAAGATTGAATTCATCCATTTTCAAGCTAAATTGAAGTGTGTATCATGAATTAATTTATTTGGTTAAGTGAATATATGTTTTCCTTTCCTCTAGTTGATTTTTCTCACCTTCATGAAGTGTTTTGGTATCTCCCATAGGTAATTCTAAGTATAATATATAGGTTGTTGATTAGTTTGGAAGTGGATAACTACCCTCCCATGCTAGGTTAATAACTAGTCAATGCCTCTTTATGAAATACCTATGTGAGAGCTAATAAGAGATTGAGTGATGTGATATTTTTTAGTATTGAATGTTTCCTATAGTTTGTCTTGTGCAAATATAAGTGTTTAAATCACTGGTACATCACCTCCTTTACATGTTTTCATGCATTATTGTCTATTTCTCTCCCTTTTCCATGATATAGATTAGTTTAGGTGATAGATCCAAAGGAATTCATCCTTCTTCAGAGGCTCAAATTTATCATAGGACACCCACATCCTAAGGTTATTACCTTTTTGTGGATTAATTGGAAGGAGCTTGAAGAACTCCCCCTATGGGTGAAAATTAAGACCACAATAGTTTATGGAACACTTGGTGGGACCCATTATCCTTGACATAGTTGAAGTTTGGAGTTGAGAAGAATTATTTGTAGCAAAGGGAGACATCAATCACCATCATAAGTTGAAGATTCTTCAAGTTGAAGATTTCATAGCTTCATCCAAAGAACATTCTCATGCCAAAGGTTACTACAAAGTTAGCTAGTAAAGGTATTCCCTTTGAATTCATTAATTTGCCTTATATTTCATAGAAGAGAGTAAGATTTAATAGGACAATACCTTATCCCAAAAATCAATATTCATCTCCTAATCATTTTATTTTTTTAAGCAGTGTAATCTCCACTACCCAAATGGCCCTCAAAAATCAAGTGTTCATCCCATTCAATAGAGGTAATCCACTGAATTTGGCCCATTTTTGTTGGAAGTAGATACTAAGAGGGGGGGTGAATTAGTATCCAACAATGAACATTCAATTCAAAAACCCATTCATCATACATCAACTTGATCTAGCAACATGAACATGAAAGATTATACATCTAAAGCATGAACAAGAGCATACATCATATGAACATATCATTTATGTGGGAAACCCTCTATGGGGATAAAAACTAATCTCAAGCCTAAAAAAATGGAATATAGTCCTATAAATATATCACAAACATGAGAATTTTAGACCAGCATCAACTAATCAAGAAGCACCCACCCCTCAATTTAGTCCAGTACCTACTAGACCTTTAGCTAGCTCCAACTAATAAGGAGGCTACAACCCCCTAGGTGATTAATCACTCACTCAAAAACCTCAAATTTTATTTCCACCACTAATTTTATTTATTATACATCTGATGATGACCTTATTTTTCTCTAACACCTTCAAACCTGCTTCTCTTCTCCAAGCAAGCACACCTAGCTCATTCACTCAACCAAGTCACCCTTTAGACTATTATGTATAATGACATGTTAGCTTATGAAAATAATTAAAAAAACATGGCTGATACTCTTCACCCTCTGATGGTCATAAATTACCCATCTCTTCTCCTTGATTGAGATTTTTTCTTTGCTTTTGTCCACACTCGTCACATCACCTCAAATAGGCCAATTAAGCCTAGTATATATACCATACTCTCATCTAACCCATCTTGGTCAACCAAGATTATTTTCATGCTTAATATATATTTTAAATATTTCCTCATACAAATTATATGTAATATCCATACACTCCTTAGGTTGGTCATTTCCCTTAAGACCCAAAACACCAAATAGGCCTAATAAAAACCTAAATAAATTAGGCCTACAAACCAACATGTTACACTTTGGACTCCTTGGTCCACCTTAAGCCTTCATAAATTAATTAAACACATAAAAATACCTCAAATACATTAGTTATCACTCCTAAATGGGTCCAAAATACTTGGAACTCCAATTCATACCTTGAACCAAGCTATTCTAGCCTACTCGCCAATAGGCCTAGAGACATAGAAAACATTATCTTCTATAACTAAAGCACATAGATGATTTTCTAAAAAAATCACCTAGAAAAATCACATGGATAGGTCCTCCATGACATAAAAAATATTTATAAATCCATTAGTCATCATCACATAAATCAAAACCATCCAAACTAACTCCATATGACCTACTCAAACTGGTCATTCACATCAAAAACTTATTCAAAGGTCGTTGATTGATCCAGCCAAACTAGAGGTAAAATATGAAGAAAAAATAAATATACTAAATATATGATACTCATATAATACCATCAATCTCATTCTCACTTTAAAATCTCCCCAACACATTTCAAAATAGCCTCTCCAAATAGGCCACTTCAGATTGTCTACAAGATCCAAAAAATATTCATGGAAAAATGAATTTATCTCACCTAAAATTGTTTCAATAAGATATTAAAATTCATTAAAATATCCTAAATGGACCCTAGATCACTATCCTACAATTATATCATAGTCTCCAATAGCAAAAACTCTTTTACAAGCTATTTTCACTTCACTAACTCACAGACTCAAAAGGACCAAGAAGGTCAACTTTGAGTCAATCCACTAATCATACCTCAAGAATAAAAACTAATTAAAATGAATTTATAGAGTGATTAAAACAATTTAATCACCATCAATATCTCAAAGTCATCCCTAAACATCTGATCACCTTCCCAATTCATCTTCTCACTCCAACTGGTCTTTCTCACTGTTTTCACTGTCTATAGATTAGTGACTAGTCAACTTGATTGACCATAATATTTGACATAGTTACTATTTATTTCCAAAAAAAATTATGGACTTTGATAACAATTCCCAGCCTTCAATATTCAATAACTTTCATGTGTTGACCTAGTCAACTTTACCTGTAGTACTAAAATCTTTAGAAATAAGCATATTTATATACCTTCTATTCACTACCCTGACACACCACTACCACTTTGAGATGCCTATATGAGTCATATATATATATATTATATTATTAAAAAAAATTAAAATAATCCATTATGGTCTATATCCAACAAGCTTTCTCCAATCAAGTCTAAGATTAGGGTTTTAGACCATAAAAACCTGCTTACCTTCTTAACAATTATTCATAAAGAATAGGACCTTAATCAATGAAATAATGCTTGGAAATAATTTTTATAAACCCTCTCCACCTTCTCCAAAAGTATCAATTCCCATTTAAAATTCTATATGAGTTAATGAACATGAGAACTTTCTTCTCGAGCTCAAAATACACCATTCGAGCACCCTCTAAAGCACATGAAGTCATTTATAAATTTATCTCTAATTTTATAACCTATGACTTGGTAAATTTTATTAAAAACACCTATATAATTATATCCCATGAATATATAAGGTTAAACACCCTAAAATCACTCATTGACCCTTCACAAGGCCTCACAAGCCCATCTAAAGCAACTAGGCCAATGGCCAAACTATCTTACAGACCACTTGCCACCTCTTACAAACCATATATCTAACATATTATCACCCTATACATGTCCAAAACGCATATTTTAGTCACACTAAGCTCCATATCATGGAACATAATCCAAATCACTCAAGAACCCTTAGGCAATCATGTAAGATCAAGCCTACAAGGTATAAACTGAACTGTATACCTCATGAAGGCCACATGAAGTCAACCCTTGAGCATAGAAAAAATTAGGAAAAAGTCAAAAATCATCATACCAAGCTCCATTAAACCATAAAACATCCACCTAAGACACCCATGCACACCCCTACAAACATCACACTATTCCAAGTACACTAGGCCACCATGCTCCATTTCGTAGTACCTGCTAGACCACTTTGTCATTGCACATTCCTTGTAGACATAAATAAAAAAACTTACCATAAATTTCCCAATAATTTTTATGATATTATTATGTTCTCCCTTAATATTATCCCATTATTTTTAGGATAAGATTTAACATCTAATATTGAGCACATCTAGGATGTTGCCAACCTTTGTGTAGTACATAATATTATTCAAGATAATGTGGTTATCAAATTGCTTAATACCTCCTTAAAAGGAAAAACATTATAGTGGTATATAAATCTTCCATTGAATTCCATATCTACCTAGGATGAATTAGGTGAAGCCTTAGTTAGACAATTTGAAGACAAATCTGATCACCTATCCTTAGTTGAATAACTAACTATCATTCAAAGAGATCCCCATGAGTTCATGTTTGATTTTAACCTCATATTAAAAAAGATATATACTAGGATATCTACATTGATTAGACCATCCCTAGACTATGCCTTCTTGTACTATTTAAAATCCCTTAATTTTGATATTAGTGTGATGATATAATCAATGGGTGGTGTTACCTTGCTAGATGCCTATGAGGTTGACATAAGAGTATAGAATAGATTGATTCAAGCTGATAAACTCTCTCTAATACCTCCAATTCATATATTCCTAGAATTAAATCCTATATCATTCCCTCAGGTTCCTCAAGTTCCATCCTTGGCTCCTATTCCATCCCCTAAGGATCAAGTTACAACCCCTTCTATTCAAGCTAGTGAGATTGGAGAATTGAAAAGTATGTTACAATCTTTTGGGAATAAAATAGTTCAACTCAAGAGATAATATTACTAGGGTAGGCCTTATCAATAATATAATCAGACTTCCTATTAGCCTTTCAAACATCAAAGGCCTATTTATCAAAGTTTTAGATAAAATAGGCCACCCTACCAATCACAAGGAGTTATAACCCAAACTAAACCATATGCATATCTTGACCATAATGTACCTTCCAATTCAATATCTATTATTCCCACACCTCCTCAAAATAACTTGTTGCAATATTTAGGTTGGCAGCCATCTAATCTCAATAATGCTCAAATCCCAGCCTTGGTGTCACAAAATATTAATATACCAAAATGACACTAAAAGATTTTTCTCTTCAAAGATTTCAATACCCAAGAAACAAGTTTGGCATCAAAAATAAATCCTTAGTAGGTTCAAGGGTAGCCTAATGCTATTAATACAAATTGGCAAATTGATTATCATGTTGCATTCAATCAGATTGGTGAGACTAGCAACATAAGTGGTCAAGTTATAGCTCTGACTAGAGCTAAAATGAGAGCCACTGATGAAATTTTAGATGTGATAAATGCTTCTAGTGATCCTAATATTGTTTCCAATAGTATCAATTATCAACCAATTCCACCTATAACATAGAAAATTTAGAATACAGAGGTTGGAAAGGTCCCTCAGATACCTCTAGCTCATGAGCAACCAATGGTTCAAAAGGTGAAGCCAAAGGTTATTGGAGCTTCATTCAACATATTGGATTATGTAAATAATTCTAATATTATTTTTATCATTTGGGATTCCTTTTATATTCCAAGATATAAGGATATGCTCATTCAAGAGTGTTCAGTCCTTAAATTATCCCCAGAACTAGTTGAGAAATAAGATGTTGTCTTAGCTAATTTAGACCAACCAACCAAAAAACAAGTACAATAGGTACAAAAGATGGAAAAGGTGGACAATAATGAGGTAAAAGTAAGTAAAATCCTCATTTTTATGTCTCTTTGATAGTTGGTGACACTCTAGTCCATAATTGTATGGTAGATAGTGGAGCTAGTAGCAATGTCAAGCCTAAGCAAATTGTAGATAAGCTTGATCTTATCTATGAACTAAATGATAAATGGGTACTAAAAATATATGGATAACCAATAAATATAGTAGGAATCATTAAAGATATGAAATTTACACTACATGCTTGTCCTAATGTTATCATTCAACATGTTGCAGTTATAGTGAACTTACCTCCCTACTTTGTCACGTATTTGTCAAGGGACTTTACCTCAAATATTAGAATATATTTATAAATTGATTGGACATATTTGATTTTTAGGACTAGGTATTGTAATAAAGTGACAATATGTTTTGAACCTATCACATTTTTCTATTTAGATCAATATATGCTAAGTATTATGAATGTTAATTGTATCATCTCAGATGAGGTACTAAAAAATAATGAAGTGGAAACTAAATCACCTCTAGAGGGAGTTTCAGATATGTCCCTTGATGAATGGGCCTCTAATTTGCATAATCATGATCCTTATAAACTAATTAAAGAATAAGGACTTGGTGTTTATTGCTTCCATGAGAATGATGCACCAATTCTAGCCATAATAAAGGATGATGAGTCTAGTGATGGCCGATGGCAATTATAATTTGATGGATCAAGAAATAATCATGGTACCAAGGTTGGAATGATGTTGATTTCTCCAACCAATCAAATATATTTCTCTTCTCTCAAGTTTTAGTTTGTTTATTTAAATAATGTTAGTGAATATGAGGCACTAGTTCATGGTTTGCAGTAGATAAGAAAGATGAAAGTCAACACCTTACAAGTCATTGGTGATAGTGAACTTGTAGTTCACCGAGTAAAAAATTTTAATGTATGAAAAAACCCATTACTTAGATCATATAAGCATAGGGTGTGGGACTTGAATATTTTCAAGCCTTCAACATTCAAAAAATACCAAGAGATGAGAACAAACATGCTAATAGGTTGGCTACCATTGGGGCATAATTTAGTATCCCAGGCAATATAAAAGGTGAAAAGGTTCAGTCACACATTAAGGTGGTTTTAAGACCTTCTATTCTAGATAACCATGAGAATTGGCCAATGTTTGAATATGACAATCAAATTATTAGGTTCTTGAAAGAAGAGGCTAATTTTTCCTCAAAAAAACAAGAGATGTTATTGCAGTAGTATGATGACCAAATTGTGCAACTAAAAATGAATAAGTTGCCCAAAGAATTGGTCACACTTGAGAACATATTTAGTGGTTATAATGAGTTGAGAAAGGACAAGTGTTCCTTATCAACAAAGGAGGAACACTATGCCAACATGGAGATTATAGTTGGTAAGAGCTTGAAGTTGGGTAAGGTATGCACTCCTTTAAAAACTGAAACTTTCATTGAATTATGGTCAAGTTTTGTAGATTTATTTACATGGAAATATAGTGATATCAAAGTATTTGATCTAACTCTAACTCAGCACACCATTGATTTAGAAGCTAAAATTAATACAGTAAGATAAAGATAAAGGCCTATAAATCCAAAACTTGGGCCTTTAATGGGAGCTAATCTTCATAAGCTCATTGAGTTAGTTATTATATTTCCAATCAAGCACTCAACTTTGGTGGCAAACCTTATTCCAATATGAAAAAAGAATAGTGAAATTGGACGGTGTAATTACTTCTATGAATTAAAAAGGCTTCCCTTAATGACCACTATCCATTGTCATCTATGGAATAAATCTTATAATTGGTTGCAGTTCAAAAAGATTTTTCCTTTTGGATGGCTATAGTGATTATAATCAAATTTTGGTCAAGAAAGAGAACCAATTCAAGATGTACTTCACTACAAAGTAAGGGACATTTTCATATAAAAATATGCCCTTTGGTTTATCCAATGCTAGAGTAAATTTTTAGAGAACCATGGATATGGAATTTTAGGGTATCATTAATAAGTTTTAACTTGTTTATTTGGATGACATAACAATGTTCTCAAAGAGTGCAGGTGAGCACATGGTTCACCTCAAGCAAGTTTTTGAAAGGTGCACATAGTTTGGGGTGCCTCTAAACCCCAAAAAGTGTGTCTTCTTAGTTCATGAAGGTAATCTTCTTGGACATGTGATTTCAAATAATGGTATGAGTATAGATCCTAATAGGATAGATTCAATTTTTTCACTTTCTTTGCCCAAGCACAAGAAGGATTTGCAAAGTTTCTTAGGGAGGATCAATTTTATCAAGAGATATATTTCATATTTTACCACTTTAGCTAAGCCACTTAAAACTATGCTAAAGAAGAATTAGAGTTTCATCTATTCTAATGAAGGAGTAATGATATTTGAAGAGATCAAGAAATCCATATCTAGTGATCCTACACTCATAAACCTAGATTTTACAAAGGATTTCATCTTATACACATATGCTAACATGGACACCATTTCAGACATCCTTATGCAACAAAATCAAGAGATTTAGAGCATCTAATAGCCTTCTTCAGTCAAGGCTTAGAATAATATGAAACAAGGTACTCTTTTGTTGAAAAGTATGTACATTCAATGATAAGGTCTCTCAATAAGTTTAGATACTTGTTGTCTAACAATAGGATACAACTAATGGTTGCCCATCCAAGTATCAATGAGTTTCTCTTGAACAAGGACTTAAATGAGAAAAGATTTGGTTGGATAACAAAATTAATGAAGTATAATATGGATATTAAGATCACAAATCTAATTAGAGGTAAAGGAATTTGTGAAAACCTAGCCCAAGACTTACAAGAATCCAATGAGGTGGTTTTGGTGTCAACTCATGAAGAAGTTATAGCTGATCATACCCCACCTTCTAGATAGTTTCATGACTTGGTAAGATATATCAAATATGGTATTTATCCCTCTCATCTAAGCCCTTCAAAAAGAAGATATTTTAGAATGAAATCAATTCCATTTCTTCTTGTTGATGGTATCTTGTTCAAGAAAGTTATCAATGGCATGTTGTTAAGATGTATAGATCTAGCCAAACACAGAGATTACTTAAGTAGTTCCATGATATACATAGTTGAGGGAACTATTCTATAAAGACCACAACCCTTAATATTATGAGAGGTGGGTATTATTGGACCAACATATTCATTGATTGTCATGTATGGGTTAGGAAGTGCAAATAGTGTGTTATGTTTGTAGGAAATGTGAAATTTGTAGCCTTGCCTCTCTAACCAATTATAGTGGAT
This sequence comes from Torreya grandis, assembly GCA_037957365.1. Taxonomy (NCBI): domain Eukaryota; kingdom Viridiplantae; phylum Streptophyta; class Pinopsida; order Cupressales; family Taxaceae; genus Torreya; species Torreya grandis. The sequence goes on from JARHVA010001312.1 coordinate 2,899,989, forward strand.
CAACCCTTTATCCAATGGGGATTGGAATTTATTGGTATCATTAATCCCCCTTCATGTTTAGGGCATAAATGAATACTAACTGCTATAGATTACTTCACTAGATGGATAGTAGCAGTAGCATTAAAAGAAGCAAACAAATCCAATGTTTTAGATTTCTATGAAAGTTTGCTTCCCAGATTTGGAGTTCCTTCAACTATTATTTTTGACAATGTTATGGATTTTATGGTGGTTAGGATTATCCATTGGGTAGCTGAACATGGAATATATCTTGGCAATTCATCTAATTACTATCCACAAAGAAATGGTCTTGATGAGTCCATAAATAAGAACCTATTGAAGATCATAATAAGGACTATTGAAGATAATCATAGGTAATGGCATCTCAAGATGAAATTAGATCTATGGGATTATAGGATCACATAAAAAAGATCAATATCTAACTCTTGATATAAGCTGGTATATGGTAAGGAAGTAAGATTGCCTATTTCTCTTGAGTTTCCTACTTTATAACTCATGCATCAATTTGAGCTATTGGAGAATGAGATAATGGAGATTGTTGGAATAATTGTCAATGATATTAAAGGAATTGTAATGGATATGAATGGAAATGTCAAATGGAATTATTACCAGAAGTGAATGGAATTATTGCTAGAAGTGAATGGAATTATTACCAAAAGTGAACGGAAATGATGATGGAAATGTTAATGTAAATGTCAATAGAAATGTTGATGGAAATGTTAATGATCACATCTCTTGTTGAAGAGGTACCTCTTAGATGGGACACATCTATTAATGGATATATAAGGGATAAGAGATGTGGAAGTATTACAAGAATTATATTTAAATGAATATCATATAAGTGTGGGAGAGAAGGAAGAGAGGAAGAGCAGAAAATGAAATAGAATATCTCTTAAGAAAATAAGTGTGAAGGGTAGATTTATTTTAATGAATAATATTATTTTAGAATTTTTAAAGAGAGGAGAGCATAAAGTATACAAGAAAATGACTGAGAGAGAAAGTGTAAGATAAGCAAAGACATCATTTTATTGAAGAAGCAATCACAGATGGTAGAATTGATTTGGCTTGGGGTCGGTGCCTCATAGTCTAGGGATTGGTGCTCATGTGGGTTGATGCTCATGAATTGCCTGAGTTGGTGCTTGGTAAAGGGGATCAATGTCTCTTGTGGGTGAGTGCTCACAAATTGACTGGGTTGGTGCTTGGTTTGGGGATTGGTTTCTCTAGTAGGTGAGTGCCAATAAAATTGTAAAAGAGCTATATATATATAAACAATATTTTTTCATGGTTTTTTCCCAAAAGGGTTTCCATGTAAATCCTTTGTCCTCTTATATTATTAATTACTAGATCTTGAATGTCTATGGTTGTTTTGGTTGATTAAATTTAAAATATTAAAAGATTATCTTATATTGATTCACCCCCCTCTCAATATAAGCATATGCTTAACAATTGGTATTAGAGCAGTTCCTTCATAATCAGTCTAACCACTAGAAAGTAGATCTTAGGAGCACACATGACTATTCATCAAGGTTAGGATGGTTTCTCCACAAACAAAGCACCATTGTTTGATGGAATGAATTATCTTTTTTGGAGTATAAGGATGAGAACATATCTTATGGATCTAGGGCTTGATATTTAGTTATTAGTAGTGATGGGGTACATAGCACCAACAAATTAGCCAATAGATCAAGCTGAAAAGAAGGCATGTGAGAATAATGTGAAAGTGATGAATTTCATTTTATGTGGCTTATTAGAATCATATTTTATAAAATTAATGCATTGTGTGTCAATGAAATATATATGGGACAAACTTCATAATATAAATGAATGTGATGATAAGGTCAAGAAGGTGAAGCTTCAAATTCATATAAGGTAGTTTGAAAGTCTTAAGATGAAAGATGAAGAAAATGTTGCAGCCTATCTTCTCCATGTGGATGAGATAGCCAACACCATAAAAGGGATATGTGATAAAATGGAAGAATTGATGATAGTATAGAAAGTAGTAAGGTCACTTCCTATGAGGTATGATGTGAAAGTATTGGCTATTGAAGAAATGAAGGACTTGGACACATTAAAGATGGATGAATTACATGGAATTCTCACATCATACAAAATGAAGATGGAAGCAAAAATTGCAACAAATCATGAAGCAACTTTCAAAGTATCAAAAAAAGTGAAAAAGGAAAAACATGAATCAAGCTATATCACCAATGAAGAGTCAAATAAAGAGGAAGCCCTATTTATGAGAAATCTCAAAAAGAGATCTAGGAGATATAAAGGTAAGTTACATTTTAAGTGTTTTAATTATGGAAAAATGGGACACTTTGCAAATAAATGTCCCCATTCAAAATAAGAGAGTAGTAATGATGAAGAAGAACATGATGAGAAAGAAAGAAAGTATCACAAGAGTAAGAAAAACTAGAAATATGAGAAAAAGAAGAGATTTGATAAAGAAAATAAAATCTTTTATTTAAAAAGGGATAGTAGCTCAAGTGAGGATATTGAATAGGGTGTTATAGATAATGATGGAGGTGAAGTTTTGTTCATGGGTATAGAAGATTGGGATGGTGATGATCAGATAACTAGAGGACAATCCTGGAGTGATTTAGAAGCTAGAGAAGTAGAAGTAGATCTTGAAGGAGAACTCTTAAGTGCCTTGAATTAAAATAAAATGCTCAAGAAAGAGAATTAGAAACAAAAGTGACAAATTTATAAATACAAATAAGATGATCAAGATAGAGAAGAAGAGTTACCAAAAATTTGAGAGGAGTTAGAAATGGTCATCATAAGTCTAAATGCTCAAGTTAAAGAGGAAAAGAAAATAAAGGAAGAGAATAAAATAAAACTAAAGGAAAAGAAGGAATAATGTCATAAGCTAGAGGCTAGTATTGTTCCTTGAGAAAGGATTTAGAAAAGGTGAATGCTAAATTGATAAGCAGCTTAAGATTTGAGAAGAGCACTGAGGTTTTAGATGAGATTATAGATCATCATATGTCACTATTTGACAAGTCAGGTCTTAGCTATGGAGATGAATAAAAGGTTACCAATGAGGATGTTAAAATTTATAACCCTATGAAGATAGAAGACAATAATTCCCCAAATAATGAGGTTCCACAAGTAGAAGAAAAAGGAAAGAACCATTGCCATGATAGAAGATCATTCTTGCCAAAATAGTATGATAGGTACCAAGGATCATTTTATGGCTATCGTTTTAATTGCAACATTTTTTGGTCATAAATGAAAGGAGTGTAAGAGACATGTGAGGAATGGATACACATGGAGTAGTGGTAGAAATGTAGATATGAGGAATGGGCATGCAAAAAATGAGTATACATGGAACTCTGGCATAAGTGAAGGACATGAGAGGAATGAGCATGGTTAGAATGGAAACAAAGATTCATATGGTTTCTCAGGTAGAAATTCATTTACTCCATTTGTCAAAAGATATTGTATGTTATAATTTCAATAAGTATGGACATATAACAAGACAATGTGGAAGTAATCTTATATACTATAACAAGAAAGAGGATGCTTAAACCAAACTCAAAAGAGAATTCATGTAATTTGTAAGTGGATGTAGCAACTATATAATTAAAAGGAGTAATCTATACTTATGAAAAAGACATAAGGATCAATGGTAGGGAGGCCATGATGGATCACAAAGCACAAGAAGAAATGGCAGTGAAGACCATGTTGAAGAAAGAGAGATATGATGTGCACAGTGGAAATATGCTATGAAGAGGAACAATAAAATATGATATTACAATAAGTGGTATAAAATAAATTCAAGATTATAATGAAGAAAAAAAATAAGATAATATCTTTTTCATCTAGTGACTATGAGAGGAAGCATCAACTCAGGGGGAATAGGGTGTACAATCATTTGCCATTGATGTCAAAGGGGGAGAGTTAAAGACAGGGGGAGTTCATATACTAATTCATAGGGATTGTCATCAATGACAAAGGGAGAGATTGTTGAATAATTATCATTGATGTCAAAGTGGATATGAATAGAAATGTCAAATAGAATTATTGCCATAAGTGAATGAAATTGTTGCTGAAAGTGAATGGAATTATTTTCTGAAGTGAATGAAAATGTCGATGGAAGTGAATAGAAATATTGATGGAAATGTTAATAGAAATGTCGATGGAAATGTCAATGGTCACATCTCTTGGTGAAAAGGTACCTCTTGGATGGGACACATCCTTTAACAGATATATAAGGGAGAAGAGATGTGGAAGTATTACAAGCATTTGATTTCAATAAAGATCATATAAGTGTGAGATAGAAGGAAGAGAGGGAGAGAAAAAAATGAAATATTTGATTTCTTAAGAAAGGAAGTGTGAAGGGTAGATTTATTTTAATGAAGAATATTATTTGAGAATTATGAAAGAGAGGAGATCAGTAATTATATAAAAAATGACTGCTAAAGAAAGTGTAAGATAAAAAAATTCATCATTTGATTGAAGAAGCAATCATAAATGGTGGAATTGATTTGGTGTGGGGTTGGTGCCTCATAGTCTAGGGGTGGTTCTCCTATGGGTTAGTGCTCACGAATTGGCCAAGTTGGTGCTTGGTGAAGGGGATCAATGTCTCCAATGGATGTGTTATCACAAATTGATTGAGTTGGTGCTTGGTTTGGGGATTGGTGTTTCTAGTAGGTTTGTACCTACAAAATTGTAAAAGAGTTATATATATGTATACTAAAAGGGATTCCACATAAATCATGTGTTATTAATTTCTAGATCTTGAATATCTATGGTTGTTGTGGTTGATTAAATTTAAAATATTATCTTATACTGACTCACCCTCCCTCTCAGTATAAGCTTGTGCTTAACAGAGATCAGGGATGTTGAGCTTATGGAGCTTTAAGATATTTTAAATTAGTCCATGTTGGCCATGGAATCCCATCAAGCATAAGTAAAGAGGGCCTTTGAAAAAAGAGACTTTTCATGAAGCTTCAAGGAAGGAGATTTGGTCCTTAAGTGGGATGAGGATAGAGCTACGCCAGGAAGGCATATAAATTTTGACTCTCTTTGGAGTGTTCCATACACAATATCTAGCTACAAATCCCATAATTCATTCCAACATGCAAAGATGGATGGCGAAGAGATTTCTATCCCAGTTAATGGGATACATCTGAAACATTATTATTGAGTAAGTTAGACCCCTGTACATTGTTTTTTTTCTTTCTTCTAAGTGTTGTTCTAGCACATTAGTTTATTTGTGTTTTGTCTCAAATAAGTGTTTTGTTTACACATTCACTTTGTTTAGGTTAGTTTCCCTATTTTATGTGTTTCCTTCCTTGTATTTGGTGGAATAATTATCTTTGAAAGTCAAAAGGTTTCTTACAATAATGATCATAGTTATCATTTTTTATGAGCTCAAGACTAATGTAAATGGCCAAAGTTCTCAAGCATAGTAGGCATGCTTCTCAATCGATTCACCAAAGATGTTGGCCAAATTTGGCCTACACATAAAATTTTATCTAGAGCAAGGGTGATAAGTTGAATAGAGACCTGATTAGGGAGTGGTCTAATGGGAAAAATATAAGATAGACTTTAGGAGAAGATCAAGTTACTAACAAAGCTTTTAAAACACTTTAAGAAAGATTAAAGTGTGAATTTGGTGATCTTAAGGAGCCAGACCATCATGGTAGGTCATGTAGGAGAAAACAAGTCTTCTCAACTATGCATTTCATAAGTACACTTAAAAATTCAACCAGGATTGAATAATTACATGAACATGATGTATTATATGCCAAGATCATCTCTCACAAATTTGGTATCTTGATGAGCTTTATATCTCAAGGTACAAACATTCAAAGTTGATCTAGTAGAGTGGGACATGCATGGATATGTCAATTTAAATTCATGACAAATAGCCATTTTAATTCAAAAAATCCTAATGGCTCATGAGGTTAAATGTAGGGATAATAAGTGTTAAGATATCAAGAACTCGGGTAGAAGATCTATGATGTGCAAGTGATCAATGAAGTTAGTGGGTCCAGCGAATTGATGAAGTACATTAAATCATGTAATCAAAGATAAATGGGGAGCTCAAGGTCAAAGATTTAGAGGATCCTAAGGAGTAATGTGAAGGCACCAAGTGTCTCAATCATGATAACTTCTTAGCAGATCAATGGTGTAGATCAAGGTAGAAAATTCAAAGGGCATAGATTGAACATGAGTTCATCATGTGACATAAGCACATTTAATCATAGGAACTAACAATAGGGGGCCATAAGGGGCATGAGAGATTGAAAAGTGGCACCATCTAGAGAGAAAATCTAGATTGATAGCCAAAGATGAAGGTCAAAAATAGAAGACTCTCATGAGAATCAATGGGATAGATTTGATCAAGTCTTACGAAGATACAGGATGAGGACACGTGTCTAATCTGGCAATAGTTAGGTTTTAAAAAGGAACAAGTATCCATGGCAAATACATGAAAGTAGACCTATAAAACCAAAGGATTTCACAACTTAAGTAGGTATAATACACAAATGTAAGATCAAATATGATCTAGGTTACCAAAAGCAAAGCCCTGCAAGTTCATCTAACACCATTAAAGCTTTGTAAAACCTCTCAAAATCTTTAGACATAAGTTTAATGTCTTTTTCATAATAAATAAACCCTACCCTATAGATTTCCATTGTTATCATGGCTATATGAAAACTAATAGGTTGATTGGTTTTTATCTATAGTGAACCTATATTTAGGATTTGGGAGTAATAAAATATTTATATTGGTACAAGAAATGTTAGAGGAAACACCATTGAATGAGCTCAAGTGATTATCTGATAACATGAAGAGAAGATCAAAATCAAGAATGGTGGAGGATTTGAGGGATGAAGAAGATAGTGGAGCATTTAATAAGGTTCAAGGGTCTTTATAAATTATTCCTTCCTAATGGATCATGACTCAACATCCTTGAATTAATGTTAATCGATCAAGAGTAGTTCGACTTCATTTAATATTTTTTGCTCACCTGGTTCCCTCTCTCCCCTTCTTTTTTCTATATATATCCCATCTCTTCCTATTTTTGGGGATCTCTCATAATATTTAGGGAAGAACTCTCTAATTTTTTAGATATAAAGACTCTTATGCTTTTAGCTTGCATAGGTTATGTTAAGATTTATAATGTAACACATATTTAATGCAATAAAAGATTGAATCGCTCTATTTGCAAGTTAAATTGAAGTGTGTTTCATGAATTCATTAATGTATTTAAGTGAATATTGTTTTCCTTGCCTCTATCTAAGTTTTTTCACCTTAATGAAGTGGTTTTGTAGTTATCATAGGTCATTCTAAGTACAATATATAGTTTGTTGATTATTTTGGAAGTGGACAACTACCCTCCCATGCTAGGTTGATAACTAGTCAATGCCTCTTTGTGAAATACTTATGTGAGAGATGATCAAAAAGTGAGTAAAGTGATATTATGTAGTCTTGAATGTGTCATATAGTGTGTATTGTTTAAGTATAAGTGTTTAAATCATTAGTACATCACCTATTTTACATGTTTTAATGCATTATTGTCTATTTCTCTCCCTTTTACACACTAGAGATTAGTTTAGGTGATAGATCTAAAGGAAGCTGACCTTATTCAAAGTCTCAACCTAATCATAGGACACCCACATATTGAGGTTGTTCCCATTTTGTGGCTTAATTAGAAGGAGCCTAAAGAACTCCCCCTATGGGTGTAAATTAAGACCATAATAGGCATTATGATTAATAATGGTTATATAGATAACCTTATTTCTATTCCATTTTTATCTAGTTGAGGTTATATTAAGAGATGTTGATTTAATGTGAAAATAATGGAGTTTTATTCCTATTTTAGTTAAGGGTCTAGATTAATAAATCAATAAAAAATATTACAATAAATACAGTCCTAATTTGTATAATTTATCTATCTTTTTTACCTTTCTAAAAATAGCAATAAATAAGGAGAAATATAACTTAGCTTGAAACGAAACTGAGATGACTGAGATAGAGGTTAAAAATAGTTGTGAAAGGTTGGGATAGTATCATGAATATAAACATGGATTTCATTTGATGAAAGGATAGGAGTGCCAAAAATAAGACACTTTAGGGTCTGACATTGTAGTCCACTCCTACAGTTGTTGTCTAAACTAGTCACAAAGACCTGAAACTTTTTAGGGTTTTGCATTATTCTTTTATGATCCTACCTATGCAATCTTGAGTGATGATTATCAACATAACTCACTATAGAGTTGATTTAATCTTCAAACCCTAACCCTCCATCATGTTTGATAAAATAATCTTTGAATCACTTGAGAAAGGGGGGTTAGTGTGTAAGATGTACTGAACATGTAATTCATACCCTTTGTGTAGGCATATTTCCTACATACCAATACTCTGAAGATGGATCAAGCCATATGTAGTTCTCCCACCTAATGTGATTTATGCAATAGTGTGATACGAATGCCAAAATGCCAAATTAAGAGTGTTTAAGGTGGCTAGGGATGAGTATGAGGGTTTGAGCATGTTTGTAGCTATGTTGGGTGACTGTATGTAGAGAATAGGGAAGTTTGCCTTAGTAATTTATTTTTATTCTTGCTCACTTTGTAAGATTTGTCACCTTCCTTTATAAATGAGCTTTGGATAGGATTTTATAAGGAACCATTGATCATGTGTTAGATGTATTCACGCTAGGTCGACATAATGAAGGATAGGGATTGGATGAAAATAACTATTTGGGATCAAAATGTAAATAGACAAGAGAACTAAAAATGGGATACCCTAGGGTCCAGTGATATAGTTCAAGTATGATACTCTTATTCTATAGGCTTGAGACCTAGGGGAATAGGATTAGCCTAGGAAAAGTAGCCTAGCTAAAGTGGAATGATCATTCATAAGGTTATAGATGACCAATAATGAGGAGAAATATGTCTATAAGGGTCACAAGACCATGCAAAAAGGAGTTACGGAAAGGTTATCACTTTAAACTACCAAATTAGACATTTTATATGACAAAATTTTCCCCCCTTTATTCTAGTATGTAGAAAAGTGAAGTACTAAGATAAAGGAAAAATAAAAAGCATACCTAAACTTACCTACAAGGGTAAATCCCCTGAATATGTATGATGTTGAGTGTACATAGAGAGAGCATAATGTAAAGTGTAAATATGCAAAAAAAAATGAGTAGATCAATTCTTATTAGATATGCTATGTCTAAAATAAGAACATATAAAAGTTGGGTAAAGGAGAGAGGAAGAGAAAGGAATGAATATACCTCACCGAGTATGCAAACCAATACAAAACCTATTGTGATGTTGAGTGATGATGATTTATGTTGAGTGATGTTGGGTATGTGTTGTACAAAAATTAATATCACAAATGAAGCTAAGTGATCAATTCCTTAAGAGTGGTTTAAGAATATAAAGGCTAGACCTTTAGCTCCATCATCACCCACTAAGTGAAGCTATGTGGTCATGTGTGTGTTAATCTATGTTTGGATTATGTGTCCAATCCTTCTAAGTAGGTGGCTCAAGAATACAAAGTCTTTCTAGTTCTTTAAGTCCATATTTGTCCCCTGAGTGTGAAGCTATGAATTGATAATGGCATAAATGTGTGTCATATGAGATGGATTTTGAATCCTATTAATGTTCTATAATCTAATAATGTGGCATGGGTATCCAAATTTGTACTGAGAACTAGACCAATATTGGCCACTCTGAAAGGTGGAGATTATGCTTATATAAAAACCACTCTAAAACTAAGAATTAGGATTATATGTAAGCTAATATTAAATTATACCAACCACCTATAGATGGAATAAGGCATGGAAATGTTGAGAATACATGTATAATATAATGAATTAGAAATAAAAGAATTCAAATGTGTCATGTGCATTACCCCTAATCACTAGTGTCTGTAACATGGATTTTGATCTAGAAGTTGTACCAACTACCCAATCTAAAATTAGAAGTGAGATCCATCATGTCATGTATGATGCCCCCTATATCTGGATACTCTAAGTAAAATTGTACTAAAACTACTCAATTTGAACTATATTGTAGCTAACAAAACTATAAGTAATCTTACCTTTCTATCTATTTTTAGAAAATCTAGGTTTTTTGTTGTTTGGACAAGAACACCAAAAATAAGACACTTTTTTGTCCAATTTTGTAGTCCTAATATGGTGCTCTTATCCTTTACTATTTATGATTACTATTCTATATTCTTCACTATCTTTCTGGTTTGTTTTGAATTTTGATTACTATTCTAAGTGTTCTAAAAACTAGTCTTTAATTGGTAGAAGGCTATTATCTCTATGATAAAACCCCTATTTATTTCCCCCTCTTCTAAGGGTAGGAATGAAGACCCTACAATTACTTCCCTTACAATAAAGATCCCTAAATATGTGTTATGTTGAGAAATACATGATATAAAAATGATAATCAAAAAGATATTTCAAGATATAGCATATTTTATATTGGAGCTTATTAGATCAATAGGAGTATGCCTAGATAGATGTAACAATGTAATAACATGTGCAGTATACTAAACTAAATTGTAAATCTAGTTATTTATTAGTTATCAAATAGGGATGGAGCATGATGTCTATCATGTCATCCAGGAAGGCAAAATAATGCATGATGTGGATCATGGCATTGCAAATAATTAAGAAGCAAACAAGCACACAAAGTAAGAAGCAAGAAGCATATAAAAGAGGCTAAGGGGCCAAGAAAATAAGGTACATGGGCACATGTCACTCAAAATAACAAATCAAGCATGAAAGGCATGTTCAAATGCCACATATACATACATTTGTAAACAAGGAAAGGACATTAAAAAATGTCTTAAGGCACACACAAGAGTACAAAATAGGAACTAAGAAATGAAATCACATCTATCTACTCAAAGTAAGAAAGGAAGCGTGTAAATGATGGAAATACTATCACATATAACTAATCAAAGTAATAAGTGAAAGTATTAAAAACATGGAGTACAAGAATAAGTAGATGCTAAGAAATACATAAGTGTTACATACTAGTGAGTGTTGATAGAATAATCTGTGAGCTAGTAAGTAATGTACATCAACATGATAACTAGAGTGTGTCTTGTAGGAATGATATAACCTAGATGGTGTAGTCATGTAGAAGATACTGTCAGTGGGTAGATATGTCAATGTATGTCTTTAATGTAGAAGTAGTATCTCCCCTTAATGGTTAGAGTGAAGCAATTAAGGATCTAGGTATCACTGCACATATTCAAATAAGATCAAGTTAAGCATAGTAATGTAGATAAATCAACAAACAATAGTATAAAATATAAAAATGTAATATAACATGGTAGTAGATATGTATAGCATGGATATTTCATACAATTGAAGAATTTTTGTGTCTTTGAGTTATTTTCATGTTTTTATATTTTGAAAATAAGCTATGTACAAGAAATCATAAGGAAACTATGTACAAGTAATATGAGAAGAAATGATACTAACCAATGAATCTCATGAGAGACTCCCTATCATGGTGTCTTGTAACAAGGAGAGGGATCATGCGTGATTTTGAAGCATGATGGATGGGATGAGATTATGACTCTAAAAATTTTGTATCCTATAAGTGCTCTAAAATTTATATAGTGGAAACTGACTATGGGGTCCCTCTATAACTCTAAGAAGTGGATACAAATGTGGGTCTCTTAGGGACCCATTTAGTATAAAGAAGAAGATCTCTAAAAGTGTGCTCTATGTGTAGAGGCATGAGACCTTAATGATACTACCCTGGGTGTGAATACTATAGTTGGAAACTATCTAGAGTCCTAAAACTATCATTGATGTAGTGGTTGATCTAAGAGAGGCCTCCATGGAAGTGTATGAACTCTCTATGTTGGTGAGGGAGGCCTTGACTATGTCTAGATCTTGATTAGAGGAAGAAGAATTGTAATTAATGGAGGAGCTGAAATAGGTGATTGTGAAGTAAGAGATGGATCTAAAGTGGGGAGTGGTAACTCATATGAAACTCCACCAACTATAACAACCTTATTGATGTGAATGAATTTTTGCATCTATGAACTATAGAAGGTACTGCTCAAAGTTTTTGGATCTATGGTCAACCAAGAAACATGTTGAATACTCCTACACAAGGAATAATAGTAAATGATATGGCCACATGTGTAGGTCCCACATGTAGATAATTACAATCTCACCCAATGAACTCTATATGTGTCCACTAAATCCATTGATAATTGTGTCCATCAAGGTAATATCATGCTCTGAATATCCCAAATATGAAATTAATTTCATAGTGCACATTTTCACATTAGTTCCATTGTTGATGAGAACACTATGAATGGAATGATGATTGATATAGGATCTAATAAAAAGTGCATGGTAATCTAAATCATACTCAACTATCTCTTTCTCTTAAAAAGAGATCAAAGGTCTAGCTAGAACTCTAGAATTATACACACCAATGATGTTTTTCAATGGATATGACTTAACTGAAGGTACCTAGTATGTAGTTGGTGGAGGGTGTGCATGATATTCATGGTGAACACCTGATGTGTCCTCTGTCTCTTATTTAGAATGTTGTGGGAAAGATTCTAGGAAAAATTTTAGAGCCTTGTCCTATGTTTGCTTTGTCTGAGGAGGCTCAACTAGAGTGCCAAGATCAATAAGGTTAACATATATCATGTCATGTATCTTATGTCAAAAACTAATGCATCTATTCTTTGTGTGTCTTGGTGCGCTATGAAAATCATAAAATGCATTCTAATCATATCCACATGGAAGAGGATTTGTTGTATCAACTTCCTAAATAGGAGGGAGAGATATGATTTGCAATCCAATAGCTATTGTAAGACTCTGGCTAGAAATACTAGTAAATTAGTAAAGGATCACCAAGGAGGTGCAAATAAAACCACTCACTAAGGGGGTTATATAACTGCATTAACTGTAGGTTGATTTTGTATTTTTTGTCATTAACCTTTACTTTGTTATGGACTTTGTTGTTACTCTTGTTTGTTGTTTTTGATATGCTTGTGTACTTGAGTTTGCCCATTGAAATTAATTTTACTTCCCTTTCCTTTAGTCTATGGCATTACTTAGTGAAAGAAGAGAACCTTTTAAACATTATTGACTCATACAAAGCTAGTAGAAGACTCTATCTGAATAGATCCTATAATTCTTGATTAGCCATGGGGCTAGTCATTTTAGACAAGATAGTCTTATATCAAAGAACATAATCTGTGAGATGCTCATTTGACATTTATTTTTATTGTGCTTTGAGATGCTCATTTGACCTTTATTTTTATTGTGTGACTTGGGCATAAGAAACTTTTTCACATATTTTAATGCTGAAATGAGCTAGGAACATGTCAGCTAAAGGATTGAGTGCATTGATCGACTAATTTGATAGATTATAGAACCATTATAGAGCATAATCCTTTAAACTCTATGGAAAAAGCTTGATTAGTAACTAGTCATTTAGCACATAGTCCAAGCATGCTATGTGAAAATCTCTTAAGTGTGCATTTGGATCACCCTTTCCATCATATAGAGTGAGCTTGGGTTGAACAAAACATATTGGCAAGGGTGTAGAATCAATATGACATGTTAATGGTATATAAAGTAGAGAAAAAGAGTTCAAAACTTGTGTTGGTCTAGAAGCACCTTGCTCAAGATGTAGCACTTTGGATTGAAGAGATTTTATCTATTGCATAAGGGTAGCCACATCAAGAGATAATGATGTACTAGCCATAACTAGTGGTGCCTCATAGGAAGGTTGGGCTACTATAGGGGGTTTTTAAGACATAGTTGTCCCCGTAGTGTCATTTGTAATTGGTTATTCTATGGTTTGAGAGGATTGATCATTGTTTGCTTTTTATTTTTTTTCTTATAGTATTTTAATCATATCATCTTGTATATCAATATGTTTAGTTAAAAGTTCTTGAAGTTCCCTCTTATCAGTTTTGTCAAAATTAGTATATTGGGCCATTATTAAAGTAGGAAAACAAATTGAAAATGGATTGATTTTTTTGCAATAAGTTGTAATAGGCAAAATGTGGTGGAAGGAAAGTACTAAATAAAGGAAATGTAAAGTTCTAAAAATAGCAAACTATAATATGCATAAAAAGGATATGAAGCTCATAAACATGTAAGGTGATACCTCAAGAAGCAAAGGGATCTAGTAAATTCAAATTGGGTTTGAAATAAATATATATATTTTAAATAACTATGATGAATTTTAAAATTTAAATGTGAAATTATGATTAAATATGTATGAAAAATTAGAAAAAAATTGGAAAAATCAGCAAGGAATTTTCCCTAGGGTTTATAGGGTTTTTGTGAGCAAATGAAGTAAGTCAGGTTCACCAAATGATTTAATTTTTTTGAAAATAATGGAGTTTTATTCCTATTTTAATTAAGTGTTTTGATTAATAAATTAGTAAAGAATATTGAAATAAATACAGTTCTAATTTGTATAATTTATCTATCTTTTTTACCTTTTTAAAAATAGCAATAAATAAGGAGAAATATAAATTAGCTTAAAACTAGATTGAGATGGTTGAGATAGAGGCTAAAAATAGCTATACAAGACTAGAACAATGTCATAAATCCGAATCTATCTTTTGTTTGATGAAATGATAAGAGCACTAAAAACAAGACACTTCAAGGTTTGATGTTTTAGTCCAGTCCTGTTGCCTTTATCCAATCTAGTCACAGAGACTTGAAACTTTTTGAGTTTTTACATTGTTTTTGTGTGAGCCTGCCTGTGAAATCTTGAGTGTTGCGTTTCACTGTGTTTTGATTTTATTTTACATTCAAATAAAGAGAGAGTTAGGGATAAGTGATTAAAACCTAGATAAGTGTGTACCATTCTAGACTTTTTAGATTCCCCTCTTTGGTTGTGGAGGAAGATACCTGTAGATAAGAAAACACTCCACAAAATCATTGTTAGTGGAGATGTGCATGGACTGCCAAGATACGTGATTTTTCTAGGAAGCATGAAACTTTCTTGAGATGAAAGTCTACTATTTTAAAACAAAGTTTAAAACAAACGCAAGTAGAGAGAGAGAGAGAGAAAGGGAGAAAGTTAGATTTTTGTTTACCATGCTATAGGTTTGAGTGTAGCAGAAGATAATATAGAGCAAGTTGATAAGTTAATTCTATGTTTTGGGAAGGTTTTTAGGTGATTTTAAGGTTATTTAGAATGAAACATAGTAACTAACATCGATTAAAGGATTGACATCAGTTGGGGTCAATGATATTGGTTGGGGTAGTAGTATTAGACTGTGTTAGAGAGGGATTTTTTAGGAGGGAAAATGAGAGTATGGTCAGGGTGTGAGGTTGGAAAAAAGTCATAATGGGGTGGCTAAGACTCAAGTAAGTCTAGATAGAGGGTTAGTATACTGGGGTAGAGAGAAATGGGTGGGGAGATTTACAACTCCTCTATGGAAAGAGTCAGGGTTTGTGAAACAATAAGCAATTATAAAATTATTATTTAAAGACTTACAAAACACTAAGATATACTTAGCTAGTGAAATGGGTAAACTATGACTATCGAATAGATGACTTTGATAAGGCTTGGTGAACTGATGCATGAACAGACAAGACAAGCATGTGTTCTTGGTCCTTAGGAATTCAAGCTCTATGTAGTGTATCAATCTCTAATCTAAATCAATTTATGAAGAGTAACGGTAAGCTTAGATGTCAAAAGTGATGTAGGATGCTCTGATTGCCAAAATCCTATGCATGAATCATTGATTTTTTGACTTGAATACCAACTTGGAATTTTGATTAAGTAACTGATGCTGATGATCCCATCAACATCGATCAAAGGTTGACTAATGTCAGTGTCATGAGAATAGGTAAAAGGGATATTTTTAGCCCATTTTCTATTCCTTCTCTTGCCAAGTGTGGTGTCTATTATAAAATGATAAAAATTTGAGGTTATGAAGAATGTATTTAATTAATAATTTATGTTAGGGGTGAGAACAAGTCATAGGTAGTTAGGATTAGGAGACTAAGTCTCAAGTTGACTCAGAGAGTAAGAATTAATCTTAGGATGAGGTGGCATAAGTGGGTTTTAATTAACTTAATAAAATATTTTAAGGTGAAAACATGGGTTAGAAAGGTTAATTATTAAAATGAGATCAAGGGGGGTTTTAACATAGGGAGTCACACAAGTTTGTGATATAATTCTGGTGTCTACAGTTTCCCCTTTTTGTCTTGTAACTTGTATTGACAAGTTATGAGACAAAAATAAGAGTTGGATGCTCCAAGTATGGGATAATATATTCCCCCTCAAAATGGGAACTAATAAAGGAGAACCTAGAATTGGGTACCATTTTGATAGGCATTTAAAGGATGGGTGGATGTTGAGTGTGAACATGGAAACATCATTTCTTGTATGTATACTACTACCAATTATAGTTGACAAAATCAATAATGAGTAAAGGCAAAGAGGACTTCGATAGAAATAACTAGACCATAACTTGTTAGTGATAGTTAATAGGGTTAAAATGATCAAATTTGTAGCTCCAATGGTCAATGTGTTCTAGGTATCTAAGGTAGGATGTGCTCTTGGAAAACAAAAAAAGGTTACACGTGATGGAATTGGCAAGGTCATGATCTAAAACACCTGGTATACATGTGTTCATAAAACAACCAACTATAGCATGGTAGCATAAGCACTTAGAATGATCAAGGTAAGGTTTGCTCAAAAGGGTCATTGGTCGAGGAGATATTTATGATCTTCAATCAAAGTCATCATGGGTGGAAATTTTAGTGATCTCCAAGGTTGGTTGTCATGGTTGGGTAGATATACATGATCTCTAAGTTGCCCCATAAGTAGTCCATGTGAACTAATAAAGGCATGTAATTAGGGTGATTGTTTAAAAGGTGGTGGTTAGGGTTGGAAACATTAATTTTAATATGGCAAACATTAGTGAGGTCATGGATGTCATTAGGATCTATGCTGACATCAGTGGCTTAGGACAGGATTGCTGATGTTGATGGGTGACTAAACCTGACAAAAGGGGTTTGGTAGCCAACCAAAATTCATTTGTGACATTAGATTAGAGTAAACCAAAGTTCTAAGTGTCATGCATCATAAAACATCTAAAGTTTGTCTTATTGTGGTGAGGTGGTGATAAGTAATTTGTTGCTAAGAGTGTGTGAGAGTGAGGGTATGATTTAGTGCTTGGTGGGACATGGTGTGACTGAGAGAGTGTTGGTGTGGATGAATATGGAAAATGTATGAGGGGACCCAACTAGAGGTGCTCCACTACATGTGTTATTCATTCTATCTTGGAGGAGATAGAGAGATGAGGTAGTATCTATTTGGGTAGCTTGACTTGATTGTTAATTTAATTTAGGTTTTGATCATAATTTGTTAGTTAGGTTAAATGTGAATGTGTGGGAGGAGAGAGGGTAATTAAGGGGGTAGTGGATATGGTAAGGGTATGGTTGGGTGGATTTGTGGGGGAGTTGGGGGTAGTTTTTAATAAAAATCCTAAGTTTTAAACATGGGTTACTCATCCCTAGGGTTGAACCAGCCATCGATGTCAGTTGGGTTTGCCAATGTTAGTTGAAAACTAACACCGATGTCAGTCAACAATTGGTGTTGAGGTCAACATATAAGATCAATGTTAGTTGAAATATAATTTATGTCAGTCATACCAGTCATGATTTTTACTAGTTTTAGGGTTGGTTTTAGATGATGGAGAGAGAGAATGGCACAAACATGAGTAGATGACATCATGCAAGATATTGATTATTATAGGTGGTTAATGGATGGATTAATCCTTGCAAATATTATTTGGAGGCCCTACTTGACATATCTTTCATTTAGAAGATAGGTAGAGTGGCTTATAGGCTTATAGAGTATGATATGGGTCAGGGGGAGGTGAGCTAGAGAGTTGGAGATGATACCTATGATTAGGGTCAGGAGATAGTTTGGGTTATTATAAGACATGCCTCCTACCTTTCCTTGATATAGGAGGGATGATATAGAGGCACTCCTTTTATTTCCCTAGGAGATAGATGGGTTGTATTTTGAGGAGCTACCAATAGACCCAAATGTGATAGATCTGAGGTGTATATTAGCTTATCTAGTATGGTGGGTAGGTTTGCACCCTATGATTCTAAGGAGGACATGACCAAATTTACAAGGAGTGGTGAGAGAGAGGGATGTAGTTGTGTAGGCATGGGATAAAACATAGGCACAAGTTTAGGTCCTATAGAGATAGGTGATGACACTACAAGGATAGGTGAAGACTATGTAGACCTAGCTGACTATAACACAGGTGTAGGTTTTGGTCCTATAAGGACAAGTTATGACATTATATGGATAGGTTACTACACTAATAGTAGAGAGAGATGGTTTGAGAGTAGTAGGGTAGGATACCCCCCACCCTCCTCCACCATAGGGACTAGTACAAGGTCCATTGTAGGCATCACCATAGGGTTCTACAGTAGGTTTGATGGGTTTGCCATAAACTATACCACTAGCAAGGTACATGATCACTTTAAATGAGATTACATATTATGAGATAGTCATTAGGTAGTTCTCACATATTCAAATATATTCTAAGGCTAGAGAGCAGGAGAGATCATAGATATACACCATGGCCTCTATTTCACATAGACACAGACATGCAGAGGGTGGTGATGATACTTCCACTTCATGACCATAACCACAGCCTTGAGTGTTTTGAGGGCTAGGTGTATTTTGATTATATATATATATATATATATATATATATATATATATATATATATATATATATATATATATATATATATATATTCTAGCCTGCGAGCCAAAGTTGAGAGATGTATGGTGAGAGAAAGATGATACTGATATGATTCATTAATGTATATTCATATTTAATATATATATATATATGAGATTTTGGTATTGTGAGATGTTATGATGTTGTTGATGATTATGTTATATCATGTATGAGGTTTATGTGATGTTATTTGTGGTTATGTTAGTGATAGTTAGTGTGTTATGCTAGCATTTCCCATATTTGTGATGGTACATACATAGTTAAGTAGTTGGTTTCATCTTAGTATTTTTCCATATATGGGATGGTGTATGCTAAAAATGAGTTATTTGGTTTTATAGTTTCTCTATTTATTGTTGTTTAGAGAAGCTATGTTGGTTGCATTTCACATGAGATTGTATGCAATAAATTAGTTGGCAAATATTTTATTAGTATTACTAGAGTGTGATGATTGAAGAATGTATTTTTAATACACCATGATGTTTGTTGATATATTTGAGTATCATTGCTTGAAATGGATATGTAAGTAATAATATTCTTAAACACATAACTTTAAGATGTAATAAGAGAGATTGGTAGGTAGGTAAGAAGTTAAGTGAATCTTGTTTTGAGATGTTGCCTCAAAAGATAAATCAACATATGATAGAAAATAAAGGGACGTGATGCTCTTGCATTGATGAGGACCATAATGACCATATGAATAGGCATGGGAGTATGAGCCTCATTCATGTGTTATAGTATCAACCATTCAATTGTTAGAAAAATGCCGTGATTACCTTGTGTCAAGTGAGTTCAAAATTCCTTGATTATGAGGGAGTAAGAGGGGAAATGGCAAAAGGAATTAGGGTGTTTGGGTAGCATAACCTTCTTAGTGGGGATGGTATGCCCCTTCTGTAGGTGACTTGAGAGCTACCATAGGCAAGTCCATGATTAAATTTTTTCATTCATTTTTCTGTTCCTTTTCTTGTGTAGACTAATCAATTTAGGAAGCCTTGATTGGGATGTTATTGGTGTATTAAGGTCATGTGAATCTGATCGTTGTGAGAAGTTTCTAAGTCATTATTTTCTTGATAACAAAGCTTGGTTTGGCCATCCTTTAAGGGAGTGGTCTAAGTTTTTTATTTATTTCAAATAGCTATCCTTCAAAGGAGCAGTTTATTTATAGTAGAAATGAAAAGTTACGTAGTTGTCCTTCAAGGGAGCAATCTACATTGAGAATCATGACTAGAGAGATAATTTTTCTATATATCCCAATTTATGGTATTATTATTTTTTTACATATGAATTTAGTCATGGATATAACTATAGAGGCTTAGAGGTTTTTCTTTATGAGGGTAAAACCATAACACTTGGAAGGTTAACTAAGTGTGCAGGAACAAGGGTTAAAAGAAAGGTGGGTGAATGTAATAGGGTTACTCAAGGGATAAGCTCAAGTTAGACACAAAGTGAAGCATCACTTGATTAACAAAATAATGTTCATAGGTGCAAAGCATTTAAGATATATGGTTTTGGCTTGCCTTCAAGAGAAGACAAGTGATAAGTTCTTGAGTCATACTTGTGAGTTATGATGTAGGGTCCAAGCTAATTCAGAGCAAACTTGCCTCATTTTCTTTTCTCCATGTTTGTAAGATGTTGATTTTCCTTAAGATGAGATCTTTAATATTGAAATCTCGCTCCTTGAGTTTTTTTTTTGTAAGCACGTTTGATACGCTCTTGATAGATTTGGAGGTGATTAAGGGCTACTAGATAGTCTTCATCAATTAGTTCAAGTTGGGCCAAACATTCTTGGTGAAATTCATCATTAGTAAGTATATCTTGTAGAGAGATTCAAAGAGAAGGGATATAGACCTCAAGAGGCAAGACAACTTTCATCCCATAAATCAATGAAAAAGGCATAGCACCTATAGGGGTATGAATGATAGTGTGGTAAGCCCATAAGGTAAATTGAATGTGCATATGCCAATTCCTACCATCATCGTTGACTACCTTCATGAGGATTTTGGTTAAATTTTTGTTGGAAGCTTATACCTATCCATTTTCTTATGGATATTATGGTGATGAGAAGCTTAATTTGATTCCAAAAGCATCATAGAGCTTTTGGATAATCTTATTTTTGAAATATTTGCCATTGTATATAATAATCTTATGGGGGACACTAAAATGGTAGATGATATGATAGTTGATAAAGTTGACTATTTTATCAACTTTAGTGGAGATGAGAGGAATAGCCTCAACCCACTTGGTGAAGTATTCAATAATAGTAACGATAGAATGATGTTGGAGAGATTAATGAGGGTTAATCTCATTGATTAAATCCAAAACCCATTGTGAAAAGGGCCAAAAGTCATCCTTAATGGCGAAGGGGATTTTATCACAAGTGAGGCATCTAAGGAGGAGACCATCAAAGCCTATTTTGTAGATAATGCCCCTAACATAGTATAGTGATTAGTACTTTTAACAAAATCATGTCTCCCATTACTAGAAAGGTCAAATGGAATGATATCATAAGTGAGATAGTCAACAAGCTATTTGTATTAGATGTCATGTGGATTAGAGTCAACATTACCCATAAATAGGATGTTAGTTGACATATGGGAGGTTAATGTGAGGTGATGCATGGTGATGTAGATTTTCAAAGAGGATGGAAAGGATGGAATGTGTGAGGCAAGAGAAGCCATCATGTTAGCAAACTTGTTTGTAGATCGAAGAACAGTCTGAAAGAGGTAGTGGTCAAATGATTCCAATAACACATATACACAACATTTATATTGTTGTAGAATTTCATTTTTTTAGATGTAAGAACTATTGACTTGATTAATCACTAGCTAAGGATCACCAAAGATGCTAATTGATTTGACACCCAAGAAAATGGTCATTTGAAGCCCTAAGACCAAAGCTTCATATTCGTCCATATTATTAGTACATTCAAAATCTAGTTTAAATGATAGAGGCATAGGCTTACCATTAAGAGGGATGAGGATGACCCTCACACCCCCATCAAGATGACATTTAGACTTGTCAAATAACATCATCACTTGATATGAGATGTCATCGGTGGATAGCATTATGATAGACTCATCAGGGAATTCAAGGTTAGAAGTTTGGTTGTTAGGTAAAGGAACATCAACTAATTGGTCGACAATTATTTGCCCCTTAATAGACTTTTTTTGGATGAATTCCAAGTCAAAATCAGCAAGGAACATGAGCTAATGAGCCATACACTATTTTTGGTATGGCTTGGAATGCATGTATTTGAGGGGGTCAGTAAGGGTGACAATGTAGGTTTTGTGATTTAAAAGGTAGTGGAAAAGTTTGGAAGCTATGAAGACCAATGCGAGGAAAAAAAATTTGGTATGAGTATATTGAGTTTCATAATCAATAAGCATTCATATTATGTATTAAAAATATTTATCTCTATGTTGATCATCTCAATGTGCAATCATAGCACCCAAGGAATGATCTATTTTAGAAATGTATAAGTAGAAAGGTTGTTCCTCTTTAGGGGAATAAGAACTAGTGGGGACAGGAGATACCCTTTGAGTGTGTGAAAGGCTTTCTAAGAATACATGTTCCAATAGAAGGAGATATCCTTTTTAAGCAGATGATGAAAATGTTAACATCGATCTAAAAATTGAGAGATGAAATGGTGGATCAACTAAAGTTTGCCTTGTAAAATGTGGAGCTGCTTTAGATTAGTGTGCAGAGGGATTCTAGTATTGCCCAAGCCTTAGCAGGGTTGACATTGATATCATGGAGGGAGACAATGAAGCCTATAAGCTTACCCAAAAGTACCCCAAAGATGCATTTATTTGTGTTTAGTCAAACATTATATTGGAGGATACGAGTGAATATGATTTTGAGAATTGCCAAGTGATCTTGGTGATGTTTATACTTTCTAAGTAATTCATCCACATAGTCTTCCATAATTTTGTGTAGGAGGTCCTAAAAAATGTAATTCATAGTGCATTGGTAGGTAGCACCAACTTTATTAAGGCCAAAATGCATAACCCAATAACATAAAGTCCCCCATGGGGTGATGAAGGTGGTCTTGTGTTGATCTTCAGGAGCAATCAGGATTTGATTGCATCCTGAGAACTTGTCCATAAGAGATAAAATCTTATGGTCAGCCATTAGATAAATAAGTTGGTCAATGCTTGTAAAAAGGAAGTCACCCTTAAGACAAGTGAGGTTTAGATCATGGTAGTCACTGTATATGTATATTCCCCCTATTACTTTTGTGATAGGGATAATATTGGAAACCCATTATAGATAGTCAATGGGTTAAATAAAGTTAATAGAGAGGAGGCATAGGAGTGCTCTTTTGACAAGGACATAAATACAAGGGTCAATATTAAGAAGCTTCTTCTTAATAGTCTTAACATCATGTTTGGTTTCAATATTATGGGTGATGATAGATGGGTTAATGCTAGGCATGTCATGATAAGACCAAGAAAATGCTTTACTATGGTCAGAGAGTAAAGTGGCATAATTGGTTTGTTTAAGGGAATCTAAATATTGGCCAATATTGAGGATTTGGTGGTTATCCTAAGAGGGTAGATTAATGTCAATGGTAGATTTTTTTAACATATTTTGTATTTCAAAAGGGAGTGATCATTGGATATAAGAATCATATGCACCCATGTAGGTGATAATATCATCATCATCCTAACATTGGATAGTGTTAATAATGGGAGAGTCTTCATCAACCATTTTAGGATGAAGAAGAAGAAGGGACCTTGTTTCCTCATCTAGGTGATAGGTTAAGGGTCCTAAATGAATGGTGTTTATTGAAAAAAAAATTAGGAGGTATTGATACCTTTGATTTTGTAGATGATGGTGGGGAAAGTGGAGAGGATGGAGAAGGAGAGATTGGATCCTTGATATGAGAGACCTTGGTGGGTTTCGTTGGTTTGTCAAAACCCATACCATGCCACTTTTTAGCATCTTTGATGGTCTTGTTGGTGGGGTATTCAATAGGTGTATGAGAACCCTGATCATAATGAACCAACCTGAATCCTTTCTAGGCACACCTATAAATATAGGTGTGAGCAAAACTAGGTTTGCCTAGGAAGGAGAAGTTACAGGTAAAAGGTTATGGTGAAGAGGAGGGATGGCTAATAGTAGGAGCATGATCGATTCCCCCATACATGAGATTAGTTTGAAGGTTAGGGGGATAATACAAAATGATCATCCTAATATGGGGATCATAATTGGGGTGCATGTGAAGTTTTCCATACTCTTGTGGAGTATGGAACATGTCAAGTGTCAACAAGTGATATTATTTGAGTGAAAGGCATTTGAAATTGTCTTCCATGGGGTCCTTATCAGGAATTTATGTCACCGATATTTAATTAACTGGGGTAGTTGATCTTGTTGAGGCTTCAATGGTATAATGCAAACAAGAAGATGTTTTCAATAGAATGAGGACATCACTAGGGCATTAAGTCATGTTGTATGTTTTGAAATGAGGCATGTCAGTAGGAATAACATGCACTTGTCCACCATGATTGAATTTGACATAGTGGTGTAAAGTTAAGGGTACACATGCCATGGCACATATCCAAGGCCGTCCAAGTAATATGTTGTATTATAACTCTCCTTTGATAACATAAAAGAGTTCAATAATTATGTGAGGACCCACACAGATATGTAAGACTATGGTTTCCATAGTAGTAGCTATAATATCATTAAAATAATAGAGTATTACATTGGATTATGACATGTAATTATCAAGAAGTGATATTTGTTTTTAGGCATGGATGGAGATAATATTAATACTAGCAACTCCATCAATAATGACTCTCTTAACATGAGTTTGATTGATATATGTGGTGATAAAAAGTGTAGGGTCTTGGTCACTAGGGTGAAGAGCCAAAAATTTTGAATCACTAAAGGAAACTAGGGCAATAGTATTAAGGGAATCTACCAAAGTTACAAGATGTTGAGGATCATCAGGTTGTACCTCAATTACTTATAAATCCTTAATCAAGGCTTGACGGTGTTGGGATGAGTTTTAGATTAACTCATATAAACACATATTTACAAGGGTATGGTGAAGTTGTTTCACCATTAAGTCTTGAATTAATTGTGAAGATGTGGGTTGGGGGGCACCAAGAATAAAGATCTTGGGATTTGGTAGAGGAGTGTCTTTTGAGAATAGATGAGCCCAAGGGGTGGTGTCCTTTTCCTTACCTTTATCCTTTTGATTTTGAGACTATGTGGCCACATTAAATGTGTTGATCTACAGCACAGGTAGAGAAGGTGGTGGAAGAGGCACAACCTCATCATTAGTCTTGGACTTAGGTGAGGTGGTAGGTGGAGTTCTAAATGCAACTAGTGGAATAATTGGGAGGTTATGAAAAGGTTGTTCATATCTAAGTGTTATTGGAGAATAGTTGTGAGAGATTTATATATTTTTGTATCATGTCTAGGTGAGTGATGATATAAACAAACTTGTGTGTCATCAAACCAAGATGGTTTTGGTCCTAGAGGATAATAAGACTTGATCAGAGGAAGGGTTATGGTGGAGGATTGCAACAACTAGCATAGGAGAAAGGTCTGAGAGCCTAACAATGGCCTAGAATTTGTTATTTCAATAGGGGTGGATACCTTCTTTGATTTAAGAGGTGTAAATGTGGTTTTTTGGGGCACCCTTTTGGGTGAAAAAATAGCCACTAGTTTTATTAACACATTTTGTCATAGGTGTGAAGGTGATAGACAAGGAAGGGCCACTAAGTGGTAGAGGCAAAAGGGGAGGTAGCTTTGCCTTTTATTTTGCTTGGAAAGGGAACACCCCAACTAAAATAGAAGGATGGTGTCCCAAGATCAAAGGCAAAGTTGAGGGCAGAGGAGAAGTGGAATGATGAGGTCTAGGAAGCTTAACATTCTTCCTTGGTTCGGGCTATAGAGCTCTAACTTGTGGTTGAGGATTCAAATATAACTTTACCTATGGCTAAATTAGATTAGACACTAGGTGAACACCCAAAGATCTAATTTCTTTAGTGTAGCAGATGCCCATGACGGTGATGGTTCTGATGTATAAGTCCAAGGTTCTGACGGTCTAGGTGAAGAAGTTATACCTTTGTAAAAAATATTGGGGTAAATGGTGGCAAAAGCATTGGTGGTAGAGGATGACATTTTTTGCATAGGATAGGGAGCTTTAATTCAGTCCTAAAATGTTGAGTGGTCTAGCTTCTTAGAGTCAAGAAAGTATAGATTTCCTACCAACCACAAGAAGGGTTTAGACAAAGTTATCATAGGCCTTACATTTGCTTCCATAGAAGACCTAGGTGATTGGGAAAGAGGGAAGGTGTTGGCTTATACTATTTTAGGCCAAAGATGAGTAAGAACTACAATCAGGTCTTCTTCAACTGAGGTAGGAGAAGAGGCATGGTCCTCCTTGAGTGGGGGAGGAACTAGTGAAATCAGTTATTCTAGTGGATAAATCATGGGTATGATAACTTCCCCAACATATGGATGAAGAATAGGCAAAGTGTGTTCTTCTATTGGCAAGATAAGGTGTAAAATTGGTTTGATAAGTGTAGGCACATTAGGTCCCTTGATTAGTACAGGGATAGATAATGCAGACTCATCTATATGTGAAAGAGGAGTGGATGGGGCATTGTCCTCCATTGGTGGAGGATAAGTGGGTGAAGAAGGATCTTCAAGAAGGTAGAGCATAGGAATGATGTTCCTCTCAACATGTAGATGGGGAGTGGGTATGGAATGCTCTTCTAAAGGTAGGAGAATAGGTAAAATAGGTATAAGAGGAACAAGCATTATGGGTTCCTCATGTGGTAAAAAGATAGTTAGATGAGGCCCCTCCACATGTGGGAGAGGGATAGGTGAAACATGATCCTCTACTCATGAAAGAGGAATAGATAAAATAAGCTCCTCTAGTTATGGGAGAGGTTGGATCAGAGGTAAAGAGAAGACCATATTGACCGTACGAATATTGTGATCATGTGAGTTTTTTTATCATGGCCTGAACATTTATTTTATTGAGTAAATGGTTAGGAAAAGGTTACTTGAACACATCCATGATTTGGTTAGTAGGCATGTTAGGGCTATCCAAGATAAGCTCACCCTTATCAAGAATATCTTGAACAATGTTTTTAAATGTTTTATAGTTGTTATAATTTTGGCCTTTAACTCAATGATAGCCACAAAACTCATCCTCCTTGTACCAAGTTGGGATAGGATGAGAGGGATCAAACTATATAGGAGTTCTAATTTAGGGAAGGGTAATAGCTCCTTACTACAATATTTTATCTAAAATGAAAGTGTATAACTCTCTAATAGGAATGTATTATCTTTGGTTTTATCATTGTTGGAATTGTTTGGTCAAATTTTGTGAGGTGGATGGCCCAGACTGGTTGGCTGTGGTAGAAGAAGTTGATTTAACCACCATGGAATTGGTGGAGCCTTTTGACTTTTGATTAGAAGAAGAGGGTTTAAAGGAAGAATCATTAGGTTTGGAGTTGGTATTTTTGTTATGCAACTTAACCTTATCTTCATCTATAGCCTGAATCTCTAACTTTCATGTCATTGTAAAAGCTCCATCAAATATGTGGAAAGTCTAGATGTGGAGGGTAGAAGACATGTGTTTGGCACATGCTCTTGAGAAAATCTCAATAAGCTTAGGTTGAGGTAAATAAAAGGAGATATAATTGATTAAACCTCTCCAATGAGTGATAAAGTCAGTGATAGACTCATCATCAAACTATTTAATAGAATAAAGGTCTGTAATAGAGACCCTTTTAGAAATATTGATAGAGAAGTGGTCCAAGAATAGTTGAGCAAGTTGGGTAAATGAGAAAAGGGAGTGCCAGGTTATAGAATGATACCAATCTAGGGCAGCACCCAAAAGAGACATAGGGAAAGTGTGAAGCAATAATGCATCATCATGCCCTATTAGGTAACAAGCATGTTAAAATACTCATAAGTGTTGTTGTGGGTCCTCCTTACTCTAGAAATGATTAAATTTAGGGAGATCCCACTAACTTGGGTAGGGGTGAATATGTACAGAAGGATGAATGGGTTCATTACATATTTGATCATAAGATAGAACATTCTTTGAACCCAGCATATATGTTTCTAGGTTAGACATCTTATCCATCAACATCTTGATGAGATCGAGAGAAGGATTGGTGTGAAGAGCACCCCCTAAGTTATAGGGTGATTGAATGGAGTTAGAGGTAGGATATGACACACCTTGTTGTGGTAGTGTAGATGTAATATATTGGTAATGAGTCAAGCACTGAGGGGTAGAAATGAAAGAGGCTTGTCGTAAGGGGTTAGAGATAATGCCTTGGTTGGGTGCCATCATCAGAGGTTGGGTTGTTGGCATGGTTACATGGGTTGAAGTGTGAGTTGAAATTTTTTTAATTATGGGTGAAATATTTGATGGGATGGGCACTACCAAGTTTTGAAATGGTGTTTGACTTGGTTGGGCTAGTTTTGGTTATGAGGCTAAGGGATATGCTTCAGAAGTTGGGTTAGGAAGATGAGACTGAGTGGTTGGGTTGGTTGAATTTTTAAGGTTATTATTGGTTGGGTCACTTGTTGAAGCAGTGTTTTGGGTGACCATAGATAAAATAGTGGAAACCACCAAAACTATAGTTGTCTTCATCAAGAAAGTTAGCATGTTGTAAAGGGGATATCCCACAGTGTTACAGGTTCAACTCATGGTGAGATAATCTTGAAGGGATACAATATTATGATAAATAAATCCTGTGAAGTTTGGATCTCCTTCAGGTATAAGGGGGGTTTGTTAGGGTTGGTAGGCATAGGGGTACTCTCCATAGCCAAAGTATGCTCCATGGTAGAATTAGAAAAGAAAGAGGAAGGTAGGAGTGGTTTCCAGCTTACGTAATCAGCAAGAATTTTGGTTTAGATACGCATCAAGACCATGTAAAAGGGATAAAGATAGGCCTCAAAATCTATTAGTGATAGAGCATCAAAAAATTTGGTTTGAGTGCAGTTAGGTAGGTAATTTTAGCTTGTTATTTTAAGCAGGTTAAAAATTATAAAAGCACACAATCACCGATATCGGTTATCTAACTAATGGTGGTAGGTAATAGCGCCATCAACATCGGTGGCTTTATCGATGTTGATTACTATGGAATCTAGAAAGGTGACAAAGGAAATATTTTGGCAACTCAGAGGAAAAATTTGGGTAAAACAAAGGATACAACAGGTTTGTACAAGGATAAAAGACACATAAAAAACTTGAAACCAGAGGTTAATAGAATCTGAGAGGTAGAAATGCCTAAATTCAATAAATTGATAAAGGAAACATACTTACTAAATCAAAAATGCAAAAAATAAAAGGATCATGTAGCCACTAAATGTTAACTCTTGATAGCTTAATAGAGTAAAATTGGTTTATGAAATAGGTACTCTATGAGTAGTCTAAGCATGGTTTCGGGTCAGTTTTGGTGCTCAACAAAAATTTGTATTAGACTAGGTATGTGGCTTGTTATAGGGGATTTTTCATCACACTTCAAGGTCTTAAAGATGAGCTAGGTCACTTAGCCATAATATACCACCTATCTAGAGTTTATAATCTATTAGAGAATGGAGTGAGTCCTCCCCTTGGTGGTGAAATCCAAGTGGGATCACTAGGTAGGGTAAGGTGATCCACTAGGTGATGAAATCCCAATTGGCCTTGTCTCAAGTGAGTTTAGATGTTTAATTTTTTGAGAGTGATCTAGTTGTGTAACATTTGTGTTCTAAGATTAGTTCATGATGCTTTATTTAACTAGGTGAGATAAATGCAACAAGCAAAATAATGACATGTAGTGAGTTTTAAACCCAAATCAAAAATGTTTAAATTTAGATGAAAATAATGGTGAATAGAAGAAGAGAATGAATTTCACTATCCTAATGCTCATACAAGAGGCAAATAAAAATAGGGTATTCTTTTTATCTTTTAGGAAGATAATGAATTTATTTTAGAGACAAAATAAGAGGAGAATGATAGGGAAGGAAAATTTTAGTTCTTTCCTTAAACAAAAAATAAAAAGTTCAAAATTTCATTTTTGAGAAGGATAAAGAGAGAAAGAGCAAGGAATGAAAATTTCACTATGGTGCACCTATATGAATAGCTAGACAAGTAACAAACCCATGAAAACCCTAGTTGTCCCACTGAGCATGATAGAATGTTTCACTATGTTTTGAGCTTATTTTACATTCAAAGAGAGAGAGCCACAAAAAGGAGAGAGTTAGGGATAAGTGATTAAAACCTAGATAAGTGCATACCATTCCAGACTTTGTAGATTATCCTCTTTGCCTATGGAGGAAGACACCTGTAGATAAAAAAACACTACATAAAATAGTTGTTAGTGGAGATATACATAGACTTCTAAGCTACGTGCTTGTTCCAAGAAGCATGAAACTTCCTTGGACTGACAGTCTACTATTTTAAAACAAAGTTTAAAATAAATGCAAGTAAAGAGAGAGAGAGAGAGAGAGAGAGAGAGAGAGAGAGAGAGAGAGAGAGAGAGGGAGGGAGGGAGGGAGGGAGGGAGAAAGTTAGAGTTTTGCTTACTATGATTCAGGTTTGAGTGTAGTAAAATATAATACATTGCAAGATAATAAGTCAGGTCTATATTTTGGGAAGGTTGTTAGGTGATTTTGACATTGCTAAGAATGAAACATATTAACCAATGTCAGTGAAAGGACCAATGTTGGTTGGGGTCATTGATGTCAGTTGAGGCACTAGTATTAGAATTATTTAGAGAATGATTTTCCAATAGGGAAAATGGGAGTATGGTTAGGGTGTGAGGCTAGAAAGAGTTGTAAGGGGGTGGGCTAGACTCAGGTGAGTCTGGACAGAGGGTTGGTATGTTGGGGTAGAGAGAAATGGGTGGGGAGTTTTACAATTCCTCCATATAAGGAGTTGGGGTTTATGAAACAATAAACAATATAATGTAAAGTAATTATAAAATTATTATTTAAAGACTTACAAAACATCAAGATATACTTAGCTAGTGAAATGGGTGAATTATGACTACTAGATAGATGACTTCAATGAGGCTTGGTGAACCAATGCATGAATAGACAAGACAAGTGTGTGCTATTGGTCTTCAAGAGTTAAATCTCTATGTAGTGTATCAATTCCTAATCTATATCAATTTTTGTAGAGTAATAGTAAACCTAGATGTTGAAAGTGATGTAGGATGCTCTAATTTCCAAAATCTTGTGTGTGAATCATTGCTTTTTTGACCTGAATACCAACTTGGAATTTTATTTAATTAACTAACGTCGGTGCTCCCACTAACATCAACTAAAGTTTGATCAACATTGATGACATGAGAATAGGTAAAAGGGCTATTTTTAGCCCATTTTTTGTTCCTTCTCTTACCAAGTGTGGTGACCTTTAGAAAATGGTAAAAATTTGAGGTTATGAAGAATGTAGTTAGGAATTTATGTTAGGGGTGAGAACAAGTCATAAGTAGTTAGGATTAGGAGACTAAGTCTCAAGGTGACTCAGAGGGTAAGAATTAGTATTATGACAAGGTGGCCATATGAGGTGGCATAAGTGGGTTTTAATTAACTTAATTAGATATTTTAAGGTGAAAACATGGGTTAGTAAGGTTAATTATTAAAAGGGGATCAAGGGGGTTTTGACATAGGGAGTCATGCAAGTGTGTGACATAATTCTAGTGTCTACATATTGATTGTCAATAGAACTTATTATAGAGATGATTTAATATTCAAACCCTAACATTCCAGCATGCTTGATAAAATAATCTGTAAATCACTTGAGAAAGGGGGGGTTAATGTGTAAGATGCATTGAACGTGTAATCCACACCCCTTATGTGGGAATGTTGCCTACATACTAATACTTTGAAGAGGGATCAAGACATATGTATTTCTCTCACCTAATGTGATTTGTGTAATAGTGTGATGTAGATTCAAAAATGCCAAATTGAGAGTGTTTGAGGTGGCTAGGGATTAGTATGAGGGTTTGAGTATGTTTGCCGCTATGATGGGTGACTATATGTAGAGAATAGGGAAGCTTACCTTAGTTATTTATTTGTATTCTTTCTTGCTTTGTAATATTTATCACCTCCCTTTATAAATGAGATTTGGATAGGCTTTTATAAGGAACCATTGGTCATGGTTTATATGTATTCATGTTAGGCTAACATAATGAAGGATAGGGATCAGATGAAAACAACCATTTAGGCTCAAAATGCAAATGGATAGGAGCATCAAAAATGCGACACCCTAGGTTCTGGTGCTATAGTCCAAGTATGGAACTCCTATCTTATAGGCTCAATACTTGGGGTAATAGGATTAGCCTAAGAAAATTGGCTTGGCTAAGGTGGAATGATCATTCAGAAGGTTTTAGATGACTGGTAAAGATAAAAATGATGTTCTGAAAGGATCATAAGAGCATTCAAAAAGGAGATATGGATAGGGTGTCACAAGCCACACTCAAAACACCAATTTTGACATTTTATATGACTATAGATGTTTAATTTATATCTAGGATATGATACTACACATCTATGATGGTCATGATTGCACATCCTTATGTTGTACTACTCTTCCAATTGCAATTGGTCCTTGAAGTAGTTTATTTTGGTTTTATGTTATACCAAATATAGGGTCATACAATCTATTTATATGACATCCTTAGCTTAGTTGGATGAGAGGAATACCTTATACATTACATAATTGTGTTAATTTTAGTAATAATAGTCAACTGCATATAATTCTTGACATAGCTTATTAGAGACCTATTATACCTTATAGATCATAAGTGTGGCCATTTAGTTTACCTAGAAAGGGGAGAATCATTTATCATCATGTGATCCTTGCATCTAGTAAATTGACATCCTATATTATACCTACTAATTTTTAGATTACTTCATCTCTATATAATGTATAAGCTCCTAGAGCTATGATTCCTATAGTTGCACCTGTGAGACATACAAGTTATCCATGTATTAGGGTTGATATGAAATAAACATCATTTATTTTACCATGATATATTCCTATGCACTCTATAGTGGATCCTTAAGCCCATTACATTCATATTCCTCTTAGGGATGATAATAACTATTTCACATATTATGATCATTTTTAAGATTCATCGAGTGGCATGTATGACTCTAATAATCATGGATTCAATGATATAGAGAAAATCATTATTTAAACTTTATATCTTGTATCCTAATCTTTATTGATACATGTTTATTGTAGTATAAAATTCCTATTTTGTATATCTTCATTCTTATATAGAGAATTCATTTCATGTATTTTCCTTGCTAGAGTTTTAATGCATTATTGTGTCTTCTAGATTTTGCACTTTGGCACTTGTCTCTCCTTGCATAGACATTATCTTAGCCACTTGGTGTATGTTGAATTTTATGTTTTTTGTCCTAGTCCATTTGATTTTTTATCATATTCTAATAACTTGAATTATCTTCCCAATGATTAAAATATATATTGAAGCCTCATGTCCTAGCATACTTTGAGTTTTGGGGGAAATTATAGGTTTGTGTCCTTTTGATTTTTATTCATTATGTGATCCTTGATCCCTTCTTTTATGGTGTGCCCTTGTGCCTTTTTCATATATATTATTATAAAAATTACAAAAATTTAAAACTTTAAAATTTTCAAATATCAAAAATATTTCTCTATCATTAGTTACATATATAATTGTGTTAGAGGTTTTCATATTGATACACACATACTTCTCATGGTATTTATTTAAGTGGGTTTTATGCATAAAAATAGGTTATATATTAATATAATTTGGTCTTTATTACTTGACACACACTTACCACACATGAGTTGATAACATCAAAAAGATCTTGATCTTGCATTCTCTCGAATTTTCATGTTGTCTTATGAGTCAACCCTTTCATTATACTATTACACACCTACAAGAACCTCACTATATGTCCTAATAAATATGTTTCACATACATATCAAAACTCTTAGATCAATTCACCTATACATAGGTTAGTTTTCCTATATATTTTTAGTATCACTAGATGATACTGACCTAATATGTTCGTTATCAACCCTTTCATATCAATGGCTATTTTTTAAAATAAAACCTTTCTTTAGTATTAGCCCATTTTCTTAGTGTGTTGGTGGTGTGATAAATTACCTAATTGGACTCATATATAAATAAATCAAGGTATTATTAAAAAGGGGATTTTTCACTTATTTGGAACACATATATACACTAT
Source organism: Torreya grandis (assembly GCA_037957365.1). NCBI lineage: Eukaryota > Viridiplantae > Streptophyta > Pinopsida > Cupressales > Taxaceae > Torreya > Torreya grandis. Next base: position 2,933,991 of record JARHVA010001312.1, read on the forward strand.
TTCACATTGAGAAAATATCATTTCAAAATTTTAAACCTATCACTAGGAGTAGTCATAAGCCTCTTAATATGTCGATACTAACCCTTTCATAAAAATGGTTATTTTTAAAAATCAAACCTTTCCTTAGGGTTGGCCCATTTTCCTATCATGTTGGTGGTGTGATAAATTACCTAATTAGACTTGTAGATTAATCAAATAAAGGTCTCATTAAAAAATGGATTTGGTACTTATTTAGAACACATATATACACTATTACACCTTTATAAAATTAACCTTATCCTTCTAATTTTTTAAAACTATCACTATGATCAATCATAAGCCAAGTCTAAAGCACACTAAATCCAAGTAAAATAAAACACTGCTAAGGTATCATATCTAAATCAATAGTTGCATATATATAGTAAATGAATATACTTGCATAATCAAAATAGGTGGGAAAACTACACATGGCTTGATTTCCCTTCTTAGAGTATCGAAAATATATACACCATTAAATCATCAAATAAGGATAACTAGGGTTAGATTAGCCTATTACATTTTCCTAATTTTCATAGGTTTCTATCCCTTAAAATCACACCTAAGGTTTCAAGGCAAAGGATAATAATTTTTGGAGTTGTGTACATCATCAAGGTTCAAGATCATAAATATAGAGTAAAAAGAGATAGTTGAAGGTGATTATATAGTCACCTCCTCATTTTATCATGGGTCAATACCAACCAATGTAGGTTGGTATCAATTGATGATACTGACCAATATGGTAGAATAGACCCTATGTAAATAGATAATCATTTCTAGAACTAAAATAACCATAGGATTATTTTATCATAATTTTCACTTTTACAATATGGTTACAGATAGATAGTCAACCAAAAAAGTTAAGTACGCATCCATTTTTTTACTTACTATATTTAGTTTATGCCACTTTTTGAATCATTATAATCAATTTTAGTGTTTTAAATTCAAATGTATGTTTAAATTCCATATCTCAATATCTAAATAATTATACATGTTTCTATATTAATTAGATTAAGTAATTCATCTTAATCCAAATCAAGGTAAAATATATTGGTGAACTCGTAAATATATAAAATAGTGAAAAAACCTAGGTTTCCCTTAGGGTTTCATCCCTAAAATATTATAGATTTATTTTTCTTGTGTTTTAAAATATTTTTATTCCCATATACAAAAAAAATATTTTTTAGATTTTATGTCCTAGGGATTCATGATTTAATTTTAACTTCTCCACACAAATAATATTTTCAAATTTAGACATATATATTCATTAGGGTTTCATATTTTAGTCTTAGGGATTTATTTTTAGACCCAAATTTTTATTTTTCCATAATCATATACATTAGTCAAGGCCATATTGAATTAATATTATTGGTTAACATAAGTCATGAAGTCACTCTTTTCATATTATTTTTCATGGATGGTATATCTTATTTGGATCAATTATGTAATCAAATGGGAAACAAGGATCAAATATAAACTCATTAATAAGGATAAAATTAATAATGAATAATCCAAGCCTTACTCAAATCCTACTAGTAGAACATAAACTCTGAGATGCCCAATATTACCACTAGACACCAAAGGGCATCTCTATCCTTATTGTTTCCACCTACTATAGATTATGCAACACATACCATCCACTTGATCAATGGACTATTCATGATTATTGATATTGATAATATAACTACTAAATAAAAACTAGATGCCATGGATGATCAACAATTCATTAAATATATTAACATGAATCCACATCAGATTGATGAAATGTTATATATAGTAAGATATGAGTAGAAAAAAATGGCCCAAGCTTCCACATTAGATGTTTATTACCTATATTAATGGTACTATTCCTACACCTAAAACCCTAATGACCTATATGACATCCACTCAAAGTTTGAGGGCAACATGTAGATTCTAATAGATATCCATGCCTATTCCTATGCAATAAATTTTTACCCCTCCCATGATGAATATGCAAGTTCCATCACCAAACTCACCTACTAAACATTCTTTTGAGCAGATTTTTATAAAATTAAATGTTAAGGTGTTATAAATAGAGTAAGTTGGATTGAGATTTATTCATTCCATGGATTCACATGTTTTGATCCATAACCCATAATATAACATCCTATAATTTACCAACATGATTCATAATTCCTAAATCTCCCATAATGTGAAGGTAAAGTTTATATCGAGCAACACCTTAGATGATTTTACATAGCATGCTACACTATACATATAATGACGAAATATTAACCAAACTATTCCTAATAATTATTAATGGCTACTCATTATGGTCATTTTTTGATCTCCACCTCTAATCCATAAGAGCATTCGACCCATTGGCAAACCAATTCCTAGCACATTTTTTCATCAACATCTAGGATAAGTTATCATGTGCTCAAATTTATAAATTAAATCAAGGATATAACGAACCAATAAATTATTATGTACTTTGGTACAAGACTGTGTTATCCAAAATGACCATTGTTATGGCTGATAATGAATTACAATATATTCGATTAGATATTGATGACACCACTCTTTGTGTCAATTATATTCAAGAGATTCAAATCATTTGATGAGTTATGTCATCAGTGAGGGATGACTAAGTCAAGTTAATAGCTTTGAATAAACTCACATATACATTTGATCCTAAAACTACTTCAACAATGATTTTCTAAATCAAATCAAGTTATAAGTTCAAACCAAATGATAACAAGAATGATTAAAATATTACAATCAATGTAGTGACAAACTATAAACCAATTATAATTGACAACTCCACTGAAGAGGAAAATTTCATGATTACGATCTTCTCTTCATATACTACTAAATAAGTTACTCTAACTAGAAAAAATCACACTCCTTCCTCCATAATATCTCGATCTAAATAGGCTTAAATCAAGTAACTATGAGAGAAATGCATATTTGATTATCATCATATTGTGAGACATTCAATGAAGAGATGTTTCAAACTAGGATATAAAATGCATGATCTTATAGATGATGTATATGGCTAAAAATGGACACCCCATTTATATTTTAAGTATCATCACCTTATTCACCAATCTATGCTAACATCATTTTAAACCCTAGTTTAATCCCTAATCCTATCATTAAATATCATCCCTAACCAATATACTATTCATCATTATTCCCCCTTTCACATTAATTGTTGTCCCCAAAAATAAACTAAGTCCCAAAATAATAATGTGTGATCTTGTGCATCAAGTCAAAGGATATAAATTTGTATAGCTAAATATCAATGTATGAAATCTAAACCAATACCCTATGCATGCACTTGAATACAAACTATATGGATAGGTGTAAGCCATTCAAAATTGTGCCAATGTATGTTAAATGACAAAGCAAGAGGATCAAGGTAAGTCAGAAGGTGTTGACCTAAGAACTATAATAGGATTTATATGAGAATATTATGGAGTAAATTTTGACATTATATCTGTATAAAGTAATTGTGAAGGAAACAATGGAATTCAACAATATATTACATCAAGCAACACAACACATATAAATTATTAGGTAAGCAGATCAGTGCAATAACTACATGATTACATCATTTGGTGGTAAAATATCTAAGAAGCCTATAGAGAGTATTCATAAGAGGATAAAGGGAGAGACATTAAGGAATTAGATAACAAAAATATGTTGGGGAATTATGTTAAAAAGGCTAGTTGTGACTAGATATATCTAATTACTTAATTGTATAGGGAAAACTATTGTGTATTTATATTAGAGTTAGAATTATGATTAATTATGAGATAAACTACCTTATATGTGCCAAAAATGCCTTATAAAATATGAATGATCTATTTAATATTAGGAATATATTTAATAAATATATATGGTTATTAATGTGATGAGTATCAAAGCTTGGGATAACATTGATGAAGTATCCATTCTTGGTTGTGTCTTATTGTCTATTGTTATAATTTTAATAATAAGGTATTCCTAAGATAAGACTTGGTATAACTAGAAATAAGTATGAATGAGTAAAAAATCATCTAATATGATACCCAACCCACTCACCATTACATGAAACTAATCTTGACTTACCCTAGGATTACTCTCTTTATGTCTCAGGTGATATGTCGATGTAGGATTTATTTTGATAAATGTTATGGAGCACAAACATTATGATGTGTTTTAGAGTTGTGAATTAGACTTATGATTCCTAACATTTTAGTTTCATTACTATTTTTACTTGTATTTTCACCCCCTAAGGAGATGCTTAGCTCTCCTCATTTAAGTGGCATAATGGAAACATCTCTCTTGCTATGGGTGACATTTTTGTTGAGATGAATCTCTAGAAGGGATAGTTCCCTTGATGCACTCTTTGAAGCACTTCAAATTTAGATGAAAAGGGTTAATAAAATAACTAAGAAAGCTAAAAGAGGTGATACACCAATATTTTATTTCCTCCTATTGACTAAAATTTTACCACTTAGAGTCAAACAAGATTTATTTCACACAAACTCACAATTGAATTTGCATTGTCACATCAATGTTTCATAGTTAGGTTCAAAAGGTATTTTGATGTTTAAGAGGGTAGTGAATGATTCCTTTGTTGGATAAAATCATGAACCACTTCTAAGACACCTATACACTTAGAAAATAACACTAACAAAAACCTATTATAATTACTCTTCTGCACATTTGGTGAACAATCAAGGATAACATGCTAGAAAAAATAATCTTCTAGACAAGACCAACAAGATTGTACTAACACTCAATTGAACAGTATGTGAGTAAGAAAAATCACTTGTTTATTTCTTCAAGAGTACTTAAAGTACAATTTTTTCTAGTTTTTTACCATTAACCAATAGAGGCTACCCAAAAGAGCCAAAAGAGTCCATATTTATAGCCTTTGAGAGAGAAACAAGACAAACAAAGTCCAAAGGTCACTTGGACACTTTTCAATCTAAGAAAAGAAGTTATATTTTCATGATAAAGAGATGTGTAATGAACCATGAAATTTTTTGAGGTCCAAATGTCCATACAAATAATGCAACTAATGAAAAGTGGCATAAAAATCTTAGTCTTGGCTCAAAAAATTTCCTTCATAATTTGGAGTTGTTTGAACATCCCACCATTAAATAGGGCCAATTACAATTATTGGCATAAAAGGTAAGGTACTCAATCATGAAATTAAATGCATTTATTTCATTCCTACTCATATTAAAACTCTTGAAAGGGAAACATAACTATTTTTAGTCTTAAAAACTCCATTTTCAGTCACCCCTCACACTTGGCCTCAAACATGCCTTCAATTTTACTTGAAAATCCATGGGAGTGAGTGAATTACACTTAGAAAGGATATCCATGGCCTTGGACTACTTAGGTACACCGTAAAAAGGGTCACACTTGGAGTTTTCACCCTTCTCACCTTTGTGTCCACTATGTCAATTTTGACTAGCTAAAAGGAAAGAAATTATTTAAACACTTCGAAGATTTTCCTAGGAATTAAATTAATAATAGGGGTTATATCAAGTCTATATCATTCCTCCAAACTTGATCTCATCCTCTAAAACCTACAAAATACAAAAATTGGTCAAAAATAACCTATTTTGCATGTTATCCCTACATTTCCATACATCTCATCTTGGTGGGATATAGATTGAGATATTCCTCTTCATGATCCAACATATTTATTTTCTAATCTATGTCATTTTTATAGCTTCCAAATCTTGTTTTCTCCATCATGTCCTAGTTGAGGGTTTAGTAGGGTTTTGAGCAGGTTCTAGTCTTAAAATTTGTTCATAAAGATATGATGTTGAACCTACCTTAAAATTACACAAAATTTATGCTAAGGGACCCTAATAATCTCTCCTGATCCCTTTGGATCCCATGCAAAACCATGGAAAATATTTGAGCATTTGAAAACACCTCTTCGAGCTTGATTCTACTCATTCATCATGTTTGAGCTCCTTTTGGGATACAAATGGATTTTTAATGGGTTTATATACATACTATGAGTTTCATAATGTGTATATACACCTCCATAACCTACCTCAACCATCTTTATAGTTCACCAAAGGGTGAGTGAAAATGTATTATCATTTGGCACTAGGCCTTTCTAAAGCCTAATAGGTCTAATAGGCACCTTTCTAGGTTTGATTACTATGACTAATATCTTATATTTAGGTTGATATATTATTAATATTAAAACCTAATTTGAGATTACCAATATATTACATAATCCTCTAATCACCCTACTTCATCCTCTTTTCTCATTTGCCAACTAGGCCTAGTGAAAGCCTACCTATTTGGATTGTGTGCATGAGCAATTGGTCACCCTGAGGAGTCTGAGCTTGATCTAGTGCTTCTATTCCATCAATTTTCCTTCCATACACCTTATCATATGTTTCCATTAGGTTTTCAAATCTCCATGACAAAACTTTTGCTCAATTTGCCCTCATTAGCTCACTTTACCGAAGTTTGATTTTCCTAGACTAGTTGACCTTTGAGATAAAATAGAGAGATATATCCCTCATACCCATGTAAAATTAAATATTTTATGATTTTTATGAGTTCCTAATTATCATTTATACTGAATGTATTTTCTTGATTCCATGTTTTAGGTATCCAACCATCTCTAAATGCTTAAAAAAGGCCTCAAAAACCCTATTTTCCTACATTTTTCTTCAAATACACCTATGAGTCACTCTTCCAAAATGAAACCATGATTTTACGCCTCTTCAACATTTTTTTCATCCTCTATCCATGCTCATGTAACTTTTATTTAATCCAAAAACACTTTTTCCTTTGGATTTTTCATACTTGCCTATTGAATAACATGGCTTCCTAAAGTAACTGTATGGACCAATGGATTTTGACCAAGTAAAAAAGATGGATGATCAACTTTTTATAATGTTGGGATTATGTGAAAAATGTCTACCTATCATGAACCACTTTGTATTATTTGAAACCTCCCTTTCTCTCATTCACACTTTCATGTCTTCACTTGGCTTGCCATCTTGAACCCTACTTTAGGTGTGAATAGGGGCTTAAAACCCTATAGGTGCATTGTTTCTCCCCTATTTTCAACCTATTAAGTTTTCATGACCTTAAAATAAGTGATCTCATATTTGGGATATCATCCAAATTCCTCCTTTGGGCCTCAAATGCACTTTTATTCCAAACTAGGTACCCTATTGTACCTTGACTGAGACCCTTGCCTTTTTTAGGCATGCTATAGGTTTCATATCCTTGGTTAAGTTTTTAGTGATGAAAACACCTTATTAAGTTCACCTTGAAATCCTACACCATTTTTTATCACTTTTCACTCACTTTATATGGCCCAAAAACATTATAACCCACACCAATACCACTATTTGCATCAACTAAACTGTCTGACCTATACGTGATTATTTCCTCACTTGAACCTTATTCATGATGAGTGAATAAATTAAATACACTATTTATACTTGTCATTAAATCATTTTTAATTCTACCAACAACTTAAATCTGTCAAACACCTCAACTAGACCCTGCCTGTAGACTTGGTGAATTGTTGACTATGCTTATCATTCAAAAGAAGCATCTATAGGGACAGTCTCTTTCTTAGGTCTATAAAATTGCATACAAGATCTCCCTAGGCTTTAATTTCACTTGAATATCTTATAGATCATCTATATCATGCTTGTAATTCTCATGAACATTTGAACCTCAATACTGAGTATCTCTAAACTTGACTGAGGAACCCTACTTTTCTATTCCTGTAGGTGCTTATGTGCTCAGTTGGGATTTGGTCCTAGTGCATAAATACCCTCTATGAAGCCTTGAGGTAAATTATAAATTCTTTATATATGTGTGCTTATGTTTATACAAATTTCACTCTAATAAACCTAACCTTCTCATCTCTATCAACACAGTCAGTTATGTTGGGCTTGATAAAACCCAGTAGGTGTGTTTTCTCCTTGGACCTTGGTTAAGTGAAAGGTTCATTGAATCCATTTTGAGGTCACACACCATGTTTTTGAATGAAAACCCTTCTTCAAAACCTATAAAACCCATTTAAACCTTAAAACCAAGGTCATTTCCCTATATTGAGATGTTCTTCCTCTAAACTCTGCCTGTAGATCAATATATGAACTAGGAGTGTCCATGTAAGGTAAATAAAAGTCCATATATTCCTTTAAATATTATTTTAGGTTATGAGTTTCCCTTGAAGCATTTAAAACCAATACCAAATTTAGTATCACCTAAGGTGTTCAATCTAGATCATAATGTCACTTTTAGGTTAAGGCCTGTAGATATCTATGCTTGAATTCAGTGGTTTTGTAGGCAACTTTAGGCCTCTTACTGATTAATCTCCATTAGTGCTTTGTCCCCAATATTTTTCAAGGTCATTGACCTATATAGGGGATACAAAAATGAGTTATTAGGCTACCTTAAAACTATTTTCTACCCTATCATATGTTAGTCATCAAAACCCTCCTAACCTCTATTTTACCCTTTTAGGGACAAAAGGTCTTAAACAATCCATAATCTTTTCAACATGTTATACACCTCTTTTTCTCTCTATACACTTTCTATGGATCTATCAAAACTTATTTATCATGCCACAACCTTGAGTAGGTGTTTAGTTGTTTCTTTCTTTCCATGAAAGTGTTTTAGCACCTTGCTTAGCAACCTATAGGTGAATGCTTTGGTACAAAAATAGTGAGCTAGGTATGAGCAAGATGAAACTTCCTATGACTGTGAATTTTCTATGCTTCCATTAGGCATGTCAATACACCTTTAGCAATGCTAAGAGGTTGGAAAACCACTTTTTTCCTTTTACACATGTTAACCAAATTTGAACCCAAGTCAAATTTGGGTCAACCCCTACTACTTTAAACTTTTTAGAAGTTTTCATAGGTCCTATATGGGTCTCATAATAAACTATGCACTTTTTTAGCTTGATCCTAGTCTTTGCCTAAGTTCATTCTCCTTATATTGGCCTAATCAAACCTATTCAACCTTAGTCAAACAAGGACAAACATGGTCAATGGCATAAAATGTGTTTTTATATCCCTAATATGGTTTTAAATGTGATTTAGGATCCCTTTAAACCATAAAATTGCATTTATCATGGTTAATATGAAAAAATTGCATTGTGGGCCTACTTTGGAGCTAAGGAGGAGGACTTGCACAAATTCTCAAGATATCAAATTTGTCATTAGGGTAGTTTGGAACGTGTAAGAGATCAATTAATGTCATATGTAGGTTGGTGGTAGTCCAAGATGCATTTATAGTCAAAAGAGGGGAGTTTCTCCTTGAAAATAGGCATTTCTGAGCTCTTGTACGAACTTCTCAAGTGCCAAGGTAGTTAAAAACATGGTGGGGTAACTCTTCACCTCCTGACACTCTCCCCCACACTTTTTTTTCAAGAATAAATCAAGAAAATTCATCTAAAACTTCTTTTCCTTCATCTTGTCTTGGCATGCAAACAATGGTCAACTTCAAGCACTTGGCTTGGGTCGTACAGGTTGAATTTGAGGAAGTGCTTCTATAAGAGGATATTTATTTGATTAATATTCCAATCCATAAAAATAACTTTGGATTTGGTTTAATATGCTTCATGAATCATAAATTTGAGTCCAGGTAACTTTTTTGGGAGTTGCATTGAAGAGGGGGTCATTATTTGCATTCTTTTTCCATTTTCTTGCTTTGGACTAATGATTTCATGTTTTTCAGACATGTCCACATTATTTCCAAGGTTTTATTTTAGGTTCCACATATTTTATTATGTTTTAAAGGCATCAAAAATGCAAGGAAACCTCCTCTAGACTAGTTTTCCACTTTGGGTAGTATAATATTTTATTCCAAAGGAGTACATCTATAGGCATTCTTGGGCATTCATCCATGTCAAAATGAGAGAATTGGATGTGTGTAACTCTTTTGTAGTTATGAACATGTGTGTGGTGGCATAGGTTTCATTAGGAGACCTAAATTATGCATCTTTTTAATTGTTCCCCCCTCACTGCTTGCTTCAACATAGTACATCCTGCAAGGGACCATGAACAAGAGATAGAGGGGCATTAAGGAGGGTTAGATGGTCTTAGAGTTTCCTTATCAAATTATATAGCTTTCCTTCATCATAATAAACCTAACTTCTCCATCAAGACCATTGGAAAAGATGGAATTCCAAAAGTAAGAGTTGACCACAATTTTTGGGGTCTATAGACACCAAAATTATGTCACACACACACATGCATAACTCCCTATGTCAAAACCCACCTTAAGACCATTTCAATAATAATAATTAATTTCCCTAACCCATACTTTTACCCCTCACATATTTAATTAATTTAAAAATACTTAATTAAGTTAATTAAAAACCCATATTGCCACCTTACCTGGCCACCTCACCCTATGACTAATTCTCACCTGATGAGTCACCTCAAGACCTAGTCCCCTCATCCTAACTACCCAAGACTTATTCCCACTTCCAAACTAAATTCTTAATCAACTAGCTCCTTCCTAACCTCTTATTTTTACCATTTTATAATGGTTGTCACACTTGGCATGAACAACAATAAAAAAATATGCCAAAAATAGTAAGGTTTACCTATTCTAGGGCTACCAATGTTGATCAACCCACAACCGATGTCAACAAGATTTTCAATGTCATAAATATAATCCAAGCTCCAACCTAAATTTTAGGTCAGCAAAAATTAAGAAAATTCATCCTTACTTGCATTCAAACTTTAGGCATTTTGTTTTTGACATCCTGGCTTACAATCATCTTGCGTAAGTCAATCACAATCAGTGAGTGAGCTCTTGAGGACCAATAACACCCACTTATTCTCTCTATTCAGGCATTCAAGTTTGGACTCCCTGATAGGGACCATCAACCTAGCAATTATCATTCAATGAACACCACAACTAAGTACATCACTTATATTATAGGTTGTTTAAACATTTATTCTATTATTTCTTTATATGTACTCTGCATTAATTTACACACTTATGATTGAACCCTCATGAGGGAGTTATAAAGCTTTCTCACTTGTTTCCCCTTAACTTGACACACCAAACATTTTACCAAATCTACCCAAACCATAATCTCTCTCTCCTAACTCTCCCAACCTCCCAAACCTGATCCAAACCATTTCCCAGACCTGAAAAAGCCTTTTGCAAGCTCCCAAATAATTATTGCCCCTACTGACCTCAGCATCCTAACTGGAATTTGTCACCTCAATATCAACCTTGGAAGTATAGCTGATATCAGTTACTCCCCTATCGATGTTGGTGACTGTGGATTCCTTAGCCTCTTCAAAACCTGCCTAGACAACTTCTAAAATATAAACAGAGTACCTCACCTGCACCCTGTCACTCTCTGCTACCTATAGGGTGTTAAGAATGGTAATCTTATCTATCTTTCACTCTCTCTTTACCTCTCTTTTAGTTTTTTTTTTTTTGTCTCTCAAAAGTGGATTGTCATCTCTAAGGAAGTTTCACACTTCCTAGAATAAGCACGTAGCTTGGCAGCCCACTCATTTAACTACTAACAAACATCTTGTGGTGGTGTTTTCTTACTTGCAGGTAGTCCTCCCTGGCTAAAGAGGAGTTTTCACAATGTCTAGATATGGTGTACAAACCAAATTTGGATTTATTCTAATCACTTATCCCCATCATTATTTATATTTTCCTTTAGACTTAAAATATACAAAACTTAGTGAAACATTTTTGGCACACCTAGTGGGACCTTGGAGTTTTCCTTGGGTTCATTTCTTGTTTTAAACATTCATATAGGTACATTATAGTGAAAGTTTCATTTCTTTCACTTCTTCCTTCTCTTTTCTCTTAAAACAAAAAATTCAATATCTTATTCTCTGTTCAAAAAGAATTAAATTGAAATTTTCTTTCTTCTCTCCTTGCCTCTAAAAGCAATTTGTCATTTTATTTTTAAAAAAAATTATAATCTCTTCTTTACTTCCTCTTTAATGCACAATAGGATAGTGAAATTCATACTCTATTCTTATTTCATCTTTATTTTCATTCAAATCTAAACATTTTAGATTTGGGTTTAAAACATACTACATTTCATAGTTTGTTTGTTGCATATTAACTCACCTAGTTAATTACAAGCATTTTGAATCAATCAAAGTGCACCTATGTTACACAACCAAATCACATTCACATAAACAAACATCTAAACTCACCTAAGAAAAGGCCCATCAGGATTTCATCACCTGGTGGATCACCTTACCCTACCTAGTTATCCTAATTAAATTTCACCACCAAGGGGAAAACCCACTCCATTCTCTGGCAAAGTATAATCTCTAGACAAAAGGTATATTTTGGCTAAGTAGCTTGGTTCAACTCTAGGTTCATGAAGTGTGGAGAGCAAGCTCCTATAACAAGCCACATACCTAGTCTAATATAGATTTCATCCTAAGTACCAAAACTAACCTAAAACCAGCGCTATATTACTTTCTAGTACCTTTGATAACCAAATTCTCTTCTTACTATCTGATTAAGGCATAAGCCAACATGAAACTAAAAATTAATCTCTAGGACTTAATAGTTACTAGTTATATGTTATTTTTTTCTTTTCTTTTGTCTTCTATATTTTAGAGTTGGTAAGGATATTTTCCTATTGATTCACAAAATCAATACTATTTCTTAATACTTGGTTTGTATAACCTATTATCTTAGGTTTTTTGAGTGTTCTTCCTTCTTACACAAACCTTTTACATCCACTATTTTACCTAGTTTCAACCTCTATTTTCTTACAACATTAGATTTTTCATCTCCCAAGATTTCACAGTGACTAACATCAGTTAACCACTACCAGTATTGATAGATTTTACCTACCAACATCATTATTCCATCAACGTCGATGAACTTTTCCTACCAACATCGGTCAAGAGACCGACGTCAATGACTGTGTAATTTCATCTGCTCAAAATAGCAAGCTAAAATAACTCATTTACCTACACTAAAACTTTTTTTAATTTATTTCACTTCTAATACAGGGTAGTAAGACTATTTAAACATTCTCTTGAATGGTATTGATATGAGCTCAAGCCAAAAAATTTGGTGATTACATAAGCTAGAAACCACTTCCATCATCCCCTTTCACTTCTAATTCTATCATGGAGCATACTTTAGATACAGAGCATACTCCCAACCCTAACCAAATTCCCATTATGCCTGAGGGAGATGAAGATTTTACTAAATTTCTTGATCATAATGTGGCAACCCTTAGCATTACCTTGCTATGAGTTAAACCCATAATTATTTAGGTGACCAAATCTATGGTATGCCAACCTCTTTAATGGATACAACCTCAGTTTCATTTACCTCCACTATTTTCCCCATGGTTACCCAAACCACCACTTTAATGAGTAACCCAAATATAAATAATGTTCAAAATGTAGCATCTCCAACTGCCCAATCCCACCTAAACCCTAGTGTAACTTCCCTACTTTTACAACCACAACCAATTCAGCCAAGTCACACCCCATTCCAAAATTTAGTGGTACCTATTCCATCTACCTTCATGCCTATAATTACCCAAGTTATGACTCACCCTTCATCCAGTCTAACCATGCCAATAATCTAACCTACAATAACAACAACCAACCAAGGCATAGTCTTCAACCCAATGGTACAAGTGCCTTTTCTTTTTGTACCCTGGCCTATGACTCATTATCCTTATGTTGCCCCAATATAACCTCAGAAAGCTACGTCATATTCTCCCTCTACTTCCTATCAGCTTCCCTATAACCTAGAAGGTATTCCCCAAACTAATCCTCCTCTAGACTTCATTAAGATACTAATGGACAATATTTCTAATCTAGAGACATCCATTTCTGGCTCAAAGAATGTATTATCTTATGATCAGATATGCAATGAACCAATCCATCCTTTTGTGCCTATTTTCCCTTATACAATCTAATGGAAACTCCCTAAATTTACTCATTTCTAGAGTAAAGAGGACCCACAATAACACTTGTGAGCATTTAGACATGCTTGTTATTTAATAGGACATGATGATGCGTTACTACTTCACACTTTCCCTATGTCTCTTTCAGGTGTTGCCTTGGATTGGTATAGCACTATACCTCAACACTCCCTTTTCTCATTTATCCATCTTGCACAAATATTCTTGGACCATTTCTTTATTGATATTTATAAGAAGGTTTCTATAATAGACCTTTATTCTATCAAATAATTTGATGATGAGTCTATTATAGATATTGTCACTCATTAGAGAAGCTTGATCAATCAAATCTCCTTTTTCTTACCCCAACCTGAGCTTATTGAGCTCTTTGCAAGGGCATGTGCTAAGCACATCTCATACACACTCTGAGTAAAAACTTTCTACACATTTGATGAGGCCGTTATAATGGCATATAAACTCGAGGTTCATGATATTGATGAAGGCAAAGTCAAATTACATAGTAAGAATCCCAATACCAAATCAAATGAATCCTCCTCTAAAACTTATCCCTATAACCAAAAGGATAAAGGCTCCACCAACGTGATGGTCATTAAGTTAGCATCTTCCACAACCATAAACCAATCCAATTCCTCCACTTCTTAAAATATGACCAAGCAATTCCAACAACAGTATGAACAAAGACAATACACTCTCATTGGGGAGTCATATACATCCATCTTGGAGAAACTATTACAACAAAGTGTCATAACCCTTCCTCAGATCAAACCTCCTATATAGTTTTACCCTTCCTATCCTATCCCAACCTAGTACAAGGAAGATGAGTTTTGTGGTTACCATCGAGTTAAAGGGCATAATTATAATAACTATAAGACACTCAAGAACATTATTAAAGATATGCTTGATAAAGGTGATCTCATCTTGGATAATCCTAATGCACCTCCTAATTAAAGTATGGATGTGTTCAAACACCCTTTTCCTAACCATTCATTGAATCAAAATATTTTCCAATCCACAACTAACTCAGGTGATCATAATATCCATACAATTAATATGGTCTTTCCTTTACCTTTAGTTCAACCTACCCCTTAATAAGAGACATCCATTTCATTGACTCCTTCCTCACATTCAGTGGCATCTATTTTACAAGTTCTTATTCCTCAGGTAGAAGAGCCTATTTCACCCATTCCACTCCCTCAAGAGGAAGAGCCTCCTTTATCACTCCTTTTGCCACCTAAGGAGCCTATAATGCCAATTTCATTTGCACCAATATTACCTATCCTCTTACCACTTGAAAACCAAACCTTACCCATGCCTCACCCACATGTTGAATGGAATATCATTCCAGCATTATACCCTCTTAAGGAACCTTCTTCACCTATTTATCCTCCACCTATAGAGATTAGTACCCTACTCACTCCACCTTTACACTTAGAGAGTCAATATCATCTACTCCCATAATAGATGAGAGACCTATTGTGCCTACTCTAATTATACCACTCTTACCCCTTCTTTTACCTATGGAGGATACTAATTTACCCATGCCTCACCCACATGTTGAGGGAGCCATAATACCTATGCTTTACCCTCTTGAGGAACCTTCTTTGCCTACCTCCCTTCCACCCATGGCAAACCATGTCTCTTCTTCTCCCGTCTCTATCAAAGAGGACCTCATTGTGGTTCTTTCTCATTTTTGGCCTAAAGTATAAGAAAAAAACAATTTCCCTCTTTCCCAAACACCGTAGCCTTCTAAAGACACAACCGTAAGGCCTACGTCAACTTTGTATGAACCCTTCGTGTTCTTGGTGAAAATTTTAGAATGTCTTGACTTCATGAAACTAGACCATGTAGCCTTTTGAGACCATCTAAAAACTCCTTATCCAACATAATGAATTTCAACCTTTACTGCCAACCCTCTTACTACCCTTTACCCCAAGGTCTCTAACAAAGCTAGAGCCTCTTCACCAAAAGCACCTAAAGTTCAGTCATCTATGTCAAAACCCTCACCCTCATAGGAATATATTACATTAAAGTAGATCAAGCCCTTAGGTGTATACCTCATTTCTAATTTAATTCATCCATAGGTGAAATTAGATTTAACTCTTCAACCACAAGTTAGAGTTTCTCAACCTAAATTATAGAATAATGATAGGCCTCCTAGATCTCATCGATCCCTTCTTCAACCCTCAAATTTACCATCCATTTTGGGGCCACACCC
The DNA here is from genome assembly GCA_037957365.1 of Torreya grandis. NCBI lineage: Eukaryota > Viridiplantae > Streptophyta > Pinopsida > Cupressales > Taxaceae > Torreya > Torreya grandis. The sequence continues at coordinate 2,950,142 of JARHVA010001312.1, forward strand.
CTCTACTTTAGTTGTAATATTGTCTAACCAAGCAAAACAAAAGGTTAAACTACCTCCAATCCTACCTTTGCCATCTCATAGGCCTCTCACATCTGACACTAAGAAAGTGACAACAAAACATGTAACTCCACTGTCACCAAATAAGGCACCACATAAAATTACCTTTCCAACATCAAAACAAAAGAAGTTGTCCACTCTTGTTAGCATAAGTGTGAGTTTACTTGTAGGTTCTCAAAGCTTTTTCCTACGTCAATTATTACAGTCTTCCATAATAACTCTTCCTCCCATTAAGCCTTATAGTCCTCTTAGAATGAATCCATCTTGGTTTGATGATACATAAGTGTGTTTATATCATCATTCACCTGGATATGATACTAAGAGTTGTAAAGCCATCACAGTGGTTATTAACAACACTTCAATGTTGACACTCTCTTTGATGACACTGCCATTAACTTTCTTATTATTCTACCTTTGGCATCCATAGTGCCTGCTACTATTCCACCTAAATTCAAACCTAAAGATGTCATTGTAACCCATTTACCACCTTCTTCACTAACTTTTTAAATCACATAGTTAATGTGGCCACATAATCACAAGCTAAAAGGATAAAGCTAAGGAAAAGGTCACTACTCCTTGGGCTCATCCTTTCACCAAAGACACTCCTTTTAATCCTAAGATTTCCATCTTAGGTGTTCCTAAAATAACATCTTTATACATTATTCAAATCTCAATGGTGAAATAGCTTCACCAAAGTCCTATGAAAATGCCTTTGTATGAGTTAATCCAAAACTCATCCCAACACTGTCAAGCTTTGATTAGTGCTTTCCAAGAAATTAAGGTACAATAGGTTGATCCCTAACCTCTTGCAGCCTTGGTTGGCTCCCTTAATTCCATCTCCCTAATTTCTTTTAGTGATTCAAAAATTCCACTTCAACACCTTGAAGATCAGGATTCTACCCTTTTTATTACCTCATATATTGATCAAACTCATATCAAGAGAGTTATGATTGGTGGGAGAGCTAGTATTAATATTATTTCCACCCATTCCTAAAAACAACTATTCCTTCCCAATAATTTCATGTCTTAAATTGATGCATTACTCCATTCCTTTAATGATACTATAGCTACTTTAGTGTACACTATTGTCTTACATATTTATGTAGGTCCCCACACAATTCTTGAGCTCTTCTATGTTTTGGAAGGAGATTTCTAATATAACATACTGCTTGGATGACCTTGGATACGTGTTATGGCATGTGTACCCTCAATTTTGCACTATTGTGTCAAGTTTGAACATGATGGACAAGTCCATGTTATACATGCTAACCCACCTCTATTTAAAACATGTAACATGACCTATAGTCCCAATGATGTTCTCATCCCATTGAAAACATCATCATCCTCATATGATGCTTCTGAAGCTTTCACAAGCTCCACTCCTATGGTTACATAGATACCAGCAACACAAATTCATGACAAAGATCCCATGGAGGAGACCTTTCAACATTTTTCACTTAGGGAATATCATTTGTTGATGCTTGACATGTTATATACTCCACAATAGTATAGAAGGCTTCACATGCACCCAAATTATGATCCATGTATCAAGATGGTCATCCCTTATGGGCCCCCTAACCTTCAAACTAATTTCACATATGGGGGAATTAATCAAGCTCCCATTGTCAGTAATCCATCTTCTTCACCACAACCATTTACCTATGACTTCTCTTTCCTAAGTAACCCTATATTCACTCACACCTATCTCTATAGGTGTGCCTAGAAAGGATTTGGTTTGGGTCACTATGAACAAGGTGTCCATACACCTATTTAATATCCTACTAGCAACACCATTGAAAATGCCAAAAAAAGGCATGGGGTGGGATATGATGAAACAAATAAACTCACTAAAACCTCCCACGAACAAATTATTAAAGAACCAGTCTCTCCTTCTCCACCTTCTTCTCCACCATCACCTACCAAATCAGAGGTATCTATACCTCCTAATTTATTTATTTTTCAATAAATGTCATCCATTTGGGGCCTCTCACCTATCATCAAGGTAAGGAAGCAAGGTCCTTTCCTCTTGTTCATCCTTAAATAATTGATGAAGACTATCCCACTATTAACATTGTCCAATGTCAAGATGATGATGTAATTCTCACCTACATGGGTGTGGATGATTCCTATATCCAATTACCACTCCCATATGAAATGCAAGTTATGTTAAATGAATCAACCATTGACATGAAACTACCCTTTCATGATAACCCTCACATCCTCAAGATTGGCCAATATTTAGATTCCTCTGAGCAAGTTGATTATGCCATGTTTCTTAATGACCATAGCAAAGCCTTTTCTTGGTCTTACAATGACATGCCTGGTATTAACCCCTCTATCATCACCCATAACATTGTCACTGATCAAGATGCTAAAGTTTTTGATAAGAAGATTTGCAAGATGCATCCTCATATTGCTCTCCTTGTCAAAGAATAGCTCCAATGCCTCCTATCTATTAACTTTATCCAACCTATCAACTACCCACATTGGATTTCCAATATTGTTCCTATCAGAAAAATGATCAAGGGAATCTATATTTTCACTGACTATCATGATTTAAATCTTGCCTATCCAAAAGATAATTTCCCATTGCCAAGTATCGACCAACTTGTTTATCTAACAATTGACCATGATATGCTATCACTTATGGATGGATTTTCTAGATATAATTAAATCCTAGTTGCTCCTGAGGATCAACACAAGATAACCTTTATTACCCCATGGGGATATTTTTATTATTATGTCATGCCTTTGGCCTAAAGAATGTTGGTGCAACCTACCAACGTGCCATGACCTACATTTTCCATGATCTCCTACACAAAATTATGTAAGATTATGTGGATGACTTACTTGATAAGTCTAAACTTCATCAAGTTCACTTGACAATTCTCAAAATTATATTTTCTCATCTCTTCAAATATAACGTTTGACTAAACCCAAATAAATGTGTCTTTGGTGTTCTTTTTGGTAAGCTCTTAGGTTTTATCATTTCTCTTTATGGTATTGAGGTTGATCCTACTAAGTTTAGAACAATCTTAGAGATGCCTCCACCTACTAGTATCAAACAACTTCACAGCCTATAGGGCAAACTTCAATCAATTTATCACTTCATTTCCTAGTTATCATATTATTTCCAACTCTTTCACCATCTCCTTAAAAAGGATGTCTCCTTCCAATGGAATACATATTACCAAGAAGATTTTGATGCACTTAAACAATACCTCCTTTTCCCACTAGTTCTTATTCCACCCAAGGACAATCATCCTTTCTACTTATACATCTCCACAATAAACCAATCTCTAAGTGTTATGATTGCACATTAAGATGACCAACATCGAGAGTAGGTGATTTATTACATAAGCCGCACACTTATTGATTATGAGACTCGATATACCCACATTGAAAAAATTTGCCTTGCATTGGTCTTTTCCACCTCTAAGCTTCACCATTATCTCTTAAATCACAAATCCTATGTGGTCACCCATATTGATCCCATAAATACATGCATTCCAAACCACATCATAACCAACATATAGCTTGGTGGCTCATGCTTCTTGTTGAATTTGACTTAGAGTTCATTTAACAAAAGTTTATTTAAAGGTAAATAATCATTGACCAATTAACTGCTACCCCTTTACTTGACAATAACCCTTCAAACCTTGAATTCCCTAACAAATATATTACAATGCTCTCTACCGATGACATCTATAAAATTATGATGTCCTTTAATGGATCGAAATGCCAATGTGGTGGGGGTATCATTCTTATTCCTCTAGATGGTGAGCCTATGCCTTTGTCATTTAAACTAGATTTTGAATGCACTAACAATATGGTTGAATATGAGGCTTTGATTCTAGGACTTCAAATATCTCTCTTCTTGAGTACCAAATCCATAACCATTTTCATTGATTCTTAGCTAGTGGTTAACCAAGGTAATGGTTCCTACCTATGCAAAAATGAAATTTTACAGTGGTATAAACATCATGTAGATATGCTCTTGGTATCATTTGACTCTTATCTCTTTAAAACTATTCCTTCATCTATAAACAAGTTTTTTGATATGATGGCTTCACTTGCTTCACACATACCCTCTACATCCTCCTCATTGAGAATCTATGTCATCGTGCATTGTTTAACATTACCCTCCTATGTCTCAGCTAACATCCTCTTTGTCAAAAATGTAACAACCAACACACAAGACTTAAGGTACAAAAAACTCATGGATTATCTTTCATTCTCTATTACCCCTCTTGATCTCTCTAATAATGGGAAATAGGCCTTCATAAAACATGCCACTCATTACACTATACTAGGGGGACTTATTTACAAGCAAAGTTTTGATGGTCTTCTCCTTAAATGCCTAACTAGTACTAAGACTCCCTTTTCTATTAAGGAAGTCCATGATGGGATTTGTGGTGGGAATTTTAATGGTAATGTAGTTGCCAAATGTATTCTTTTATTGGGATATTATTGGCCCACAATTCATCAAAATTGTGTTGATTAAGTTTGGTATTGCATCAAGTGTCAACAACATGCTAACCTCCTTCACATTCCTAATCATGCATTACAAGTCACCAAAGGCTTTTTTCCATTCTCCCAATGGGGATTAGATATAATTAGAGATATTAACCTTCATTCATTCCTCCATAATTATTCAATCATTACTGCCACTGAATACTTCACCAAGTGGGTCGAGGCAATCCCTCTCATCTCCACTAAAGCTGACAAAATTGTTGACTTCATTAACCATCACATCATCTATCATTTTGGTGTCCCTCATAATATTATAATAGATAATTTCAAGTCTTTCAAAAATAAGACTATTCAAAGTCTTTGTGATACATTTGTAATCAAATTAATCTTCTCATCACCATACTATCCACAAGCTAATGGATAGGTAGAAGCTTCTAATAAAAAATTGACCAAAATTCTCATGAAGGTAGTCAAAAATATGGGCAAGGATTGGCACACACACATTCCTTTTACTTTATGGGCTTACTGCACTAGCATTTGAACCTTTATGAGTGTTACACCTTTTTTATTAGTATATGGGATGGAGGTTGTTTTGCCTCTTGAAGTCCAGATTATTTCTCTTCGTACTTCTGTACATGACATACTAACAATGAATTTTGCAAAGAACATTTGGCCCAACTTGAATTTCTTGATGAGCATCATCTCATAGCCCTCAACCACCTCCAAATCTATCAAGAGCATATCAAATTTGCTTATAACAAAAAACTCAAAGAGAAATATTTCAATATAGGAGTTCTCATCTTAAAATAAAATCAATATGTGATGAACATGGAGAAAAGTAAATAGGATAAATTTGCTCCTAATGGGCTTGGACCTTATTTCATAACTCATAAGTATGGTTTAAGAACTTATCACTTGTCTTCTCTTGAAGGAAGGCTAGAGCTCGAGCCTTTAAATTCCTTACACCTATGACCATTTTTTTGTTAACAAGCATCATTTTACCTCATGTTTAAATTGAACTCATCCCTTGAACATCCCTATTACATTTATTTCCCTTCCTCTTCACCCTTACTCCTATACACTTAGTTAACTTATACAGTGGTATGGTTTTGTCCTCATAGTGTAAAACTCCTAAGCCTCTATAGTATTTTCTATGACAAAGAAAAAAAATGGGATATTTGAAAAGGTTATAAAATCTCAAGTCATGTTTTTCCATGTAGACTGCTCTCTTGAAGGATAGCTACATAACTTCCCTTTGCTACTATTAATATACTACTCCCTTGAAGGATAGCTATTTAAAATTTTTAAAAAACTCCTAGACCACTCCCTTAAATTATGGCTAAGCCAAGATTTGTTCTCAAAGGGAAAAACAAATGCAAAAGGCTTCTCACAGCTTTATATGACCTTAACCCATACACAATCCCATTGTAGGCTTCCCGCATTGATCAGCATACACACCAAAAAAAAAGCTTTAATTCATGAACTTGCCTATATTATCTCTTACATCACCCACAAAAGGGACATATCATCTCTACTTAGTAGGTTATGCTACCTAAACATTTTTCTTCCTTTTACCCTTTTTTTCCTTATACTCTTTCAAGGGACTATGCAACTGACTTAATATAAGGTAAACATGATGCTTCTTTAATAAACACAATGGTTTAAAGATATAAGGCATGAAAGAGGCTCATTTTCTTGAGCCTATTTATGTTCTAATTATGGTCTTTTCCAATATATGAGCATTTTGCCTCTTTATTTTCCCATCCACATCACATGTCAATATCTCTATTTGAGATGAAAAAACAATGTCATACCAACATTAACAAAACTTACTCAATTTATTTTATGCATATACCATCACAAATAAAGAAAAATGCTGAAATAAACTAACATAAACAATCTATCATTTTATGTATACACCATCAAAAATATGGAAAAATGCTAAGATGAAACTAACCAATAAACTATGTACATACCATCACATATATGGGAAAGGCGAGTCTGACTCAACTAACATGATCAACATTAACATCAAAATTAACATACCATACCATAATCATCATCCATATCATCATCATAATCACAAGAAACACATCTCAAATGAACACATGACAATAAATGAACATCTCATATATATAATATGTGATCAAAGTGCATGTTCATCATCTCCATCATCATAACATCATCTCTCTCTCAAAATATGCATTTCACATCTTCAGCTTGCAATCTGGTATACATATAACATATATAATCAAAACTAGTAAACTCTAACACTCAAGGTCCTTGAGGCTCTTCATGTGGTTGTGAGTAGGTAGTATCATCACCACTCTCCATCTATCTACATCAGCATGAGCTAGAAGTTGTAGCATGTGACATTAACCTCTCCTACTCTCTAAACTTTGAATATCTTTGTATCTATGAGAACTCTCTAATCTCCCTCTCATAGTAGGAAATATCATCTAGGGTATTCAAATATCTCACCATACATATAGTCTATGGAGGACCCATAGCACATGATGATGACCCAGTCTGTACTACTCCCTATGGTGGTGGAAGAGGAGTAATCTAGCCTACTACTCTCAGACTGTCTCTCTCTACTATCACTATAGTCATCTAACCTTGTAAAATAATAACCTAGCCTTGTAGTATTGTAACCTAGCCCTGTAAATCCCCAATCTAACCCTACAACATCACCACCTACCCCTATAAGGCTAAAACTTATGCCTAGGTTGTCTCTCGCACCTACACTACTATCTCTAGGGCTTTCACTATTGTATCTTGAGCTTGTACCATCGCATCTCTCTCTAACCAACCCCTATAAATCTGGTGATGGCCTCTTGACCTCCATTACCAAATGTAACTCTGCCCACCAAGCTGTATAGGCCACTGTGTACCCTAGGTCTCCAACACTTGGCCCTACTAGTATTTCCTCAAAATTTGGCCCACCTACCTCCTAGGGAAATGGTATGGGTGCCTCTATGTCATCCCTCATGTATCAAGGGAAGGTAGGTATAATATCTTACAGTAGACTGAACTACCTCCTGACCCATACCATGAGTACCATCTCCAACTCACTGACCCATCTCCCCCTGATCCATAGTGAGTTTTATAACCCAATAAGCTATTATGCCTGCCCTCTAAAAAATAGGTATGTTAGATACGGTCTTCATAAAATATCTATAGAGATCAAACCCTCGATCATGCACCTATAGTAGGCAATTTCTTGCACCACACCATCCACTTGGGTCTATGTCATGCCCTCTCTCCATTGTCTAAAACCAACCCTAAAGCTAGCTAGGATAGTGGTAGGCAACCCCAGTAGTTGTGTCACCATGATGTGTTCATATGCCCAATAGTGTATTAGATGGCTGACACACAAATTATATTATTGTCATAGCTTCAAACCCTATAGTTCTATGTATAACTATGCCAAAAATACTTGACCCTAGGTAAAAATGGTCTACTACTCAACCATCTATACAAGCACACCTATCAATGTAATCAAGAATCTATCACTATTTACATTTGGTAATGCATACACCATGATCATAATCATCATCAGGATGTTTAAATGATGTTGCTCATCATCAGCCATAAAGAGTGGCTCATATGCAAAACTTTTAGAGTGGTAAGCCACCTCACTAAAATGCTCTCCATTTAGAGTGACCATATGTATATCATGCTCTTCCCTTAAGCATGTGAAAATCTCCTCACCCTAGAGTGGTAACTATAAAATATTATACACATCCTTTGCATCACTATCAACTCTTTGGTTAGTAGATAAAAGGTGTTGGTGGTATGATCCCACCTCTCAATCAATGCTATCATCAGAGACACATCACACATGACTCGATAGTACCATCACACTCCTCCTAACCCCATAGCCACCATATGCTCCTACTCATCTGGAGTGACATCCCTCCTCATGCATGTCAATAGCCTTAGTAGATGATCTCATAATGTTAGCTCCATCCTCACCTACATCCATACATATAAAAAACTCAAGTCACATACCTTTAATATACTCTATCACCACCTTTTTCCCTTCTCTCTAAGATAAATACATTGGTCTGAGGCCCTAAATTGGGCTATGTAGGTAGCACTTAGTTGGCATGGGGTCTTCTAAGGTTAGCTCAGCCAATACCCACCTCACTAACCACCCTAGGCTTCATCGCCTCTCTCTATCTACCCTAGGCCTACCTACCTATTAAAACTCTAGGCCTCACAACCTATATTATTGACTCTTAACACTATGACTTATATTTTAAGCCCTAGACCTCTCGACCTATCTCAACTTACCTTTTTCCCTAAACACACCTTTTTAGATCTTTTTCCTAGGTTCTAAGAGAACTACATTAGCTTGAGGCCCTAAATTGATCTATGTAGGTAGCACTCATATGACATAGGGTCTTCTAAGGATAGCTCGGCTATTAGGCTAGTTGACTACTTCCACTAGAGATCTAAAACTCACCCTTTCTCCTATTTTACTACTTTTTTACAGTCATCAATGTTAGCATTAATGCCAATGTTATCACTTTATCAACCCAATTATTGGCTAACATCAGTAGGAAATTGTTAACCTCAATGTCATTCAGCCAATGTTGATGGACCTCACTAACATCAGTGATTGATTCAGCCCTAGGGCCAAATGACCTAAACCTAAACTTACCTAATTCACCTAAAAACTTACCCATAAAACCCCCTAACTTATCCTACAAATACCCTACACTATTTTCTACCCTTCCACTAACATTTTCTACACCCCCACCTCTCACTTAGCCTAAAAACTACAAATACCAAAATCAAACTTCAAACCAACTAGTAAAGTCTCTTACCTTATCTCTTTATCTCCTATGGTTATTCACCTCCTGTTGGGTCCCCTCCTTGAGTTGCCATCTCTAATCACTCTCAATCTCTATTTCTTCTCTCCAATCACAAAGTTGCAAATGATTTTGGTCGGCCACCAAACCCCCTTTTGTCAAGTTTAGTTGGCCACTAATGTCAGCATTAATGACCTAACCTGTCAATGTCAATGCTTACACCTACTAACATCGAAAATGTTTCCCTAAGTTTACTAATGTTGGTACTTTCTATTATCAATATCGGTAAATGTAACTAACATTGACACCATTCATATAATATTTTTACCAACAAAGCACCCCTAACTTTTCAAACTTTGCCCATACACTGGGGCAATTGGAGATCACATATATCTCCCCTAACCATGACAAAATGACATTGAATATCAATTAAATATTCACCCATGATGACTTTGCTTGGATATCATGAATATTTCCTTGCTCATTGACTCTTTTACACCAACCTTGCATTGCTTATCCTGACCACTTATGTTATTCTACTATAGTTGGCCACTATGCACATGCATGTATGTTAGGTGTTGTGGATGGAAACCAAGCTCATCCTATCACCTTTAACCCTTTTGTGTTTCCTAGGGGCACTTCCTATCTTAGACACCTAGGACACATTGACTATTAGAGCTCAAACTTTGATTGTTTTGACCTATCTGCTATCACTTACAAGCTATGTTTTGGTTACTTCTATCTGAGTCATCCTTCACCTTGCTTATTCTTGACTTTGTCGACTATAGATCATTTTAGTATATGTATATAGAGTGATACTCAATTCTCCACCATTCACCTAATTAATTTTTTATGAAACTGATACCCGATTCTAATTTTTTTTCCATCAATTCCAATTTTGAGGGGAGATACCTCATCTAATAGTTGGAGCATCTAACTCTTATTTTTGTCTCGCAACATGCTAGTATAAATCACAAGACAAAAAGGGGAAAATGTAGACATCAAAATTATGTAACACACATGTGTGTAACTCCCTATGTTGAAACCCCTTTAAGCCCATTTCAATAATAACAATTAATCTCCATAACCCATACTTTTACCCCTTGCACATTTAATTAATTTAAAATACTTAATTAAGTTAATTAAAAACCCCTATTACCACCTTACCTGGCCACCTTTCCCTATGACTAATTCTCACCTAACGAGTCACCTAAAGACCTAGTCCCCTTATCCTAACTACCCAAGACTTATTCCCACTTCCAAACTAAATTCCTAATCAACTACCTCCTTCCTAACCTCTTATTTTTACCATTTTATAAAAAGGGTTACACTTGATACAAAAAACATAAAATAGGCCAAAAATAATAAGGTTTACCTATTCTAGGGCCACCAACATCGGTCAACCCACAACTGACATTGGTAGGATCACTGATGTTGACAATATAAGCCAAGATCCAACTAAAGTTTAGGTCAGCAAAAATTAATAATATTCATCCTTACTCACATTCAAGCTCTAGGCATTCTATTTTTGACATCCTAGCTTACAATCATCTTGCATAAGTCAATCACAATTAGCAATTGAGCTCTTGAGGGCCAACAACAACTGTTTGTTCTCTCTATTCAATAATTTAGGTTTAAACTCCCTGATGGGAACCACTAACCTGGCATTTATCATTTAGTGACCACCATAGCTAAGTATATCACTTATATTGTAAGTTATTTAAACATTTATTCTACTATTTCTTTATATCTACTCTATATTGCTTTACACATTTCTGATTGAACCCCCATGAGGGAGTTATAAAGATTCCTCACTTATTTCCCCTTAACCTAACATACCAAACCTCTGACCAGATCTACCCAAACCATAATCTCTCTCATAAATATCCCAACCTTCTAGACGTAATCCAAACCATTTCCTAGACCTAAAAAAGCCTTCTACAAGCTCCCAAATAATTATTACCCCTATTGACCTCAACAACCTAACTAACATCAGTCACCTCACTACCAACCTCAATAGTATAACTAATATTGGTTACTCCCCTACTGATGTTGGTGACTATGGATTACCTAGCCTCTTCAAAACCTACCTAGACAACTTTTAAAATACAAATAGAGTACCTCACCTGCACCCTATCACTCTCTGCTACCTATAAGTTGTTAATAATGGTAATATTATCTCTCTTTCACTCTATCTTTACCTCTCTTTTATTTATTTATTATTATTTTGTCTCTCAAAAGTGGAATTTCATCTCTAAAGAAGTTCCACACTTCTTAAAACAAGCGTGTAGCCTAGTAACCCACTCATTTAACTACTAACAAACATCTTGTGATAGTGCTTTCTTACTTATAGGTAGTCCTCCTCAGCTAAAGAGGAGTACTAACAATGTTTGAATATAGCACACAAACCAAATATAGGTTCATTGTAATCACTTATCCCCATCATTCTTTTTTTTTCCTTTAGACTTAAAATAGACAAAATTTAGTGAAATAGGGTCTTAGTCCCAAAACTACTTAAACAGAGGTCCACGTGATTTTTTGGGATGTCATATCTCATGACAAGAGACGTCTTATGCCTTCTTGTTGATTGGGTCTTATATCCCTATCACCTATGAATAACCATGCCAAATTTGAGATAATGAGGACAAGTACAAGATAGAGTTTGGCACCTATAAAGTTATCAAAAAACCACTAATTTAGCTCAGTAATGTCTATAGGGATGGATTACAAAAGTTTTTTTGAACTTCATGTTGATGGGTGAAGGCTATGCAACCAACTTAAAATGATTCCAACTATTTTAAGTAATAATTATAAGCTAAAATGATAAATTAAAAGCTGATGTTGATGTATTAAGACCTATAATACATTCCCTTATCTATACAGGGCTGAGAAAAGCCACCTATAGCAAGGTCACTGGTAGTAGGGTTGATGTTTGGAGTTTGGTGTGCTTTAAAGGTTTTTAAGGTGGTTTTAAGGTGTAATTTTAAAGAAAATATATTAACAAGATTAGTGAAGACATAAACACATTCCTTACCTAACCCTTTAGACCCCCCAAATGCATCTATAGCCAATGAAATGACTATCTCAGTCAAGACAGAAAATAGTGGCATCTTAGCTAGCAAACTTGGCATTGATGAGCTAGTTTGAAGTATCCAAAGGTGAAATCAAGGGTGGGACAGTCATATGACCTAAATAAATAAAATACAAGTCTCATAAATCATCAAACATGCCACAAATACCCCAATCATAGTTATAACTATGACTATCTCAGTCAGGATAAAGTAAACACAATCAATTTGGGACTGAGCCACAAGTTATAGCTTGAAGGCTTAGAATTATAACCAAGGCATGACAAATATTTGTAGGCTATTAAACATATAAATATGACCATGAATACAAAACTAAGCTCAATCCATGATTTTTAGGTCCCTACACTAGCAAGTATAGTCAGCCCTCAAAGCAACCTTGTAGGGAGTGTCTTCTCAATAAGTTTGTCTTGGTTTTCTTACTTTTGTAAGGTCAAGACATGAATTAAAAAGATAAAAATTTGTTTATAACATACTTGTGACCAATTTTACACCCTTAAATAGTTTTATTTGATGAGAGAGTAGGCCTGATACCCACTATTTTGTTTTAGAACAAGGGTTGTCTGGGTGTGCATGAACAGGCAATTTTAGGGAAAAATAGGTGAAATGACAAGCCAGAGGCCAATAAATCTCAAAAAAAAAATTAATAGATTTAGGACACCTAATGAGACCTAAAACACCTTGATATAGGGTCTGAAAACAAACAAAGCATCCTAGACTACACAAGGTGCAATCAACTTAACAAGGAAGGGTAAGCAAATGGCTTGGTACAAAGGGTCACTTTAATTTCTAACTCTTTCCAATCACACCAATGATTTGATAAATTTTATGGGAGGTATAATTGATGTGACTAAGTTGCATGTGTGTAGGGAGAACATCTACATGTCAGTTTGAGGGTGTGGTAGTAGGTAGGCTTGTGCAAGCAAGGTCTAAGCCTAAAGCAAATGGTGAGTCATTTGCATTTGTAACATGAGATGAACTTATAAAAATATTGGATACATATATAGGAGTATAATAGAGATGTTCCAACCCTTAAATTTCATAATCTTGCATCAGGAAGTGATTTCTTAGCTCTAAAGCCTTTAGACCGTCACAAAATGTAAGAAATGGAGCTTGAATGCCCAATAAGAATACTCATAACTTCCCTGATGATTTGCATGGGACCTTGAGCCATTTGGAGATGTTAGGTAATGTCCTTGAGGATCCCTCAGTGGAATTTTTTAGGTGTTCTAACTTTTTTTAATGAACAAATGCTAAGACCAAAAGGCCTCTTAAACCCTCCTAACACCCTTTAGCAGACCTAATGGTGAAAATCAGTCTAGAAGTGTGACTATATGAGTAAATTGGAATAGGAGTATAAAGGGAAAGTTGTAGAGGAAATTCCTAGGATTCCAAACATATAAATTTATTATATGGATCCATAAAAAACAAGGGATAAAATGGCTTATTTCCAATATTTTTGATGGTTTGTCAGTTGTAGAGATATTTGAAAGATTAAATAAGCTTTGAGAGGAAGATGTACCCTTGAGATAACTCAAATAATTCATTTAAACTCATGAAAACTATGATAAGTGTCCTAAATAGGTCTCTCTATTTGGCCCCTCCAGTAAGCCAAGTAATGAACTTTGAGGCAAAGTGATGAAAAGTGGTAAAGAGCGATTTTTAAAGACTTCTTCTTGAAACTGATCTTTTTTAAGGCCTTGACAAGTGTCATACCATTTTTTTAAAATTTTTTTCAATTTTTGTAAGGTTTGGAGTGCCAAATGGTAAGGGTGCATAGAATGAGCACTTTTGAAATTGCTTGAAATAAATATGCATGACCTGTTGGGAGGATGTACACCGAAAGCACACAATTTGATTACCAATACCAAGCAACTTAATATGCGGAAATTAACCAGATTCACCAAGTAACTAGAATTCAGAATAACACAGCATATGAGAGACAATACCAAATTGTATTAACACTTTATACAGAAAAGAATACAATAAAGAAGATGCCACTTCTTCTCCACCACCTTACAGAGGTTTCCCACACCTCAAGTGAACAGTAATTCTTCTCCCCAAAGCTCTCCCTCTCACAGGTCCCAACACCCAACTCAAAATACAGAGTTGGTGTTCACCTCCCGTGCTCCACGCACACCGCAAGTGCTCCACGCACTCCACAAGCACTCCACGTGCTCCACAAGTACTCAAGGTACTTCAAGTAGATCTCCCATGAACCTGCAACAACCTGCAATTCAACAGACCATACTTATGGAAGGAACTCCCTTGCCTTCCTCTTGCTCTATCCGAGTACACACCTGTACTCCAAGTAGATCCTGCCTGATACTGCTCCCTGTTGTGTTGCTGTCTGTATGACCTTGCAAACCTGCAAATCAAGCAATGGTTCTAATCACCTGTGAACCTCGACCTTGCACACACATACACCTGCAGATCAATGATCTTACTTACCATGTAGATCTCCTATATAGGCCATGCACCTGTGACCAAGATCCTACACTCTTGAAGAACCCAGCTGGCTCTCCAATCCAGCACCAACACGCCTGGTACTGTGGCACTAGGAGGAACGCACCATAGCTCTACCTCACACACAGAAGGAGCTTATAATTATGCTCTCTTACTCCCTAGCACACTTTTCCAATACAACCATGAGTCTATTATATAGATCTCATCCAAACAATGATTAGACATCTAATTACCATAATTAGATCCGCAGCTATGAGTCTAAAATTAGCACTCATCATGCAAACTCTTGGTTCGTTAGCTAACTGCCCGTAAATAGCTCGCAGTCGAACCACACAGGCGACCGACACCGGTCCATGTCCGCCTGGAGGTGACCGACGTCGGCCGATATATGACCGACGTCGGTTGCTTCTCTGTGCTATCCCGCCGACGTCGGCTGATCAGACCGACCCCAACTTCTTCTACAACTCAGCAACCTTCAGCAACCTCATCTCCTGTTTGCATCAGTGAAGCTTTTAGCTCCACAATCCTAACAATCTCCCACTTGGAGATAAATAGCTGCACTGTACCTGTACCTGTACTCCGTCTAATCTGTTTCCTGGTTTGTATCCCTCTTCAAGCTCCCACCTGAAGACAACCCACCACACAACCTGTGATGTACCACCTGTCATCCGAGTAACCTGCCACATCCGAACCTACAAATACATGTAGTGAAGTCCTGACCCTGCATAGCAACACCTGCTGCCGGTCCCTCTCAGAAAACCTGAGAATCCACTTCCCCGAATTGGCTCCTAACTCTCTGACAGCTCCCACTGCATGGGAATACTCAGGTCTATACCAGACCTCATGTGATTTCGGACACTGTACCTGTCCAGCCCTTAGTGTGCTCCGGCTCTGCATCCCGAACCTCGCCAACACCTGATTCACATCAGCTCCCACTCGAGACAAAATCACCCTGTGATCTCCATGCCTCCCATGCCAAAGAATTCTGCTGCTCCAAACTCCTCATGACATGTCACTGAACTAATCTTACCCTTAGCTCAGCAAAACCCTGTATGTACAAAACTGCTATAGCAAAACATACCATCCACATACAGCACAGAATGATGTCGCGACTCATCATCCCCCTGGTAAGACAAAACACAGTAGTTACCTGACACTGACTGAAGCCATGCTCCGTCCTCCACCTGTCAAAACCTGTACCACTGTCCTGCAGCTCCACAAGACCATATACCTGATCTTCCGTCTCATGTATCCATTCTCTCCATTCTTCTACTAAGGTATCCATTCGTCTCTGTGCTTTCATACCTGCTGGCAACTCCACCAAAACACACCTGTCTGGTTCTCCTCCAAGGAATCACATCCTCATCCATGCCAAGCTCACACCTGTATCCTGGATCCTTCCTGCTTTACAATCAGCAACAAGTATGAAGAAGAGGAACAACGAATTTGAGGGCCTACTTACGCCTTCAGTCCTCCGTATGGGTGTTTGAGACTCCTTGACAGCTTGCTGTCCACCCAAAATTCGTTACAGTGACCGACCTCGGCCACTCCACAGTCTGCATCCGATCGACGTCGGTTCCATGCGTCTGTACCTGACTACCAACCTGCCTGCGCTGGTGTCCCTGCTGCCGATGTCGGTCCTCCTAACCGACATCGGTCTTACATACTGCCGACGTCGGTCCCATGACTGACATCGGTCTTACCCTGCCCGACATCACCGGCTTCGGTCTGCACATGACCGACATCGGCACCTGTCTGTTCGATGCCGGTTCCTCCTGACCGACATCGGTGTCTGTGTTCGCCTGTGAGTGATGACTTTTTACCCGCGAGCTTCTTTGAATCAAAATCCATGTCCAAACTGCCCTGCTCAGAAGTATCCAGCCATATCCACTGGGTTCTGTCCGCCATCTCCTCCATAAACACCAAGGCTTTCCAGTTCTTAAGCCTGTCAAATATATCTGTCTTCCGCTTAAGAACATGCATCTCCTTCCTGCTCATGTGACCAAGCCTACGAAGCCACGTCTCCGCAACAAAAGAAGAATCAGTAATATAAACAAGTAGATAAAGGATACCTGTTTTCTTACCACCAGCTAATTCAAGTGTATCCGCTATGAGAGTTCTTGTGCATCTCTCATCACCCAATCTTTCTGAAGAAATTAGCCATATCTCCAAACCTGGGACCTGCATGACCTTCATCAACACCTGTGTGTTGGCCGCCTGCAATTTCAGCTTCACTTCCCCTTTGCCAATTCTTTGGCAAGGCTCACCAGCTCCTCTACCTGGAACTGCATGGAAAGAGGCAACCGAATCTTTTATCCAAGATTCAACTTTATCCAAGAAACCTGCAAACACATCCTGTGCAACAACACCTGCTACATCTATATCTTCAGTTTCTTCATGCTGATCTGTTACCAACCAACAATAATCTTTTACCTGCTCTTTCTTTCCATAGGACCGTGAGTGACCATCTGTGCTTTTCAACTCCTCCATTCTTAGCTTACTTTGATCTACAGTTGCTCTACTCCCACTCGATCAGAAACCCCTGAGAGTGACCTGTAACCAAACACAAAACCTGCTTCCTCCAACCTCAGCTCAGATACCACCTGTTGGTATCAAGCTCAAGAACCTACAACCAAGGCTCTGATACCACTTGTTGGGAGGATGTACACCGGAAGCACACAATTTGATTACCAATACCAAGCAACTTAATATGCGGAAATTAACCAGATTCACCAAGTAACTAGAATTCAGAATAACACAGCATATGAGAGACAATACCAAATTGTATTAACACTTTATACAGAAAAGAATACAATAAAGAAGATGCCACTTCTTCTCCACCACCTTACAGAGGTTTCCCACACCTCAAGTGAACAGTAATTCTTCTCCCCAAAGCTCTCCCTCTCACAGGTCCCAACACCCAACTCAAAATACAGAGTTGGTGTTCACCTCCCGTGCTCCACGCACACCGCAAGTGCTCCACGCACTCCACAAGCACTCCACGTGCTCCACAAGTACTCAAGGTACTTCAAGTAGATCTCCCATGAACCTGTAACAACCTGCAATTCAACAGACCATACTTATGGAAGGAACTCCCTTGCCTTCCTCTTGCTCTATCTGAGTACACACCTGTACTCCAAGTAGATCCTGCCTGATACTACTCCCTGTTGTGTTGCTGTCTGTATGACCTTGCAAACCTGCAAATCAAGCAATGGTTCTAATCACCTGTGAACCTTGACCTTGCACACACATACACCTGCAGATCAACGATCTTACTTACCATGTAGATCTCCTATATAGGCCATGCACCTATGACCAAGATCCTACACTCTTGAAGAACCCAGCTGGCTTCCCAATCCAGCACCAACACGCCTGGTACTGTGGCACTAGGAGGAACGCACCATAGCTCTACCTCACACACAGAAGGAGCTTATAATTATGCTCTCTTACTCCCTAGCACACTTTTCCAATACAACCATGAGTCTATTATATAGATCTCATCCAAACAATGATTAGACATCTAATTACCATAATTAGATCCGCAGCTATGAGTCTAAAATTAGCACTCATCATGCAAACTCTTGGTTCGTTAGCTAACTGCCCGTAAATAGCTCGCAGTCGAACCACACAGGCGACCGACGCTGGTCCCTGTCCACCTGGAGGTGACCGACGTCGGCCGATATATGACCGATGTCGGTTGCTTCTCTGTGTTATCCCGCCGACGTCGGCTGATCAGACCGACCCCAACTTCTTCTGCAACTCAGCAACCTTCAGCAACCTCCTCTCCTGTTTGCATCAGTGAAGCTTTTAGCTCCACAATCCTAACATGACCATAGTAGTAGGAGTGACAAGAGATCAAACCAATGCATGGATGATGTTGTTGTTAACCCCTTCTTTCCTATAAAACCATCATACTTTAGTATTTGTAGAGAAAAGAGGAGTTTTGGAAGACTATTCGAGTAGGTAGTTTTTTATGCAAAATTGGTAGTTTTGTGCCATTTTTCACCTTCTTTGTGAATTTTTTGGACAATTGTACCTTCTAAATTGGCATGGCTCACCTCACTCATGTTTCACATGCAAATTTAACTCCCCTTTTTATATTTACACATTTACAAGTGACCCTTGGACTTCCTCTTGCTTGTTCTCCCTTTTTGGGCTATAAATATACATTGTTTTGGCTTGTTCAAGTAGCCTCCATTTGTTGATGGGAAAACTCTGGCCAATTTTATATATGAATAACTCTTTAATAAATAATAAAAGTGTGAATGCTATTCTTACATTTAAATATTGTGTCATGACTTAAATCATGTGGTCTAGTTTAGTGAAGTTATCTTTGCTAACTTTACACTCTTGATGGTCTACCAATTTGTAGATACATAATTATTGTAGGTCCTTACTAGTATTCCTTCTAAGTGTAAAAATATCATAAGTTATCCATGAATGTATTCCTTTTGTATCTTTCAATTCCTTCATGAGAATTATTTACCTTGTTGAATCTAGTTTGTGAAACATTGATGCAATGAGAGCTCTAAAGTTTTGAGTCTTGTGCAAAAGCATATTATTCATTTTCAAGTAGTATTTTCAGTCAAGTGTAAGGACAAATTTACATTGGTGTACCACCTCTTAATATTTTTTTTCCTAGTTTTTTCCTTAAACTCTTTTCATTATCAAGTTGTTAGAGTAGTTTATAAGAAGTATAAGAGAAATCTAGGGAGCTAGCCCTCATAATACTAGAGATTCATCTCTCCTACAAGCTCCCACAAGATTTAGAGATGATTCCATTTTGTATAAAATTATAGGATATGAGATAATAATCCAAGGGTTCATAATTTGATGCTAACAACACCTCAGTATGATGTTAGCAAGGTCTTTTAGGTGTGCATTAGGATGTCTTATGTAAGTAAGTCATAGAGTTAGGTAAGAATATGTTATGGAATAGCTTTTAAAACCACTAAAATGCATTGGTAAACCTTCAAATACATGATCTTAATCAATAAACACCTATAACTAGCTCTAAAATATATTGCCCAATATGGAAAATACCTGTACATACATTGAATATAGCAGACATGGGCATCTCATGACTAAGGTTGCATGATGGATGAGCTTGTGACTACAATTTCACCTTTTCTAAGAATATATATGAACTCTCTAAAACTCTCTATGGAATGGACATCTAGAATAACCTAATTACAACTGCATGGATAAGTTGAATAAGCTTATATAAGTGACTACAAGTGAAGTTATGTAGAGAGTTGGCAATGGAGGAAAACAAGCTTGCAAAAAACCCAAGGGATGACATGGTGAAACCAAAATGGGGAAGGAGGTGGTCACATGACCTAAGATCTTTTGGAACACCACTTCCCAACTATATGAGACCCAGATAAGAGAACACACTTAACAAACAAGAAACATTTCAACGGAAACTACACATGGTGATACCCTCTTGTAAAGTGAGTTAGATTTCATAGAAAAACATAATTAAATATGAAACTAAGAGTGGAGACAATCTAAGAATTAATTAAAAATCCTTTGGATCCCACCCTATTAACTAGCTTGTATAGAATTTCTTATAATGAAGTAAAACCTATAGGGTGTACAAAATAACTAGCAGATTTTCACAGTCATCTTGTTAGAAATAGTTCATAAAGCATAATTTATAAATATTTACACTATTTACATTAAATTTAATTTATATGAGTATAATATCATCTCATAAAATTATTTATCTTGAAACCCTATGAGTTGTTTGTACCAATCAAAAACCTACAAGTAACTTTTGCATGCCAAGAAAGGTGAAAAAGAGTAGAATGGTTTTGGCATTAAAATGACACTTCAAAATAATTTAAAACATGTATATAATCATTGGGAAGCTTAAGAGTCACATTTAAAAAATTTACAAGTGGCACACTTCCTAAAGAGGTTGTACAATTTCCATTTTCTTCTCTTTTCACTAGAAAACTACCTTTTCTTCTACATAACCTATCATATTTAAATTTTTTCAGTTAATTAATACTTATAGGGACACATGGGGAATTAAATAATCTTTTTTAACTTTCACATTTCCCAAAAAACCTATACAAATCATTAAATGCACCTTGTTTACCCCTAAAATAACTCAAAAAAACATGTTGGCTAATGAAATGCATGACCAAGGTTGATATATTATTGAATAACATTAAAATACCTATGAAACACCTCATGAAAATATATTATACTCCCTAAAACATCTATAAAACCAAATTTTTACCTATTGGTGCCCCAATTTAACTTAAAAGTCAAATTTGGTCAATAATTACTAGGATAGGTCACATTTTATTGTTACGATAGTGATTAAAACTAATAAAAGGAGGGAAATAATGGTTATCTAGGCCTAATTCATGATAATATACACTAAAATTTGGGATGAAGGAGTAGTGTAAACTCTAGAGGGTAGCGGAGGAGGTATCAACATAGAAAGCCCAAATGATCATGAGCTTAAAAGATAGAGATATGGTGAGAATCAATAGAGGATAATCACCAAAATGGATCATAGGGAAAGGAAGGATTCATACTCTATAGATTCCATAAGGACCCATAATGAATTATAAAGGCATGAATAAGACTCTTGCATTGAGGTATTACACTTTCATGATTAAGAAATAAGTGAAAAAAGCAAGAATGAGACTTATAAGATGAGGTTGATATATCCTAGGATGGGGATAAATATGAATAAGTTATTGGGGAAATGCCAAGACATCCTTAATCTAATGTGCATGCTCATATGCATCACTTTGAATTTGAGGAAGGATACCAGGCCACTAATTAAATAGGTGACATGGGAGGGTTTCTCACATGGGTGTAAGAAGAGGCCTTGCTAGAATAGTTAGTCCTATATTCATTGATCAACCTAATGGATACACATTTGGTACATCAAGTGTATATCAAGTAGTTTGGTATGCCATTAGGACCAAATTACCTAGGATTATTTATTTAGCTCTAATTGAATCAATAGGTCTTATTAGAAAAATGAAAACCCATTATATGTTCCAAATGGTTAGGCAATCCATTGCATAGTATCTTACAATACCTAAGAGTGGCATACCCCCAGTTAGAAGAAGTTATGATCTTGACACACCATCAAAGAGCATGTCAGAGTTTTTATCTCTATAATCACCACTTATGCTCATGCATTTCCATAATATCTAATATGTAATGACCTTGCTCTAACCTAAGTATTGTAGATTTAAGAGCATGATAATACATGTGCACAAGTACAAACTAATTTAGAAAGTGATAGGGATTAGCTCACCTAATTATAAAGTAGCTCAGTTTGTGACTATTTTATTAGACAATACACGTACATGGTATGCCAAGTTGGATCCTAATTATTCCACCATGGATTATGGATTATGGATTATGGATTATTAGAATATGCATTCCTAAAATAATTTGACTTCCCTAAATTTGAGTAGTAGAGGATTATTACACTAAATAACATCAAGCAAGAACCAAGAGAGAGCATTTGAGCATATGATGCTAAGTTTAAGACTTTGGCATCTAAGTTCTCATATGTCTTTCACTATATGCATCATGCCTAGTGGTTTGTGGGGAGATTAACTACCCCAATCTGATGTGCCCTCTCTATGAGGACATTTTTTGAAATTCAAGAGGCAATAGAGGCTACATTCAAAGATGAGGATGTTAGAATAGAGGAAATAGTAGTCAACTCAATGGTGGAGGTGTAGGTTTTAAATATGGAAACATTGATTAAATGTATCTTGTCCACCTAGTAATATAACACATGAATTGGTTTATGGTGCATCAATTATAAATTAAAAGGGCACAACTAGAATAACTACCCTAAATGTTGAGGTGCACCTTGAAAATCTCTTATGAAGTCTACCATGAAGGCCATGACACTCAATACTTCCCCCTACTATATTTCATAAATGATACCAATGTGTCTCTATATTTTAAAATATATGTTACCTACACCCATAATATGAACAATTGTCATGAGATTGATGAATTTAATGATGAATGGGAATGGGTAGTGTCATAGGATAGTATGACCATTGAGATATGGACTATAAAATCTTAGCTATGGCTACCCCAAGTAGTAGCCTAGATATAGAGGCCATGTTAGTAGACATGATGGGGGTCTATTTCCAATATGCTCTTATCATAAGTGTGGTTTCATGGACCACTTCTAGCATGATTATCCCCATTATGCCACTTGTGTGTATTGCTAGGGTACACATAAGGTTGAGGACTACCCAAACCTTTATGCAAGGTTCATATAGAATGGCAATCTTGAGAAAGGAGGTGGGATGATCTGATGTGCACACATGTTAAGGGCATAAAATAAAAATAAAATTGTTGTAGGTGATGTCCAAGAGATAATGAGCATTATCATGACTATTATGAAAGTAACACCCTCTAATAAATGTATCACGCCAAGAAGTGATCCTAAATTATGAGGAGCCTAATTAATTTTCCCAGCACCTACCCTTGTGACTCCCTAGGGTGCATCACAGTAGACATAAGTACTAATCTAAGTTATTCATGTGATCAAGAACCTATAGGAAGAAATTTATCTCACCCACAAACAAGAGAATAAATCTTAGTTATAACTCCAGGCAGATAAGGAGCAAGTTTATGAGATGGCTAATCTACTAGTTATCCTTCATGATAATAGGCTAATTCATATGTTAAATAACCTCATGATAGACTTTGATAACATATAGAGGTCAAAATTCCTATTATTAGACCTAACACATGGGTGGGAGATGGAAATCACCTAGGGTACAAGTTTCGATCAAGAGTTTCTCATAGATAATGAGATCAAAAGATGGTTGATCTATGACATCTTGATGGACACCAATGCCAAAATAAATTTTATTACATGATATGGTGAAAAATGGGAAGTCTTGTATTGCATCCATCACCTCATGTCTTAACTATGGCTAAGAATACTAGAGCACATCCCATAGGGATTATATAAATGTCCAAATTAGGATAATGCATGGAAATTTTAGTGTTGATTTTGAGGTGATCCAACTTGTTGAGGAAGATAAATACCATGTGTTACTAGGAAGTCTATGGTGAATTCCAACAATGTGGATATTTTTGGATTACTTCAGGATCTCTAAATATCATATATTACATGAAAACCCTAGGATATGTGAGATCAAGAATGTAGATCAAAAGTGAGCTTTATTAATGTTAAATAGGCTGATTAATTGATTAATTAGCCAAAATGTACAAAGGAAGTATACTATATAGTGAGATATTAGGTCACCATAAAGGTAACAACTCAGCTCACAATTAAAAAACACATTAAGTGTGTGTTCCCATAATAACCTTAACAACCCTAAGCAAGTTGACTACCAATCAAGTAGTTAAAACCAAAAAAGGGGAAAAAACTACACTAATACCCCCCTTGAAGTGTAATTTAGGTGGGTAAAACAATTTGGTCCTAGTAATTAGGCCTGATGAGGTACCTAAGCACAATGCAACTCCTATAAAGTGGAGAAGAGGATAAAACCCATAGGATGAAACTCCTCTCCTAGAAAAGATAAAATAAGAGAAGGGAGATAAAAATCCCCAATATATTCTACAACTTCCTAAATCCATTCACCATCCTATAATGGAGTTCCAAGAGGTGACTGTGGATCAAAAGTAGATGCAGTGAAGAGTGGATCACCCTAGAATAGTGAATGAGTCCACTAAGAGCCTAATGCATCTTCAACAAAGGTGTGATTAATATCCAAGGAATTCTTATCCTCATGAAAGGTATCAGGGCCAACTAATCTATGCAATGATGGTATAATGGGAGCAAAGGTAAAAAAAGACTATTTAATGTCTTGAAACTATGGTATAGACTGCCTGATGTCTAATGTGTCCTAGATCAATATACATGTTCCCTATAATTTCTAAAGTGGACTAGAGTTAGGTTTATTAGGAAATAACTCCTTAACATTTGTAAGGTGACAAGGAGATGCTAGAGGAGTGTCTTCATCACGATTGTAGTCATATGTATTAGAAGAAGAGTTATCAATATCATAGATGTGCTCAGGCTTAGAAATGTCATCAAGTTTAGGTGAGTCTAAAGAAGAATAATATTAAGGAGATTCA
This sequence comes from Torreya grandis, assembly GCA_037957365.1. NCBI lineage: Eukaryota > Viridiplantae > Streptophyta > Pinopsida > Cupressales > Taxaceae > Torreya > Torreya grandis. The sequence continues at coordinate 2,975,163 of JARHVA010001312.1, forward strand.
AGAGAAAAGTGTGAGAAATTATATATCTAAGTATGATGATCAACCATTACCACTACTAATATAGTGTCACTGTATAACTCTCTAACATACACTGAATATGGAGGAAACTCAACTCACATGCCTGGACCAATGTGAGTGATATGGTAAACTGGTAGGATATTAGTTGAAAGTGAGGGAACACTTATAATATTATTAACTATTAAACCACTCACTTTAATATACCCTCTCCCAAAAAACTTTTTAAAATTTTCATCACCCAACTGTATAGAGGACATGTCACATGGTTCTAAGGAATTAAACTCTATCTGTAAAGAGGCCATGTGATGTGAAATACTAGAGTCAATGACCATGTAGGAATCTATGATAAAATAGAAACTAGGGCCTTTCCCTTCACTTTCCCCTTGATATTATATTTTTTATTTTTCTTTACCATGGTCATTTTCCTTATAGGATTCCTAGTTTGATGAATTTTGAATCATAGAATTAGGGACACTGATGTTGTGATTCTTAAGCAACTTAGTTATTTAGTCAATCTACTTCTTTAAACATTTGATTTCATCATGCTTTCCTAATAAAAACACATATTTGATACAATCTTCCTTAGGCTATAACTCACAGAAGAGGTCTCATGGTTTGATTTGGAGGTAGGAGGGTTGGCATCCTTCTCTTGATCCTTTTTAAACTATTTCTTCTCTATATGGTTTGAAGCCTTCTATTTTGTATTAAAGAGTGCATGAGATTTTAAGGACTTCATTATGCCCATCTGTATCAACTTATCTTTCTCCCAAATGAAGTTGATAATGAAGGTATATATAGAAGGCATATTTTATGTAGTTCTAAAAGCACTTTTTATTTTATGGATAGTAGACACAAATATAAAATACTCTTGACCAAATTTTGAGAGTATCAAAAAAATAAGTTGTTCATATTTCTTATCAATTCCACATTTTTTCAACTACAACCTTAGAAGTCTAAACTCAATGAACAAGTCCTGGAAGGTGTCATAGTCATCTGGGCTCAAATTGATGAGATTTTTCTCCAACTCATGGCTTCTCATCACATATTGTTTCCCAAAGAACATGCCTATGGTAAACCACACTTGACTAGGTGTTTTAGTTGATTCTATGTGAAAAATTAAATTAAGAGAGATGGAAAGACATAGTAGTCCATAATATTTATCAAAATGGTTGAACTATTTGATTTTCACTTCTATTGTTGTAGATTCAATCTCAGTGCCCATTATAATTTTATAGTAACCATTGGATTTCAAAATTATTTCCATTATGTATTTCCATTCATGATAATTAAACTATGTGAGTGGACTTATAGGACTTAAATCTATAATACAGATAGGTTATTGCAAAAAGGAAAGAAGAAATGTAGAAAAGAATAATACACAACACCACACAGTACCCCCTTAAAACTATCACAGTGACCCCTCCTTAATTTTTAAATATAATCACACCCATGTAGACATCAAACATAGTTGAGAATGTAGCTTGACTAAACTATTATTAAGTATGAAATAACTAGAGGGACATCGGACTCAATCGATAATGCATCCAAGAGTGTAAAATATTTCATTTTAAGAGAGTCTAAAAATATAACCAATGCATAGACCATGAAAAATAAATATTGTTTAAGAAGATGGCACTCAAATCTAAGTTATCAATCAAAAGTTAAGCATGTTTGAAAATCTTCTCACATGAAAATTTTGGTGGCAAATAGTGGTGGAAATTTTTTAATCAACTTCCCCAAAGTAATTTTTTATGCATCAAATTTCAAAATAAAAACTTAAACCTATCTTGATAAAAAGTTAAGAATTTATGGGTTGGAAGTGACCACAACCTTATTTTTCATATGAATAAGGGCTAAGCTAGGAGTGTATATGACATAATCTCAAAAACGCAACCATTTTAAAATGAATAGTGTCACAAAATAAAGTGTTAAATTTTATGGTTGCACACATGTCATAGGGTGTAGAAGAAGGTTAGAAAAGTTATGGGTGTGATTTTATAGGTGGTGTAACTTGATAGGCCTACTGACAAGGTTGGAAAATTTTGGTAGTGGTGATAGCACATCGGTGGAACACGACAAGAGTGTGTACATAAAGGAAAAACCTGATAGAGGTGCTAGCACAATTAACAAAACCTAATATAAGTGTTGGCATAATTAATAGAACTCAAAAAGATACTGATAGGGGTCATGAGACCTAATGAAAATGTGAGTTGGTGTCGTAATACCTAGTGAAGATGCTGATAGGGGGTAAAAACCTAATGGATATGAAGGGAAGGGTCACAAGACCCAATAAAGGTGTTAATAGGGGGTTTGAAACCTAAAAAACATGTAGATAGGGGTCATTGGACCTAATGGAGGTGTTGATAGGGGGTTCATAACTTGATGGAGGTACAAGTAAGGGTGAAAACTTACCAAACTACCAAAATTGCTTATTAGGTTCAAAAAACCTACCATAGTTAAAAATGCCCAGATATGCAAGTTTATTGTAGCCTCTAAAAAATCTACCAATAACTTATTTGAGAGATCAAAAACCCAAAAACCCCCAAAAAATATTGATTTGAGACCCCTGCAGTATGGATTTACGTGTAATGCCTAAAAATACCTTGAAACCCTTTTAAAATGGCCAAAAATTATTATTATAAATGTAGGTCAAGTGTATATTTGATCTTAGGTTTTTTATACCTTTTGAATCTAATGGTGTTATCCATTTTTTGATAGGATAATCTAGTTGTATAGTTTACATAGATTTACATGAAATCCCACCAAACCTTTGAAAACTGAAAAAATAAGAAAGCTACAAGGAATGCATGTATGTCAAAGCTCTCACCAAAGATTTTGAAATGGCAAAGTGGATGTCAAAGAATAACTCTAATACCATGTCAAATTACTCCAAGATATTTTAACATCATAGATTACACAAAAACCCTAAGATAGGTAAGAGTAAGAATGTAGAGAAAAAGTGAGCTTTATTAATGTTTAATAGGTTTATCGATTGATTAATTAGCCAAAAACTACATAGGAGGCACATTATATTGTGAGATATTAGATCACCATAAAATTAACAACTCAACTCACAATTAGAAAACACATTAAGTGTGTGTTCTCTTAATGACCTTAACAACCCTAAGCAAGTTGACTAACAACCGTGTAGGTAAAACCAAATTCAAAATAAAAACCTACACTACTAAATATGCACTATAAACAATGTAATATGGGTTTTAAGAATATAATCAAGTGCATGGTGATCCTGTTGATGAAAAAATAGGGTGCCATATAATTTGAGTGTGTGGAGGCTACAATGAGAATCATACTATCTGTAATACCACCATGTAGGGCTATGAGTGTACAGGGCCAATAGAATAAGACACCTTAGAATGGTACAACATGGGCATGACCTTAGCTATTATGAGCCTCATTAGTGATCAATGGGTGAAATTCCACATAAGGATACTAAGAGAGTATGTGGGGCCATACATTTGAATACCTTATTTGAACTAACAAATGAAACATGTCTAGATTACACCACCTTACCAAAATGTTGATCAAGGATGTGGGATGTTGTGGTCATGCATTTGATCCCCAATTATGATAAAAGGTCCAAGTATCCAAGGTAGCCTATCCATGGGCTTGACTATATTAAATTAACATGCCACACCAAGACCAGATCCAAAGGTAGTCTATGTGCTTATGGGAAAATCAATATTCATCCCACCATCCTATAGGGGCAAACATATGTGCCACTACTTATAACCACCTTTGGGTAAACTAGTGTCACACCCTTTATTAATAATTATAAATTCCTTTGGGAAAATTAGTGACTTTTTATCTATTACTATTTATAACTACCTTTGGGTAATTCATTAATTCCACTCCTGTTACCATCTAGATCATGTCATTTTCTTCATTTTGAGGGAATGTTTGATGACTCTATTTTTGTTTCCTACTCCCTCAATGGCTTCTCCACCACCATTTTTGGCATGAATTATTTATATTAATGACTTTTTTATTCTTTTAAAATACATTATTATACCTATGTTTCTTAATGCCTTCTCAAATAACGATAAACTATAGACACTTAGTTTTGGCCACTTCTGGGCCTAAACTAGGATTTAGTTTGATTTCTAGAAAACAACATGATTTGAGTTTATAAATCACTTGAATTTCCAAAATTCATCCATTTAAGAGATTTAATAGCTCATAAACATGGTTGCACCTGATTATTTTGGGTATTAACACCCATAACCTACTTCTATTTTAACCTTAGTCAAATTATGACCTAGTAACTTGACACTTTTGGCCTATCAAGTTATTAGTTCATAACATTTAAAACAATTACCAAAAGACAAAAAGCACTAATCAAGATTAATTACATTGAAAATCTTAATTAACTTTCCTAAATAAAAATTCTAGATCAAATTAATGAATTTCATATATCAAAAAATAAATTTTAGCTAAATATCAAGTCAAAGGTCAAAAGAGCTAATAAAGTGATTCATTATTTCTTAAATATTTTTAAAATTATGAGTCGCAACCTTAAAAATATCTAAAGTGAGTTTTCATGCCTCACAAATATCTAAAACTGAGGTGTCAAGATTTCATGAGTGCTTTTACCCAACCCAGGGTTAGCCTAACTCAACCTAGTTATTTTAGACTCAACCAAAGTTAGAATTTATCCTAACTTCCCTAGGGTTAGAGTTACTTTTTAGAGATATAAATACAAGTTCCCACACCATATTCCAACAATATTTTGTGTGTAAGGTTTTTCTATAGTAATGCCTTCAAGAAGCCATTGAGAGTAGTGTTATAATGTCCATTTTATGCTAAGCTTTACACAAGCCACAAGTGGCCATCAGAGAAGTACTACCACCATGGATAAGCATTACTAAAAGATTATAATTATCATAGTCCAAGCACAAACATCCTTATGCTAACAAGTAAACATCAAATTTTATAAAGGAGGTAAATTACTTATGTTGTTTTTATCTTTATTTTATGATCTTATTTTCTATGTTAAATTCCCCATAGTTCTTAGGCAAGAGTGTTTAGTTCTAGTGTATTGTTATGCTTGATTTTATCATCTGGACTAACACAGACCTAATTTACATTTTGTTTACTCTTTAAACTCCTAAGATACATAATGGCATGCCCACTAGGACCACACATCCTATATGGCCAAGGATAATGATATGCTAACTTTAGTTATCCTAATAAATGCATTTAATTATTCAAGTTTAGAGTTTTATCCTTGAAATTAACGTCATTTTATTTTTTGTGTAATCGATAACTTTGCTTGATGTAACAATGGCTTTGTCAATCCTGTGTTTCATTTGAGATCTTTATTGGTGCAAAATTAGTGGCTTCGCTCTACAAATTCAGTGACTTTGATCTTGTTAAAACACAACTTTGCCAAGTAAAAATACACTAGGTTTTGGTGGATTTGCCTATTTTTCTATTATATTTGATGGCTTCACCACATATGACTAGTAGGTTTGACATATTTAACATTTACTTCACCAAAGAACCCTCTATCTATTTGTGTTTGCAAGAAAACAATAGTTTCATCCTGCTAAACAATAACTTCGCTCTATGTTTTACAAAAACCAAAGAGGTCAAAATGGAATTTTGTTTACTCATTTGTTTTTGGCTTAGAGACAAGTAAACCCCATAACACTTTTTTTAGGAACTAAGGTGGAAAGAGAGAGAGGCCTAGGCATTTCTCAATTTCACATACACTTGTGTTTGGTGCTTAAAATCAACTTAATCTCACTTGTATTTTAGTTTTCAAAAATTTTACAAGTGCAAACAAGGCCAAGGGCCCAAAATTTAAATCGCACTTGAGTTGGTGCTATTAAAAGGAACATACATTTTAGTTAGAGATCTTAAGAGCTTTTTCACTTTATTTTTGTTTTTTTTCTTAGCTAATTTCAAAGTACATAATTAGATTTATTTCTTTGTGCCAAATTAGAAACTATTGTGTATATACTCTTTTCTCATCCCCTTTAAGGAACTCAGGTGAGCAAAAGTACTTAGTTTATTGCCTTATTTATTTGATCTTATCAAAAATAATATCATATATACTCTCCCCAAGCTCTGAGTGACTTGAGTGACCCAAGAGCAACCTCTAAAGCCTTTCCATTTTATTTTCTTAAATTTTAGATTGTGAGTGGGAGCTCATTTCTACCTCACAAGTTCTCTAGGGGTGTGTTGACCTAGGATTTCATCTCCCAGCATCATACCAATCCCACTCCATGGTGGGGTATATAAATTAGACATGTGATACTAGAATTTACAAGAGGTTGAGAAGATAGCCTCTTTGATCTTAATAAAAACCTAGGTCAAGTTTTGCTAAACATCATACTCTACTAAGTAGTACATGGTTGGAAACACTATGTAAAGGAATAGACCCTTGCATTGTAAGTTAGCAAGTATGAACCCCAATTGATGTGATTTTGCCCTTGTGCTAGCCATATTTGGGACCATTTAGTGCATTTTAAACTTATAGATTTTTAATCAACCCCACTTTCCTTAGAATTTATTTTTAAATGCTAACTTCTCCTCACTCTAATTTAATGACACATACCAATGCTTGATAGATAGAGGGGGCGTAAAAATTCTACCTATGCCTGTACTTTAATTTTTAGATTAACACTTAATTCCTCATAAGCATTGGTATATTAGTGCAAGTTTTGGAAAAAGCCACACATACCCATGTCAATTTTAAAGATAGGACAAGCCATTAGTGTTATTTCCATTTTATTTGATTTACATTTGTGTTTTAGACAAAAACTATTTGTTTGTATTGTCAAGTTCAAACAAGTCCAAAACCATCACATTTTTTTCGCACCCTTTTATCCTAAGAGATGTTACTCTACATGTTTTGTGTCACACTTTTTCCTTGGAGCTTTATTCCCAAAAAATTTGTGTGTCACTTGTTTAAATGGGGCATTATTATGCTACCCATTTCATCTCAAAATTTTACCTTGGATTTTTTAGGCCAAATCCAAGGTAAAATTACCTAAATCATTTCAATACACTTGGCACTTTTAAAACCAAGTTCAAAAACTATTATTGTACCTTTCTTGTTTCATACACATAGTTACACTCCCTATTTTGGTCTAGTTCTTTTTCCTTAGAACATTTTGAGTATTTTTGTATTAAATTTAAAACTCAACCTTTCAAACTATACATCCTAAACTAATCAGGTTTATGCCAAAGTCTCATCTAATTTGGGCTTAGGTTCTTTACCTTTTATGTTTAGATTGTGTTACTTAGGTTGATTTTATATTTGATCTAAGAGATCCCTTACTTAGACCTAATGATTTTTTTTATCTTGAACCTTATTTTAGAGCCTTTTGAGTCAAGTTGTTTCCATGTACCTTGTTTGAAGTTCATTGTACCAAGTTTTAAAGTGTCCTAGTTTCATTGTTCTAATAGTCTCTTGTTAATCAAATATCGAGTCTTAGTGAGCCAATTTATTTAGTTTAGTTTTTTTTTGAGTTATTTCTTGAGTTCTTTATTTTTAAGTCTAGCTTTATTTTTCAAGTTAAATGATTATAACTACCTTTGGGTAAATCATTGGTATCCTCTGATCATAGTTTATAATTTTTATATTTTGTCTAGATATTTTTTGTCATTGATTATAACTGCCTTTTGGAAAATTAGTACCTTATCCATAGACAAGTTTTGAACTTTTGTGTCTTTACCACTAATTTTAACAACCTTTGGGAAACTAGTATCATTTTATTAGACCAATTTTGAGTTTGTTTTATCTTTAACTTTGCCTAATTTAGTTGTTTTATCTGTTGGGTCTCTTTTATGGAGTCAAAGGTTATTTATTTTTATACCTTAGTTGTTTATTACCTTTGGACACATTTTTTTTCACAAGACCTAGATATATATTTAAGCATGCCTCGTTAACAAGTAGTAAGACTATGTGTAATCCAAACTATGAGAACTTTATTACCAATGGCCCTTTTTTCAAGAGTCATATGATGATGTATTTTATGAAATGGATCCCTATCCATCTTATAACATTCCATACATTGAGTAAAACCCATTAGCATAGTATTTGGTGATTGCACCTTCTTATTTAGGCCAAAAATAAGATAAAATGACACAGTACCTTTCTCAAATGATGCCTAATATTGAAAAAATCCAACAAAGAGATCCCTACTATGTTACAAGGCCAACACAAATAATATATGATCTGTACTTGTTTGAATGTCATTTGTTAGAGAAAACTATGAATTTCTTGTCAAAGTCATCAAATTAAAGGCCAAGTTTATACCAAACTTTCCACAAAAAAGTCTGAGTAGTTTGATTATAACTCCTAATAATACACTTCAAATCCAATAGTTTGAATTGGCATCAACTAATTATAGTTAATCTTTAGTCCAAATTTTATAGTAGAACCAAAGTACACTTTCAAAATGGAAAGTCCTTATAAACAAGTAAATAGAATTGGTACAGTAACTGCACCAAAACTATCTTAACTTAGCTTACAATCTTAATGCAAGGGCTATTTCTAACACACCACTTATTAAGATAGCTCTATCAATAGAGCAAAAAATAGATGCTTTGAGTTATGTGAGCCAAAAAATAGACTTATTTAGTAAGAACATGTTGGTTGGTGACATGTATAATGTCCATATTTTGACTAAAAATATTGTCACTCAAATGGAAGTCCAAACTCAAAACATTATGGATAGCATACAAGTGCATTCCAATTTAATCCAAAGTGGGTCTAATTTACCATCGAGTAATACACAGTAGATTCCTCCAAACATAGTCATGAGTGGATTCAAACAATAGGGGATAAGTATGCCTCCTTCCCAAAATAAAAAATTAACCTCCACTCCTCAACCAATTGCTTCCTCAAGTGTGAAATAGGGGGTAATAAACCAATAACATACCAAATTATCATTGCAACAAGTGCATAACACTATGTCAACTCAAAGGGTGAAAATGAATGTTCTATCATAAGCACATACCAATATACCTCAAAAATCATAAACATCACCTAGCTAATAATGTTTCTATTGGTTAAAAAGTTTCAATTGGTCAATAAAAATAAGTAACAAACCGCCAAAAATTACCTAACCAACAAAAAGTGCCCATTCAACAACAACTGCCTATCCAACAGTAAGTTCCCATTTAAAAATAGGTGTTTAACTAACAATAAGGTTCTTATGTACAATAGGTACCAAGTGTTCAACAATGGCTTCCTTTCACCCAATGGGTATCACACATACAAAAAGGATCCAACTTTCAACACCTCTAATAGTAAATATCTAGTCAACAGCATGTTCTTCGTTTATAATAGGGTTTGATAAGTAGGCAATAAGTTTCATCCCAAACATAGTAATACTAACACATCCCATAAAGACAAATGACATTACCAAAGTCATAATTTGATAACAAAGGTCATACAACCAATCCAAACTATAATTTGTTTCAAGAATAACATATTTCTTATCCATGGTATAATCCCAATGCGTGGATATGTATACCTAGTCGTCTGACCAATTCAACCAATATTTCATAATATGCCTACCTCGATCAATGTAATCCACCTTTTATCATGAAAAATAAATAAAAAATACCACTTCATTTGAATTTCTTACCCAAGATTTACAATAGATGAAGGATGAAATTCAAGCTATATAAATTGTAAAATAAATAAATAAGTTTAAACTGGATGAAATATGCTCTTACCCATTTAACATGGAATATCTATAAATACCATTTTTACTAAGTTATGAGATGCCTAAATTTAAAAAATATAAATGGAAATGTGACCCCAAATAACATATGAAATAAATTTTTTTTGCATGTTATCCAGTATCATATAGTGACATATACTTGTTTCTACTCTTTCTAAGGAGTCTAGCTGGACAAGCCTTGGAATGTCTATTAAAATTACCATAAAATTATGTACCTAACCTTGATTATCTTTTAAATAATTTCATACAACACTTTTCATATAATCTTGAGCATGAGATTACTATTGTGGATTTGGGCCAGGCTAAATAGAAGACTAGTGAAAGCTTTGTTGCATACTTGCAACGTTGGAGAACACTAGTGAGACGGTTTACTCATAATTTTATAGATAAATATTTGGTCATGATATTTATTAGTAGATTACAAAGAAATATAATATACCATCTCAAGTTATAATATGATCATGCATTTTAATAGGTTATAGATAAAGGAATATATATTGAGAAATCCCTTATCAACAAAGGGATAATCAAGTTATCTTCTTCTAATCAAAACTAGAATCAACATCAAGGTCATTAGAACTAGAACCAAAACCAAGGCCATAACCATAATCAAAACCCAATTCAAATATTGGATTTAACTCCACCTTAGGCCAAAAACCATGAGAGACCCAAACCCTAAAACTACAATAAGAATGTTGTTGAATATAGGGTCACTAAATCATGCCATGTTGAGATGATGTAAAACACCCATTGTCCATTTACCTCTACCCATTCAAAATCCACCACATCCATAAAAATAATAGTCATAGAATCAAAACCAATTTCTAGACAATTAAGTGACCTTATTGAGCCTATCAAATTTGTGTTTTAAAGATATGTTCACACAAATATGATCAGTTGGATAATACCAAAGACATTTCCTAAAGGGATTCCTTTTCATAATTGGTATAAAGAACATGAATTTTGTGAGTACCATCACATCAAAGGACATTACATACAACGTTGTATCTAACTCATGGATTTGATTGAGAATAAGCTAGAAAATGAAGAGATAAAAAAAGACACCCGTGCTCCTACAACCAATCATAAATTGGGTATCTACTAGAATCTATTTCCCCAACATAATAACAATAACAACTAGTAATAGTACCAGCAATAGAAAAAATAATGATAAATAACTCCATCACAAAATCAATAGCAACAACGTCAACCACAACAACAACAACAGAAGGTTAGAACCAAGGGAAAACTGATCAAACCAACCAAGGAGGCAATCATCTCATTGCATATACCTATAAAAATATTTTATCACATATTTTAGGTGGTCATGTTGCCACTATCACCATTAATCCTTAACCAACTACCACTAGACCTAGATCCTCACCTAATAATGCCTATTAGCCGAATAATGCCTATCAACCTTCTAATGCTAATGATTCTTATATAGACTGTGTTGGAAGCCAAGATCTATATTTTCTAAGAATTACCATTTTGGGTCTCATTACCTACCTAGCTAATTACCAAAGCTAAGTACCAGATAGATATTATGTAATCATGACTCAATGATCTAAGGTCACTATCATAATACCTCTACCAAATACTACAAATGAGCCCAATTAGCCTTCCATGCCCATCAAAAATAAATCAACTAGCAAACCCAAGGGGAAGACCTAAAATATGATGGAACAACTAATGTAGATACCTTCACATATATCCATCATGGATTTTCTATGTACATCAAGCATCCACCAATATTTATGCCAGATGACATCACTCCAGACAAATTCCAAGCTATGGTAAGATAATTAGCCCTTGTCAACATCTTACCTTTGACCAAAGTGATATGTCATCTCTAGGCCCTCTACATAATAACCCATTGTATATTGAGGTTGGTATAAATAACCATAGATTTAAACATGTCCTTGTATATAATATTTTGGGCCTCAACATTATGTCTCTAAAGTTGGTCAAACATGCATCTAGATACCATCATTATCAAGGCATATGATAATGAAGAACGGTAATCTCAACATATTATTAGTTTGTTAGTAGTCATTGGGCCTTTGACCCATGAAACTTTATGCCATGTTTTGGACCTAAAACTATGTTACAATCTATTATTAGGCTGACCTTAGATCCATGAAACCAGGGTTATACCTTCTACATTGCATTAGTGTATAAAATGTTTACAAAAAAGGAATGGAAGTGAATATACCAGTTGATCTTCATCCATATCAGTATTGTAAATGACTCTAAGATGAGTATAAAATATATAACTATCAATTTGGCATGAGTCCTATGCCCAAATTAGATGGATAAAGGGTTGAAAAAGGAAAATCCATTAAATCATGGCCAGAAGCTAATTACATTGACCTAGATATCTTAGATTCTACCTCAACCATACTTCCACTAGATATTTCCAACCACTTCTATATAACTAACAAAGGTCTTGGAGAATATAGTACCCACAATTCATTCCATGTTACCAAATTACCTAAAAATACAAAAACCTATGGGAAACCTAAGGCCAAAACTACTTGCATGGAGTGGGAAACCAAGGTAAAATCTCAACTAATCGATCCCATTATTTTCAAACCAACCTCTAGCCTAGAGTAGGACCCCTTGGTAGAAGATGATTCATGGATTTACACTAATGATTTAGCTAATTGTTACCAAAGTGAAAATTATATTATTCCTAATCAATTATGGATCATTTAGTTTATGAAGGTAGAGGCCTGGGGCTACATCAATAAGTCACGATTGAAAAAGTCTCAATGATTAAATATAATGGAATCCATGGTATTAGATTAAATCACTTAGGGGTGACCTCGCAAACCTTATTTGCATTCCAACACTAATGACTAGTGAAGATGATGTTGACAATAACATAGGGTTTAATTATAGCATATACAATGGCATTACTACTACAAATTTGTTTAACCCCTTGTCATTTTCATCATTAACCCTATTTATCAACCTTCACATTTAACCCTTTACAATACAAAATTGATATACTCAGACCAACAAGAGTCAATAATGTCATTAGACAAGTTTGAAAATGATGAGGCCATATGCGACTTTCTAGGATTGAGGAATCATATTCCTCTTGGAGGCCATAAACATGGTTTTTTTATTCAACTAGATCTTGCTACCTATTTTAGAGAGTGGGTGAATTTCATTGGCCAAAAACAAAAATAAAATCAAACATTGAGGTCTTAAAAGTGAAAAACTCTTTGAGGCACTTTCTGACCAGGGAAAAAGTAAAGAAAAAGGTAAGTCTCTAGGTGAAAACTAGTTTCTAGTGCCATTAGATGGGGATGTTAACCCCTCTTCCTATGAATCATAGAAGACCTATAGCCCAAATCCTATTTATGGATTAGAGATCAGTACTGATGAGTGGCAATATTTTTCACAAATTTTTTAAGAGTGCCCTGAGGTATTTATTTCATGGTCATTTATAGCATTAGGATATTTTGATTCATCCTACTTAGGAGAATTAGTTAAGCTAGTCCATCTAGAGGACTTTAACATTGCCAATTAGTTTAACTCATTACCAACTATTTTAGAAGATGGTTATATATTTATTATGGAGGATACTTTAGAGTGAAAATTGGGACTCTAGAGGACCCAAAGTGGATTAAACTAGGTGTGTCCCTCAATAAGGAGGAATGTGAAGTTTTTACAACCCTTTTGAGGGAGATCATTGACATATTTGAATGGGCCTATTCATACATGCTAGGTTTGGACCCCACCTTAATTTTACACCATCTCATTGTACATCCTGAATCCAATACCATTAAATAGAAGTTACATAATATGCATCCTCATATTATTGTGCTAATCAACAAAGATTTGGAGAAACTCTTAGATGCAAAATGCATCCGGTTGATTGACTATTCAAAATGAATTTTGAACATTATGCTATTGAACAAAAAACTAAAAGGTAGTAGAATATGCATTGATTTTAAAGATATCAATAAATCCTAACCAAAAGATGACTTTATGTTGCCTAATATTACAATGATAATCAACTCAGTGACTAGATATGAAGTGATTTCTCCTATGGATGGATTTTTAGGGTATAATCATATCATAGTTATACCAGAAGATCACACAAAACAACATTCACTATTCTATGGGGAATATTTTGTTATAAAGTGATATCATTTAGAATTAAGAATGCCCAAGCTACCTACTAAAGGGACATGATAGTAATTTTTCATGATATGATGCATGACATCATTGAGGACTATGTTGATGACATCTTGGGTAAATCAAAGACCCATGTTGACCATCCAACCATACTACAAAGAATCTTTGAGAGACTTCATGCGTACACTATCAAGTTTAATCTGAATAACTGTGTATTTGACATAACTTCTAGCAAACTATTGGGCTTTATTGTCTCTCATAGGGGCATTGAAGTTGACCCAGTCAAAATTCATGCAATTATAGAAATGTTTCCCCTATATACCTTAAAGCATCTCTATAGTTTACAGGGCAAGATTTAGTCTATCAAACACTTCATATCATAATTAGATGATAAATGCCACCCATTTATGCACTTACTAAATAAGGGAATTAAATTCTCCTATAATGAAGAGTGTCAAAGAGAATTTGATTAGCTGATAGAATATCTTACCAACCCACTTGTCTTATTTCCACCCATGCCAAACAAGCCATTAATTCTTTACCTATCAACAACCAAGGATGCCCTGGGGTCACTTTAAACACAACCTAATGAACAGGGAAAACAACATTTTGTGTATTATTTGAGTTGAACATTATTCATGTATGAGAATAAATATATGTCAATTGAAAAATCTTGTTTAATAATGGTGTTTGTATCCCAAAAGTTACATCATTATATGTTGAACAACAAGACCATTGTTATTGCCAAAGTAGATCCACTCAAGTATCTACTTTCCAAATTAGCTCTATAATGCTACATATAAAAATGGATCATGCTATTGAGTGAGTTTGAAATTGAATATGTAAATTACAAGGCTATTTAGGTAAAACTAATTTCAAATTAATTTGCAAAATCTCCTCTTCAAGATACTCAACCTCTTACATTTGGATTTCCAGATGATGCCATTATGACCATTGAAGAAGAAAAAACACCTCCTGAGGCTGAACAATGGAATATTTAATTTTATGGATCAGTCATAGATCATGGATCAGGTGTTAGAATATTGTTTATTATGCTAGAAGGGGATCTCATTCCCAATTCCTTTCATATCATATTTCCATGTACTAATAACATGGTCAAGTATGAAGTGATCATTACAATGATTCATCAAGTAGTACAGTAAAACATTCAACATTTATTGGTGTATGGTTATTCCCAGTTAATCATCAATCAAGTCATTTACTAGTACCAAACCAAAGATGAGAAGTTGGTACCCTATAAATATATGGTTGATAATTTGAAGATAAAATTTCCAACATCCAATTTGAAAGATTACCTCAAGCCAATAATAGAATATTTGATGTTATGGACACTATTGGATCCATGATCTAGATCATAGATAGATCAAGGGATTACCAATTTATTATTGAACATATCTTAGTGTCAACACAAAAACAACCAGTCATTGAAATGGTTTATGACATTTTTGGTCCCACATCTCCCTCGTACTCAAATATATATGCCTATCTTCAAAACCAAACTATGCCTCTTGACTCATCATGTAAAAACTAAAAAGCCTTCACCCACAAATCCTCTTTTTATACCCTACTTTGACCAACCTTGTATCATAGAATCTATGATGTAACTATGCTTTGTTACTTGCCTTTGACAACATCTAGATTACCATTAAGAGTATTCCACAAAGGGGTGTGTGGAGCCCACACCAATGAGGCAATATTAGCCAAAAATTTATTACATACTAATTATTTCTGGCCAACTATGGAAGTAGACATAGTTGCATATGTGAAGAGGTGTCTCAAGTGTCATAATCATGCCAATATGATTCATGTTCCAGCCAAGACACTTAAACCATTGATAATACCATGATTGTTCTCAACATGGGGACTCAACCTCATAAGGAAGATCAATCTTACATCTTTTAATGGCCATAAACATGTCTTGACTACTACTGAATACTTCATTAAGTAGGTAGAAGCCATTCCCATCACTTAGGTCACTTGTAATAAGATCTCAAAGATCATATTCAACCATCTCATATGTCATTATGGCATCCCCTATGACATTATATATGATCATGGTGGATCATTCCAAAACAAATATGTGAAATTGATTTGTACCCAATACCACATCAATCAAACATTTTTTGACTACCTACTACCTACAAGGCAATGGCCAAGTTGAGGCTTCTAATAAAACCATTTTTAATATTCTGAAGAATATTTTCAATAACATTGGTCGTAATTGTCACTTGTATCTATTTAACACCCTCCAATCATATTGTACCACATTACATACTCTAACAGGGGCCACACCCTATTCACTTATTTATGACACTGAGGCCATTCTTCCTATCAAGGTCAAGTTGTCTTATCTCTAAATTTAATTATAGCACATCATCGATGATGAAGACTACAAAGTAGCTCACAATAGCTAGACCTACTTGATGGAAAAATCTTGGCCACCTTGAATAATCTTCATGCTTCTCAAAATAGATAAAAGGGCTAATATAATATGTGAATTAAGCATCATAAATTCAAACTTGTTGACCTGGTGTTAAAAGAGAATCAAAATAATGTAAATGTTGAAACTAAGAAAAAAAGAAAGTTTCAACCAAACTAGTTAGGGCCCTATGTAGTTGTTACTAACTATGGTTTTGGAGCATACAAGCTCACCACACCAGAGGGAAATGACCTTGATGTACCAATGAACATAATTCACCTCAAACATTTTTATGCTTGAGGGACTCAGATTATTGTCTATAAAGATCATTTAATTATGTCATATTATACCCATTCTTTGTACTATACCCCTTACCATTCTGTCATACCCTTAACCCCTCACCAATAGGTTCTTTTTACCTAACCCAACCTATGATGTTTGGCCTTCGTTTCAATTCATTTATACTTTAGGAATGTTCAGTGGTTGATGATAGATTCAGTTCCAGTAATTATTTCATAATTAAATGTGTGATTGGAAATATATAAAATAAGTATGATAGTGGTCCTAACAATTACATCTTTCATTTGTTGTTACATTCCCACCTTGTAATACTAATTATAATGACCTATAGTCAAATTATTACCACTAACCCTTTTCCATTATTTCCTAATTATAATCACCTGTGGGAGAATTAGTAACAACACCTTTACCATGTATCATCTTCCCATCATTTTTACCATTTGCCTATGCCTGAAACTTGTTGGTACGTAGTCAAACACCTTTTGTGTGGGTATAAATATAGTGACTTGAGGTCCTATGGGACTGTTTAGTAAATGATAGAATCATGTTAAGGTCATATCGATCACCCCTTTTCCATGCTCTCTTTATTTTTTGAGTAATTTAAGTTTGAATTCTCTTGTCATTTTACAAGAAAACTTAAGCCATGCTCTCATCATTTTACGATAAATTTAAGTTTTAACTTTCTCTTCATTTTATGAGTAACCTAATCCACACTCTCATAATTTTGAGAGAAACCTAAGACACACTCTCACCATTTTATAAACAACCTATTCCATGCTCTTTCCATTTTACAAGTAATTTAATTTTGAGCATTCTCGTTGTTTTGTGATCAACCTAAACCATGCTCTCATTATTTTATGAGAAACCTACACCAAGTTATTTCTATTTTTTGATCAATTTAAGTTTGAACACTCTCACCATTTTATGATAAACCTAAGCCATGCTCTTTATATTTTTCAAGTAACCTATGCCATGCTCTCACCATTTTTTTAGCAACCTAAACCATGCTCTCATCATTTTATGAGCACCTATGCCACGTTTTCGTTGTTTTGCAAGTTGGATCATTTTGTATCTCATAATTTTTGATTGAGTTTAGATGCATAGAAAATTTTAAAAACATTTGAAATAATTCAAAAATCCTAAACATTCATAAAAGGGCTTTAAAATCTCAAAAAACAAAAAAAATCATGAAAATTGGCTTAGAATTTCCATGCGAGATAAGCTGCCAAAATTTTCTAGGATGGGCCATCTTATCTATTCACATCATTTATATACCACCTTGGTCATTTTCCTCCCATTTTGGGGAGAATTACATTAGTCTGAGGTCTGCATGGACTATGTAGATAGTAATTGCATGCATGGAGTATCTTGGGTTAGCTCAGTGACCATCACTTCACCTTCCTTTATTTTTTTACCACTTCTTTGCCTTAAGGATTATGGGACTCATAGTTATTTCACAAGTAACCACTTATCCTTTAATTTCTCCATCTTTATTGTCCTTAGTCATACACTCTCACTATTTTGCGAGTTGATGTTGTGAGTATTGTGTATTCAAATATGATGCACTAATGACCACTTAGATTTTCTAAACACTCTCACTATTTTGTGAGTAACTTAAGCCACACTTTCACCATTTTTTAAGTAATGTAAGAGATGATCTCTCTCTATTTTTCAATCAACATATGCCACACTCACCATTTTGTGAGTAATTTAAGTTTGAATGTTCTCACCATTTTTTTAGCAAACTTAGCCATGTTCTCGTCATTTTATGAGTAACCTATCCATGATCTCACCATTTTATAAGCAACCTACACCATGCTCTTGCCATTTTGTGAGAAATTTACGTTTGAATTCTCTCTTCAATTTTTAATTAACCTAAACCATGTTTTTGTTATTTTATGAGCAACCTAGACCATGCTCTCAATTTTTTACAAGTAATTTAAGTTTGAACACTCTTACCATTTTTTGAATAATTTATTTTTGAACACTCTCACTATTTTATGAATAAATTAGGTTTGAATGTTCTTACCATTTTATGATCAACCTAAGCCATGCTCTCATCATTATGTAAGTAATCTAAATTTAAATGCTCTGACCATTTTATGATCAATTTAAGTTTGAATTCTCTTGTTGTTTCATGAGTTACCTAAGCCAAACTTTCACCATTTTATGAGCAACCTTGCCAAACTCTCATCATTTTATGAGTAATTTAAGTTTGAATGCTCTCACCATTTTGTGAGCAACCTAAATCATAATCTCACCATTTTATGAGCAAGATATGCCATACTCTCATTATTTTTTGAGTTGGATAATTTTGTATCTCATAATTCTTGATTGAGTTAAGATGCTTATAAATTTCAAAAAACATTTGAAATTTTTCAAAAACCCCTAAACATTCGTAAAAGGAATTGAAAATACTAAAAATAAAAAAAAATCATGAAAATTAGCTTAGAATTTTCATCCGAGATATAAATACACCCAATTTTTTTGAGATGGGCCATCTTATCTATTCAGCTTCATTTGTATACCACCTTGGTCTTTTTCCTCCTATTTTTGGGAAAACTACATTAGCTTAAGGTCTACACAGACTATCTAGGCAACACTTGGATACATGGAGTATCTTGGGTTAGTTGTCTGCCATCACTTCACATTCCTTTATTTTTTGACCACTTCCTTACCTTAAGGATTCTAGGACTCCTAGCTATTTCACAAGTAACCACCTGTCCTTTATTTCCCCATCCTTATTGGCCTTAGCCATATGCTCTCGTCATTTTGTGAGTTGATGTTGTGAGCATTTTGTATCTAAATTGAATGCACTACTGATCACTTATATGTTTTAAATGCTCTCTTCATTTTGCAAGTAACCATTTCCTACACTCTCATCATTTTGTGAGCTCATTCTCATTCCAAGACTTAGATGTAGTAGACACTATAAATTACCAATTCAGTTCATTTATGGATAATCATATCTTAACTTTTAGTATAGTTTTAGCCTAAACCATAATCTTACACTTATGTGATTTATTTGTGTTCACATTTTCATGACTGTAAACATCATCCCCCTCTTTTCTTAGGCACTTGCCATTTTGTGAGACCATTTTTATTTTCCTCTACAAGTCAATCATGTTTTCTTATCATCATTTTCTTTTATCCCATAACCTAGGAAAACTACATTTATCTTGAAGTTCATATCAAATCTTGTGTTTAGTGAATTATGTAAGTAGTGTCCACTTATCTAGTGCATCTAGAATTAGCTTGGTTACCCCTTACTTTTCTTCTATTACCCCCACTTTGTTTGTTTTGTTTCATTGTCTCCTATAGCCTAGGGGCAATGTTTGTTGTTTTATTTGTGTTATTATTCCCTATGTCTTAGGGGCAATAGTTTTTCATCAAACCTTTTTTGTCATTATTCCCTATAGTCTAGGGGTAACCTTATGCCTTTTTCTTGTGTTGTTTTATCTGTGTCATTGATACTTAGCTTAGGGCTCACCCTGTTGCCAAGAGTAACATTACTAGTACACATGCACAAATAATTTGTATTCTATTTATACTAACATTATGATTAATTAGTGTTTGTGTATTTTTATTTGTTTAGCTTAGTTTATTTGTTTTTGTGTGTTTAAAATAGTTTATTTATTGCACGTTTCTTTGATTTGAATCATTTATTTGTTTTATTTATCTTATTTAACTATTTTTTCTTTGTTTATTGCTTTGTTTGCTTATTTTATTTGTTCATTTATTTATTTTATCTGTCTTTGTTTGTTCTCTTTATTTTGTCTTATTTATATTCTATTTATTATTTATAGTTGTTTGTTTGTGTTATTTTTGTTTATTTATTTATATTTGTTTATTGGTATTTTTTGGTATTGTTGTTTTGTTGTTGATTGTTTGTGTTTGTTTAGTCGTTTGTCTGTGTGTTATTTGTTTAATTATTGGCCAATGTTTTGTTTATTGGTGTTTTGTTTTTTTTTGTTTTTTTTATTAGTGGCTTTTTGTTTATTTGTTTGGTTTTTTAGGTCTACTTGTCATCTTATTGTTTGTTTATAGCCTTATTTATTTTCTAGTCTATTTATTTTATTGGTTTTGTTTGTTTATTAGTTTTGTTTATTTGTTTATTTTTATTGTTCATTTGTGTTTTATTTTTTGTGTTTGTTTGTTTATTATGTTTGTTTGTATAGCCTTATTTGTTTGTGTATTTGTTGTTTATTTATTTTTATCTATTTGTTTTTATTTTTTTCATTATTATTTGTTCATTTTTTTATTTTACCTTTTTGGCCTTTTTGTTTCTTAGTTGTCATAAGATTATTACATTTTTTTTGCACTTAAGTCTTGATTATCCATATCATGTACTTAGGTTGTGAATTTTTGTATTTACTCTTACATTTAATTTATTTGTTATATTTACATCTTGGATTTGATTGTTCATATCTTATTCCTATTGTTTATATTTATATTTAAAATTAAGTTTTTACATGTTTAGGATATATATTTCCATTTTAGTTGTTCATAACTATAATGCATAATATCATAAGCTAAAACAAAAACTAGGCATACAAAGTCTATCATAGTAATGCAATAGTAATACTTCTCTGATATATTAAACCATCCAACTACTCAAACACATGTCTAAATATATGAGTAATAAATAAGAGAAACAATAATTTATTAGGTGTTTATACATATGTGCATCTATGAATAAGCATAAATATGAGTTATACAACATAATCAGATAAACAACTAGCAGAACATCTCATAAACATGGCATAAGAAATAAATCAATAGAGCATATATGAATATAAACATTAACAATGCTAATCATCCATAATGATAATCAATGCTAACTATGAGATAAATAAGATAACAAGTGTGGCATCATATATATATATATATATATATATATATATATATATATATATATATATATATGCATTAGCCTCAAAGGACCCAAAATTGAGTGTCAATATATCTCAAATATCATATACATAGTAGATATATACATATCACAATGGTGTCTCAAAATACATTTATATTCTTATATAATGAGTACAATGTCATATGCCAAAGCTATGACAAAATGCCAAAATGACAACATCCCCACAATCAACTCTAGTTTTGTCTATCCATAAGACCTATGGATGGAGGTGACCCTAATTGCCATGAAGTCCTAGTGGTAGTAGTAATGGCTAATGGATAGACTAACCTGAGGACCTATCACATGACCACTGGTGTGAGACTGACTAGATATGTTCATTATCCTATGTGCATCCCAGATCTCAAATGTAATAATATGTTAATCCATGGGCATGGTAGACTCATATGCTCTATGATAATATGATGCCTAATAATTTGATTAAAGGCACTCCCAAACCATCTATGAGAACCCAACATGTGAAAGGGCTTCCTAATCTACACCTCACTCTCATATGAGCCTATCAATAGTATCTAGTGTCTGATCTCACTCACTAATGGCTTGGTCTCTCTCAGTAGTGAGTCAACCTTGCACGTACACCAACCTATCTACCTCAACCTTCAGCATGGATATATTTCATTGAATCAATGTCATATCATCATCCCACATATCTAAGGTACTCTATAGATTAGTCACCTGACATTGTAAACCTATAACCTCTGACACCTAAGTAATAATCTCTTGCTCTAGCATACCAATATATTAGCCTAGTATATTTTTTCTAGAAGTCCCTACCTAACTTGGATCTACATGTGTGCTCGAATGCCCTACCTAGCCTAAAACAACCTATGCCATTATAACTATCATGATAGGATATAGCACCATCAAATCTAGACCACCATCTCCATCCCCGTCATCTCTATAACCATCTCCATCTCCCTCATCATCTCCTCCATCAAATTTACCACCATCATCATCATCCCTAGCCTTACCATCACTATCCTACTAGGTTTTGTAGTTACTACTTGATGTCTCAGCCTCCATCTCCTTGATATCCATGGGCATCTAACCCCTTGTTGGCAATGGGACTATCAACCTCAGAGGGAATACCTATACCCACCAATATCTATACCCACCAATATATGTAATCTGGAGTAACCCTACATCTGTAGCTCTTCTTACATAAGACAAGGCAACCCATGTTGTAATGATATAGCTAGATATAGCCTCACTTTATGGGATGATAAAAGTATCCAACCTAATCTCTCATGTAACCTAGGCAAACCATCTCGGTCCCTCAAGTACATCTTACATGTAACTAAACTACTTGAGTACCTGATTAGGATGGTGTTCCTCTATAATGTGGGACTATATTCTAGTCATAAAGCATCTAGTAGTAATAAAATCCATGTACCATCCATCCCTAAACCACTACAATTGATATGCTAGTTATGACCTACAAATGAAAAACTATAGTGTTGGATCATCGAACATCTGATGATAAAATGGGATATCCCCTATGATTGTGTCTTCCTTCTCCTATTTGAACCCAACCATATGTTATTGGGTCCTCTATATCCTATACTCTTCCCATCCCTATAGGTCACTTAATTGAGATGTGTTCCCATCCCTAAACCATCAAAAATGTGCAATCCCTGATTCTTCATCTACCTCAGTATGCTATCAGATGCAAATATCTATAGATTTGTGCAAGGATAGCTAGGCCCAAGGAAAAATGTGTATAATACTAAAGCATGTTCCTCATTATGCCTTTAAGGCCCATATGGAACTATTAGCCACTCTTATCAGGCATCAAGATGCCACTAACAATGGCCATGAGGATAACAATCTCTTTATCAATGAGATCTAGTGGTGATGAATCCCTATTAGGTAAATTATCTAGGCAAATGTTTGTATAGGTCTCAATAAGGTTTATATCAACCTTCCCCTAAAACATGGGGATACCTTGATATCTTCACAAATCATCAAGAACTACCTATTGTTATGATGGTGGTGTCCAAAATAGTTATCATTCATGTATTGATAACTTGAGGATACATTAGGTATTCTCAAGTGTCACAGTAGCCTCTCCTATAGGCAAGTGAAATGTGGACATTCTAGCTATACCATTGCTCAACAATCATGCTCAAATAACCTTGATCAACTTGGATGACTAGCATTTATTCTATGTCATAAATATCTAGCATCTATAAGAAGCCATTGATGTCCTCAGTCTATATCTATAGAGTCTATAGTCAGTGTGGCCATCACTCTCAACATGTAAAGATAGCTAATTACTCCTACAATCAAAGAAAATTTAGCATAAGCCTAACTATATGTAGTTACTTGAGCCTAAGCCTAGCCTACATAGCCTAATTAACCCTCTTCTAGAGGTTGAACTACTTTTGAGTCTTAAAAACAACTAATTTTGGGCTTGTAGGGCAAAGCCACTATTTAGGTGATATTACACATTTTTTGGTGATATCACCATTTTCATTTCCATGAAAATGGTGACTTCACCTAAAAGTGGGCAAAATTATTGTTTCAGTGATTTCAACCTAGTTTTGGCATTATCACCATTTATATGCATGGTGACTTTGTATGAAGTCACTATTTTTTGTGGTAAATCTATCATTTTCCCTAAAATGCAAATGATGACTTTACCATTTTTTGACCCAAATCATGCAATAACTATTAAAATGTTGACATTAATGACAAAATTGAAGTTATTTATCAGTGGCCCATCATGTGTTGGTTGTATGGGCTCCCTCACCCACTCCAAAACATGATTTGAAGCTCCTCCACGAGCCATTTTTCTTAGCTTAATACTCAAAAAAATAGAGCTTAGAATCTCAATAGGCTAGGGTGAAAATGAATTATTTTTCACCCCGGGGGTGAATATATATAGCTAAAATTTTGAATTTTCACCCCCATGGCCTATAGTTCCTTCCACATGCTCTAAGAAGTGTATTTTTCACATTTTTTGTTTTTTGTGCTTATCATTTGATCCTTCATGCCTTATTTTTTGGCCATATTATAGCTAGAACATCTTTTTGGGCCTCTTCTAAGACCCATTTAACAACATTATTTTTTACTTATACTCCATTTCTATTTGAACATGTATCTTTGAGCTCACATTTAGTCTATAAATGTTTTATTGTCCTTTGCCAACTCATCATAAATCTATTTATGAATTTTTTACATAAGCTACCCTTGCCAATTTTCCCCATTATAGAAAAAAAAATTGATCGATCAATGATGTATTCTTCCTTTCTAGGGAAACTCATTTTAAATCACATGATTTAAGCATGTGAATGATTATAATTGCCTTTGAGAAAATCATTCTTTTTCAACCAATTTAATGATTATAATATCTTATGTTCAAATCATTATTTTTACATCCCATGCTAATGATTATAATTTTCATTGGGCAAATCATTATTTTTCCCACTCCACCTGCCCTTCTAGGATAAATGCTTGTATCACTAATTATAACCACTTTTGGGAAAATCAGTGTTTCACATTTTGTTATTGATTATAACTGCTTGTGGTAAATTAGTATTCATCCCACTATCTTATAGGGAAAAACAACAATACCATTGCTTATAACCATCTTTATGTAAATTAGTGCCATACCCTTTATTACTAATTATAACTGCCTTTGGGTAAATCAATGAATTCGTAGCCATTACTATTTATAATTGCCTTTTAGCAATTCATTAATTCCACCCCCATTACCATCTGGATAAATTCAGTTTATTTGTTTTGACGGAATGGTCAACGACTCTATTTTTATTGCTTGATCACTCAAGGGGGCATCAAGGGCTTCTCCACTACCCTTTGGGGCATGAACCATTTGGATTAATGACTTTTGTATTCTTTGAAAATATAATTTTTTGCCTATGTCTTACAACACCTTCTCAAATAAGGGAAAATTATAGACAATTAGTTTTGGCCACTTTCAAGCCTAAACTAAGATTTAGTTTAATTTTTAACAAATGACATAACCTAAGTCTATAAATCACCTAAATTATTAAAATTCATCGACATAAGGTAATAATTGCTCATAAATGTGGTCAATCTTGTTTATTTAGGGTATTACCCTATATGCACCCATAACCTAATTCAATTTCAACACTAGTCAAATTATAACCTAGTAATTTAACACTTTTGTCCTGTCAAGTTATTAATTCATAACATTTAAAACAATTACCAAAATCCAAAAATCATTAAGCAAGATTAATTACATTGAAAATATTAATTAACTTAAATAAAAATTTCAAATCAAATTAGTGAATTTCATTTATCAAAAAAAGAATGTTTAGCCAAATATGAAGTCAAAGGTCAAAGAAGCTAATAAACTATTTTATTATTTCTTAAATATTCAAAATATTAAGAGTCATAACCTCACAAATATCTAAAGTGAGTTTTCATGCCTCACAAATATCTAAAACTGAGGTGTCAAGATTTCATGAGTATTTTGATCCAACCTAGGGTTAGCCTAACTCAACCTATATTATTTTAGACTCAACCAAAGTTAGAATTTAAGCTAACCTCATTGGGGTTAGAGTTAGTTATTAGAGATATAAATACAAGTTCCCACACCATATGCCAACAATATTTTGTGTGTAAGGTTATTCTACATGAATGCCTTTAAGAAGCCATTGAGAGTAGTGTTATAATATGCATAGTATGCCAAGCTTCACACCAAGCCACAAGTGACCATTGGAAAATTAATACCACCATGGATAATCATTACTATAAAACTCTTATTTTTATAATCTGAGTATGAACAACCTTATACCAACAAGTAAGCATCAAAATTTACAAAGGATGTAAATTACTTTTGTTATTTTTATCTCTATTTTATGATGTTGTTTACTATGTTATGTTCCTCCTAGTTATTAGGAAAGAGTGTTTAGTTTTAGTGTATTGTTATGCTTGATTTTTATCATTTATACTAACAAGGAACTAATCTATGTTTTGTGTACTCTTAAAAATCCTAAGATACATGTGCATTGACAAGGGAATTCGCAAGCATTCAAATATGGGACAAACTTTTTTGACAAGCATGGTTTGGATGTTATGCATGCCTAATAATATTGGATGGATCAAGATTCCCCAGGATAGTTTGACAAGCCCCCTTGTTATTTTAAAAAAAGCATTAGAATAAATATTTTACAGGAATCAGGCTATCAGTTGAAGCTCAAAGGTGGTGAGGTGTTGTGAGTGCATTTCAAGATACTTGTGTGATAATTATTTTTTAATTCAAATTTTAATAAGGTTTTCTTATCCATTTTATTTTATTTATTTACTTTTTTATGGCCTACACATGCTAGTTATGGGACAAAGGTAATAAGATGTGTTCACCTCTCAATATCTAGTTGGTGAGTTAAATAGAGCTCTATTTTTAAATTCATAACCACTAGATGTATAAGTATCTATAGTGAGGTTGGGAAGCATTTGAAACTATGAAAAGGCATTTTTATTCCACCCAATAATATGAAAAAATGAGTAATGAACACTAGGCTGACAAGAAGCCCTATACTAGAAGTAGGTGTAGATTTTAGTGTGGAGTAAGTGGCACCCCATAAGAAGGAAAAATGGTGTCTGTGGAAATGTGTCATGAAGAAAAAGCAATAAATAAGTGTATATAAGGAGTCTACGGGAGGACTGACATACACATAAAGGAGATAGCACATGGAAAAATTTGGCGTGTCAAGCAAGCCAAAGTTAAAACATGAAATGATAGATACCAATCTCAAAGATGGAAAATTACAAGTGGGTATTTAGCTATATGAAGGGACAAATAATAGAAATTAGACCAAGTATAGGAGGAGATGATATATCTAAGCCTCGATCCACATTAATTATTATCAGAGTTGAGTGGAATAAGAAGTGACTCAATAAGGGAAGGACATACATGGAGTGGCTTGAGGTGTCTTTATGTAATGCTACCTCTCAGCATTTTCAAACCCAAATTTTGACTCATCCAAGCTTTATTAGGCATGATAGGATGGAAATAGGTGATATTCTTAGAGAATATATAGTTGCTGACCCATAAACTAGATCAACTAGTGACATACTCCTTTTGCTATAAATATGGACTCTTTATCCACAGTGCTAGCTGAAAGAAAAAATTATGCTAAGGAAAGGTTATTATGAGAATGGATAGTGATGATAAATATATTTTTTGAGGAGATAGGTATAAAATCTAAGGGGCTATTGTTATGAAGAGTAACTAATATGGTTATAGGGTGAAGGATAAAAATAGGCTAAGAGGTTGGGATCTAAATATCATAGGTAAGAGATCCTAAATAAAAATAGATTAAAAACATAGATATTTCTCCTCATGTGGGAAATTAAATCAAGAAGGCTATAAAAATTTGACTCTTATCTCTTCAAGAGTTCACATGAAAACTAAGAACCTATAAGTAACAAATGAGAATTTGAGGAGGCCATCAACTGAGAGAGGAAGTCAAACAAAACATGACTTTAGATAAATTAATGTGCCTCTATCAATCAAAGAAGGGTAGATAATAATAAGTGTAGGAAAATTCATAGGGATCTCAAAAAAGACTCGCACATGGAGATAACCTAAATTATAAGAGGAAAAAATTGAAGAATAGCAAGCATAACTTTGTGCTAATAAAAATTGGTAGAATCATAGGCCAATAGAATATGTCATGGAGATAGGCACCTAGAAGATGGTAAGACTTTGAATAATGGATATGATGGTGAGGAAAGGAAAGGAGAGAGTATTTCTCCTCATTTCCATGCTTGATAGTGATTAGTTAGGCTCTCTTTGAGATTAGGAAAAGTCACAAATATACCTAGCTAGACATAGGGGCTGAGGATCCCAAACGGGAAATTGGCTTCTATATCTGATGACATTTACCCATCCATTAAAGGAAACCTAAATGTAATGGGAATAAAATTAGCTCACCAAAAATGGTAATCAATTGGATGAATTTCATGTAGACACCTAAAACTGGCCACAACTAACCTCTAATCAGACTTCAGATTGATTCCTACCAACCATTACAAATTAAGCCTAAGAATCACTGAATGTGCCAAATTTGCTTGCACATCATTTGTCAAAAATTATAATCATATTGAGGCATCCCTATTTGGGGTATCCTATTATATGCAATAATAACCTCTCATGGATTCATCCCTAATCACCTGGTGGCATCACAACTGTTCATTTAGCCTATGAACGTATTAAGTGGGGTACTTGATCAAATCTTGAAAAATCTAAAAGGCTAATCTAAATAAATTAACAAACTAAACAAGATTAAATGCCTAGTTGAATTATCCATTTGAAATTTATGAATATTTAAAAATAGAAATTCTAAAAATCAAAATCTCCTAGCCTTTCATCATTACCTTTATGAGTTGTCAAGCTCTTTAAAAATATCCTAAAATATCTAATTTGAGATCCATGCCTTGTAATTGAAAATCATAATTACTCGACAAATATTAACTCTAATAGAGTTAGTTTTAACTCATATGGGTTTAATTTGAACCCATTCCAATCCTAAACTCAACCTTAACTCACCTTGGGTGTCCTAAGGCTATAAATACAAGGCCTTTCCTACTGAACCATAAGCTATTTTTTAGTGCAAATTTATTATGCACAAATGACTTCAAATATCTCATAAGCCAAAGTTATAATTCTAATTTGGAGAGAGACAAGCTTTTCAATTAAGTTTACCATGCCAAATTATTTAGCCAAGTAATCACAAGCCAAGGTGCCAAGGAGAGAAGGAGACAAGCAACCTCCATTGTCAAATACTTCTTGATGTGCAAGCTAAATAATCAATTCAAAAAAACCATTTAGAACTCCCAAGGAAGGTAAAAGACTTGTTTCTTTTATGTTTTTATTATGTTTTCATTTAGTATTTTTACTGAGCTCTCCCTAGTGTCTAGGTTAGAGGTGTTAGGATCTTAGTATGTTAATTTCATTGGTTTTATGAGACTAACACAAGACTAACCTCCCCTCTATGTCAAATTCCTATTTCACATGTTGGCACACTTGGTGGGACTCTCAATGATCCCATATAAGCAAGGAGGATGATATGTTATTTTTAGTTTTGCTAATGGATGCTTAAAAATCTTCAAAATTCAAGTTTTAACTTCATTTTTCATGCATTTCTATTTTTTTATAAACACATAGATTGTATAGAGACTAACATCTATTTTTCTAGACTGACATCAATTTTCCTAGACTGACATCAATTTTCCTAGATCGACGTCAATTCATTGAATCGACCATAGTCCCTATGTAAAAAGCAGAGCATGATAGAAACATGATAAATGGGGGTTTTCTTGAGTTTTTTGGATTTTTTATATGTCAAAAACCTACATATTATTTTTTTGACCATTTCCTTGTAGTATATAGTGATACTTATTGGTTTTAAGCTCATTTTACTACCAATAATTTTGTGAAAAACCATATTGTGTTTTCCTATGTTTTTGTAGGAACTGATGTTGATATTTATCAACTGACATCAATCCCTATATGGATTAATCGATGTCAATATTAGTGGACCAACATTTATCCCTGTGTGGATTGACATTGATATCCCTAAGATAGAAAAATAAGAAACCCAAGAGCTAATTTTGAAATGTTGTTTTCTCACTCACTTTTGGGCTTCTAAGCAGGAAAACCCTATAACAAATTATAGGTCCTAAGGTGTAAAAAGCCAAGTTTAAACATGATTAAATCTTGCACACTTTATTTTTTGTTCTTAAAATGAACTTATTTCTTTTCATGCCTTAGTTATTTTTGAATTTTTTGTAAGTTTTTCCAAACAACTAATGCCAAGGGGTTCAAATTTCACAACATAATTTATTTTGGTATACTAAAATGAACTTTCACATTTAGTTACATACTCCTAAGAGTTGTTAATTTTATTCTTATTTATTGAAAGTTATTTATTTGATAAAATTGAGTGATGCATGTATGATCTCCCCCATCCCCTTTAGGTAACTCAGGTGACCAAAAGCACTCATTCTTTTCTTTTTATCACTCTAGTATAAAAAAGTGAAAAGAAAGTCGTTAAGGACTTGCTTAAATACATATGGTTTGGGTGACCCCAAAATGACCCTACAGTCTTTTCACTTGTCTTTATTTTTCATATATTTTGAATTATGAGTGAGAGTTCATCACCCCCTCATGTGTTTTCTAGGGAAGCATAGACCCAAGAATTCATCTCTCAGTATCATTTCAACCCCACTCCATAGTGGGGTATATAAATTGAGATGATGAATCACTGGGATGATAGTTTGAGTAGTTAAACTACCTTCATTAGTGATTATTGCCCTCATAATATATGATCAACTTAGACATCACACTACATTGAGAAATCAATGGATGTAGTGGTTATGAAAAGGACAAGACCTTTTCACAATAATCCAATTGACATGGATCTAATTGGCATGAGCATCTATTATGTTAACCACACTTGGGACCATCTAGAAATAAGTAAAAAATGATAGTTTATAATAACCCCACTTATCATGGATATACTATTAATGCAAGGCAAGTAGCCTAAAGTTTCATGTTGTAGTGAAAAATCTTGAGAGAAAATGAGGCCTAAAACCCCTATTTTTCATGTGCTTTTACTTTTAGGATTAACAATTAAAATCCTCTTAAGAATGAGTATATTGATAAAATTCGATAGTATTATACAACCTTGTCATTTCTAGGATTTAGGATGTTACACTTAGATGTTTGTGTCATTTTATCCTTTCTTACATGGTCTTGAGTCTAAACTATTTTTGTTTATCATACCACATCAAAATTAGTCTTGTTTATACATTACTCCTTTGTTTGAGGGGGAATTGCACCGCCCATTTGACATCATGACTTTGCCTTAGTCTTTTGACAAATCTTGCTTGTATGTGTCATTTGATTGAAAGGGGTGTTGTTTTAGATTAAGGTAAAAATAGGTTTTGAAGGGACCCCAAAACCCTGTACAGATTAAGAAAGATTAGCAATACAAACTGCCAAAAAAGGCAAACACACTGAAAAATAGTTACTAAACCAGGTTTTACAAGGACCTGAAACCTTCAAAATAATCCAGTTAAAGTTCCCCAGGTTTTACAAGGACCTGGAACCTAAACAAAACTAGGTATACAACCTGAAAACCAACACCCCCCAAAACATACAGTCAAGGGATATGCTCACAAATGGCCACCGTCAAAGTATCCTTAGCAAGGCCCGTCTACCTACCTTAGCACCAAAACAACAAAGGTAGAACCGCCATACCCATCAAATTAATGAGCAGGACTCCTCCACGGCATAGGGTTTCTCCATCATTCCCTAAATGGGTGCCATGAGACAAACACAAACCACTGAGGGAATAGAGTTACCCCCAAATGATCACGCATAAAGAAATACCTCATCATTTAAGCACTGTGCTCTAATGCACTACCCAGACCAGATAGCACCACCAACAAAAAGACAACCCCCAGACCCATCGCCACCACCACCTAACCCATCCACCCAAAAGTCTGCAAAGATCTCCCCTTTTACATAGAGGAATCACTGCCATGGCATTCAAAGTTGCTCCAAAAATCCTTGATCCACTCAGACCAGGGTAATGGTTAGCACGGCGGCCACACAACGAAGATTCGAGGTAGAAATACAATCTCATGCAATAAAAATGAACTTTCTGCGCCACACCCCAACACCAATGATCCCACCATCCAAGGATAGAGATCTGGTCTCCAAAAAGCATGAGTCGAGGAAATGTCTATAGAGGTTAGGGTTCAGGCCGCATCCACGTCCGTGCTCCCCTCTGCGTTCGCACACCCCTCATATCCCTAATTCAAAGGGGTGTTGTTATGCTACCTAATTCATTTCAAATCTTGTGCCTTTAAGTCTTGAAACCAAACCATTGATCACATCTTTAGAGCATGATAATGTCATTACATTGATCAAATTATTTCAAAGACTTGTCTACCTTGTGTCTAAATTATAATTTATAAACCAAAGCCATGAGTGCCTTTTGGATCTTTACCTAGAACCATTATACCATCCATCCTTGTCTAGCTTATTGTTTGTTTTTAAAAAATCCTATTTCTCTAAGTTGAGTTTGTAATTATCCTTGACAAGCTTAAATCCAAACATTGATTGATTTTTACTTATGCCTTATGTAATTTTGGCCTACACATCAATGTTTATATTTTGGGTTATGTAACTTAGGTTAATTATTTATTAAATTTTAAAATTTTGTGTTTAGATTTGGATAAGTATCCTATCTCCATTTACCTAGAGTTTCATGCCTTATACCAATTGATAAAGTTCATGTTTAAATCTGAATGCCTAGTTTATGCCAAAGTGTTTCAAATTTGTTAGAACAAAACTCCTACCTTCTTTTTTTAAAAAGTCTAACTTTTGTGCCTTTTTCAAAAGACCTAGCACATGCCTATTTTGAGACTAGATTTTGTGACCTCTCCAAAATACTTAGCAACTTTTTTTCATTAGATTTGACTTGTTTGAAACACTTTGCACCTAGAGTTTGGCATTCTATTTTTTATTCAGCCACTTGAAAATTTTGTGTAAGATATTTGATGTTAAACTATTTTTATGCCAAGTTTTAGCATAGAATATTTTGGGAGATACATCTCTATTATTTTGACCAAGTGGTACTATGTTTGGACCTTGTTTTTTAGAGTTTGTAGAACTCTAGGCCTTTTTTTTTAAACATTCATCATTTACTTGGATATGTCAAGTTACACTCATAATAGAACCATGTACAATTTTGGTTATGATAACATGGTTGTATATGATGAATTTGTTTAAGACCCCTACTAGGATGATGTTGTTTACAAGATGGATCCTTATCCTCCTTTCAATACTCAATTTGGAGAATGAATCTAAGATCCTCAAGATCAGCATGTGGTGATAACTTCTTCAAGTTGATTAACATATGATGTTTGTCATTTCACCACTCATGGTACCTGATCCCCTACCTATACCTTTAACCCTCTTTTAGATTATGTGATCCACCAAGATCCATAATGTCTAAGGATTACCATTTCAAAACCTCATCCTTTAGCTTTTGTGAGTAACCAAGCTTTACAACACCCTACCATTACCATTATAGGACCTTATCCTTTGGATCAAAATAATAACCAAGCTTCACAATGCCTTACCATTTGTATACTAGGACCTTGTTCTTTGGTTTTTTAAATAAACCAAGATTTGCAACACCCTACCATTACCATCCATGGACCTCATCCTTTAGCTTGTGAGAGAAACCAAGATTTGCAATGCCCTACCATTACCATTCTAAGACCTCATCCTTTGGATCAAAATAGAAAAAAATATTCATAACACCATACCATTACCATTTTAAGTCCTTCCCAGTATAGAAGCTCATTATCCCAATAAGGTTGTGCAATCATAACTCAATAAGTCACAGTTACCATCCTAGGTCGGCAACCACCCTTTGCTAAGCCCATCTTAGATAAGCCTGTCATTACCCAACCACCACTCATCCATCATCCATTACCAACCATCCCCCACTTTATAAAACCCATACCAATCTTTGAGCCACAACCAAGCCAATCAATACTTCTCCAACCAAGTCAATCATTTGAAGACCAAGATGTGTTCAAATATAGTATTTTATAACTACTTATAAAATAAGGCCAAGAAAACTAACCCATCCATGATGTTTTTGTTAAAACACTTATTTATGAAAAGTCAACCTGTGATGAATCACCTTTTGATACTATCCTTGTTGTTGAGGAATCTCACTCTAACAAGCCAATCTTTGTTGAGTCACTTCTTAATAATTATAACTACCTTTGGGCAAATTATTATCTTGACCATTGTCCTATTTTAAAAGATCCTCCCTTTGACAAGCTAATCTCTTTGGAGTTGTCTCTTGACCTTTTCCCCCTTGTTGAGGAGTCTCACTTTGACAAACAAGTCTTTGTAGAGCTTATTATACCATCATAGGTCGTTACTTAGCTAATACCAAACATAACAAGACATCAATGTAGTAGAATTCACACCAGATGAATAATCAACATTTAAGTTAGGTTTTATTCTTGAACAGACATTAGATTTAGCATCAGAATCATAATCAATGTTAGCTTCAACATCACATTTAAAATCACTTGAGTCAGATTTAGCTTCATAATCATAATACATTTATGGTTGTTACAATACTAATTTTTCATGCCTTGTAGATCAATTTAAATATATTTGTGATCCTTCCATAGTTTTTGAGGATGATTACTTTAACTTTGACACAATTTTTCCTAGTATCTTCTACAAAGATAGTGTTGCCTCTTCCCATTACATTATCATTCCACATGCCATTATCATCAACCAACCTAGCCATTATATTGGCATTCCACCTCCCATAAGTGTTGATTGTGACTGATAGAATAAAACCTTGTTGAACTACATCCATGGTGACATATGAGTTCCATAATATTAAGGGGGTCTTGAAGAAGAATAATCTCCTAGTGAAACTTTTTTGAAGGATGTAGGGGATAATCAAAATTAAAACTCAATCTCTTCTAGTGAAACCTTCTTTGAGGTGTTAAAACAAAATCAAAGTTAAAAGTCAACATTCCTTAGTGAAACCTTCTCAAATGCTCTATGGTACAATCAAGACAACTTCATTAGTAAAAACTTTTTCAAAGCACCAATAGCTGAGCACAATAGTTCTTCACTATTTGATGAAGACATTATCAAAGATAACATCAATATAGATTCTAATCTATATCATAATCAGATGGTAGCTACTATCATGCCCAAATAATAGAAAAATATGATGGTACTATTGAGAACATATTCAAAATTCTTTGGCCCTACCATGACTGAAGTTATGTCAAATCCAAAATTAGAAATATTGTGTGTGCCTAAAAATCCCAATCTTCATTTGTTGCCTATTTATTATACATTCCATTATCATCCACCTTTACATTTCTAAATCAGACCTATCATCCAATATTTATCCTTATTTACCATCCTTGGCCACACTTTCCTTTATAGAAGCTACAAATACATCTTGTCTCAATGTTTGAAGGAAACAAAATCAATGACCAATGAAGATCATAACAACATTATTGGATTCCAAATTTGTAGTAGCTTCATGATAAAGTAGATATTCAGAAGAGGTATAGGCTATAAATTTCCATGATTGATTATTCTATTTATCTCATATGTTGATCAAGACATGCATCTCCACATCAGCAAGAACAATAGAAATATTTACCTTTCCATTTTCATTTTCCATCGATTTACCTTACCATTGTCATTTTTCATTCCCCTTATCGTTGTTTCATATCTTATTGTTTACCTTACCTTATCACTTAGGGGCAACCCTATTACCATTATATCCAATTTTCATAACATCATTGTCCTTGAATAATGCCATAACCTAAACTATTTTACCATACATTTACTATTGACCAAATCCTATTTTTAGCTACCCTACCCAAACCTTTTTGATCTTGGTTCTTTTGGCACCTTCTGAAAGGGAATTTTGATCCAATTTTAGTAATTTTAAATTTTCATGTTTAACTGGAAGTCTATGAAAGTAGTATGATATGGATCTAGTAAGTTATATTTTATTTACATCTAAATGGTGCCACTGATTATAACTACCTATGGGAAAATTAGTATCCCACCTTGTGTTACTAATTATAACTACCTATGGGAAAATTAGTAACACATATCTATCCTTTATTTCCTAATAATAATTATCTCTAAAAATTAGGAACAACACTTTTTATAATGCATTGCCTCATCACCTTACCATTACTATTCTCATTTGCCTAAATTTGAGAGCTTTTTGTTACTTAGTTGGATCTCACTACTTTTTGTGTGGGTAGGACTATAATGAATTGATGTCTTAATGGGCTATGTAGGTAGTGCTTGATTCCTACTGAGGTCAGCTCAATCCCCATTTTTCATACACTCTTTCCATTTTAAAAGCAACCTAATACAACACTCTTGCCATTTTTTTAATGGTATCTTGCCAATATCTAACGAGTTAATATACCCCAAAAAATCCAAAAATGTTTGTCCTACTTAAACCTAGTCAGTCACCCTCAATCTATCCTTGGACAAATCCATTGTAAGTTATAAACAATTCCATTTCCATTTGGGGTATGACCTTCCCTTTGCATGTATCCTTGTTTGGGTGCACCACATATTTATCCTTCCATTAATTCTTCACATGTAGATATTGACTTGGTTGATGATAGGATATTGTTTGTTGCTTTTCCTTTCAAACTTTTTGTGTCTGTTTGCTTAGTTATTTATTTGTTTGCATGTTTTTTTGTTTTTATTATTGTGCCTTTACTCAATATATATGCATTCATTGAGTGATTCTTTGTGCATTATTCTTAAATCTATCCATATTCATTCAATAAAATTATCATCATAGTTTTTATCATTGGTATATTATTTTCAATTGTTTATTGGATCGTGATTCAGTCCTTATGCATATTTCAACTATGTTATCATGGTGCTTTATATAATGGTGCATACCATCATGTACTAGATAAAAACTCTGCTTGAGAATAATTACAAGCAGTGGAGCCATATAAACTTATCCTTGGTAACCTTGGCAAAGCCTCCCACCTTCCTTGATCAAATCAATCACTTGACCATTCTAGTTATATAAATGTTAATAAACATAAGCATCTCCACATTGGTAGGTATAATCAAATCATTAATATTGATCAATTTTTATTCTTCTATTCATATTTTTATGCATCTTCATGTGCCTAGTTATTTTTGGATTCTTCATTTATTAGACCATCACATCTAAATTTGCGCCCACTCATCTTTAATCTATATGATAGGTTATATCTTTGATTTATGTTTGCAAATATACCCTATTAAGGCACAATCAAATCATTATTTAATATAAGTCATTTTAATGATTATAACCACCTATGGGTAAATTATTCTTTTGACTCATAATCCCTACTGGGGCATATGTTTATGCCATTGAAAATAACTTCCTATGGAAAAATTAGTGTCTCAACCTTTGTTACTGATTATAACCACCTTTGAGAAAATTGGTACTTTTTAAATCAATGCATGTAAGCATTATCTTGATTGGATTAGTCTCACCTATGGGTTAATTTCAATCTTCTTCTTGCTTCTGTTTGAGGGACCATCCATCAATCATATATGTCGGCTACTCTCTCAAGGGGGTATAATTATAGGCTTTCCAAACATTTTTTGGAGCTTCTTCATAAATAATTATCTTATTTCATTCTTAACAACATTTTTCATTATTTCAGAAGACGTTACTATGCATATAGCTTTCAACATCTTCTCAAACAAGGGAAAACTATTGACACCTAAAATTGGCTATAACTGACCTTCGATCAAACTTCAGACTGATTCCTACCAACCATTGTAAATTAAGCATAGGAATCATTGAACATACTTAATTTGTTTTTGCATAATTTTTCAAATCTCATAATCATATTGAGGCATCCCTATTTATGGTATCATACTATATCCAATAATAACCTCTCACATATTCATCTCTAATCACCTTGTAACATCACAACTATCAATTTGCCCTATGGACGTATTAAGTGGGCCACTTACTCACTTGATCAAATATTGAAAGAGCTAAAATCCTAATCCAAATCAATTAACAAACTAAAAAATATTAAATGCCTAGTTGAATTATCCATTTGAAATTAATGAATATCTCAAAATAAAAAATTTAAAAATCAAAATATCCTAGCCTTTCATCATTGCCTTTATGAGTAGTCAAGCTCTTTGAAAATATCCTTAAATATCTAATTTTAGATCCATGCGTAGTAATTGCAAATCATAAT
Organism: Torreya grandis; assembly: GCA_037957365.1. Lineage (NCBI taxonomy): Eukaryota > Viridiplantae > Streptophyta > Pinopsida > Cupressales > Taxaceae > Torreya > Torreya grandis. The sequence goes on from JARHVA010001312.1 coordinate 3,013,549, forward strand.
TACTTGATAATTATTAACTCTACTAGAGTTATTTTTAACTCGCCTAGCTTTAGTCTTAACCCATTATAAACCTAAACTCAACCTTAACTCACTTTGGGTGAGAGTTAATACCTAAGACTATAAATACAAGGCCTTGCCTATCGAACCATGAGCTATTTTTTGGTGCAAAGTTATTATGCACAAATGACTTCAATGCTCTCATAAGCCAAAGTTATAAAGCTAATTTGGAGAGAAATAAGCTTTGCAAGTAAGGTTACCATGCTAAATTCTTAATCCAAGCAATCACAAGCCAAGGTGCCAAGGAGAGAAGCATCCAAACAACCTCTATTTTCAAAGACTTCTTGATGTACAAGTTGAGAAATCAATTCAATAAATCCATTTGGAGCTTCCAAAGAAGGTAAAGGACTTATTTCTTTTATGTTTTTATTGTGATTTTATTTACTTGTTTTACTAATCTCTCCCTAGTGTCTAGGATAGAGTTGTTAGGATCTAAGTGTGTTCATTTCATTAGTTTTATGAGACTAACACAATACTAAGCTCCCCTTTATTTCAAATTATTATTTCACATGTTGGCATGCCCGGTGGGACTCTCAATGATCCCATATAACCAAGGAAGATGATATATAAATTTTTGTTTTGCTAATGGATGCTTAAAAATCTTCAAAATTTGAGTCTTAACCTCATTTTTCATGTATTTATATTTTTTTAGAAACACACAGGTTGCATAGAGACTGACATCAATTCTCCTAGATCGATGTTGATTTTCTCAGGCTGATGTCAATTTTTGAATCAACCATAGTCCCTATGTAAAAAGTAGGGCATGATAGAAACATAACTAATGGGGTTTTTTTTTAGTTTTTTGTCTTTTATTTTATGCCTAAAAACCTACATATTGTTTTTCTGACCATTTCCTTATAGGATATAGTGATACTTGTTAGTTTTAAGCTAATTTTACTAACAATATTTTTGTGAAAAACCATATTGTGTTTTTTTTTGTTTTTTTAGGAATTGACGTTGGCCTTTATCAACTGACATTGGTCCCTGTGTGAATCAACCGACGTCTATCTCTATGGATTGACATCGATCCATACATGAATTGACATCAATCTCTCTAAGATAGAAAAATAAGAAACCCAAGAGCTAATTTTTAAATGTTATTTTCTCACTCAATTTTGGGCTTCTAAGTGGGCAAACCCTATAAACAAATTAAAATTCCTAAGGTAGAAAAAGCCAAGTTTGAACATGATTAAATATTGCACACTTCATTTTTATGCTTTAAAAAACTTAGTTCTTTTCATGCCTTAATTTTTTTTGAAGTTTTTGTAAGTTTTTCGAAACAAATAATGCCAATGGGCTCAAATTTCACAACATACTTTGTTTTGGTGCACAAAAATGAGCTTTCACATTTAGTTACATACTCCTAAGAGTTGTTAAATTTATGTTTATTTGTTGAAAGTTATTTGTTTAAGCAAACTAATTGATGCGTGTATGCTTTAATTTTTATCACTTTAGTCCAAAAGCATGAAAATAAAGTCACTAAGGCCCTCCTTAAATCTGTATGGTTTGTATGACCCCAAATGACCCTAAAGTCTTTTCACTTATCTTTATTTTTCATATATTTTGGCTTATGAGCAGGAGTTCATCACCTCCTCCTGAGTTCTCTAAGGAAGCATTGACATGATAATTCATCTCTCAGTATCATTTAAACCCCACTCCATAGTGGGGTATATAAATTAAGCTAGTGAATTACTAGAATGATAGTTTGAGTAGTTAAACTACTTTTGTTTGTGATTGTTGACCTCAGAAGAAATGATTGACTCAGAGATTGCACTATAATGAGCAAGCAATGGATGTATTGGTTGTGAAAAGGAAAATACCTTTTCACAATAAGCTATTTGATATGGATCCAATTGATGTGAACATTTATTATGTTAACCACACTTGGGACCATCTAAAAATGAGAAAAAATTGATAGTTTAGAACAACCCCACTTACTGTGGACATATTTTTTATGCAGGGAAAGTATCCCAAAGTTCCATGTTGTAGTAAAAAATATTGAGATAAGAGTGGGCCTAAAAACACTACTTTTCATGCAGTTTTAATTTTTGGATTAATAATTAAAATCTTCTCAAGAGCGAATATATTGATGGAATTCGATAGTATCATATAACCTTGTTAGTTTCTAGGATGTAGGATGTTACACTTAGGTGTTTGTGTCATTTTATCTTTTCTTGTAAGGTCTTGAGTCTAAACTATTTTTTTTATCATACCACGTCAAAACCAATCTTATTTATACATTACTCCTTTGTTTTAGGAGGCATTATGCCACCCATTTGACATCATGCCTTTGTCTTAGTCTTTTGACAAATCTTGTTTCTATGTGTCATTTGATTGAAAAGGGTGTCATTGTGTTTCCTAATTCATTTCAAATATTGTGCCTCTAAATCTTGAAGCCAAACCATGGATCACATCTTTAGAGCATGATAACATCATTACACTACTTGAATCATTTTAAATAATTGTTTGCCTTGTGTCCAAATTCTAATTTTGAAACCAAAGCCATGAGTGCCTTTTGGATCTTTACCTAGTGTCACTATACAGTCCATCCTTGTCTAGCTTGTTGTTTATTTTTTAAAAATCCTAGTTCTCTAAGTTGAATTTGGAATTATCCTTGACAAGCTCAAATCCAAACATTGATTGATTTCTACCTATGCCTTTTGTAATTTTGGCCTGGACATCAATCTTTATCATTTGGGATGTGTAACTTAAGTTAATTTTGTATTCAATTTGAAAACTATTATTTGTGTTTAGATTTGGATAAGTAGCCTATCTCCATATACCTAGAGTTTCATGCCTTATACTAATTGATTAAGTTCATGTTTAAATCCAAATGCTTAGTTTATGCCAAAGTGTTTCAATTTTTTCTAAATAAATCTCATACCTTGTTTTACTTAAAAATATAGCTTTTGTGCCTTTTCTAAAAGACCTATCACATGCCTATTTTGAGGCTAACTTTTGTGCCCTCTCTGAAAGAACTATCAACTTTTGTTTTCTTTAGATTTGACTTGTTTGAAACACCTTACACCTTGATTTTATAATTTTAGTTTTTATTCATCCACTTGACCTTTTTTTGTAAGACATTTGATGTTAGACTATTTTTATGCTAGGTTTTAGCACAAACCATTTTGAGAGATAAAGTTCCATTCCTTCAATCAAGTTAGACTATGTTTAGACCATGTGTCATTTAGACCTTGTGTTTCATAGTTTGTATAAATCTATCCCTCTTTGTAAAATGTTAATCATTGACTTTTATATGTCTCATTACACTCATAATGGAGCCATGTACAATTTAGGTTATGATAACATCATCGCATATAATGACTTTGTTCAAGACCCCTAATAAGATGATGTTATTTGTGAGATAGATCCTTATCCACCTTACAATACTCAATCTAGGGAACAAATCCATGATCTTCAAGATCAGCATGTGGTGATACCTTCTTCAAGTTGGTTAACATATGATGTTCATCATTTCACCACTCATGATACCCAATCCACTACCTATACCATTAATCCTCCTTTAGATTGTGTGAGCCACCAAGATCCATAACATTCAAGTATTACCATTCTAAGACCTCATCTTTTAGCTTGTGTGAGTAACCAAGCTAAGTAATGACCTACCATTATCATTCCAAGACCTCATCTTTTGGCTCCTGATAGCAACCAAGCTTCAAAATACCCTACCATTTCTATACTAGGACCTCATCCTTTAGCTTGTGTGAGTAGCCAAGCTTTGCAATGCCCTACCATTACCATTATAAGACCTCATCCTTTGGCTTGTGCAAGCAACCATGATTCACAATGCCCTACCATTACCATTCTAAGACCTCATCCTTTATCTCATGATAAAAAATAAGCTTCTTAACACCAAATCATTATCATTCTAAGCCCTTCCTAGTACAGTAGCTCATTATCCCCATAATATTGTGCAATCATAAATTGATGAGAAATAGTTACCATCTTAGGCTGGTAGCCACCCTTTATTAATCCCATCATAGATAAGCCTATCAATACCCAATCATCAATCATCCTTCATCCATTTCCAACCATCCCCCACTTTAGAAAATCCATACCAATCTTTGAGTTGCATTTGAGCTAATCAATACCTCTCCAACCAAGACAATCATTCAAAGACTAAGATGTGTTCAAAACTAGTATTTTAAAACTATTTGTAAACTAAGGCCAAGAGAAATAACCAATCCATGATGTTTTTTTTGAAACACCTATTTGTGACAATTCAACCTTTGATGAATCACCTTTTGATACTATCCTTGTTGTTGAGAAGTCTCACTCTGACAAGCCAATTTTTTTTGAGTCACTTCTTAATGATTATAACCACCTTTAGACAAATCATTATCTTGAGTATTGTCTTGTTTTTAAAGAGCCTCCCTTTGATAAACCAATCTCTATGGAGTTGTCTTTTGACCTTTTTCCCCTCATTGAGGAGTCTCACTTTGACAAATAAGTCTTTGAGGAGCCCATTATGCCATCACATGCCATTACTTATCTAATACCAAACATTTAACAATACATCATTATAGTAACATCCATACCAAATGAAGAATCAACATTTAGGTTATATTCTTGAATTGACATTATATTTAACATCAGAATAAGAATCAATGTTAGCCTCAACATTAGATTTAGAATCCCTTGAGTCAGACTCAACTTTAGAATCATAATACATTTATGGTTGTTACAATATTGGTTTTTCATTCCTTACATATTAATTTGAATATATTTGTGATCCTTCCATGGTTTTTGAGGATGATTAATTCATCTTAAACATAATTTCTCCTAGTATCTTCTATGAGGATTATGTTTCCTCTTCCCATTCCATTACCATTATACATTCCATTATCACCAACCAACCTAGCCATTTTATTGACATTCCACCTCCTATAAGTGTTGATTGGGACCGATAGAATCATACCTTGTTAAACTTCATCCATGGAGACATATAAGTAGCATAATATCAAGGGGACCAAGACCACATTCATGTAGAAGAAGAAAAATCTCCTTGTGAAACCTTTTCAGAGCTGTTAGGGGATAATCAAAATTCAAACTCAGTATCTTCTAATGAAACCTTGTTTGAGGTGCTAGAAGACAATCAAATTCAAAAGTCAACATTCTTTAGTAAAACCTTTTTAGATGCACTATGGTACAATCAAAACAAAATCATTGGTAAAAACCTCTTCAATGCACTAATAGCTTAGCACAATAGTTCTTCACTATTTGATGAAGACATTATCAAAGATAACATCAATATAGATTATAATCTATAGCATAATTATATGGTAGCTACTCTCAGGCCCAAACAACAACAAAATATGATGGTCCTATCGAGAACATATTCAAAATTATTCATCCCTACCACAACCAAAGTTATGTCAAATTTGAAATCAACAACATTGTGTGTGCCTAAAAATCCCAATCTTCATGTGTTTCCCAACTATTATACATTCCATTATCATCCACCTTTACATTGTTAAATCAAACCTATCATCCAATATTTATACTTATTTACCATCCCTAGCCACACTCTCCTTTTTAGAAGCTACAAATACATCTTGTCTCAATGTTTGAAGGAAATAGAATCAATGACCAATGAATATCACAATAACATTATTGAAGTCCAAATCTATAGAGGTTCTTGATAGATTAGGTAGTCATAAGAGGTGTGGGCTAGTAATTTCCATGATTAATTATTCTAGTTGTCTCATATGTTGATCAGGACATGCATATCCACATTAACAAAAACAACAAAAATATTTACCTTGCCATTTTCATTTGCCATCCATTTACCTTGTCATTGTCATTTGTCATTCCCCTTGTCATTGTTTCAGACCTTATCTTTTACCTTACCTTATCACTTGGGGGAAACCCTATTACCATTATATCTAATTTTTATAACATCACCATCCTTGAATAATGTCATACCCTATAATATTTTACTATGATTTTACTATTAAACAATTCCTACTTTTAGTTTCCCTACCCAACCCTTTTTATCTTAGTTCATTTGGTTCTTTCAACACCTTCTGTGAGGGGATTCTGATCTAGTTTCAAAATTTTGTGTTTAACGAGCAGTCTATGAAAGTAGTATGATAGTGGATATAGCAAGTTATCTTTTATTTAAGTTTGACTGGTGCCATTGATTATAATCACCTATGTATAAATTAGTATCACACATTATGTTATTAATAATAACCACGTATGGGAAAATTAGTAACATAGACCTATCCATTATTTCCTAATTATAACTACCTATGGGTAAATTATGAACAACACATTTTATCATGTATTGTCACTTCACCTTACCATTACTTTTCTCATTTTCCTTGTCATTTTCCTAAATTTGAGATATTTTTGTTACTTGGTTGGATCTCACCATCTTTTGTGTGGATGAGACTATAATGTAGGCAGTGCTTGATTCCCATTGAGGTTAGCTCAGTCCCCTTTTTCCATATACTCTTTCCATTTTACAAGAAACCTAAGACAATGTTCTCACCATTTTTTGAGTGGTATCTTTTCAATATCTAATGAGTTAATATACCCAAAAAAAACCAAAAACATTTCTTATTTACACCTAGTTAGTCATCCTCAATTCACCCTTGACAAAATTCAATATTAGTTCTAAACCATTCCATTGTCATTGGGGGTGTGAACTTCCCTTTACATGTATCTTTATTTGGAGGCACCACCTGTTTATCCTTTCATTGAGTCTTTACACGTAGGTATTGACTTGGTTGATGATAGGATATTGTCTGTTGTTTTTCCTTTCAAACTTTTTATGTGTTTGTTTACTTAGTTGTTTGTTTATTTGTTTGTCTGCTTTTATTATTGTGCCTTGACTTAGTTTATATGCATTCATTGGGTGATTCCTTGCACATTATTCTTGAGTCTATCTATATTCATATGAAAACATTATCACCATGGTTTTTATTATTGGTACATTATTTTCATTATATATTGGATTGTGAGTTAGTCCTTATACATATTTTGGCTACATTATCATGATGTTTTATATCATGATGCATATCATCATGTACTATATCAAAACTCAACTCGATAAAATTTACAAGCAACGGAGCTACAAAAACTTCTCCTTGGTAACCTTGGAAAATTTTCCCACCCTCCTTGATCAAATCAATCACTTGACCATTCTAGTTATATCAAAGCTAATAAATATGAGCATCTCTACATTGGTAGGTATAACCAAATCATTGATATTGATCAATTCTTATTCTTCTATTCATCTCTTTCATCATCCCTTTGTGCATCCTTGTGTGCTTAGTTATTTTTGGCTTCATCATTCATTAGACCATCGTATCTACATTTGTGCCTACTCATATTTAATTTATATGATAGGTTATATCCTTGATATATGCTTGAAAATATACCCTACTAGGGCAAAATCAAATCATTATTCAATCTAGGTCATTTTAATGATTATAACTGCCTATGGGTAAATCATTATTTTTGACTAATAAGCCCTACTAGGGCATATGCCTGTGCCATTGATTATAACTCACCTAGGGGATAATTTCATTCTTCTTATTGCTTATTTTCAAGGGACCATTCATCAATCATATATGTCAGCCACTCCCTCAAGGGAGCATCATTATAGGCTTCCCAAACATTGTTTGGAGCTTCTTATTCAATTAGTATTTTCCTTCATTATTAAAAACATTTCCAAATAGTGGCAAATTAGAGACACCTAAAAATGGCCACAACTAGCTTCTGATTAGACTTTAGACTGATTCCTACCAACCATTGTAAATTAAGCCTAAGAATCATTGAACATCCAAAATTTTCTTGTGCATCATTCATCAAATCTCATAATCACATTGAGGCATCCCTATTTGAGGTATCATATCATATGCAAGAATACCCTCTCATGAATTCATCTATAATCACCTTGGGACATCACAACTATCAATTTGGCCTATGAAACTATTAAGTGGGGCACTTACTCACTTGATAAAATATTGAAAGAGATAAAAGGTTAATATAAATCAATTAACAAACTAAAAAATATTAAATGCCTAGTTGAATTATCCATTTGAAATTAATGAATATCTAAAAATATAAATTTCAAAAATCAAAATATCCTAGCCTTTCATCATTACCTTTATGAGCTGTCAAGTTCTTTGAAAATATCCTAAAATATATAATTTGAGAGCCATTCTTAGTAATTAAAAATCATAATTAATTGAAAAATATTAACTCTACTATAGTTAGTTTTAACTCACCTAGGTTTAGTTTGAACCCATTCCAAGCCTAAACTCAACCTTAACTCACCTTTGATGAGAGTTAATTCCTAAGTCTATAAATATAAGGCCTTGCCTATTGAACCATAAGCTATTTTTTGGTGCAAATTATCATGCATAAATGACTTCAAATCTCTCACAATCCAAAGATATAATGCTAATTTGGAGAGAGATAAGATTTTCAAGAAAGGTTACCATGCCAAATTTTCAAGCCAAAGTTCTAAGGAGAGAAGGAGCCAAACAACCTCCATTTTTAAAGACATATTGATGCAAAAGATGAGCAAGCCATTTAAAAAATCCACTTGGATCTCCTAAGGAAGGTAAATAAATTATTTATTTTATATAATATTTTTGATGTTTCCACAGTCCATAAGAGTCAATCATATAGATTTTTGGGTAGAAACTGTGTAAAATGTTTTTACTCGACACATTTTGAATCATAACCTATGATTCATCATCATGAAAGAAGTATGATTTTGGATTGTAACCTTTCCACCTTAAAAACACTAATATTAACCTCAAAAAATGGAAAGTAATCAATGTTTAGTGACCATTGAAGGAAAATTTCTAAATGGTAACCAAAGGTAAAAAGGAAAAGTCAAAACTTCTAAATGGAAACCAACGGTAAAAAGAAAAATAAAACTATTACTATAAAAACCTTTTAAGGATCACGATCATCCATCCTAGATAAATCCAAAATGAATGAGGGGATAATTCCAAAGAAAATAAATTAAAGTGATCCAAAAGGAAAGGAAAGGTGTAAAATGAAAACGATGGAAATTGTGAAAAGGCACGAGAAATAGGAGTCAACACCAACAAAGTGGCAATAACTAATGGAACTCAGGTCTAAAAAATTAACATGAACAATTTTTGAACATGTTGAAGATGGGTCTCCATGTTTGGTGTATCTCAATCCCTTCATCATGATTAAGATTCTATGTATGTTTACCTATCTCTATGCTTTCTCTCAATTTTTGTTTTTGGAAGTGGTTTTCTACAGTTAAAACTTTAGTCTGATCAATGCAGATGGAATGTTTAGTTTTAAGGGAGTGTTTTTCAAGGGAAAATTTATATTATCTATCTATTATTTTATCCTTTTCATGCTCCTTGACCCTATTTTGTATGGATTTACCTGTTTCTCCAATATAAGGGATGCCACATGAACATTTAATTTTGTAGACCCCACTTTTTTATAAAGGATTTATCTAGTCTTTAATTGATCTTGGAGATTGTTTAAGTTTGTTAATAGGTAAGGAGGTAGAGATGTTATGTTGTTTCAAAATATGACCAATCTTGTTGGATACTCTTTCAATATATGGAAGGAAGGCTACTAGACCTAATTTTGGGGTATCGATTTTACATTGTCTGATGTGATCTTCTCTAGCCCATTTAAAAGATCTTGTTATTTGTTTATTATTGTAATCATTTTTATTAAAAACTATTCTAAAATGGTTTAACTCTTGTTCTAAATTTTTGTCATCATAAACCTGAAAGGCTCTCGTGGTAAGAGTTTTTAACATCCCTACCTTCTAGCTAGGGTGATGGTGAGAAGTAGCATGAAAGTAAAGATCAATGTGAGTGATTTTCTAAAAAACTTTACATGATAAATAACCATCATTTTTATGAGTTAAGATGACATCCGAGAAATGAAGGTTGCCTTCATGTTCTATTTCTTTAGTGAATTGAATACTAGGTACCAAACTATTAAAATGTGTGTGGAATTCTTTGAGGGTGTCTTTACCATGTTGCCAACACACATTCATATCATTAACATAATGTTTCCACCATTTAGGTTAAAGGTGAAAGGAATGGAGAGATATTTATTCAAATATTTCCATATAAAGGTTAGCCATGATAGGTAAGACAGGGGAACCCATAGCCATCCCTTCGATTTACTCAAAGATGGAACCTTTGAATGAAAATAAGGTGGACCTAAGGCAAAGAGATACTAAATTAGTTGTCTCTATATCCATGCAAGTTATAATAACATTAATAGCTTAATCAATATTAACTTTAGTGTAAATAAAAACTACATCAAATCTCACTAATAAATCATTCTAATCTATTTTCTTATCTTTGATGAAGTTAACAAAGTCTATGGACTCCCTAATAAAGGAGAAGGTTTTTCCTACTAGGGGTTTTAGTTTAGAAGCTAAGAAGGCTACAAGATTATAAGTGGGAGATTCTATGGTGTCTACTATAGGTCTAATGGGAACATTAATCTTATATATTTTAGGGGCCCCATAGATTCTAGGGGTAACTTCTTTGTTAGGGAGAAGTTTTTTCTTAATAGCAGTTTCTAAGGAAGATTCCTTGATGACTTTCACAACTCTTCTCATAATCTTAGAAATTGGATTGAAATAAAGTTGCTTATAACTCCCACTATTATGGAGTTGATCGATCATCTTGTTATCATAGTCACATCTATTCATAACTACTATCACATAACCTTTGTCAACATTAATAATTATAATGTTAGTATTATTATTTAATGTTTTTAAAGCTAGCCACTCTTGTCTAGTCACATTTTTAGATGGTAATTTAGCATGTCTTAACGTGACCACACAATCTTGTCTAATCTCTTCTTCTAAGTCAAGGGGAAGACATTTTAGAGAATTTTCAATCCCTATAATAAAATTTCAATGTAGGATTAATTGAGGGGTAATAGTGAATCTTAGACCTTTTTTTAGTAATATTAAAAGCATGACTATTTATTTTATGTTTTTGTTGTGCTTTCATTTAGTTTTGTTACTAATCTCTCCCTAGTGTGATCATTTCATTGGTTTTATGAGACTAACACAAGACTAACCTCCCCTCTATGTCAAATTCTTAGTTCATAGTTCACACATCTAGGCTCGATCAACATGGCCCTTAGATTCATGAAGAAGTTATTATCCAACAAAATCTCCTTTGTGAGTTTCCATGTGTACCATAAATAATTATATAATATCACAAGGGTGTCAGTGTACATGCATAATAGGCACAATATGAGATGGTAGGGAGGGCCATTAGGTGAATGGGACATATGGATAGGAGGTGTGCTCCTTAAATAGAAATTAATGGTTTGATCTTGGAGGAGACTCGAAAAGAAATTAAAGAGGGAGCATGTTCTTTAGAATGTAAAAGACAACGTGTAGTTCAACCTAGGTTTTTACACATAGGGGGTGTGAGTTCAACTAGTCAAATTCAAAGGTCAAAAATCTATTGAGAGCACACAAGTTCTCAGTTACTGCAATAATAATTAAAATCATCTCATAATGAATCGTATATAAAATCACTTGTAGAAAAGTGTAAATCTAGACAAAGTAGTCTCTTGAGGTGTAATTTTACATGTAGATGGATTACACAAGGAAAGCAAGAAAGATATGGATTGGTTGTTCAGGATGGACAACAAGTTTAGTGTGGGGTGATGTTAACCCCCAATATTAGCTAAGACCCAAAATACTAACATGAACTTACATGTATCAAATGAAAGGAGATCAACACCTATAGCCGAGGAGTGGCATGTGCAATATAAACCAATATCCTATGCACATTCCTGAAGATAGACTAGTTAAATAGGCAAAATTCATCCAAAACTATGTTGGCATGTGATAAACAATAAATCATGAGGATCAAGGTAAGTCATAATTCATTGACCCAAGAACTATAAAAAGAATTTTTAGGGAAGATGGTGTAGTAAAGTATGGCATTGAATCTATATGAAGTAGATTTTGATCAAACAACAAAAAGTGGTGGTAAATAACATTGATTAGCACAATGCATATAAACTATTAGGTAGGTAAATTAGTGTAATAACTGCATTATTATAGTAGTTTGTGGAAAAGGATCTAAAGCTCTTAAAGAAAGCAATCAAAATATGATAATGGAATCAAGAGACACTAAGGATTTGGGTAACAAGAAGTTACTAAGGAAGTGGTTGGTTGTGATTAGATATAATTAACTACTAAATTATATAAGGAAGACTATTATGTATTTATCTTAGAGTTAGACTTATGATTAAACCTAAGAGAAATTACAATATATGCACTAAAAACACCTTGTAGAATATAAATGATATATGTGTTATCATGAATCTATTCAATAAATTTGTATGGTTATTTGTGTGACATATTTATAATCTTATAATATCATTGATGAAGTATTCATGCTTGGTTTTATCTTATTCTATACTATCATAATTATAATCATAGGGTATTCCTAAGCTAAGATCCAGCATAACTAGAAAGAAGTATAAATGATTAAAAAATCCTTTGAGTTGACACCCAACCCACTCATCATTTCATACAACTAACCTGACCTACCCCAAGCTTACCCTCTCTACACCTCAGGTGAGCACACAAGGTTCCCACCTTGTGGTATAGCCAGTGAAAGAGTTATTCTAATAAATGTTATGAAGCATAGACAGCTCAACATGATTTATAATTACATGCTAGACTTATTATGCCCAATATTAATCAATTCCATCCATAACCTTACCTCATCCCACCAATAATAAAACATGGATTAATCATAGTAATTAATCATGTTAATTATTTGATAATATAATGTGTGCATAGTATATACCTTTAATAAATCAAATAAACCCATATTCAAACTCAAATCTATGATTTCATCACATCACATCTCTAAAATCCACATCATCAATCTTCTCCAATCCCATGATAGCATCATCAAAATCAGCATCATAAATCTTCTCCAATACCAACACATATTATCTCAATCCCCAAATAAATCTCAACTAAATCCCCATTCAATCTCATCACATCCCAAGGCAAATAAGACAAACTCATATCAATCCCATTCCTAATTTTACACACTCAACCCCCAACATTTATTTACCATCCTCTCACATTCAATGACATATAAGACTCATTATTCACCATTGATCTTGAATCTAGATCAACGATTGTCATTCATTCACAAAATATATAAATTTGAGTTCATCCCTCCATTTTAAACATGTCTAATTTACCTAACAAAGTTCTATCAAATTATCAATCAAATCATCTTCCATCATCAAGTAAATCAATCATCCTATAAGGGGACATGTTACTCATATCCTTGTGTGTGGCGTATTGATCACCCACATCCAATAATCTAAGAGGATCAAATTTTCAAAATGAGGGACACCTTCATCGGTAAGTGAAGGTATATTCCTCACCTATTCACTCTTATCAAAGGTATATCACTTTTTAGTGTATATATTTCATTTTTTTTAAATATATAACATATTTTTCTCTAATTTTCATATATACAGATGGCAACATTATTTATTTGGGAACCCCAACAAAGGAATCTAGACCACAACATAATGGAGCTAAATAGTTAAATATATTTAATGATCCATTTTGTTAGGTTGTGGAGTTAAAAGCTTCACCAGGTAGCGAACAAGAGGAGTTGCTAAAGTGTCACAGACACTGGCGTCAGTCAGGCCAACTGACGTCGGTCAAGGGAGAGACAAGAAGCTGCTGACATCAGTCAGGATCGACGGATGTCGGTCACCTCCAGGCAGACAAGGACCAACGTCAATCACCTGTGTGGTTCCAGAACTGTGAGTTGACGAACAGTTTGTTAACAAACTGTTTGTTTACATGTTAAGAGGTTAATTATAGTCTTGAGTTGCGTGTCTAATTATTGTAATTAGGGTCTAATTATTGTATGCATGAGATCTATATAATAGACTCATGGGCTATATTGTAAAAGTGTGCTAGAAAGCCATTGTGCTTGAAGAGAGAGCAAGAGTAGCTCCTCCTAGTTCCAAAGGGGTACTGAGTGTGTATGATCAGGGAGAGTTGTAGGTTGTGCAAGTTCTACTAGGAGATCCACCAAGGTACTGGTTGAAGAATCTTGAGGACTTGGTGAGGCAAGGACAAGGGTTCTTCAGGGTGTAGAGATATCTACATGGTAAGTAAGGTCTATTGACTTGTAGGTGGCAGTAAGAGAAGGGAAGGTCTACTTGGAGTATGGTTGTATACTTGGTGTATTGGCAGTGTTGTTACTAACTGGTGGAGGTGAACAACAACTCTGTATTGGAGTTGATTGTTGTGACCATGATGAGAGAGTGAATTGTTGAAGGAGAATTACAAGTGAACCCTAAAAGTGTGGGAGCTCTAGAGGTATGGGAAGAAGAAGTGTGGCATCTTCTTTATTGTATTTTCTTCTGAATGATTATTAATACAATTGGGTATTTTCTCTCATATCTTGTGTTATTTAATATTTCTAGTTACTTATCATTCTAGTTAAATTTCGTGTTTAGTTGCTAATAGAAAGGTAATCAATTGTGCCCTTAGTGGGCAGTAGGATCCTGACAGTTGGTATCAGAGCTAAGGTTGCAGGGAACAGGTTTGTGTTTGATTACAGGTCACTCTCGGGGGTTTCAGATTGAGTGGGAGTATAGCAATGGTAGAAGAAAGTAAGCTACGAATGGAGAAATTGAATAGCACGAATGGTCTGATTGATGGAAAGACAGAGCAGGTAAAGAAAGATTATTGGTCGGTAGAAGATCAGCGTGTAGAAGTAGATGTTGCAGGTGTTGTTGCACAGGTTGCTCTGGATAAAGTAGAATTTTGGTCTATAGATTATGTTGCCTATTTCCATGCAGCCCGAAATAGAGCATCTTTTCATGGGTATGTCTTTGGAGACTTTGGAGAGATTTATTTAGGAGCTGGTGAGCCTTGTCAAATGGTTGGCAAAGGGGAAGTGAAGCTGAAATTGTAGACGTGTAACACACAAGTGTTGAATGAGGTCATGCAGGTACCAGTCTTGGAGATGAGTCTAATTTCTTTAGGAAATTTAGGTGATGAGAGATGCACAGTAACTCTCACAGTGGATGCACTTGAATTAGATAGTGGTAAGAAAGTAGGTATCCTTTATCTATCTACTTATATTACCGATTCACCTTCTATTGCAGAGATGTGGCTTTGTAGGCTTGGTTACATATGTAAGAAGGGAATGCATGTTCTTAAGTGGAAGATAGATATCTTTGACAAACTTAAGAACTGGAAAGCCTTGGTGTTCATGGAGGAGATGACGGATAGAGATCAGCTGAGGGGACTGAATTATTCTGAGCAGGGCTGTGTTAATTTGAACAAGGTTTTGATCCAAGGTGAGCTCACGGGTAAAAAGTCATCACTCACAGGAGAACACAGTTACCAGCATCAGTTAGGAGAAACCAATGTCGAATAGATAGGTACCGACATAGGTTATGTGCAAATCAGTAAAGTCGGTGGTGTCAGGCAGGTGGAGACCGACGTCGGTCAAGTGGAACTGACATCGGCAGTCAGGGTCAGTCGCAGGGAACTGATGTCGGTCAGGTGCAGATTGGGAGATGGCTAAGATTAGTCACTGGAATGGATGTTGAGCAGATAGCACGTTGTCAAGGAGTCTCAAATGCCCATATAGAGGACTGAAAGGGTAAGTGGACCTCATATTGATTGTTCACCTTCTTACTTATTGCTCACTGATGGTCAAGAACTAGGAAGACGTGAAGAGGTAATGTAGGTAGAATCTAAGAAATAGTGGGAGCATGGCATGAATTCTTTGAAAGAGAACCAAGCGGGAGATTTGGTAGAGTTTCCAGCTGGGATGAAAGCACTGACAGATGAATGAATTCCCAAGTTAAAGAAGAGAGTGGATGGATACGTGAGATGGAAGGCCAGGGTATATGGTCTTGAGGAAGCTACAGGATAGTGGTACAGGTTTGACAGGTGTATGACTAAGCATAGCTTTGGTCAAGGTCAATGTAACCATTGTGTTTTCTTTACCAGGTTGGATAATGGTCGCAACATTATCCTGTTATTATATGTGGTGTGGTTGCTTGTTGCAGGGTTACACATGCAGGGAGTTTCTGAGCTAAAGGTAAAGTTAGTTCAGAGGTATGTCATGAAGAATTTGGGAGCAGTAAAATTCTTTAGCATAAGAGACATGTAAGATCACAGGTTGATTTTGTCTCTAGTGGGAGCTGATGTGAAGAAGGTGTTGGCGAGGTTCAAGATGCAGGATGCAGAATCGATAAGCACACCTATGGCTGGACAGTTCAAGTTGAGCTTAAAACAATGTTTGATATCACATGAGGTTGAGTGTAGACTTGAGTTTTCCCAAGCAGTGGGAGTTGTCAAAGAGTTTGGAGCCAATTCATGGAAGGAGCACTGGAGGGCAGTTCAGTGGATTCTCAAGTATTTGAGAGGGACCAGTAGCAGGGATTCATGCTATGCAGGGTCAAGGTCTTCACTACATGGAGTTGTAGATTCGGATGTGGCACGTTACTTGGATGACAGGAGGTGCACCACAGGTTGTGTGGTGGTTGGTCTTCAGGATTGACCTTGAAGAGGGATACAAGCCAGAAAACAAATTAGATGGTGTACAGGTACAGGTACAGTGCAATTGTTTATCTCCAAGTGGGAGATAAATATGAGATAACATAAACTAAGGAAATTTTAGAAGTACATTATGCATATAACATGCATCCTCCACTAGTAATGTATGACCATCCAGTTGATGCTATTATTTATACACTTGGAGATACTTCACCATAACAACCCATGATCACATAAATGACAGTGATATAGTTGATGATGATTCAAAATTTAATGCACTTAATACGATCTTATAGACATGAAAAAACCATAGTTGGTATTATTATTTAAAAAAATTTAAGTGAGAACATTTTCATAATGACACTTATTCACTCCTTATGGTACACACAACATGATTTACAAGCAACACAAAAACTAGTAAAGGGATTCTATGGACAGAAACATAATACCTTGGTACATGTAATACTACCTCTTTAAGTAGGCTCTGCTATACTAGCCACACCATTCCTAGTTCTATAGAGTAATGGGGACTTTAACATGTTTTTAGGATTCACTTAGATGCAAAAACTTTATCTAGTGCCACCAATAGTGAATCTATTTCTAAAGTACATACAATGCAACAAGGTAGTTATAGTTTCAAGTGTATAGTATGATTACCCTCTATAGCCAATGGTATCTCCTTATCCATCACCATCACCATCACAATTTTTTATTACACCTATTTAGGATCAATATACAGATATGATTGATACATATATTTAGGATCATTATATGTATGGTTGGTGAACCTATCTAGGATCATAATATAGGATCAGTAGTTACACATATATAGTATTTATCTACATACATAGTTCTGAGGATTATAGTTGGGCCTATCCAATAGCCAATTATTCAATGTTAATCACATTAGATATTTATCTAGGGCTCATATATGCCACCATATCCTACAATGCATACTCATCTAGAATCATAGATATTTTAATAAATTATGCAACAAACACAAGAAGCTGGACAATCTCCTACTATAGAATGAACCACATAGGTCCTCAGCCATCTAAAGTTACCCATTTTACACCAAGTTATATGAGAAATGATCATGATATTTATGGCACACCATATGAATTCTTATCAGATTCAGAGTCACCCATAATTTCTATCTCCCATTCTAGACAAAATACCATTATTGTATTTGATACAGGTATTTCCCATGATCCTCCCATTGATAGAATAATTAGTTAGCTTTTTCCAAATCCAAAATATTATAAAAAAATACAAAATAGTCATAAAATACAAAAATAGTCAAATATTCAAAAAATATAAAATTAAGACCTAAGCATGACATGATTATTATATTACATTATTTACATATATTATTTATCACATGTTTGGTAGATATCATATTCTTTTTAGACACACGTGCATTTCATGATATATGAGTGTAATGTGGAACATATAGGTTACAAATGTTGGACTTTCCTCTATTCAATGGCCATGTCAATACTAAGGGAATCTTATTCCACATGTTTCACTATCATATGTTATTTTTTCTAGGACATTTTCTACCATGTTGAGCTCCTTATAATGCTTACACATGCCTTACTAGTTACTCATATCTTACACAGTGATAAATGGATATGTTATTATACTATGGAGTGACATTGATACATATAAATGGTGTAGAGTAGTCATTTGTTCTATGATCCACTGATTTTATTACTCTCTAACATGATAATATACTTTGTTCTTGTCTATTATGTGTGACCTTTTATCCTTTTTCATGACATCTTTATGTCCCTTGAGTGTATCTTATGGCCTTGTTTAATGTGACATCTTTGATGTCCCTTGTTTGCAACATCTTTGATTTCCCTTGTTTGCAACATCTTTGATGTCCCTTGTTTGAAACATATTTATGTCCCCTTATTTGTGGCCTTTGTCCTTGTTTGTTACAACAAATTTATGTCCCTTGTATGCATACCTTGGCCTTATGTGTGACATGAACACTTGTGATTATTTATCTTGTGAAAACTAAGCTATGACATATATATATATATATATATATATATATATAAACTCATGAGACATGATATTGGTTCATGCACACATACACAAAAACACATTTTACAATTGAATTTAAAATAGTTGTCATTTCATTTCACACTTATCATATCTACGGTCTTGATGGAGGCATGAACATTATTCATTCTCTTTCAATCATGAATTATATTATTCATTAAATGAAACTATAACATCAAATCTGCATTCATGATGGGGGCATGAACATGGTTCATTCCATTTAGATCATGAATTTTGTTTACATGGATTGAATTTGAGAGAACTTGACCAAAACTAAATAATTGAATCTATAATCCATCTATAGTGGTTGACTCAACTTATTTTAGTGAACCTAGCATGATGGTTCTCTATTTCATATTTGTATTTATTTGGGTTAGTACATTATGTACTTATTCCCACATTCATGAGTGTTGAGACATGTTTTCTTCCCAACCTAAATGCTTGCATAGTTACACAAATTTAGAGAACAATCACCCTAAATATCCTTATGATTCAATAAGAAGGCATAATTTTCTCCAACGTTTTAATAAGGAAGCATCCTCTTCAATAATTTTTAATGGAAACATGATCTTCATCAACACACACGTGTACTCTAACCCTTGTTCTTTCAAAAATTAAAAAAAATAGGTTCGAATTAAAATAGTCAATCTATAGACATTAACTACATATGATTGTAAGTTTTTATATTGAGTGACCTACATAATTGGAGCTTCATACTTAAGATAAAGTGTGTTGTACACACTCAAGTGAATTTTATCCTTTTACTCTATCAAATCCATTAATAGAATAAAATGTGAGCTTTTTTCAATGCTAAAATTTGGTATTTGGTACTTGATAATGATAAGTTTAACACACATTTACCACACAAGACTTGAGTGCATAAACAAGGTCCTAATCTAACATTCCTTCACATGCACATGTTATATTATGATTCAACCCTTTTCTTTTAATGTTACATACTTATAGTAATTTTACACACCCAAAATTTATATAGTGAAACATTTTTGAAACATCCAATGGTGATGCAATGATCTCCAAAATATGCTCAAGATTGGTTCTCTCTAACAATATTACCATCAAGACCCTTTTTATCCTTCTAAGCCTATTTTTTTGAAATTTCATCCTTTCTTGGCCTCACTACTTGACTTATTTTAATGGGGATGAAAATTACCCTATTGATGACAAAACCACCCTTATTTATTATGAAACCACCCCAAAAGTTTATAGTTTACTGTGATGGTTTCATAAATTATCGCGATAGAAGTGTTACTGATAAGATGGTTTAGTAATTATATAGGGAATTTTTGTATTCTAATGGGATGGTTTTATCATATTTTATGGTAGTTTCATAGTTCCCACCTAGGAATAGTAGTAGTTTCATCACAACTTATCCATGTTTTATTTTTAATGTCTAAGACTTGAGTTCTCATGCATTTTGAATGCTTCTCTTCATGTTTATTCCTTGATTTTCTTTGTGTTCACCCCTATGATATCTTAGCTCACACCCACTCTTGTTTGAATCAATTTTTTTTCTCCCAAGTCCATATTTTAATTAACCACCAATTAAACTCATATTTTCAAGCTCTTGGCTTCCTCTACAAGTATCTCCATTTTTTATGAATTTTGGATATAAATTTTGCATTGAATATTGTTGATTTCAAGCTCTAAAAAACCCTATTCCACTTGTTCTCAATTTTTTAAAGTTTGTGTTCCATATTTGGTCATCATTTAGGTCATTCTATATAGTTTTTAGAGAGAAAAATTCATATGAATTTATAACCAACTATTTTTTATTTGTGAACCAACTCAACTATTGTTCAGTTATTCTTATTTTTAAATATTATATTCCTCTTGCAATCTTTTCATTTCATCCTTTTGTCTAAGATTTATAAGTTTCATGATTGATAAAGCAAGGAGATAGCATAACTGAGGATAGCTTATTTTCAACAACAAATTTTTACCATTGCTTTGTCATCGCCATTGATCAAGTTTGTTGTTTTCACTTTTAGTTTTAATTTATTAAACTAAATTAGTTTAATTTAATATTTTATTATTATATTGGGTGCTAAATTAATAAAATATAAAAATAATATAAAGCAACTCTCCTCTTCTCTTTCTTTTGCATAAAAAACATGGCTTAGATTTGTATTGTT
The DNA here is from genome assembly GCA_037957365.1 of Torreya grandis. Taxonomy (NCBI): domain Eukaryota; kingdom Viridiplantae; phylum Streptophyta; class Pinopsida; order Cupressales; family Taxaceae; genus Torreya; species Torreya grandis. The sequence continues at coordinate 3,034,426 of JARHVA010001312.1, forward strand.
TACATTTACATCTTAACATATTTCTAAACGCGTAGTTTACATCAAAACCTAGCATAAATAATATAAACAAAAAAATAATTTAAATTTTAAAAACAATTAATTTTCAAGTTTAAATAAGCCTTGCATTCACAAACAAGCATTCACACACATACCTAGACAACCTTGACAAAAGAAACTTTGTATCTTAGATCTAATTTTATTCATTTCCATAAGAAAATAAAGATGTTTTAAGATCACAAAATCATAAAATCATAACTTTGATATTACATTAATTTCATTTTTAATTATTTATTTTTTATAAACAATCATTTTAAACACCAAAAACTAGTTTCTAGCTTGCATGCACAAAATAATTCTTAGACACTTAGAAGTTATAATTCCCTAGGTTTTGAGTTTGATTTTATTTTATTTAAATGTTAAAAAAATACTTAATTACATAATATTTTATTTAATATATATTTAAAAACACCAAAAATAATAGCATTCAATCTCATTTACTTTATGTTTCCATTTTCAAATTACTTTCATTTCAACAAGTAGTTCAGTTTCATTTTATCGACAAAAACCTTGTCAAAATGTGCACAAGTGCAAGAAAAATTTACAAAAAATTCATTATAAAGGTAATCACAAGCACAAAACCTTTATCACACCTTTCCAAACAAAAATTACTATCCTTACAACACATTAAAAATAAGTTATATACTTAAGACATCTTCAACCAATATTGCTTTACCATTGGATAACATTTACTGGGTATCCCTATCCCCATAGAGTAAGTCCATTTCCTAGAGTGTTATATGTCATTCCAATGGAACTTAAAATTTATATCTATTAAGACCTTAGACTTCAATTATTTCACTCCACCCATATCCTATATCTTATACTTAGTCAACTTGAAGCCCTAGACAAGCAATCTAGGCCCACAGTCTCATTAGTAACAACCCTTCATATTCTTCCATGTTAAGTAAATAACCTTAAAATTTGAGTCTTCATTATTCTCTTTCCTTTGTCCTTAAATCTATCCTCATCCTATTTCATTTAGGATACCTATCATCTTCCATTATTTTAGATGACTTAGCCATACCTCGAGAACTTGCGTGCATAAGCTAGTGTGTTTCTTTTTGCATGTACATAAATTGGTGAACTCAAAATGAACAATGTATCCTTTTATGTATTCATCTTTCCTCTCTTCTCGACTTTTTCATTTCATTCATATTCTAGAGTATTTATATACTCCCTAAATATTTCTATTCAGGACATCTTTGGGAGACCATGAACTTTGAAACCTTTAAGAGGAGCCTTCAACCTAGTGGTGAAGCCTCCCTACATAGTTGGAACAACAACACCCCTCCAAAAAATGTGTAATCCTAATATCAAAAATACTCTTTAAACTTGAAAACTAGATTGGGGATAGTGAACCATGAATTGTGGGATCCATCAAAAAGTTTTATTAATCACCTTGATTCTAACATGTCCTTCACTAGTAAGATTGGAACCAAAACTCACTTTGTAACAAGACCACTAGTTAGCCTAAAAATCCTATATGTCGAAAGTTTAGTGAATACAATCAATATATTTATATAATCCATAATTTAGAAGATGAGATAAGTATACAACAAGTGCCTTTACACCCTCTTACCAATAACTAAAACATCATTAACCCACAGGAGTAACACCCAATGTCTCTTCTAGAGGCCTATAACTTGAATCAATCCATTGGTGGTCATTAAACCATACTCCATGAATTTGATACAAAGGAGGTCACTAGAACCACCATTTCTTCTTCCCAAAATGAACTCATCTCAACTTTGGTGGCTTGTATTCAATATTTAGAGAGTAACCAAGACTCTTTGAATCAAGGGATGGCCACGAATCCCCCTAACTAGGGTTATTCCTCTCATTTTCTTATTTCAGTGGAAACTTACCAACTATCGTTATATCCATCTAATCCACCTCTCATAAATTATGCCTCAAACCTATATCCTAGGTACATCCTTGCTCATGGATTCCCACCCTCATTTCTCCCAATATTCCTCCATCATACCAACCCCATCCTCATAATCATGTGGGAAGTGTCTACACTTACACTTCTCTTAATAATATGGTGTCCAACAATCCACCACCCTACATTCCTCTGGGTTATGTGACACCCACTTATACTTCCCATTTTTAAACCAATAATCCATCACATTATGTTCCCCCAAGATATGTGCCACCCACATACATCCCTCCCCAATAATCACCTAACCCTTCTATCTCACTTCCTCCCTACTATCACATGTTCTTGAAATTAACTCAATTGGGTAACTACTTTCCATCCTACTATACACCATCTTACCAAGAACCTTTTTTCCCTCCTGGTAGTTATGAAAGTAACCCATATCCAAACCTATCCATATAATATTAATCCACCACAAATTTTACTTGACTTTAATGATATGGGGACTTATGTTGAGTATTTGAAAGATCCCCTCGATCATTTTACATGAGGATTTATTATACCATGTCCCCTACATGACCTTCCTAAGTTCAAAGGAGAAGGATTTCCTAATGCACATGTCAAGGCATACATTTATGTTATTTGAGATCTCTTGCCTTAGGTTGGGGTGGTTGTGATTTATTTTCCAAAAATCCTTTATTAGTATTACCATCTCCCTGAGTATTATTTTCATGAACTCATGCCTGAGTTTGTCAAAGCTTTTGATATGAAGAAACTCTTTAGGAATGGCATATGATATTTTTTTCACATCAAGCAAGAACATAACAAATTATTAATCCACTTCATTACAATATGGCAATAATTGTTATACTCATTTGTCATCACACTTCACATGTACCAAATGGAATTATGTGATTTTTTTAATACTCCCTTAACAAATAAATGAGAGAAGATGTGAAAAAAATCCCCTATCAATTATATAAGGAAGCACTTGAAATTTCTCTAAGAATTGGCCATTGAAAGTGCTCTAATAATCGACCAAGTGGTCATTAACATTGGTCGCATAACCTATGGTACCAATGGCTAGATATTCATCCCAAATGAGAATAATGGAAGCTATCAAAACTCTAACCAAAACAATCCATATAATCAGAGTCTTAAGGTTCTTAGCAAGAATCGTAATTCCACCACATATGGCATCATGGATCAAAAAAATAAGATAAATCCTATCAATAACACTCAACCACAACCCATGAAAAATAATAACACAAATATTGATAATGGTATGAAGAACTATAATCCTCCACCTATAGATCATGTACTTTTAACAATCATCCTCCATATTGTAACGTATAAAACCAAAACCAATTCCATAATGTTGACCATTTCCCACAATTTCAAAACCAAACCTTTATTCAAAGGAAAAATTGATAAGGTTTTGGCCAATAGGGGAAAAACAAAAGGCCTCAAGAGTATGATCCCAACATCTATTTCCTCTTCCACCAAGTGGTTGGACATGACACTCATTATTGTTGAGAGTAAAATAAGTTCATTTAAAGACACCCTAAAGAACAGAGACAGACTTTTGTTGAAATGTTCCTATGGAATGCAAATGTAAACCCTCAGGATCACTTCAACGGTCCCATAAACTCTAAAAACCAAAACCTCAAAATATATCAAAACCATTTTTTAGACCATCAGATGTGACTTACCTAGAACCAACAACAAGGTAGCTTGTAAAGCCAACCAATGCAACATAACCAACCCATACCATCATGCACTCATGATGTTGAGGCTTATACTTATGGTAAAACCAACCTTAATGTCACCCCTCATATTAGGGTTCAATGGAAGGCTAGAATGATATGGTGGTAGAGTTAAAAACTAAATAATAGTTGAATATCATCACTTGCACATAAGAATATCAGACCACAACTTCCCACCCTTCTAACATATTGGATGATGATTCATCCCAAAACCTATGGGAAAATAATACTTAGTCACAAAACCTATAAATACATTATCCCACATCTTTTTTATTGAATTGTTTAATAAATATCCTACCCATTATTTGGAATTTCTTGATGCCCTAGGATTGGGACACTTAGCTAGTGTACTCCTCCACCTCAGGCCTAGTTCAACCATATTGATCTTGGCATGTTTCTTCTAGGGTAATACCTGAGGGATGTTGGTTATTTATTTAACCTCAATATTCTTCCTCTTGAATCTAATATATCAAGGAGGGGTGATCCATCTTTATTTATAAAAGTTTGGATTTATTAGAACTATCTAAAACAATCAATGGTTGATGATGGAGTAGTTGTGAACATAGTCCCCTTTCCATTTCTTTAAAATCGAGGTTTTGGAGAAACTAATTTATCCACAATAATAAATAACCTATGAGGTTATGGTAGCCTCAAGTCCACCTCTATAGGAACCATCCTGCTTCCCATTACCCTAGGTCCCAAGACTTTATTAATAAAATTCTACATAATTAATAAAGATAACAATTACAACATGATCTTGGGTAGACCTTGAACTCATAGAATGAAGGTGATCCCTTCTAACCTCTTCAAAAAAATTTGGTGCCTCCATTTATAGAACGTGTTTGTGTCCTAAGGTGATCCTAATCCCTTTGACACCCTTCAAGTATCCATGCATAAACAATTAAGGTTACATATTGATTACCACTTACCCACTAATGGTGTAACAAAACCATAACATCTAGTCGATGTCAAAGATACCCATAAACCCAATGTGTTTGTCTTGAAGAAAGGGGAAAAACTTCTTAAGTCCCTCCTAAAATATAAACTTGAATAAAATGAAATTTCAACAGCAAAATAAACAAATGGTAAAATTCTTATGACAACACCAGTCATCTCAACTATGTCTATGGTTAAAATCATAAGCATCTTAGAAAAATAGGAACCAATCAAACTCATTTTTGACCTGTATAGTGTTGGGACCTACAGTCCCTGCATGTCTCTTGGTCTAGAGGCTCTCAATCCCACTATTGAATTTGGCATGATAGACCTCTTGGGACATGAAGATAAGCCCCCAAAGTAGACTAATGATCCTTATATTCATCACAATCACTCAATGCCCCATCACACAAGGGCAATTTGTAGTTCAGATCAAAATTTAGACTTTAGAATAGATAGTAAAACCAGTTATCATTCCCTAGTCATGACAATGCTTGAGGAAAGGATTTGTATCTTAACCATAGGCACTATATAAATAAACATTGGTTCTAATAACTACTCAAAAATTCTAAATATTGGGCCTTTTCTCCATCCTATAAAAGGAGAAGACCATATGGGGCTACTTATTGAGTTCTTAAAAACTTTCCCAAGCATCAAAACATCAATCATGTCTTATTATCAATACTATGAACTACATAAATATGTTCATAAAGTTCCTATACAAGAAAGAGACCATAGAAAATAGTTCACTTAGTGCTCATAATATTTTGCTTTCCCTTATCTGAGCACTAAGATAATAAAAATAGAACTAATCATGCCTTATCATAAATATTTTGAGCTTCATAAGCATGTTCATAAACATCCTATACATGTAGGAAACCTTGTCCTAAGGCGTGTTAGTTAAATCAATAAAATAAAGGAGAAGGTTGAAAGTTTAGACCTAACTCATTAGGTCCCTATTTAGTGATTGAATATTTTAATAATGGATCCTATCAGTTATGCACTTTAGAATACAAAGAGTTAGGTTAATGTGTGAGCTATTTTCACCTTTGTACATCTATTTGTATACATTTCACATTGACCTTATTGCATTTTATTTTCCATTGTCTACATGTTATGTTTACATATAAGATGTTGTGCTTGGTAATAATTTAGTTGTCAATTCACATGATAAAAACTTTCAAAATGCAGCTTATCAACTCATTTCAGCTTCACATTACCCTATTATCCTATAGGAAACATTCTTAAAATTTGAATCACATTGGTTCTTATCTTAATTCTTATAATTAGAGTATCTCTCTTTCTCTAAATCTTACAAAACTTAGGAAATGTTAGCCTACAGCCTATTCTTTAAGCTCTCCCATGGAAGAATCTCCTCTTATGGTTCCCTCTAAGTATAAAACATTAGTTTTCTCAAAAAAATGTAACCTTTCTCGCTTATCTTGGTCTTAGATGATAATCCCTTGCATACTAATAGTTGAATGGGACCAAGATCTTAGGGTAAGGGGCTTACAAAAATATGTGATAAAAAATAAAGGAAAATGCTCCTATAAAAATCAAAAGCTTATGAAAATAAAATTCAAATCTCACATCTATCACCCTTCACTAACCCTTTAGTTTTGAGCCCATACATATTATTAGTTGTATGAGGTTAGAATTAGGGAGAGATACACCCTTAATCACCTACATTTAGTCTTTGGTGGTGAGCACGTGTCTTCCCAATCACATGAAACTAAGTATAGGGGGTCAAAAATAAAATTAAAAATAAAAATTCCAAAATAATATCAAATTATAGTGTCCAATAAGATTTATTCAAAATGATTTTTTTATGTGTCTATGCTGAAAATGGTAGATTTATCTCATTTACCAATTCTATCAGGGGTAGTTATCTCTAAATGAAGCCAATAAAGTTAATGTTTTATAAGTATAGCAAGAAGCACTTTTCCCCTTTACTTGTAATGATCTATTCATCTTCCTTTTCCATGAAAAACTTTGATGTATAATTTTCATTTTAAACTTTCATACATATCCTATTCCTTTATATTCACTTAGGCTACAAATTAAAATTCACATGTTGTGTAAGTAAGATAACTTGATCATCACCTGCAAAACAATTTGTAATGCATTTATAGTTTTACATATCCATCACATTACATCATTTGCATACATTCTTTTTTTCAAATTTTACATATATAAGCATTTCCATATCATTATAGTACATAAGAGATACATGGTATATCATCACATGCCTAGACATCTAAAGTGCATAAACTGAAGGAGCATACATGAAATTACACACATCACATTTTGTGGCAAGTCATTGAAATAGACCTATATATATATATATATATATATATATATATATATAATGTTGATTTTATACAAATCAATTATCAAGTATAATCACCTCTATAGAGGGTAAGTGAGTCAAACATCCCAAAAATCTAAAAATTAAAATTAAAAATGTATGTATGTATATACATGTTCAATAATGGCCCCAAGATCTTGACCTCCAGTCACCTCATGTAAAGTCTTCATCTAAGACTCTAGTCAAGCTATATGCCTTTGTGGGGAATGATCTCCATAGATGTGTGATAAGCTAGATCAAAAACATATTATGCCTACCTATCCTAATAGGTAGTCCTACATCAAACAATATTTGATCCCTAATCTATCCAATTTCCCAAATTCCATTATGTGATTTATTTTAAGAAATAACATACCTAAGATCATTTTTTTATTTTTTTATAATCCAAGGAAAAACACAAAAATTATCATAACTAACCTAAACCTACACCATTTCTCCTCACACTGGTACATTCACCATCATATCAATGTGTTCATTGATTTTCTTGAATCCTAGATCAAATCTATCACCGTCAATCCAGAGCTCAAAAATCTCAAAAATTAAATTTGCACAAATGATTTCTATTTTGGGATAATTTTAAAATATATAGTCTTTTAAACTAGCTATTGAGATTCAAATTTTTTCCACTTTTTGTAATTTTTCTTCTAAACTCATGTTTCACACATTATATATATTATTATGGCTGAATTAACATACTTTATGTTCAAAAATTAACAAATTTTGATAGTTTTGTCTTTTTGTACCATGTTTGTATGCCAATTTTTATTTTATAGCTACATGACACTTGGTGTCAGATTCCATCCCCTAATGGGGTGGTTGAAGTAGTACACTCTTCCTCATGTACATGATAAGTACTATTTTCTATGTTATAATCAATTAGCATTCTTTTTTATTTTATTTTAAACTACACTTGATTCCCATCTTTCATCTATAGGTTGCACAGAGTCACAATTGGTTTCATTGCACCACAAATGTAAGTAAGGTAGGTATTTATAACCTTCCTTTCATTTTTAGTTCACCACTACTTAGAACTACACCCTCATCAACTCATGACAAGGCATCCTCCCAAGGGGAAAATATGTATGCACCCTAAAATTACACAATGTAACATTTCTAAAATGTCCAATTATGATGCAATGATATCTATAATATGTTTAGTATTGGTTCTCTATAATAATTTTACCCTATAACACCCTTTTAATCCTTGTAAGACTTTTTTTTAAATTTTATCCTTTCTTGGCCTCACTATTTGACTTCTTTTAATGAGGATGAAACCGCCATTATTTATTACGAAACTGCCCCAAAAGTTCACAATTTATCATGGCAGTTTTGTAAACTACCATGACAAAAGCATCATCAACAACGTAATTTAATAAGTTAATATGGGAATTTTATATTTGAATAGGGAACTTTTGTCATATTCTATGGTGGTTTCATAGTTGTCACTTGTGGATAGCAATGATTTCAGCACAGTTTATCCATGTTTTATTTTAAGCATTTAAGACTTGAGTTCTCATGCATTTTACATGCATCTCTCTATATTTATTTCCTTGATTTTATTTGTGTTCACCCTCATGATAACCCATCTCTCTCCCACTCTTGTTGCAATTAAGTTTGTTCCCCCAAGTCTATCTTTTATTTAATCACCAGTAAAACTCACACTTGCAAACTCTTTGTTTTCTTTACAAGTATCTCCATTTTTTATGAATTTTGGATCCAAATTTCATATTGAATATTGGTGATTTCAATATTTATAGAGCCCTAGCCCACCTTCTCTCAATTTTAGAAAATTTTTGTTCCATATTTAGTTATCTTCATGGTCATTTTATAAATTATTAACCATCTCTTTGCTATCTATGAATCAACCTAGCCACTATTCAGTTGCTCTTATCTTCAAATTCTATATTCTTATTACATTATTTTCATTTCATTATTTTTTTGAGAATTCCAAGGGTCGTGATTGAGAAATCAAGGAGCTATCATACCTTAGGATAGTTTATTTACTAAAATAAATCTTTGCCTTTGCTTGGTCATCACCGTTGATCAAGTTGGGGGTTTTCACTTTCGCTTTTAATTTATTAGATTAAATTTGTTTAGTTTGTTCTTTGTTTATCATATTATGATCTACATTCAAAAAATATAAAATTAATTTAAAGGGAGGGAAAGAATGGGAAGGGGTTATCAGCATACATATGGGTTGGGGTTGAGCATAACTATTATCAGTGAAGTGCTTAGAATTCTAGATTACTAATAGGAGACTATCAAGCTTGGTTCAGAGAGCACATATTCACTTTGATCTAGGATTTCTCAATGTTACAATCTATATTTCAAACCAAGTAATGCATACCTATTGTTTCAATAAAAATAAACAAATACTTAAATAGATAAATACAACTTAGTTGTTCGAGTTTATTGAAGGTTATCTATCTTACAAAAAATTTATGTCTAGATATAAATTACCAATTGAACTGAAAAACTAATATTTTATGTTAGTCCATTTCAAGTAACTCTCCTCTTCTCTTTTTTTAATTAAAAACATATCTTATATTTTCATTGTTTACATTTACATCTGAGCATATTTCTAAGCACATAGTTTACATCAAAACCTAGGGAAAATCATAATAACAAAACAAATCACTTCAATTTTCAAATCAAATCATTTTTAGTTTTAAATAAGTCTTTCATTCACAAACAATTATTCACACACATACATAGACAACCTAGACAAAAGAAAGTTTGCATCTTAGATCTGATTTTATTCATTTACATAAAAAAGGAACATTGTTTTAAGATAGGGAAATCAAAAAATCATAATTTTGATCTTACATTAATTTCATTTTATATTATGTATTTTTGTACAAAAATCATTTAGAACACCAAAAACTAGTTTCTAACTTGCATGCACAAAATAATTTCTAAACACTTGATAGTTATACTCTCTAAGGTTTGGATCTGAATTTGTTTTATTTTCATGTTATAAAATACTTAATTGCATAATAGTTTCATGAATTTATAATATAAAAATATCAAAAATAATAGCATTCTCATTAATTTATTTTATGTTTTCATTTGATCATGACAAATTACTTTCATTTTATCTGTAAAACCTTGTCAAAATGTGAACAAGTACAAGCATGATTCACATATAAATCCTTGTCAATATTAGCACAAACACAAAACCTTTCTCACACCTTTATAAAAATTAATTACTATCTTTAAAATACATTCAAAATAATTTATACGCTTAATGCATATTCAACCAAACTTCTTTTACCATTGGATGACACTTATTGAGCATCTATATCCACATAGAGCAAGTCCATTTCTTAGAAATCCAACTCCCCATTCTAGGAAGTGCACTTCAAAATTATATCTATTTTGAACTTGAAATTAAAGTATTTAGTTCCACCCATATCCCATATATTATCCTTAGTTAGCTTGAATCCCTAGATAAGTAATCTAGGCCCATAGTCTCATTAGTAGGACCCCTTTGTATTCTTCCCCACTAAGTAAATAACCTTAAAATCTTAGTCCTCCATATTATCTTTCCTTTTTACTCTATAGCCTCATCCTATTTTATTTAGGTTACCCATCATATTTCATTACTCTGGTTGTCTCAACTAGATCTTGAGAAGTTAAATGCACATGTTAAGTGTATTGGTTTCTGCATTTACATAAATTGGTGAACTCAACATGAATGACATATACTTTTATGTATTCCACTTTCCTCTCTTCTCCAATTTATATTTTCATTTATATTCTAAGAGTATTTATAAACTCCCTGAATATGTCTAATTAGGATGTCTTTGAGAGAAACATGAACATTAAAATTTATAAGAGAAGCCTTTAACCTAGTGGTGAAGCCTTCCTACATAGTTGGAAGACTAACATTCCATAAAATGTGGAAGTCCAATATAAAATTCACCCTTTCAAATCACAAACTAGATCAAGGATAGTGATCCATGAGTTGTAGGATCCATCAAAAATTCTTAGTAATCATTGTAATTCTAATAACATGTCCTTCACTTATGGGAATGGAACCAACACTCACATTGTAACAAGACCACCAATTAGCCTACAAATCCCATATTTTGAAATTATAGATAAATGCATTCAATATATCAATAGAATTTATAATTTTGAAGATGGGCTAAGTAGATTACAAAATACCCAGTGGATCATCTAGAGGCATCTAACTCGAATTATTCCATTGGTGGTCATTAAACCATACCCCTGAAGTTGATACTAAGGAGGTCACCAAAACCACCATTCCTTATTCCCTGAATGAACTCATATCAACCTTGGTGGGTCATATTTTATATTAATAGAGTAACCAAGCCTCTACAAATAAAGATATGGCCACCAATCCCCCCAACCATGGTCATTCCTCTCTTATTCCTATTCTAGAGGAAATTTACCAACCGTCATTATATCCATCTAACCCACATCTCATCAATTATGCCTCAAACCTATATCTTGGGGACATCTTTACTCATGGCATCCCTGACCTTGTTGCTCCAAAAATTACTCCATCATACCAACCCCTTCCTCAAAATATTATGGGATGTGTCTACACCTATACTCTTCCTAATAATATAGTGGCCATTAATCTTCCACCCTATATTCCTTTAGTTACATACCACCCACGTATACTCCCCCTTTATAAACTGGGAACCCATCACCTTACATTTCACCATGTTACATGCCACCCATGTATACCTCTCCCAATAATCACCTAACCTTTCTAGCTTGTTTCCTCCCTACTAACACATGTTCTCTAAATTTAGTTAGCTACATAACTACTTTCCCACCTACTCTACACCATCTTACCAAGTACCTTCTTTCCCTCATAATGGTTATGAAAGTAACATGTATCCAAACTCACCACTGAAATCTTATTCAACCATGACTTTAATATAATTTAGTGATATGGGGACTTACATTGAGTGTTTAAAAGAGCCCCTCAATCATATTGTATGAGGAGTTCTTCTACCACACCCCCTACCTTACCTTGAGCCAATTTCAAGGGAGAAGGAGATCCTAATGTTCATTTAAAGTCATATGCTATGGTTTTTTGATAGCTCTTGCCTTGGGATAGGTTGGTTGAAAAAAATATCCAAAAACCTTGAAGGAATCACCCTCAATTCGTATTACCATCTCCCTAAGGGGTTTATGCATTCTCTTCATCAACTCATGGTTGAGTTTGTCAAATACATTGATATGAACAAACTCTTTAATACTAAAATACTGGATTTTTTGCACATCAAGAAAGATCATAACAAATTAGTGAGCCACTTCATTATGATATGGTGGTAAGTCTTATACTCATATGCTATCACACAACACATGGACCAAAGGTAATTATGTGAACTTTTTTTGCACTCCCTTAACAAATAAATGATAGAAGATGTGTAAAATTTCCCCTGTCAATCTTATGATGAAGCACTTGAAATTTATCTAAGAATTGATCAAGTGTCTATGTAAAGTGGTCGCATAACCTATGGGCTAATGGTAAGATAGTCATCCCAAACAAGAATAGTAGAGGCTATCAAAACTCTGACTAGAATAAACCTAATAAGTAGAGTCCTAAGGTTCTCAATAGGAATCATAATGCCACCATAAATGGCATCATGGATCAAAATAATAGGGAAAATCTTGTTAACAACACTCAAACACAACCCATGAAAAATAATAATAATAATAATGGTATGATGAACTATAATCCTCCACTTACAGTTCATGTAGTTGATCTAAATCAACCTCCACCACACAATAGAAAAAATTGATACCAAATCCATAATGTTGACCATTTCCCATTGTTCTAAAACCAATCCCATATCCAAAGGAATGATCAACAAGTGTATGATCAATAGGGTAAAAACCAAAGGCCTCGAGAGTATGATCCTAGTGTCTATTGCCTCTTCCATCAAGTGGTTAGATATGACACTCATTCTTATTTGGGGTACAACAAGAATGGAAGCTATTAAAACTCTAACCAAAACAATCCTAATAATTAGAGTCCTAAATTTCTCAATAGGAATCATAATGCCACCATAGATGGTGTCATGGATCAAAAACATAAGGCAAACCTTGTTAACAACACTCAACCACAACCCAAGAAAATTAATAATTATGGTATGAGGAACTATAATCCTCCACTCACAATTCATGCAATTGATTTCAATCATCCTCCACCACACAAAAGACAAAAATGAAACCAATTCCATAATTTTGACCATTTACCACAGTTATAAAACCAATCCTTTCTCCAAAATAATAATCAACAAGTGTATGGTTAATAGGGGAAAAACCAAAGGGCTCAGGAGTATGATCCCAATGTATATTTCCTCTTCCACTGAGTGGTTGGACATGACACTCATTCTTGTTTGGGGTACAACAAGTTCATTCAAATAATCCCTAAATAATAGAGGAAGACTTTTGTTGACATGTTTCTAGGGAATGAAAATGTAAACCATCAATCTCAATTCAAAAATACCATAAACCCTCAAAACCAAAACCTCTAAATCTATCAAAACCCTTTCATAGACCATTAATCAGGAGTTACCTAGAACCAACCACAAAGTAACTCACAAAACCAACCAATGCAACACAAATAACCTATATTGGCATGCACTCATGAAATCAAGGCTTCTACTTTTGGTATAACCAACCTTGATTTTACTTCTCAATTGGGGGTTCAAGGAAATCCCAAAATGATAAGGGTGGTATAGTTATAAACTAAATAATAAGTGAATATCATCAATCACACATAGGAATATTAGCCCACAACTTCCGGCCCTTCCAAAATATTGGATGGTGATATCAAATGAAAACCTATGAGAAAAAATGACTTAGATGCAGACCTTATAAAGACATTATCCTACATCTCATTTCTTGATTTGATTAATAGTTATTCTTCCCACCATTTAAAGAAGAGATTTGTATGTTAACCATAGGCACTATAGAAATCAACATAGGTTCTAATAACTGCCTAATAATTCTAATTGTTGGGTCTTATGTCCCTCCTACAAAAAGAGAATACCATAGAGGGCTACTCACTAAGTTCTCACAAAATTCCCCAAGCATGAAAATAGAGGAAACATATTCAATTTTATTTTATCAGTAGTACTGTTAACTACATAAATATGTCCATAAACCTCCTATCCAATAAGGAGACCATATAAAATAGTTCATTGAGTGCTCACAATTTTTTGTGTTTCCCTTATTCGAGCACTATGTCAATAAAAACAAAACTAATCATCCCTTATCAATAATATTGTGAGCTTCATAATTATTTATATAAACATCCTATACATGTAGGATACCTTGTCTTAAGGCTTGATAGTCGAATCAATAAAAATAAAGGAGAAGGTCAAAATTTTGATGCAATTAGTTAGGTCACTACTTAGTGACTAAATATTTTAAGAATGGAGCCTAATGATTATGCACTTTAGATGGAAAGGATTTCAATGAATATGTGAACTCTTTGAACCTAAAATGTTTTAATATCTAGTCATTTACATATAACATTGCCCTCAAAATTGCATTGCATTTTCCATTGTCTACATATTATGTTTGCATATCATATGTTTTGATTGGTAATCATTTAGTTATTAGTGCATAATAAAAACTTTCAAAAATTATCTTATCATCTCATTTCACCTTCACATTACCTATTATCATAAGGAAAACATTCTCAAAATCATTAATTGCATGCATACAGCTTCAAGGAAAAATAATTACACAATCACACTAAGGGGAGAACTATCAATGGTTTAATTTCCCTCTTTAGAGTATCAGATACATAGGTAGTATTATATCATAAAACATGGATGATTGGGGTCATCTCAATGCCATACACTTCCAGTTTTAACATGTTTCTATTCCTCACAAGCATACCTAGGGTTTCAAGGCAAAGGAGACTAATTTTTGGATTTGCCCACATCATTAGGGTTCAGGATCGTAAATACATAGAATAAAGGTATAGATGTAGGTTATTGTATATTAATTATTCATCATTTATTCATAGGTAAGTACTGACTATAATAGATTAGTATTGATGGTGATATTTATTAAACCTAATGGAACTTACCCTATGCAAGCAAAAAATCAATTCAAGAACTGAATGAACCACATGTCTCATGTTGGTTGGAAAAATTGTTAAGGGGACATAATGTAGACTAATGTGGGGATAGATTCCCTCTCCTATAAGTAGGTGGGGATACCTTTATTTAAATCAAAAGGGATGCAAGAAAAAAAACTATTTATAGCTATAAAAATATTTTCTATGGAGGTTGTACTTTTAACCAAAAAGTATGGAATTAATCATATGCCTCCTATGGGCTAAAATTTTTTTCAAGGAGAAAAAAAGTATACTTTAATTCAATAGAATGGAAAAAAATTCCCTCTCCTATTAGCAGGCAGATTTACCTTTATTGAAATCAAAAGGGATGTGATAAGTAAAGCTATTTACAATGAAAATAATTTCTATAGGGGTTTAAATTTTAACCAAAAAGTATGAATTTTATGAAAATAAAAAATTAAGGTTAATGATGAAAAGGAAGAAGAGGAGGGAGAGTGGGATAATTCTATCTAATTAAACACAAAAAATGATAATTTTATGTAGTTAAACACATAAACTCACTAGAATAATCCAGTTATTGAGATTTTACATTAGGAAACCTTTATAATGAAAATGAGATGGGAAAGACATATTTTAAACATTATGAACATGATAGATACACTAAAGATATTGGATAGCATTAAAAATGAGTATATAAAACAACCTTATATTTCTCAATAAAAAAAACATAAATTATATTTTCAATCTCATCAAGATTTTATAACAGCAAAATTTCTTAATGTAGCTTCAACAGAAATTCTACACTAGAATATTTGAATTCATTGACTATTCAACAATAGTATTTTAACAAATTGAAATAAGAAGAATCAAAATGGAATAACATACGCACATCATTCATCTAGAAAAATTCATGGCACAAAGTCCTATAAAATAATTTTGCATTAATTTTTTGTGGGACTGTACATACAAAATCCTTCCTTCCATCTTACCAAAATTTATTATACTATCAAAAAAACCCTTTACAACACATAGGACCTATATTTATAGATTATGAGGGTGTAACCACCTAATAACCACTTTTATAACCACCTTTTTGGTAAAAGACTTCTATTTTATAGTTAATTTATCTTGTATAACTTTAAAAAGGTAAATATAACCTTTTTAAGCAATTACAAAAAGTGTAATAGGAAAATATAAATTTGGGAAGACAAAAGTGACTTTTAGTGGTTATTGAGAAACAAACAAGTCTTTTTATTGAGTGGGACCTTGTTTTGTTGCTACAATGATCTTTGATTCTTCCTTTTGTGATGATTTATACCTATGCAATCTAAATCACTAAACAACTTTCATAATTATCATAGCCAGTATGAAACATGCAATTGCACATTTTGATCCAACCAATTGATAATCAATTCATCACTCTCAATAGTATGATAAATTAACACATGCTACTGGGCCATATCACTTACTCTGACTACTCTTCATATTTGTTTGCTTGATTTAGGGAATGCATGGTAAGATTTTCTTATCCATATGATGTTTTTTATATGTCTTCTCCAACTCAAGCTTTAGATATTTTCTCTCTTGGTGAATACAATAGTTATTTTGACAATGCAAGAATATTTTGAAGAGGAATGTGATATCATTTTTGAAATCCCTATGAACTTTTCTTTCAACTTCTTGCAAGCAAATGCTCATTTGAGCATTTTCAAAAGGAGGTGGGTTTGTATAAAAATATTTAAGAGATTTCACAATGTACAGAAGAATTTCAAGAGATGTAATAAATAATTTGGGACCTGTCTATGCAACCAAGACCATCAATAACTTCTTAAAATACTGTGAAACCTTTTGAGACTATGCAAGCATGAATGCAATGAAAAATAACCTGGTATGATCATTCAAATTTGATAACATATAAATAATTTTTATGAGATGTGCATGGGATGATTTGAAATTCGTATATGTTGCCAAGACCTACAATATATTCTCACAAGCCTATTCTGCCTTCAAAAACCACCTCAGTCTCTTTTACATAGTCTTGCATACAAGAGATAAGCAGAAATAATTAAGGAATGGATTTGATGAGAAATTATTACTTCAAAAAACCACATTCAAGGAATGATAAAGTTATTTTAAAAACTCACAAGACTTTCAAAAACCATTTCATACCAAAACCATGCATGTACACTCCAAAATTGCCTACAACAAGCTAAAACAATCATGTTCTCTTCTCCTTGACACCAATATGAGCAAGTTTGAATGGGTATGAAGAAATAGAGAGAGAGAGAGAGAGAGAGAGAGAGAGAGAGAGAGAGAGAGAGAGAGAGAGAGAGAGAGAGAGAGAGAGAGAGAGAGAGAGAGAGAGAGAGAGAGAGAGAGAGAGAGAGAGAGAGAGAGAGAGATTTATATACGTTATATTTACATACAAATCTTGTTATCATGGAATCATCAAGTATAAGAATGAGTTGAAGGTTCCCATATACCAAAAATAGATTTTTTTTTTTTTAACCAAAACTACTTTTACGCTGTAAATACCATATGTTTGCTTCTAAAAATGTTTTTTGAATGATTTATTTTAGATTTGGTGGACTTATATGAAGTTTTTTACATGAAAATATCTATTAAAAGTATTGTTATAGTTTTATTTTTAGACAAACTAGGCTTACTTGTGCACAGCCAATATCAAGAATTTGCATGTCAAAAATGCCTTCAAAATCATGGGTTGAGAGCTCAAAACACTTTGGAGGGTCAAATAAAAATGTTTGGAAGGATTTTAGAATTTATAAAAGTATTTTAAAACCATCACATGCTTGGAAGGAAAAAATTACATGTAAAAATGCCTTATAAAGTTCACAAAAGCATTTAACATGTTCTATATCAACAAAACAACCTTCACACAACCAATACCATTGGTTCTATTTTCAAAAACCAAATTTTTGAATTCAATATCATGAATTCTCTTGGTTAAATTGTCTCTATTCTACATGTACCATGAGTTTATAGGCATGAAATAATTCTTAACAAGGTAAAACTACCTTTGAAAAAACCCAAAACCATGATTTTTTGCATAAAGTAACTTTAAACATAAAAACCACAAACTTTATCATAAAAAATACATTGAAATAGCCAATACCACATATTTTTGGTGGAAAAACAATCTTTAAAAAGTCCTCATGAACCTTGAGGCTACCACATGGCTAAAGGAGAAGCTTAGAGAGGATTTTAGTGGGTTTGGGAGGCGTAATTTGCACTTTGGTGAACTTTAGGGGGATAAAATGCATGTGAAAAGATCTTTGAAAGGTTGCTTTACATATTATGTAGGCTTTTATAAAATATTTTACAAGGTGTATAGGTTATAAAAGACTATTTTACATTATGGTGGTTTTTGACATTATCATTTTACATGAAAAAATATATTGAAAATATCGCATAATGTTTGGTAAGAGGCGTAGACAAAGGTAGAAAGATTTATAAAAATATTTTACAAAGTGGCGAGTCTACAAGGGGATTTTACACTATAGATTATATTTAAGGATTATATATCACCTCAGTTTTGTATACTTGGCAAACTTAGACTTGGCAATTCCTCTCAGTTTTGAACTTTCCTACTTTCAAAAGTCTTGCATCTACTCTATCTTGTGCCCCTTGACCTATTTTTTGAACTAAACAGTCTTATTTTGATGACTTAGACATTTTATCTTGACCAAAATGCTTTAAAAAGGCTTATATTTCATCTGTATAAGTTTTGAGTTTGTACCCATTTAATGTGAGTTATTTTTCCAAAGAGATTGATATATATACAAGATCAGCCCTCATTCATTCCTCACCTAGAAACTTCTTACCTACTTGTCCCCCAAAAATATCACTCATTTTTTAGACATACATTTGAACTATTTTGGTCCAACAGACCAAAATCCTTTCTCCCCTTCTCAAAAATTGTTATGGGCATTCAAATTCTTCATTATTCAAGATTTTTTAGATTTCTATGGAATCAACATGCTTGAAATCAACACGTTTAATAGGTTCAAAGGCTTCTACAAGTGAGTTCAATTAAAAGAAAAAGTTTCCAACACTTAGTCATTTTCAAGATTGGTTCAATGCCTTGGTTCAACCAAAAGAATTTATCAGCAAGATTCTATGCAGTGTTTGAACCATTGAACCTTGAACCATTTTGGTTAAATGGGTTCAATAGGTTCAAAGGTTCAACGTCATCAAAAAAGAATTAAGCACTTTTTGTCAAGGATCAAAGTTCAACCGCTTCAAGTTCAACGGCTTCAAAACACTTATCAAAGAAAAGAAGGCTTGAACCATTGAACCGTTGAATCATTAAACCACTCAAGTTCAAAGGTTTAATGGGTTCAAAGGTTCAACAGGTTCAACGGTGGTCAGTTTAACACAATCTATTTCAAAGAGCTTAGTTCAAGCGATCAATTGAATAAATATAAATGAAGGAATGAACCATTGAACCGTTGAACCAAAGTTGGTTCACTCAGTTGGTTCAAGTGGCAGGTTTAAAGGAGTGCCCCAAAAGTCGAAGAGACAAGTGCCCTTGCAGAGGGAATTTCCATGGCAAAAGTGACTAAGGCAAGAAGAGCCCAAAGCAAAAGCCCATCAAATTCTAGTGGATGGTGCCAAGTGTCATCTATTGAGACCCATTATACCTTGTTTCTAAAAGTAGCAGAAGTCACTATGTGTCCCTGATGAAGCTTGGTGGAAGCTGCAAAGTATTGACATCCACTTTTTCTTCCTTTGGTTTTGATTATTAAGTAAAGACTGTGGTGGACCCCTGATGAGCTGCTAAAGTAAGTAGAGCATGCCAAGTGTCATCGTCTGAGAGAATTTGAATGAGTCCCATTGATCTCTATAGTGTTTTTCAAGCAAAATGAAAGCTGCCACGTGTCAGCTTTTGTGAAACTCTCAAAAAACATCCAAAGCCTCTATAAGTTAAGTGGATTTTGCCATGTGTTCTCACCTATTTCACAGCAGATGCTGCCCCATGTCTCCTATTGAGATCAATAAAAAATTGTCTAAGGCTAAGCTAAAGGAAAAAGTGCCCTTGCGGAGGACATTGAACCAAGCCAAGTACCCTTGCAGAGGGCAACAAGCAAAGGCAAACACAGGGAATTCCTTCAGAAAAGTTCCCACAGCAAAATGATTAAGGCAAAAATCCTTCAAACTTTTTGTCCAAAGGAATTCACCTGGGAGGAAAAACCTGACGGAAAGTGAATGCAAAACGAAGGAAAATTTTCTTCGAACAAATTGTCTAAAATAATTCCTTCAAACTTTTTGTTTGAAGGAAAAGTCCCCAAAATAGAAAACCCATCGAGGAAATAAAATCCCAAAAAGTTACCATGTGTCCCTTATCACGTTGCAATAGAATGCACCACATGTCCCTTACAAAGTGTAATGAAAGCTGCCACATGTCATCTACTAAGACACAGTTTCTAGTAACTTTAAAAGCAGTGGAACATGCCATGTGTCATCTATAAAACTCATCAGAGGCTACCAAGTGTCAACATCTATGGCTTCTTCCTTTTATTGAGTAAGGACTGTGGTGGGTCCTGGGTGAGTAGCTAAACTGGAGCAGAACGTGCCAAGTGTCAGCATTTAAGTGAATCTAAAATGAGTCTCGAATGTTTCTATAGTATAGCTAAAGCTCAATGGAGACTGCCACATGTTCTCTTATGTAAGACTTTCAAAAATATTTCTAAAGCTTTTATAGACAAGTGGAAGCTTCCACGTGTCTTGTTATAACTCTATAGAGCATGACAAGTGTCTGCATCTACATCTCAAGTTTCTTACAAATTTCAAAAGCTTCTTTCAATAAGCATCTCTCAAAGTCTTGTGGATACTACCAAGTGTCTTGATCTATTTTACAATGAAACTTGCCACGTGTCAATTGTTAAGACCATCAAAAAGTGACCAATAAGTAGAGAAGTGATTGAACTAAGGATATGATTGAACCAAAGACCCAATTCAATAGCCATGAAAGGAGAAATGATGAAGAAGGACCAAAAATATTCATGCATAAGATCTATTTTTAGAAGCAGACCACCAGGTGGATATCGGAGAACACAAACATTTAATGGAATGACCTGTTTCTCTACATTGAAAAAAACAAATGGACAAAAACGTCCGATTCCAGCATACCTTCTTGACAAAATTTAATGCAACATGATGTGTTACTACTCCCAAGTCTTTCTTGGAGGGATATATATTAGACTCTCTCTTATTGTTTTAGAAGGATCTTCTATTTACCAAAAACAAAACTCTGCCCAAATTAAAAGGCATCACTGAGACTTTGAGCTCAGATTGTTCATCATATTTCTTTGTTTGAATCAGAAGGCAAGTTACTTTCAGACTTTGTGATGTTATAGCTTGTATCATTCTAGGAGATTGTTCTTATGTCTATTTCCTAAATGTATTCTTATGTATGTAATTTAACAAGCAGAGCTAGTAGAGGTGACAAAGAAGGTGTCCTGGAGCCAGTTACTTTTAACATTTGTGTTGTTATAATTGTATTTAGTGTGTGTTTATTTTCTATTTCTATGTAAAATACCTTGAGATGACTTTGTGCCCTCATTATTTTTCATATTTCACTCTTTGGCAGTTGAAGTGGAGACTTTATGCCTCATTTCATCTTGTTGTGTTACTATACCTTGTTACAAGTTACTTGTCATCACCAAAAAGATTCCTTTGTCTACTAAAAAACACTTTTGAAAGAAGAAGAGTGTCTTTTATCATTTCATCTAGATTTCTCCTTTGATTTGTGCACATCATCTCTAAAAAAAGAGAGATGGATGGTTTATCCTACCCTTTGAGAGTTATTTTCTATATATATATATATATATAGTATATAAATCCTGCATATCTATAGGGAACCTCCTCTTGATGAGAGGAGAGATTAGTCCCCTTTTGATGTGGTAAACTACACATTTGGCCAACTAATATTCCTACTATGGTTGATTTGACCTATTTTGTTTATCAGTATGCTAATTGACAAAATATTCACCCAACAGTTTTTGGCGACTCTGCTGGGGACACCAGTAATTTTATGTAATTTGAAGCCTCAAGTTTCATATTAAAACATCACCTGTGTGTTACCCATTATCATTATATCCTTACCATATTTGGCGACTCTATTTTTTTTATATAATCTAGTCTATAAACCAGATCCACTAGGAAAGAATGTGTAGTTTAAAGCCTCAAGCTTCAAGCTGAAGCAGTGCCAATTCTTTTCCATTTTTGTTTCACAATCTGGTAGATCCAAGGTATACATGAAGCCAAAGGGATATAAGTATTGTTGACCCTGTATTCAAGTTGGTATATCAAAGTAATTTTGATTTGTCTCCTTCACCATCTCACCTCTAACGAAATAGGAGCTTTCCTCCTACTAAAGTCAGGTCTCTATTACCAAACAAAGCATCCACTTCTACTGTTAATAAATCTTTGCCAATAATTACCCCTCTGAGATTTGTTATTCCTCCTTTCCATAGTCATACAATGGTAGTTTAAGGTCCCTGGGGTAATTATTTTGGTCCCTCTCAATCTTACTCCACCTCTACATGAGCTTCCACGTAGTTCAAGGAAGAATTTCTCTAAGTTCTATGGTGATGGAAAAGTTCACCCCGATGAACACATTACAGCCTTCAGCATAGCATGTGGTGTGATAGGCATGGAATTTGAGGATGTAGTAGTCAGGCTATTTGTAGAAACATTACAAGGTGTTGCTACAGATTGGTTCTACCATCTATAGATCTGGTCAGTAACTGACTGGAACACCCTCAAAACTATGTTTGAGGCCAGATTCAAATCTGCAGAAGATGCACATGCCCTTCTAGCTCAGCTCACATAGATGAAGGAGCCTCATGAACCAATGAGAGACTCCATAGCTAAGTTTGACAAACTGAGGAATAGGATCCCTATAATTGCTTGACCTACAGCTAATAATCTCAAATGTTTCTTCATTAATTCTTAACTACCTAAAGTGAGTTTCCTTTTGAGATGTGCTAGTAAATAGACCTTGCTACAGCTCAAGATTTGGCCACTGAGGTAGAAGATGATCTCATCTTAGCAGGAAAGATAAGAAGAGATCCTAATACAAATAGACCCTCATCATCTTCTAAATATCTATCTACAAGCACCACTGATCTAATGGTGCAAAAGCTAGCAAATGAGTTGTTTGCTCTCAAAAAGTAAATAGCACAAGGAATGTCTTTTGCTCCATATAGAGATATGCCAAGGAGGATATTTACAAATCAATTGTATTAGGGCAATGTTGCCAGGAATCAAGGGCAGTTAAATCATCTTCCTCCCCCATAGGGGAAACTTGCCATTGAAGCACCCCCAACTAATTAAATAATAGGATATCTTTAAGTAGAATCAAATTTCTCTTTCTAGCCTGAATTGAGTCAAGAAAATGATGCTAATCTCTTTGTAGAAAACCAAGAAGAATCAACTGGTGACTCCAACATTAGTTTCTTGAACTACCATGATGAACCCTAAAGTAAAGGAGAAGATTTTGATGGATCATACGTAGTGTTTACTAGGTCCAAGAACCAATCAGCCAGCAAGCTAATAAAGGGAAAGATAGAAGAGCAACCTCAACCAACAATTTCAATTGCTAAACATGGAACCTCTCTACCTTTCTAGCCAAAAGACCCAGTGATCACCAAAGAGGTAAGTACATCAATTTCACTTTCACCTTTAACTTCAATTTTGCAAATCAGTCATTCCCTCCCTATAAACTAGAAGGTTGAATTACCTTCCTTTGTTCCTAGTCTAATTCAATCATTTGACATAATTGATCATGTCAAGAAAACCAAAATCTAAATGACTGAGTTTGAATATTTACAATCCAATCTTGAGCAGTTAGATAGGTTAGTTGAGTGTGTGAAGAATAAGGCCATCCATGTAGGACAAGATGCTAAGAAGGTAACTCATGATTCCCCAAAGAACATGCCCATCCCAAACAATCTTGTCATTATTCCTCCTGCTACCCTGGGAAAAATAAGACCTTTCTATGTTTCCCTGTTGATAAATGGTCATAAGCTGAGCAACTGCATCATAGACTCAGGAGCTTCAGAAAATTTCATGCCTACCAAAGTAGTAGAATATCTTGGCCTTACATTGACCAAAACATTTGGTAGATGTTTCTCCATGAAGAAAAAGAAAGTACCACTGCTGGGATAAATCAAGGAGGCCCAATTTGTATTTGTAGCCTTTCCAGACAAAAGAATAAAGATGATAGTACTGGTGGCTGATGTTCTAGCCTCATATGGCATTCTTTTGGGGCAAAATTTTTGCAAGGATATTGGTGGAGAATTGAGTATGTAACTATCTAAAGCAAGGATCCCTGTCAAAGGCACCATGTAGAGGCTACTTCCTGAAAAGGAATCAAAATATATTGTCACTCAGACATCAGCCCCTGAAGCTAAAATTTTGTTTGAGTCTTTAGGCATGGGTAACTACTTTCTATCTACAGATGAAGTTCATGAAACATCTGATAAAGCTCTTGAAAGTGTCAACCCAAAAATTAGTTTAGTTAAAACAACAAAAGAATTGGTAGGTTGCAATATAGATGGAGAAGGATCTTCACTCTCTAATGAAGGAAAATCTAAAGAAAAATCAGTGTTTGATGAGGTATGGACTCTAGAATTTCATGACAGCTACTCCTCTACCAGTTCAGGAGCTGAGATTGTGTTGATATCTCCTCAAAGAGATATTTTTCCTTCATCCTACAAGTTATAATTTAACAACACTAATAACATAGCTAAATATGAATATCTATTGCTTGGATTGAAGGATGCCTGAGATAAAGGCATCAAGCTCCTTCATGCCAAAGGAGATGTTGAACTAGTGGTTTGTCAAGTAAGGAACTTGTACCAAACCAAGAATGAAAGATTGCACCACTATCATAATCTAGTCTAGGACCAAATTGAAAGCTTTGATGCTTTCAACATCTCTGCCATACCCAGAGATTTCAATGACCGATCTGATACACTAGCTATTTTAGCAACTCTCTTAGTCCCTCACTCAGATTTTAAAGAAGACAAGTACACTATTGAGTTGGTCTTTAGACCAAGTGTGCCTGATAATGCTGATCATTAACAAGTATTCAATAATGATCACCAAATCATTTTCTTCTTGGAACAAAGAGATAACTTTGAACAGGTACACTTTAAAGGCAGTGAACCTTAGAAGTGTGAACCACCCCTAAATCAAGTTCAAATGCAAATAAAGAATTCTTATAACTCAAAGGGAATAAAATTTCCAAAGGCCTAGTTTTACTTGAGAAACTATTTGACAAACATGATAAGTTCATCAAATAATAACAAACAGATTCAAGCTCCTCTCAGGGACTTGATCAAATAAACTTGACTACCAAAGAAGATCCTAAAATGGTGAATATTGGGAAGTGTTGCACTCTTGAAGAGAGATTCAAGTTCACTACTCTATTCCACCAATACATGGACGTCTTAGCATACTCCTATGATGACCTGAAGTCTCTTAGTCTTAATAAAATCTGTCATGACATTCCTCTCAAGGCTGACTTAGTGCCTCATAAGCAAAAATCTAGATAGTACAATCTAAAGATATCAGGTAATATTTGTCTAAAATACAAAAAATGTTAAATGCTAGAATCATTTTTCCAATCTATCATTCCACATGGATTGCAAACATAGTGACTGTAAGGAAGAAGAATGACAAAATTCACATTTGTGTGGATTTCAAGAATCTAAATCAGTCATCTTTGAAGGATAAATATCCTTTGCCAATTATGGATCAAGTGCTTAAAAAAGTGATAGGTTCAGAGATGTTATCAATGCTAGATGGATTCTCAAGATACAATCAAGTTGAAGTTGGTGAAGCAGACCAACACAAGACTGCATTCACCACACCTTGGGGCATGTTTGCATATAGAAGGATGCCTTTTGGCTTGATAAATGTTGGCACCACCTTTTAGAGAGAAGTGGACCTTGCTTTCAAGGATGAGATGGGTAAATTAATTGTGGTATACCTTGATGACTTGATCGTATTTTTAAATCATCATTTTGATCATATACACCACCTAAAATAA
The DNA here is from genome assembly GCA_037957365.1 of Torreya grandis. Lineage (NCBI taxonomy): Eukaryota > Viridiplantae > Streptophyta > Pinopsida > Cupressales > Taxaceae > Torreya > Torreya grandis. The sequence goes on from JARHVA010001312.1 coordinate 3,060,598, forward strand.
GTGTTGGAGCGTTGTTGCTAGAATGGCATTTTATTGAACCCCAAGAAGTCTATTTTTGGAGTAACAGAGGGGAAAATTCTCAGATACATTGTGTCTAAAGAAGGCATAAAGATTGACTTAGATAGAGTCAAGTCTATTTAAGAGCTTACCTTACCTATAAGTAAAAATGTTGTTCACTCTTTCTTCGAAAAGGTGAATTTCTTATGGAGGTTCATCCCCGAGTTTGCTGAGAAGACTCAACACATTGTAAACATGATGAAAGGGAAAGCCACCTTAAGCTGGACTACAGAAGGCAAGTCAGCATTTGAGGATATCAAGACTGCCATTGCCCACACGCCAACTCTAGTTTGTCTAGACTACAACAAAGAGTTCATCATATATAGTTATGTTTCTAAACACATGCTTTCAACAATTCTGGTTCAATAGAATAAAGAAGGTATAGAATTTCCTATTTCTTTTATGAGTTTCCCTCTCAAATCCCATGAGCTGAAGTACTCGAATATGGAGAAGCATGCTTATGCAATGGTGAAGGTAGTCAAGCATCAACTACAATATGCTTATACAATATTATACATCCTGAATTCACACACTACTGCCTTGGTTCCTAACACCACAATCAAGTTCATATTAACTTAACAAGAGTTTGGGACAAAAAGAGGCAATTAGATTGCAAAGATCTAGGAGTTTGATCTAGACATCAAGCCAGTGAAGCTAGTATGGGGAAAAGGCCTATGCTAATTAATTGTTGTAATAAGCCAAAAAAAATAAAGCATGAAGAAGCAAAGGTGGAAGACACATCGACAGTCTTTTTTGTCTCCACTATGAATGAGTGGTATTCAAGTATTGGTCATTTCCTTACTTATGGTGAGTGTCTTGCTCACTTATCTTATAAAGAAAAGAGAACTATCAAGTTGAAAGCTACCAATTTTGTCCTTTGGGACAATGGCCTATACAAGAGGAGCCTTGATGGAGTATTCCTTCACTGTGTAGACAAAGAGCAACAAAGCCAAATTTTGAAATCCTTCCACAATCTAGCTTGTGGAGGATATTTTTATGCTCCTGTGACTGCCCATAAAATTCTGCGAGCTAGGTATTACTGACAACTCTTTTCCAAGATGCATATAAGTGGGTGAGAAAATATGAACTTTGCCAATAGTTTGTTGGAAGACCCAAGTTAGCTACCCTGCCTCTCAAGCCAGTGGTCATAGAAGAACCATTCCAGCAATGGGGAATTGATTTTATTGGAGCTATAAATCCATCTTCAAGTGCTAGACATGATTATGTTCTTACAATAATTGATTACTTCACCAAGTGGGTGGAAGCAATTCCAACCAAACATGCTACTTTAGAAGTAGTGTGCAATTTCCTTAAGGAGAATATCATTTCTAGGTTTGGAGTCCCAACCAAGATTTTTACTGAAAAAGTAGCTTGTTTCACTTCCTAGGAGATTACATAATTCTATTTCTACTATGGGATTACACTCTCTCACTCTTCTGATTATTTTTCACAAGAGAATGGACAAGCTGAATCAAGTAATAAGAACTTGGTGACTATCATCAAGAAGCTGGTAGATGACAACCGAAGGACATGGCATAAAGCATTGGTTGATGCTCTATGGGTAGACAAAATCACACTAAAGAGGGCAATTGATATGTCTCCTTTCCAACTTCTTTATGGTATCAATGCTAAGATACCAATCACCTTGGAATTACTAGCATTAAAATTGGCTAAGGCAATTGAAGATTAGATATATGAAAGCCCCCTTGATAAGAGGATCATGTGCCTAACCAAGTTAGATGAGTAGAGAACTATGGTGGTGGACCGAATTGCTGCCCATCAAAGTCTGGTGAAGAAAATCTTTGACCAAAAGGCAAAAAATTGTGATTTCCAAGTTGGAGATCAAGTCCTATTGTGGAAAAAAGGAGAGAACCAAAGGGGATGCATGGAAAGTTTGACTCCCTTTAGAGGGGCCCATTTATTATCCATCAGCACAATGGTGAAAATAGCTTCCTGCTAAAGTATCAAGATGACACGCTCTTTTCTCTGCCTCACAGTGGGTAGCATCTAAAACACTTCAATTCTTGAAGTACCAGATCATTTTATCTGTACATATGTATATTTGTGTAGTTTTTAGTTCCATTTTGTTTTTTTTTTTTCATTTTTGATGCCTTTCATTTTTGGGTAACATGACTCCATAGCCCAATGGCACACTTCAAGGCACTAGAGATTCTAGTTTCTACTCCCCTTAGCTGTTCCAAGTTTTCAACTGAAGGAAGTTCCCTAACTGGAGCCAGCTGTTGTCCCCCAAAAATATCACTCATTTTTGAGACAACATTTGAACTATTTTGGCCCAACAGATGAAAATCCTCTCTCCCCTTCTCAATAATTTTTCTAAGCATTCAAATTCTTCATTATTCAAGCTTTTTCAGATTTCTATGGAATTAACATGCTTGAAATCAGCATGTTCAATAGGTTCAAAGGCTTCTATAGGCGAGTTCAATCAAAAGAACAAGTTTCCAACACTTAGTTATTTTTAAGATTGGTTCAATGCCTTGGTTCAACTAAAAGAATTTATCGGCAAGCTTTTATGTAGTGTTTGAACTATTGAACCGTTGAACCTTGAACCATTTTGGTTCAATGGGTTCAAAGGTTCAACATCATCAAACAAGAATTAAGATCTTTTTTTCAAGGATAAAAGTTCAATCACTTCAGGTTTAATGGCTTTAAAACACTTATCAAAGAGAAGAAGGCTTGAACCATTGAACCGTTGAATCATTGAACCACTCAGGTTCAAAGGTTTAATAGGTTCAAAGGTTCAACAGGGTTAATGGTGGTTGGTTCAACACAGTTTGTTTCAAAGAGCTTGGTTCAAGTGGTTAATTGAATAAATAGAAACAAAGGAATGAACCATTGAACCATTAAACCAAAGTTGGTTCAATCAGTCAGTTTAAGTGGCAGGTTCAAAGGAGTGCCCTAAAAGTTGAAGAGACAAGTGCCCTTGTGGAGGGAATTTCTATGGCAAAAGTGACTAAGGCAAGAAAAGCCCAAAGCAAAAGCCCATCAAATTCCAGTGGATGTTTCCAAGTGTCATCTATCGAGCCCCATTATACCTTGTTTCTAAAAATAGTAGAAGTCACTACGTGTCCTTGATGAAGCTTGGTCAAAAGCTGCCACGTGTCGACATCCACTTTTTCTTCCTTTGGTTTTGATTATTGAGTAAAGACTGTGGTGGACCCCTAGTGAGTTGCTAAAGTAAGCAAAGCATGCCAAGTGTCATCGTCTGAGAGAATCTGAATGAGTCCCATTGATCTCTATAGTGTTTCTCAAGCTCAACAAAAGTCACCACGTGTCATCTTCTATGAAACTCTCAAAAGGCATCCAAAGCCTCTATAAGTTAAGCAGATGTTGCCATGTGTCCTCACCTATTTCATAGTGGATGCTACCATGTGTCACCTACTAAGATTGGCAAAAAATTGACTAAGGCAAAGCCAAAGGAAAAAGTGCCCTTGCAGAGGACATTGAACCAAGCCAAGTACCCTTACGGAGGGCAACGAGCAAAGGTGGACACAAGGAATTCCTTCAGAAAAGTTCCCATGGCAAAATGATTAAGGCAAAAATCCTTCAAACTTTTTGTCTGAAGGAATTCACTCGGGAGAAAAAACCCGACGGAAAGTAGATGCAAAATGAAGGAAAATTTTCTTTAGACAAATTGTCCAAAAGAATTCTTTTGGAATTTTTGTCCGAAGGAAAAGTCCCATGAAATAGAAAATTTGCCAAGGAAATAAAAGCCTGAAAAGTTGCCACATGTCCCTTATCAAGTTGCAATGGAACGTGCCATGTGTCCCTTACAAAGTGTAGCAGAAGCTACCACATGTCATCTATCTGAGACACAGTTTCTAGTAACTTTCAAAGCAGCTAGAACATGGCATGTGTCATCTACAAAACTCATCAAAGGCTACCAAGTGTCAACATTCATGGCTTCTTCCTTTTATTGAGTAAGGACTATGGTGGGTCCTGGGTGAGTAGATAAATTTGAGCGGAACACACCAAGTGTCAGCATCTGAGTGAATCTAAAATGAGTCTTAAATGTTTTTATAGTATAGCCAAAGCTCAGTAGAGACTGCCACATGTTCTCTTCCATGCAGGACTTTCAAAAATATTTTTAAAGCTTCTATAGACAAGCAAAAGCTGCCACGATGTCCTATTATAAGTCCACAGAACACAACAAGTGTCTGCATTTGCATCTTGAGTTTCTATAACAAGTTTCAAAAGCTTCTTTCAATAAGCATCTCTCAAAGTCCCGTGGATGCTGCCAAGTGTCCTGATCTATTTTGTAGCGGAACTTGCCACGTGTTAATTGTTAAGACGAATGAAAAGTGACCAATAAGCAGAGAAGTGATTGAACCAAGGATCTGATTGAACTAAAGACATGATTCAAAAGCCATGAAAGGAGGAATGATGAATAAGGACCAAAAATATTCACACATAAGATATGTTTCTAGAAGCAGACTACCAAGTGGACATTGGAGAACATAAACATTCAATGGCGTGACCTGTTTCTCTGCATTGAAAAAAGCAAATGGGAAAATATGCTTGATTTCAGCATATCTTCTTGACAAAATTTAATGCAACATGATGTGTTATTGTTCCCAAGTCTTTCTTGCAGGGCTATATATGAGACTCTCTTAGTTTTTTAGAAGGATCTTTCGATTACTAGAAACAAAACTCTGCCCAAATTGAAAGGCATCACTGAGACTTTGAGCTCAGATTGTTCATCATATTTCTTTGTTTGAATCAGAAAGCAAGTTACTTTCAGACTTTGTGTTGTTATATCTTGTATCATTCTAGGAGATTGTTCTTATGTCTATTTCCTAAATGTATTCTTTTTTATACAATTTAACAAGTAGAGCTAGTGGAGGTGACAAAGAAGATGTTCTGGAGCCAGTTACTTTCAGACTTTGTGCTATTATAATTGTCTTTAGTGTGTGCTTATTTTCTATTTCTATTTAAAATACCTTGAGACAACTTTGTGCCTTCATTATTTTTCATATTTCACTCTTTGGCAGTTGAAGTGGAGACTTTGTGCCTCATTTCATGTTGCTGTGTTACTATACTCTGTTACAAGTTACTTGTCATCACTAGAAAGATTCCTTTTGTCTACTGAACAACACTTTGAAAGAAGAAGAGTGTCTTCTGTCATTTCATTTGGATTTCTCCTTTGATTTGTGCACATCATCTCTGAAAAAAAATAGATGGATGGTTTATCCTACCCTTGAGTGTTATTTTTTGTTTATATATATAGTATATAGCTCCTGCATATCTACAAGGAACCTCCCCTTGATGAGAGGAGAGATTAGTCCCCTTTTAATGTGGTAAACCTACACATTTGGTCGATCAATCTTCCTGTTGTGGTTGATCAGACCTATTTTGTTTATCAGTATGTTTGATTGACAAAATATTTTGTTGATTAGACCTATTTTTCTAAAGGGATTGATATATATACAAGATCAACCCTCATTCATTCCTCACCTAGAAACTTCTTACCTACTCACTAGGGAACTAATAAAAGGCATTTAATGAAGTAGTCAAGTGAGTAAAACTTTTCTATTTGCTTCTATTTCCATATCATTCATAGGAATAACACATACATAGGTATGAAGTAATAAAGGAGCATCCCAAGAGATATATTTTTTAAGTTATAAGCTAGGTCATTGTTGTAATTGTTTTCCACATATTGCATGATTCACACATAAGCCAACATGTAGGGGAAAACTACATTAGTCTGAGGCTCTCTTCAAAGTATTGGCTATGTAGGCAACACTCATTGACAGATGGGTCTTTGGGGTTAGCTTGACATCATGTTTTCATTAACTCATTTTTCCTCAAGATCACTACGAATATGAACTAAGTTTTACAATTTCATAAGGATATCTGAATGCACTAGAGTGAAGGCAAAGACAAACCTAGAAGCCTTTAGGTGGTCACATCTTTTTGTATCAGGTATTACATACAAGACACATGTGTCAAGCTCAAATAGTAGCATTGACATAACCACCCAATGCTGATGTTAGTGTCTACAATTCTAAAAGTACCCAATCTAGAATCTAATGACTATTCTAGAATCATCTTACAATCTGGTCCTTCATTTTCCATATCCAAAATAGCATTAACATTAGAACCAGATAAGTAAATTACTTATTTATCATTTTCATATCTATCATAGTTGTATTTACTATTTTTATCATATCTTGTTTTAATGAATTTAACATATGTTATATCTGAGTTTAACATCTAATTAGCCCGCTATAGAGAAAGTTTATCACCTTTGTATCTTAGACCATATTTATCCCCTTTAACCCTAGATAACCCCAATCTATAAATTTTAGGGTTAAATATTTGGTGAACCCAATCTTAGAGCACCAAACTTAAATTGGTTTAGTTTTTTTGTGTTTTATGTTTTCTTGATTGTTGTACTTTGTTGCAAAATTATAAATTTTTCATTTGTGAAGCAATGAAAAATATTAATGCAAAAACTTGTTTTCAAATGGAAGATAAAGAAGCATTGATTACACATGCTCCTTGGTAGTACCAAAAATTTCTTTCACCAATTTATAAGTGGGGAAATACATATGACCATTATTTGTATGGGATCATAGGGTGTTCTCTTCAAATATTCCATAAATACCAAAGAAATCAAAAAACATTCAAAAATCAAAAAAATTCAAAACTCCAAAAATAATTTTAGCATACAATATGTTCTATTGGTTCTTTGGCATCTATGTGTTAGTTCCATGTGGATGATTAGCATATCTTTTACTCCTACATACATGTGTGTCATGCTTTTACTTGAGTGTGATACATACATAAACATATAAATGATCTATTTTTATTTCAGATGTTGGGATTTCCCTCAGCTCGTCTCATATGGACATTGATGGCATCCACCTCTATGATCATAATACTTGAGTTTATATCATTCTATGTTCATTTTTGATTATCATGTTTGATCTCCTATATGCAATCTCACATGCATTTATCCATGATTATATATTTTATGAGGTACTTGATATGATATACACTTAATATTTTTTGCTAACACAATTGATTCATGGGCTATAATGATATGTTTATGATGGTTGATCATGTTTTACTTTATGCACTTCTTTAAGTGTCTTGCCTTGTTATTGTCTTGCTTGTTCACGCATTTGAACATGCTCCTTTGTTTATGGCCTTCATGCTTATGTGTGCTCTCTTTGACATTTGAAGATGTCATTGATTATTGTATGGATATTTGAATATGACATCATTATTTTTGTGTACATTTAACTAAGTCATATCCCTTCGATTGTGTCACATTTGAACATGCCCCTTATTTATGGTCTCTTAGGACCATTTTGATTTGATTTTGAGTGCACTTGTGTGTGTACTTGATTTGCTTATTGATCTTGTATTATTACTATCTAAACATTTCCATGATCTTTATCATGCATTTTAGGCCTTCATGTGATCACATTATTCTATGTGTTTCAATGCCACATTTACCCAGACATATTATTTTATATGTTACATGGTTACATTCACATATTATTCAATTGTCTTATCATTTTAAGATGAGATAACTACCAGTTTCTATTATCAAATGGGAAACATATTAGTGGGGGCATGTTATAGAGGCATGTTCTTCACATTCGGCACTTATATCAATTTTTCAGATTTAGTGGGGGCATGCTTTGGAAGCATGTTCTCCACACATTCACAGTTACAAATTTAGTGGGGACATGCTTTGAAAACATATTCTCTACACTTATTTAGTACATTCACAGTTTCAAATTTAGTGTGTTCATGCTTTGGAAGCATGTTCTTCACATTTATTCAATATTTGGTACACCCATATTAAGTGGGGGCATGTTTTGAAAACATGTCCTCCACATTGGAACTTATTTCAGTTTTTGGATATTTTGATATATAGAGGGGGCATGCTTTGGAATTATGTTCTCCACACCTACACAATTTCTGATTGGCCAAAGCACATAGTTATATAATTCAAATTCATAGTTGTGATAGAATTTTATATATTGGTATCATTGGTATACACAGTTTCAACATGAGACATATCTAAGGTGCACATGTTATGCAATGTGCACCTAATATTGCAAAATTCGAATTAATTTCAAATTTTAAAACTCTCAAGGATTGTCATCACCCACTAAGATGTACTTTTACAGACTATGTTGAGCTAATATACTACAATAGTTGGTTTTTTGGTATGATTGAGTTGATTAAATCACTCAATCTTATGAAGTTTTTAGGTTGGAATTGATTGTATCATCCAACCTTACCAATTTGATAGTGTGAGTTAACTTTGTTCACTCATGCTCACTAGGTTATAAGTATGATTGGGTTGCATGATTGAGCTAATCTCAACTACCAGGCGGAAACTCACCTTTTTTTTAAGGTCGGGGGCTTGTGCCATCCAATATCTCTTTCTCTCTATCTCCTAAGATATATTCACTTTCCATATTTATATATATTTCCTAATCTCAATTTTAGAGATTTATAATGATATATCTTTTCAAATCAACTTGCCAATAGGCAAGGAATTTATATTGATACATGGATATACTCCTAAACCTTGTTCTTTCAATTTTAACAATTCAAATACTTTCAATTTTGAATTATATGCACGAGTTATGTACTATAACATGCTCTTGCTTGTAGGTCAATCACTAGTAAAGCACTTAAATTGGACTCATACAAAAACAAGGTGTGTTATACAACCCAAGTATGCATTTTTATCCTTTAAACCAACAATCTTATTACTAGATTAAATGGAAGGAAAATATATATGATATTTATGGATTATATATCACCTCATTCTTGTACACTTACAAAACTCAAACCTTCATTGTTTCTCTCAGTTCTAGACCCTTACATTTTTCAAAGAGTTACATTTATTTTATCTTTTATGTCCTTGGCCTATCTCTTGGTCTAACTAGTCTTATATTACTGATCCAAACCTTTTGTCTTGCCTAGAATTATTAAAACCTTCTTATCTTCCACCTCTACAAGTTCTGAGTCTATACCTAATTTTTTGGTTCCTATAAACTAGTGTCTCAGATAGACACCTATATCGACGTAGGTGTCCTGCTCTGATGTAAGTGTCTAGTGCCCCAAAGTCATCTAATTTACAAATAAATCATATCCTAATGATTTTCCTAAGTTATTTAATGTAAGTTATTTATCCAAATAGATTGATATAAATACAAGATTAACCCTCATTCATTCCTCACCTAGAAACTTTTTACTTACTTACCAGACAACATACAAAAGACATTCAATCAATCACTCAAGTGAGAAAAGCTTCCTTATTTTTTCCTATTTCCATATCAATCATAGGGACAACACATACACAAGTTTGAAATACTAAATAAATAGCCCAAGAGCTATACTTTCCATGTTACAAGTTAGGTCATTGTTGTACTTGCTTTTCACATATTGCATGATTCATGTTTTGGCCTGGATAGAGTGAATAATAACTAAATTATATTCACTGTTCAAATTTTTTTTTGTACATCATATAAAAATTTTAAAATGTATAGCATTGGCTATAAAAAACTAACTTACGAGTTTCAACTAACCTAAAAAGGTAAAATAATTAAATAAATAAAGCACAACCTTGGATCATAAAATGATCCAACAAACTACCCCTTGATCCAAAGGGGTATGTAAGAAAAATACAGTAGAAATGACTCTTAAGTCATCAAAGAAACTTTGAATCAACTATAACTAGTGTATTATACATCATGGTACTAACCAAAATTGATGTCGCTCTATACAAAAATGTACCCTATGAGTTGTGGCATAAAAATTTGATGAATATGATCAAAGCCTACTCATCCCCTGTGATCATTATACTGTATTTTAGTAGAACACGATCAAGGCCTATCTGACTATATCGATCCACATAAGGATCCATATATAATCCCATCAAAGTGACCAACTCGTACTGTGTATAGCACATCTCCCTAATGTCCAACAAACATTGAAAATCTTTGCTCAACACTCAAGATGTTAGCAACCCCTGTCAACCCGTACTATCATCGATGACTGACCGAAGACCAACCAAATATTGTATCTTCTCCCCTATCAGGAAAGAGGTGAGAATTTATGCATCAAGAGAATCAAAATAAAATAATCATGTTTATTCCATATCATGAATATCGGATATAAAAATTCAAAAATGGAACTAAAAGTAAGAACACAAGCTAAAAAATTCTACTACAATAGATCTCGATCTTGATTCTAGTAGCTTGCACAAGATGGGTGAATCATTGATCACTCAAAATAAGTTGTCAAGTCCATCAGGACCATATATCTCAGCAATATAGGATGACTCCTAATCAGAGGAAGTGTTAAAATAATTAGAATAGCTAGAGTAACTAGAAGATCTACCACTATAATGATCCACATAATTTGTCTCAGATTTTTTTTTATTTAGAGAGTGGGCTCATCGAGAAGGACATACATTTGTAAGATGTAAAATACCACCACAATTCAAACATTTATTCTTTTTCTTGTTCCAAAGAGATCCAGAAGAAGTTGAATCAATGGAATAACTACAAGAGTGAAGAGAATGTCTATGGTGATGTTTGCATTTTGAATATCCTAGAGTGTGCCAATGAGAATGTTGTAGAGACCATCTAGAATAGTGTGGAGAGTGTCTCGAAGAATGAATCAGAGAGTGTCTCAAAGAATTAATCGAAGAGTGTCTCAAAGAGTGTTTTAAAGAATGATTCTAAAACCATCATTATACATGGTGATGATCTCTATCATGGGACATGTTCTTTGTATAGTGATCATATTCAGTAGGTGTACTCTTCTTCTTTATAAACTATCATTTATGTTGAGTTAATAGTTCACAAATAGAATCAAATACCACCATTAAGTTTATCACTAAGTTGTATCAATTCAAAAAAATTGGTGTATATATAACTAAGACCACTGAGTGTGATAGAAATCAACATGTTATCATCTATTTTTCCACAAATTGTGCAATATTCTCATTACAATGTTTTCATTCGAGAGTAATATTCAGATCCATCTTCGTCAATGCTAAGCTTGTCATTAAGCAACTGCATTAAGAGATCAATCTTATTATAGGTAGGTTGTTTGTCATACAGATCCTATAATGCTTTCCAAATTTTATATGCACTAGTTTAAACCACCTCTATATGAGTGATACCCTATTTAGTGCAAGATGTTTTTAATAATACGAATGCATACTTATCATGGTTTTATACTCAGCTAATTTTCTATCTTGATTTAGTGGTGTTGTTGGGTCCCTTATTTCGACAAGTATGGAATTCATGCCATCTCAATATCCACATCATCATGAGGTAATCATTTGGAATGATGATTGACATTTTGGAATTTTGTTGCTAGCTTGAGGTTTCAGCACATACATTGCACCAGTTGATAGGTGGTTAATTGGTTCCTATATCTTCAGGGCATCTTATAAGATTGGTGATACATGACAACTGCAACACAAAGTTCACAAGGTGATGGAGCTAGAAGGAATGATCACCAAGGCTCCATCTCAGCACTCAACATGCGCATTTCACCTTAGTAGAGTTATTCCTGAAGGGATATAAAAGGAACTCAAACTAGTTGATGCAAAATAGGGAAAAAAAAGTGAAGTGAAGCTTTGGCAAATCAAAATTTTCTCTATATGCATGCATCCGATAACCATTAGACTTAGGCTTAGCATGGATGCCATGAAGGCTCCATTTGTATACGCTCAAGCTCACATGTGATCCTCTAGGCCATTAAGTAGTATAAACTTGAACATATTTCTTGTTATGAACACTATAATGTTTAAAACTTTGATTAATGGTGATGATTAGTACATCAAATTATACTGTCTGGTTTATACATCTTTGAATTGTCATTTTAATGAGAAATGATGGTAATGTTATAATTTTGACAAGTTTATGTTAAGGAATGGTTATGAATGCTTTCAATCTACGTCATTAATGGCATCCTTGAAAATATTAAATGGAGTCAATTGTAACTTGTATAGAGACTAAGTATATATATCATGCACCAAGTGTTCCTACCCTTGCTAGAAGCATGAGCCTAGTATGAGAACTTAAAGTGAAAGTAACACATTGACCCTTCAAGTACTGATATGACTAGGATTAGTCCACCAAAAGGCTAGCACCTATAGGCCACTAGTCTTAGTCCATGAAATTCTTATGCCTAGGGATCTACTTAAAGTCTTCTTTGAATTGACCAAGTCTCATAATTGATATCTTATGCCATGGCACAACTAGCCTAATGTGGGCCCCAGTTCCTTCTCAATTGTGCTTTAGGTAAGCACATAAGACTTGTGCCTTATATGAATTGATGTCAACATAGTTGAGTCTAAACTGTTGAGCGCAAATGGAATATCCCATGTTTGTGCCTACTTGTAATAAGCCTAAAACCGACTAAGACAAATTTATGCACCCTTTTATACAACATTTTGGTTCCATTGTTAGGGCCTGTGTTGAATTTTGATTTTGCAATGGTGCGGCATAATGATATATCAAATCTCCCTTGAAAACATCGAGTGTTGGTTGCAATAGGCGGAAGATAGATTTGTGCTTAATCATCTAACCTAAAAAAGATAAAAGCCAAGAAAATAGGTTTAGAATAACTTCTATGATATTCTATATAAGGTCATTTTTGTGAGTTACCTGAGCATGTGTAACCGTGGTTGGTTGTATATTTAACCCATGGAAGAAGAATCTATTGATAGTGTTATGAGTGAACAAAGGAGTGCCTAGAGAGGCTTGAGACCCTAGATGCCACTTGGACTAGAGTAGTGGATAAATGGTGGCAAGGAGCACTAAATAGATACATACTTGAGTTTGTAGTCTCAACATACTTGTGTCTTGGGAAAGGAGAGTATTAGTTCTTGCATGACCCTAAAGGCACATCTATGAAGAAATTTAGTGCAAAGCTCAAAAATACAATGGTGGATTATGGTTTTAAAACTTTGGGGATGGAAGGATAAAGTCATTTCACATATGAGCAATGTAAAGGGGGAAAAGGGGATGTGTAGGTGAAGCGTAATGAAAGGGGATGAGTAGATTGACACCTAAGAGCTTAGAAGATAGACCTCTAATAAGAGACAGTGTAGACTAATGGAAGATCTGAAACTTAGAAGTGTTGAGAGAACCTATAAAGAGCAGGAAGGGCATGGGGAAGGACCTTTTGAAATACAGTAATGTGAGGATGAGAAATATAATGAAGCGATAAATCGAGCTCAATACTTGATAGATGTAAAATACATTGGGTTCCTACATGATTTGGTGACTAAATATATGTTTGATGTGCCTACCCCCTTTGAACCTATGGTGCATGCTCATGCACTAGATCCCCCATTTAAAGAAAGTATAAAAGTAATAATTGACTTTATTGTCAACATAGATCTTAGAAATTTTGCAGACTTAGAGTGAAACTTTGTGATTGAATAGGTTATTCCATATGCAGAGGTGAGTGCAACTACCTCTAGGTCATTGGATTCTATCTCACTACAATATAACTTGAGTGCAAGAATACCAGCTTAGTCGATGTCAGCAACACAAAATGGACAACAACCCATAGGAAGTGGTCTGGTACCACAATTAAGTAGTATAGTGCCATCTACATCAATTGCACCAGTAATAATGATGGGACCAATGCCTAACCCAGTGGCTGGAGGAATTAGAGGACCTCCACTAAGATATATGTAGGGGGATAAGTACACCAGATACTAGCTACCCCCCACAAAAAATCTAATAATAAATGGCCATGCACTTGTCAAAGTATCATAGCATGGAGAATGTTGCAGAACATGTGCTAAAGTGTGAACTATAGTGGTTTGCATGGGGCATAATCCAATCGAAGTGCAAGGCAACCCAGTTTGTGACCACTTTACTTGATTCCACACATACCTGGTATAGAAAATTTGATCCTAACCAGGCTATGGTTGACTATGATACCCTAAAGGATGCAATTCTTGAATGAATTTGACATTCTAGTTAAACAGTAGAGCTTCATCATACTCAAAGAGATTACCCAAGGACTCTCAAAAAGTATGTGCCTATATGATGCAAGGTTCAAGACTATCCTATCAAAGCTCCCATATGATATTCACCCTTCCCAGCATGCGTAGTGGTTCATTGGAGGGTTTCTCATGCCCTTTTGAACAGTTCTTTCCATGAAGACTTTTACAAACCCTTGATAATTTCTTGAAAGCATGCTTAGAGCTAAGGCAGTCGGAAGCATAGATATCAAGATCAGCCCATTTATGAAGGTGTAAATTGCATCTATGGCCTCCCAACTCCAAAATATTACTACTAGATTATCATAAGATGCTTTAAGTGGACTATGGTGCATCAACTATGAATTAGAAGGCCATAATCATACTAATTGCCCATAGAGGAATGTGCACACCCTACTTCTAAGCTATGAAGTCTGTCAAGAGGTGCATGATGTCTGTACTTGCCCTTTGTTGTAACACACCATCCAATTCAAAACAACCATATAATATTATTTTTGTGATGCCTACACCCATACCATTGTTTATTTCCAATTGATTGACAAAATGTATGAGACTATGGAAAGAGGTGCATGACAAGCCACTACAGTAGTTAGAGGGCAAACTAAGGAAATGAAGGCTATGATCAATAAAATATAGGATTTGGGATGTAATGAGGCATCAGGGGGTGATGTGGAGGACATGGTGGTGGAAAGTTTCCACCATGCTCATCTTATAAGTTTGGTTCCACAGAACATTATCAGCATGACTACCCTATACATCCCACATGTGGCTATTGTCGAGGGACCCATAAGGTTGAAGAATGCCCTGACTTGTATAAAAAGTTGACCCAAGGTAGGCATAGTGCAAACAAGGGTACAATAATGATTAGGCATGAGACAAAAATGGAAAAATGGACCTCAAAGGCACAACTGACCCATATAGAGATAGTTAAGGTGTAGGCAACTACTCATAGTGGATTCACCACTTAGTCACTAGTTACGCCAATACCTAAGTTACTCTTAGAATATGGGGATAAGGGTCACAGTGAGTGCATAACATAGCATGAACCCAAAGTTTCACCTCACCTAGACCTAGCATGCTAAAAATATTTATTATAGAAGTCCATGAGTGTAATCCAAACCTTGCAAGGGGAGCTCTAATTAGCACAAGATCTAGAAGTGGAGGTTGTTACCTCTCGAAAGAAGCAGGATAGATATGAAGTTAAGATATAATAATTAACAAAGATCTTTCATCTCTTGAAAATAGAGGGAATGTTGACCCTATTAAAGAACTTGCCCCTGGATCATGCAAGTCAAAATCAAGTTGAGGTTGTCATGACATGTGTGGAGAGGGTGCAAGAAGTTTAGCATACACAAAATGCAAAGTACAACCAATAACTATTGGTGAATGCCACTATTGATGGATGGTATGTTTGTGAGGTCCTTGTGGACACAAGCATCAAGGTCAAAATCTTGACCAAGAACATTTGGGATAAAATGGGTAGGTTAGCCTTGAGTCCTTCCCTTCCTGTATTTTTCATGGCCAATAAGACCCAGGTGCAGCCTATTAAAATTTTGAAGACAGCATTTATAGATATCATAGGCATTGAATTCCATGTTGACTTTGAAGTGATCAAGTTAGTAGAATAGGACAATTATCCAGTGCTTCTTGGAAGGCCATGGTGTTATGAAAATAATACACATATGCACTTCAAAAGGTATTACATGACATTTGAGAATGGAAAAGAGAGGGTAGTTATACCCATCTCAAATGACCAAGGACCCCCTATGTCAAGAGCATGGACATCAAGAATGAGATCAACCACATATATAACATCATGGTAAAAAGCATCAAGACTCTAAACCCAAATGATCAAGGAGTCCTCTCTTGGGAAGATGGACAATCAACCTCAGATTACACCAATGTTGCATGTGATTGATGGGTCAAAGAATCATATGAAACCATTGGTTGAAGAAGTCACTTGGTACGTGTAAAGGTGCTAAAACCAGTAAAGATAGGTTAGTTCTAGATTGATCATGATTCTAAAAGGTGGGTCCCTTGCACCAAGAGGAAGAGAAAGAGATTATTTTGCCTTAGTAAGGGAAAACTTGTAGCACTCCCAAGATGTGAGGGGATCAATCCCATGGAGGACTATGTTCACAACCTCAAATCATGCATCCCAAAATAGATGGATATAATGGGTGCACTAGTGTAGACATTGAAGATCACTACCACTCATTGGTGGGAAATGCAAAGGCCTAGCTTCCCAACTTGGAAAGATGTGAAGGCAGCCATTTGCACTAGATTTGAGAAGAGTAATGAGGACCTAAACATCTCAGCCTACTCTAACAACTCTAACCCTATAGCGCATGTGTACCTTAGCAAATAAACCTAGACTATCTACAACGAAAACTCCCCAAGGAACCTATGCGTGCATACCTTATAAGACCTTAAAGACTTGGGCATGGGCATGGTATGTTGTCAATGAGATGCATCATGAGATAGCTGGCTGGGATGCACTTAAGGAGCGATTTGTTTACACCTTCTCCTTTTCTTTTCAAAACCTTAAATTGATTGAGCTACTACAGGGAGTTTGAAGTTCAGTGTTTGAGGACACTACAATATTGGAGGAGCACCTAAAAGACATGTTTGGTGAAAAAGGGTTACTACTCCCAACATTATTTATTGAAAAATCCCTCAATAGTGACTCTAGTGATGAGGATGATGAGACATGGAAGGTGCACAACTGGAAGAATCAAATAGGCAAAAGAAATTTAGTGCACCAAGTTCAAGATAGTGCCCCAAAAGAAGAAGACACTACCCATATTCAGATAGAAACAATTGAGGGCAATAGACAAGTCAAGGATTCGCATCAAGAGAAGAATGAACCCTACCATGCACCACTAAAAATTAGCAAGGTAGATATCAGCTCAGAAGGGGAACCAAAGATTGCTACTCTAGGCACCTATTAGTCTAACATGGAGTTGTCGTGTATTGTGGATCTCTTTGAGGAATTCGAAGACTTATTCCCTCAGAACTATAGAGACATGAAAGGTATACACCCATCCCTTAGAAATTTGAGCATCAAGATAGTCAATGGTGAAAGACCCGTCAAGAAGCAACCTTATAGGATGAACCCCAATATTCATGCCAAGGTCTAGATGGAGATCAAAAGCATGTTAGCCGCAGCCATCATCCACACCATGCAAGAATCCAAATGGGTTAGCCCCATGGTTATCAGCATCAAGAAGGATGGGTGCATTTGGATTTGTGTCGACTATATATTGTTGAATGTCACCTACATAACCAACCCCTTTCCAACTCCATTCATTGATGAAGTATTAGATGGCATCAAAGGTTGTGAGATATACACCTTTATTGATGGGTTCTCAGGATACCATCAAGCCCAGATTGAGGAGGAGGATAGGCCCAAAACTACCTTTGCAATAGAATGGGGTTATTTTGCATACAACGTGATACCCTTTGGATTGAAAAATGCACCAATCGTATTCTCCCAAGTGGTGATCACCTCAAGGACTTCATTCACAACTTCCTCTAAGTATACTTAGATGACTGGACTGTGTATGAGTTAGTGACGGATCATTATGACAACTTGTGCTTTATGTTTGAAAGGTGCAGGTAATTACAAATTTCTTTGAACATGAAAAGTGTGTCTTCGCAATGCCATTTGGCATTTTTCTTGGGCACATCATCGGCAAAGATGGTCTGCTCATTGATCCAGTGAAGATTACAATCATCCTTCAGCTCCAGACCCCATCAATGCAAAAAGATGTTTGTGATTTCTTGGCCATTATGGGTACTATAGGAATTTTATAACTAATTATTCCAAGATGGCAGTGTTGCTAGAAGATCTCTTGAGAAAGGATGGCCCATTCTATTAGGTGTAGTGCAGAAAGATGCATTTGAGACCCTGAAGCTTAAACTAGCAAGCGCAATAATATTATAATTTCCCAAATAGATAACTCCCTTCCATGTCCATGTCGATGCATTTGTTACTATGATCAATTCCATTCTGTCTCAACCAAGTGAAGGCAAAATGGACCATCCCATTTATTTTACAAGATGAAAACTAGCCAAGGCAAAGCAGAACTACACCACAACTGAGCACAGGGCACTTGTCATGGTCTATGCCTTGTAGAAATTTTGACAATATTTGTTGGTGACCCCCTTCATCTTCTTCACAGATCATGAGGTGATTAAGTACCTGATAAACAAGCCCATTCTCCATGGGTGTATTTGTCAATGGATTATTTTGTTTCAAGAGTTATAGTTATCTATTGTAGTAAAGCCTAGAAAATAAAACTCGGTCCCAGACCATGTGTCTTGCATTAACTTTGGCAATGCATCGATGATTATTGAAGATGATATATTTGACATGCAAATTAATAGGATCCAGTACATCCTATAAGACTTGATAGAGATCAATGGACTTCTAACATCTGGATCTATGCCCCAGACCATGATGACTAAGGAAAAGAAGTAGCTCATAGTTTACACTACCCCTTTCAACTCATTGGCAGGGAACTATACAAGTTGAGCCACGTTGGAGTCTTACACTGATGTGTCTTAAAGTAAAAATGGGGCTCAATATTGAAAGAGGCACATGATGGGATTGCTGGAGGCCATTATGCTAGAGATGCTATGGTGCCCAAAGTATTACAATTAGGCTTGTGGTGGCCAACCCTATTCTAGGACACAAAATATTGTGCCAAAGCATGTGACATCTTCTATTGCATGGGAAATCCCAACCACCAGGATGAGATGCCTCTCATCCACATCCTTGCCCATGCACCATTTAAAAAATGGACCATTGACTTTCTTAAGCCTATTACTCCCGCTATAATGCACATAGGCACATGATACATTCTTTCAACCATCAATTACTTCACCAAATGGGTCGAGGCAGTGTTGACTAAAGACTGTATAGCCATCATAGTCACAAGATTTATCTAGGAGAACATCAATCACAATGCATGCCACTTAGTTGGACAAGCGATCATGGTGCGTACTTCATCAATGAAATCATTTAGATCCTATTGATTGAATATATGGTGGTGCACCATAATATGACACCTTATCATCCCCAATCAAATAGCACCACTAAGGTGTTTAATAAGATATTGGGAACATGCCTCACAAAGATATGTGACATTGGTCACAAAGATTGGAATAACCATGTCTCAGTAGTATTATGGGTTTATCATACTACATATAAGCATATGAATAAGGTTACACCATTTCAACTGGTGTTTGGCATAGAGGCCCTTTTACCTATGGAATTTATAGTGCCGTCATTACGCATCACGTGAATTGGTTGATTGGATGACCAAGAGTCTTTGAACACATGCCTAGAAGACTTGGAGTGCTTTGATGAGACACATGCCCAAGAAAGATGGAGCTAGCAAATAGAAAAGGCATGCCAGAAGCTATGGCATGACAAGCACATCAAGTGTAAGGTTTTTAGCGAAGGTACACTAGTATTTCTATATGACTATAAGTACCTCAAGCACCTAAGCAAATTGCAAATTAGGTGAATGGGATCTTATATTATCCATAGTATATTGGAGACTTATGCATGAAAGATGTTCATATTGACAGATGAAATGTTCCCTAAGAATTTAAATAGCAATAGAAAACCCTACAGTCACTAGGATGGTGCTTGCACCATCAGACACCGACTTCTTGATCATAAGTCATTTGCTTTGAGATTGACCATAATAAAATTTGGTGCAAGCCAAATCTTTCCTTATGTTGTTATATTTGTGGTAGGTAAATAAGCATGGTATTTTCAGGCCCATGGGAGAACTCTTATGGTGCTTACACGCATCAATCTAGTTAGGTGAGTTGAGAATAGGCACTCTCTAAAGTACCTGAGGCCAAACACCTAAGTTCTGGGCATGTGAATTTTGCTAGATTCAGAAAGATGTGAAGACAATTTTACTAAGGGAGGTGTACAAGATGCTAGTGCACAAGAAATCAAACAGAGAGAATGAAGCACTGGAGGACCAACTCAAGGATTTGTATGGGCTAGGGAAGGTCAAATCAAGAGACATGGAAGTGCAAAGAAATCAACCAAGAAATAGAGGTGCACTTGTAAGGAAGCACAACACTAAGGAGAGATATAACTAAGGAGGTTGAATCACGTGCATGTGAAGCGTTGCACGTAGGTTTCCATAAGAAGGATGACGGTCACACCAAGGTGAACAAAGCATAAGATAAATATCATTGAGATAGTTGGCACCCACCCAATGATAGGCGGGAAGTGAATGTTTGAATCACCTGTCACTTCACTGAATAAATCGTTAGAAAATTTAATTTCATAAAGGTGAAAGCACCAAGATCCATAATAAATGAGAATTTGGTGGCGAGTTTTCATAGATTTCATAAATTTAGTAGATTTCAAGAAATCCACTTGCCACCATGCCAGTAATCACCAACCCTTAATGAGGTAGCTAAAAATAAGGTATAAAGAGGTGAATAGCGAAATGTAACAAGTTATGAACCTTGTGAGAATTACAACCAAAACACAGAGCCAAACAAGAGCTGAAGCCACTCAAACCAGAAAATGCTACCATTGTGAAAACCAGAGTATCCAGAGCCCCCCAAGCAAGAACAGTTGAACCAAGACAAGATTGCATTCTGATTTGAATTAAAAAGGAGGTGAGTGGAGAGAAATTGAGAGAGAATAGGGTAGTATAAGATCTATAGAATGATGAGGCTACCATTAATGACAGATAAAGCTCGAGAGCCAAAGACATAGTCATAGTTTATATGACTATGAAGAAGTGCAAAGCACCATTAAGGGCTTCATAAATATTAACCAACCATGCTTTAATAGCAATTGGTTCATAATGGGCAAGAAAAGGTTAAGTACAGGTCCATCACAGGTGCAGAAGGATGCCAAAAAGGCATGAATAGTAAAAGAAGTAGCCACTATAAAATGAGAGGCATAGATGGTAGAGGCATTAGCATCATAGTGATAGACCTAGAAGAAAGTGCAAAGATTGCTTATAAATAGATGTAGTTTCCCCCTCGAGGTCATAGTGGGGGAGAAATGGTTATCCTTTGCACACATGGGTAGATTAAAAGATTACAACAACCGCACAAGGAGCAATGCACAGGAACTCAACCAGGACTGAATGGTTAACATAGGAAAGAAGACTAAGGTAGGCTCAACACTCTTTGACATCTCCATATGAGACAAATTGGAAAAAATAGGGGCGGCCCAATTATTTGAACTACCAAATTTTGGCAAGCCATAAGAACTAGTGCAATTCCTCCTTTAATGCATCCATGGTGATTGTTTTTACTTCATAGGGAGATGCATGTGGATATCGATGCACCTCATTAGTAGGATTATGGGGCTTTTAAGCATAATGGTAGACATGCATCAGATGATGGAAGATGATGTGGAGGTTGAAAGGTTCACAAAACTCCTAGGCTACTATAAGTCAGGGTTTGCATTCCCTATCAAGGATATACAGGACCCCAGCAAGAGGGCAGCAACACACTTGGTTAGCTCCAAACTATGCCCTGGTGACCAATGGTCTAAAATGAACAAGACCTACTTGTGCATTACCCACCACATGGTGTAAGGGGTGAAGTTCAACATCTCCAAATTGATTGCCAAGGAGAACATGCTAGAGTGCCACAAAGTGCGTGAAGCCTTTAGGTGTGGGTATATGTTGATATTGAAAGTGATGGAGGAGATCAGTGTGTTAGATGGAGATGATGACAACCTTTGGATGTTCCCACACCACCATTAGTCCCTTGTGATGAAGTATCAAGACTTCATCTACCCACCCAGCTTTTCATAAAATTACAAGATAAGGGTGCAAGGGTGGTGCGACAGGTATATCAAAGCCTTTAGGATTGAATGGTTCATACCTTAGGAGCTCCCCCAACATCTAGTAGGAACAATGACCTTCATCATAATGCAACATTTTTATGTGGTGTGTCTGGCACTCACAGATGGGAAATTGTTTGGATGGCTTAAGTTGCCTTATGTGTTTTCTGCCAAGTATTTCATGGTAGTGCTAAGGAGGATTCCAAAAGCATAATAGTTAGAGATTCTAGTCAAGATAGTGGATCAATACAGGAGCAGTTTGAGGCATCAATTTGTGTGCCCTAGAGCCAAGACCACCAAGGACAAGGAGGATGACTCCAATAGGATGAATCTCCATCCCCTCCAAAGAGATAATAAATAGGTGCATCTTCAACTTCTATTATGAAATGAAGCCTCAAAAGAAGGGTGTCAATCTTAAAAATATGATGATCACCCCCTCCTAATCGGTGATGAAGGAAAGGTTATGCCAAAGAGGTGGGAGAAGACCCTCCAAAAAAGTGGGGGATAAACTTGAAGAGATCATAGAGCGCATTAAGTCAAAGATTGCCTCTGGAGAATAAACTACACCTCAAGTTTCCAAGAAGCGCATAACCTTTATGCTAAAGAGTGCTTCCTCCAGTAAGAAGCACAAGAAGAAGAAGACAAAAGGACCAATTGTGTTCCCTACTATAACTCTGGAAGAGATGAGAAAGAGGTGATTGTTGTGCCTAGAATGGAGGAAGAGACCAAAGATGAAAGAGCAGGGACTCACATCCTACAGATAGAAGAGGAAGAGGAGCCAAATGCCAAGGATGTACAAGAGACCCTTAAAAATGACACAATTGTCATGCTTGAAGAATCAAAGGAGCTAGCAAGCTCCATATTCAATGAAGAACCCTCCACACTACCTCTGTAAATAGAAGCGGAGAAGAGAAGGGTGTGGAATAAAATGGGCTTAAGCAAGGAAGACATTGAGAAGGCATTGGCACTTGAAGAGAAGCACATACTTGCTAAGGAAAAAGAAGAGGCCAAGGTAGAGAAAAAGGCCAGGAAGGTTACGAGTAAGTGCCTAATGCCCCCACCAATAAGTCAAAAGATGTTGCACAAGTAGCATGCCCGATTAGTAAAGGGGCACCTAAAGAAAAAGAAGGTGATTTTGGTGCCTTAGAAAAACAAATAGAGATAGTAGAATAACTGCAGTAGTAACAAGGCAATGTTGGTGCCAAAGGGATTACCCTAGAGATGAGTATTGAGAAACCCTAGGAGAAAGAAGTGGACAAGGGGGAGAAGTCTGAGGAAAAAAACCCCAAGGAACAAACAAATGAGTACTCTGAGGAAAACATTGAAGAGAGTGGTGACACCAATGAAGAGGAAGGAGAACAAATAGAGATGGCCATCGTCGAGAAGGATGATGCAGAACTAAGCATAAGGGAAAAGGTGTAAAAGCATGAGAGGATGAAGACCTTTACATGTATGATAACATGCCCCTCTCAAGCTGCCACAACTAGGATGCACAAACAACTTACGTTTGTGTTTGATCATTATATAGATGAGTCTTATTTTGAGGCACCTAGAGCGATTAATTTAAGCTTGGAAGAGCCTCATTAGGGGTAGGACTCCCTTATCATAAACCCTTGTTGCATGAACCTCATCTGAGCTAGAAATGTGCTAATCATAATAGCCACTAAAGTTGTGCATAGAAATATCATCAATGACAGCAAGGCAAGAAAATGGAAAAAACTCCATAAAGAAGTTGAAGATGAAGTACAAGCCACCAAATTAAAGCTACAACAGCTCTGTGAGCATATAGAGACAGTCGAGCCATCCCTTCTGGTTGACATTGATACGTCAAACCTCTTTGAGGTTGATAAAATCTATGTTAATGGATCAGATGATCCTAAGGCTAAAACCCAAGTTGACACAAGAAGAAGAAGAAGAAGAAAATCCTTGCATCATGCTACAAAAGGAGCTTGTTGGTAAGCTCAAAGAGGTAGAAGACCTCTTTGCAAAGCTATAAGAGGGTGTCAATGTAGTTGATGCCATTTTTTTGAGCTTCTCCAACCAAGCCTCAACCATAAACGTGTGCCTTAAGCAAGCAAAGGAGGAGAAGGAGAAGTTGACGGTGTAGGTATACTCAGTGAGTACATCAAAGTGAGCATAAATCATGGAGAGCATCAATGCACTTAGAAATTAAATCAAGGAGCAAGAGCAAAACTTAGAATCACTCTTCCATGCTCTACAAACTAAGGCCTATAAACAAGGAACAATTTTGGATGGAAGTGTGGAAAAGGCAAAGGCAAATGTAGCAACCTTCTAGAAGGATCTAAAGAAGACTAATGTACTTGCACTTAGTTCTAACTCCACCGAAATAAATAGTGCCATTGAAGAAATCAAGCTCACCATTAATGGATTTGAAGATTTCAGCATCAAGCTTAAGGAGAGCACACCTGAGTTTTGCGCTCTAAAGAGCTTAACAACCTAGTCTGAGGATGGACTATAAATTTTGTATGGGGTAATATTGGGCCCCTTATTTCGATAAGTACAGGATTCATGCCAACTCAATATCCACATCGACACGAGGCAATCATTTGGCATGATGATTGATATTTTAGCATTTTGGCACTAGTTGGAGGTTTGAGTGCATACCTTGCGCCTGCTAACAGGGGGTTAACTAGTTCTCAGATCTTCAGGGCATCTTCTAAGATTGGCAATATGTGGTAACTATAGCATAAAGTTTGCAAGGTGATGGAGCCAATGGGAATGATCACCAAGGCTCCAGTGCAATAGTCAACATGCACATTTCACCCTAGTGGAGTTGTTCTTGAAGGGATATAAAAGGAGCTCAAACCAATTGATGTAGAAGAGAAAAAAATAGTGCAATAAAGCTTTGGCGAATCATAATTTACTTTGTATGCATACATCTGACAACCATTAGACTTAGGCTTATCATGGATGCCATGAAGGCTCCATTTGTATACACTCAAGCTCATATGTGAGCCTCTAGACCATTAAGTAGTATAAACTTGAACATATTTCCTATTATGAACTTTGTATTGTTTAAAAATTTGATTAATGGCAATGATTGTTGCATCAAATTATATTGTCTAGTTTATAGTCTTTGAATTGCTATTTTAATGAGAAATGATGGTAATGTTGTAATTTCAACAAGTTTATGTTAAGGAATGGTTATGCATGCTTCCGGTTTACATTGTTAATGGCATCCCTATAAATATTAAATGACGTCAGTTGTAACTTGTATAGAGACTAAGTGTATAGATCTAGTGTCAAGTGCTCATATCCTTCCTAGAAGTGCAAGCCTAGTATGAGCACTTAAAGTCAAAGCAGCCCCTTGACCCTTCAAGTTGACTAGGATTAGTCCACCAAAAGGCTTACGCCTATAAGCCACTAGGCTTAGCCCATGAAAGGTTTGTGTCTAGGGATCTACTTAAAGCCTTCTTTGAATAAACCAGGTCCCATAATTAATATCTTGTGCCATGGCACAACTAGCCCAATGTGGGCCCCGATTCCTTCTCAATTGTACTTTGGGTGACCGCATAAGGCTTGTGCCTTATGTGAATTGATGTCAGCGTAGCCAAGTGTAAAATATTGAGCACAAAGGGAATATCCCATGTTTTTGCCTGGTTGTCATAAGCCCATAACTGACTAAGACAACTTTGTGTGCCTTTTTCTACAAAAGGTGTGGTCTCTTTTTTTATGATTTTCCATAAGTCATTAAAAATGAGGATGTTCTCTATGTTCCTACTCCGTTCCTTTTAGTTTTTACGTGAGAATCTACTATTTTTAGAGATCAAGCTTAAAATTTTTGCTATGACTTACAAATAAGCAAAACAACAACACGATGGATGTTACTTGAGATTTTGCCTTGACCTTTGTAAGTAGATTTGATAGACAAAATATTTAGATATTTAATCACACCTTATATCTCCTATTACAACCTTTAATTTTTTTTATACCAAATATGTCAAAAAAAGAAATTTGACTTGTGAGGGTTTGGAACCGTGAATCTCTCCTTCACAAGTAACAAATAAAATATAATTAACCAACTTGAATTTAATGAATTTGTGTAAAGAAAGGTAAAATATTCTAGATAATCTTGACTTTTGAATGTACAATAAAAATAAAAATTACATGCATGGTAATTTGTTACCAAATGATTTTACTTTGCATATAAAAAATCTATGCTTTGTGCTTGCCTGGTGGAGCCCACTGGTGAAATGAAATACAAATATTGTCAAAGCTTTGTAAGTGTTGCACTTATCTAACTGTTATGAAGTTGTAGGTTCTGAGGCATCGTACAAATTCTGATTCCAATATATAGATTCAAACGAAAAAAAAATCAACATGTGGCATCGCTTTACTTTACCTTTGGTCTTTTCCAGCATGTGGTGTCAAATTTTTACCTTTGTTTGATTGAATTTAGATAACAAAGAAAACAAAAATAAAAAATCCTTTGCTTAGCACTTGACATGCAATGCAACAGATTCATGCACTATAATGCAGAGTTCAACATGATTAATTTCTTATTTGGCAAAATTAAGAGCAGTGTAGCTTGTTAAAACCCCAATTCTACAAGTGTGTTCCCTAAGTTGGTCCTTTCAAATTATGTCCATCATGTCATAGACGTCCTTTCAAGCATCATATACTTCTTTGAGTAAAAAAAATGCAAAGTTATTCTTCAATCCTCCATTCTCCTTCTCTATGGCTCTAATACCACTATTTAGCCCTGGATAGAAAGGAATAATAACTAAATTATATTCAATGTTCAGCTTATTTGTTTTTTTACATCATGTAAGCTTTAAAAATATTACAGAGTTGGTAATAAAAAAATAACTAACAAGTTTCAACTAACCCAACAAACTTACCTAAAAAAGTAAAATAAATAAATAAACAAAACACAACTTTGGATCATAAAATGACCCAATAATTCACACACAAGCCAACACGTAGGTGAGAACTACATTTGTCTAAGACCCTCTTCAGATTATTGGCTATGTAAGCAGTGTTCATTGATAGAGGGGTCTTTGGAGTCAGCTCGACACTGTGTGCCCACTAACCCATTTTTCCCTAGGGTCACTATGAAGATGAAGAACTAGGGTTTTAAAATTTCATGAGGATCAACATTCCATGATCCAGATCTGAATGCACCAGAGTGAAGGCAAAGACAAACCTAGAAGTATCTAGGTGGTTGTATCATTTTCTAGTAGGTATTTATTATAGGACACTGTTAGGTTGTGGAGCTAAAAGCTTCAACTGTTGCAGACATGGAGGAGGTTGCTGAAGTTCCAGAGACACCGGCGTTGGCAGTATAACCGATGTCGGTCATGATGAATGTAGAAGGCAACCGGCATCGGTAGGGAGTCGGCCGACGTCGGTCAACACCAGGCAGACAAGGACTGACGTCGGTCGCCTATGGCGGTTCCAGAACTGTTCGTTGCACGGACAGTTAGTTCGTTGAACCGAGTGTTTGCATGTTAAGGGCTAATTATAGTCTCGAGCTGCATGTCTAATTATTGTAATTAGAGGTCTATTTTTGTATGCATGGGATCCTATTTAAAGACCCATGAGGCATGTATTGTAATTAAGAAGGCAAGTAAAGCATTGAAGCAAGAAAGCAAGGTCAAGGAGATCTACAAGGTGTAAGGTCAAGGAGATCAGCTGAAGCATTCAAGGAGGAGATAACAACTCAGGTTGTTGAGTTGGTTGTGGTTGAGCAAGAGAGAGAGGGAAGAAGTCCTTGAGGTGTGGCAAGCCTTTGAGGTAGAAGAAGAAGTGGCATCTTCTTTATTGTATTTTCTTCTAAGAGTATTTAATACAAGATTGTGTATTGTCTCTCAAATTCTTTGTTGTTTCAAGTTTCTAGTTACTTAATCATTCTGGTATAATTCCGTGTTTAATTGCTTATAAGAAAGGTAATCAATTGTGCTTCCTTGGAGGGGTTCCTAACAGACACGTGTTACGTTCAGATAGTAGCGTCGACAAAACTGTCCAAGGCTGACACTAATGTCTACAGATCTAGAAACACTCAATCTAGAATATGATGATTGTCCTAAAATCATATTACAGTCTATTTCTTACATGTTCTAGATCTATAACTGCATTAGCATCAGAACTAGCTAAGTATATTACTTCTTTTTCATTTGTATATCTAGCATAGTTGTACTTACTATTGTTAACCTATCTCAGTTTAATGAATTCAACATATGTTATACATGAGTTTAGCATCTAATTGGCCTACTATAGAGATTTTACATGATGGTGGCTTTTGACATTATTATTTTATATACAAAAATATATTGAAAATTTTATATAATGTTTGGTAAGAGGCTTAGACAAAGATGGTGAGCTTTATAAAAATATTTTACAAAGTGGTGAGTCCACAAAGAGATTTTACACGTAAAAATATCTTCAAAAGACTTCCAATGTGTATATAAAAGGCTCTATAATGGTGCTAAAGTGATTATTTATTCAAGATTAACTTTGTAAAAGGCCTTTGCATGTATCCATTTTCTACATTACTCGTCCAACTTGAATGCTTGCTTTGCAGTAGCATAGTGTCATACTGGTGCAACCTTCGTTTGTCACTTATACATTTATCAATTTTTGAGGTATAATCCAACATGAAATCAAAGTGTTCACCTTCCATTAGTGGCTTGTAATTTTTTGAATGATTTGTGGCCAGAGATTTAGCATTATTTATCAGTTCAGCATCACTACCTTTATTATAAGTCAAATCTTCAATTTGAAGATTGTCAATGGAATAAGAATCAAATACAGTACCCTTCAAAAATCCATTTTGATCTTGGGCCAACATTATTGTAGCTAATTTTCGAACCAATTGCACTTCACATTGATTACATCTTTTCAATGTTTAAAATCTTAACAAATATTTATGTGACACTACTAGAAACCACTAGAATGTCTTTTTCAAATATTTTGTCTTCACGTCTAATATGCACATTTACATATGATGCATTATAGAAAGTTGAATGAAAAGGTGAATCAACTTCACTCTGGCAAGATTTGAACTTCTCTGACCCCCTAGATCTTCTTAGTGAATTTTTAACGGGTTCGCCAGGCTCTACCTCAATATTCAAGAAGTCCCACAAGGGAGTCAAGAAATGTAATTTTGGACACCTTACTCCAAGAGTGCAGATTCTTGATGAGCTTCAACAAGTCCCTAGTGTAGTTATCGAGACCAAAATACATTGGACCAATCTCGTAAACAAATGTAGAGAACCCACAATACTCGTTCTTTGTTTGAACAAAGGTAAAGTACTTTGTTATGGACTATAGTCATTATCAGTCATTAGGGTATAGATTTATGCATGTGAACCAAACCTTGTCCATTGGGATATAGTGTCAGTGTCTACAATGATTTAAAAATAATTATTGTCCTTGTCATTGAAAAGCCTCCAATTGCTTGCAGGAGTGTAATTGGAGGCGTTGTCATGAAATTTTCACAACAAAAATTGGCTTCAACTATGGGACCGCATTCCATAATGGAATAAATGAGAACTCCATAATCTTTGGTGACTAGTGTCTTCACTTTTATGCATATCCCTGAGAAAAATATGTAGTTTCCACATCTTGGTCTGACCAACTAACAATCAGTTCACTTATCTCAATTGTATGAGAAATGAATGTGTGTTGTTGGGTCAGATCACCTACCCTAAAAATTCTTTATATATTGATCCAACCAACTAACATCCAGTTCGCTACTCTCGATCTTAAAAAGAATGAACATGCAATGTTGGGCTAGATCCCCTGCTTTGGAAATTTTGCATATGTGCTTGTTTGTTTAAAGAGTCACGTAAATATTTTTTTCTAAATACTAACATCTGAGGAACAAGCCTTCACATAACATTTTCATGACTGCAAATGCCATCTTCTGAATACACTGTCAAAAATTTGGCTTGGAGACCAACTTCGTTGAAAAGCTTCAAGGCTCTTTTCTACATGTTATTCCATAAACCGAAGAAGCTTTGTATTATGAAACTGACATCGATTCAGAGATGTCCTACTCATGTGGATTCAACACAAGTGTTCGAAGAAACACAGGTATGAACGTTGAGTTGTTTGAAAATGATTGTACATCTCCCAAAAAGTAATCTTTTCATCCATTTTAAAGTAATTATTATCTTGACCTTTATGCAAATCAAATGATTATCCATTGATAGTTTTTAAGAAGAGAACTAAACTTAAAACATGTGCAATTAAAATCCCAACACATGGAGAGGAATGAACAATAGATAGGCTACTACATTTATTGAAAAATAACACATCAAAACAAAGACAAGAAAATGAAACAAGCCAAAATAGAGAAAGCAGAACTATTTATAGGAAGCGTACGAAAATAAAAGACTACAAAATCATTAACTGGCTAGAAGTATCTTCCATTACAGGAGAATGGATTTGACTTATGAGGCTAAAAAATATTCATCAACAGTGACCAAGCAAGTGGAAAGAGGATGAATTTACATTATTATGCATATTGAGATAGTCATGAATGAATAGATGAGCAATGTCCCTAGGTTTTGAAGAAGAATCATTGCAAGTTCTCTATTCTTTTGGGAGCAATTTTGAATAGTATTGGACTTCTTCAATGTCTTGTCAACTAGCTTTGAATGTGTTTGTGTTGGATACAAGATCCAAATTAGAGAGAAGTATGTTGTGTGTTTCTTTATGAGCTGGAACAATAATAGGAATATCTTTTGGAATGAATCGAGTGTAAATATTTTTTGCCAAAATGTTTTCCGTGATGGAAATGAATTCATCATTGAATGAATCATTGTCATCATCTTTATCAATTTCTTCTACCTTGACAGTTTCCATTTTGCTTGTAATAAATATTGGATACCATTCATTTTGTTCTACCTTCATATCTTCCTTGATTTTAACCTTGACATGGTCATGGCTTCCAATCTGCATAACCTTGATTGTTTTGGATTCAAATCCTTCAGAGAACTCTTCTATAGTGGAACATGAGATGATTGTTGATTGCATGATAGTTGATTGGATTGTTGAGTAGGTTGAAGTTGATTGGATGATTGGTGATTTTATGATGGTTGATTGTTCCAATCTTGATTGGATGATTCTTGATTTTGGGTTTGTCAATTGTTGAATTCTTGAGAAAGTTGAGCAAAGTGTAGTTTTTGTTGATTGGATAAAGTGTGATTTTTCTTTTTTATCTTCCTTAGAGGCAAGCCAATGTTTAGGTTTCGAATGTTGATAGGTTTGGTCCATGTAATTTTTGACATCTCATGAGCCTATTTAGTGTGTGGTGGTTGATGGTTTGATTTTGAATTGTTGGATTTCAGATTGGATAGTGCAAGGTGGGGCTTGGATGGCTCAAGGTCCTAGTTGGTATAGGATTTTAAATTGTTTGATTGTGGGTTGGATAGGTTATTGGATTTACTAAATGATGACGGTTTTGATTTTGAAGGATGGAGACAAGATTTTAGTTTTGTCAACTCTTTGCTAATCTATTAGATTTGGTCAAGCATAAATTGATTTTGGTCTTGACAAACTTGTTGGGATAAAACTAATTTCCCAAGGGATGCATGATGGGTAAGGTTTGCTTGATAAGGTTAATAGTTAGTGGATTGATTAGTCCCTGAAGGTTTGGGTGTCAAAGAATTGAGAAGAGGGTCTATGTTGGCTAAGTTTTTGCATTGGGTCAATTATGGCTTGATTTTGGAATTGGTAAGGTCAATGCGCTAGAAGGGGTTGGATACCGTGACTAGGACTATCATTGGAGGACGAGGGCTTGTTATGATGGGGATTATAGCTGGTGGATGGGAGATTGTCATGATCTGGTTAAAAGGGATCATAGAGTGGATTTAAATGGGAAGGGTAATCATTATTCATTCAAAATGTCATTGGATCGAGTTTGATTTGATTTGAAAAACAAGCTTTGGTTATGATTTAGGAATACATATTTTGATTTTGGTTGAAAAACAAGTTTTAGGATTTGGACTAACTGACTCAAATACTAGTTTAACACAAATGTGTCAAACAACATAAATAGTACAATCCTAAAATTATTTAGTTAAGTGTATAACCAAGAAATAGTCCACTAACAATGTCTGAAGTCTAACAAGCACGTGGTGAGTGATCTTAGAGAATTTTGTTTTCCCAATACTATTCTTTGATTATGGTTGAATGCTCTTAAGATAGGCTTTAGAGGATTATCTAAGGGGAGGAGTCCAATATACCTTTCAATACGTTGAATCTCGATTCTTGGAAGAGGGGGATTCACCTTGACATACTCGAGAGGGCCAAATCTCAATCTTGCTACACTTGGTGTGTCTCTATCATTGGAGTGTTACCAATGTCTGGTAAATCTAGCCTCGATGGAGTTGTCTAAACCCCTAAGTATATTTGTGGTCACATCCACCTCATGTCACTTGGGGCTTCACCAAGCTTAGGCAATAAAGACAATCAATCATCAAATTTATATATTGTGTCGGCACACAAGGTTTGGCCTACCGCATGGTGTTGAGATCCACGATCGATAGAACCTCTAGAAAAAAATAAAAATAGACAACTCGTATTTTATTTCCCATATCACTTTGCAATGCAAATAAAGAGCATACACGAAATATTTTGGAATATACAAATTATTGCTCGGGTTGTTTTTTGTTTTTCAAATTGCTTTGTAACGCAAGGAAATAACATACATAAGCCACTAGCAATACAAACAAGATTACAAAAAATATAGTAAAAGCAAGTAAATTATTACTCAAAATAAATTATTAGTAAACAAAATTGTTTTCATTTTTTTCTCTTTGACTTGCAGTGTTGCAAAAAATGGTTAATTTCAAACATCTTTGACTGGCAAAAAATTGCTAGTGAAGTTAAAAAATACTGTTTATAAAATAAACCATATATGAAATATTTGTACATGGTTGTGTGTATCTTTCTGCAATCTTCCTTTTGCTATGTACAAGAAGTTGAATGGACACCCGAGTCAAAAGATATGGACTCCAAAAAATAGCCACTATACATGCAAGTATGAATTCGTCACTCCACTATACGAATTCATCACTCCACTATATGAATTCGTCACTCAATGATTTTGTCATTTCTTGAAGCAATTTCATCATTTGATGTGATGTTGCTACTCTTAAACATAATTTGTTGATAGGTAAAAAACATAAAAATCAAGAAAATAGAAACACAAAAAGAATAAAACTCAAGTACCAAAATGATTTCGTCAATGTGCCGTACGATTTCATTGTTAGGTGGTACCAACAATTTCACTGAAAATAATGATGATTTCCTTGAAGATAATGACGTTTTCACTGAAGATGATGATGATTTCAGTTATCTTGGTGATGATTTTACTGAAGATTGTGACAATTTTACTACTTTTCAAGAAAATATAGAACAAAACCTACAAAACAAAAAGCGATCAAACATAATGATTTTGTTGATTTGTCTAATGAATTCAATGATGATCAAAATGAAATTGGTGCCCTGTAAAATGACTTCGCTAAATCTCAGACCACATCTACAACGGTGTAGAATTGATTAAAACTTATCAAATTTCATCTACAACAGTGTACAATTTCTACAAAAACAATGTTATAAACAATTAGGCAATTAAAAAACTTCAAACAAACTAACAAACTCAAAAATCAAATGAAAAAGTGTTTAAAAAAAACTTGGAAAGGAGTCTAACTGGACATGCCAAAATGTAATACACACAATTTATAAGGCAAGCTACAAACCAACTATGACTATTAATTCATACTCTAAACTCAACATAGAACCTCAAATAGAGTTCTAAAAGAAAAAAAATGATGATATACTTTCACCTACCAATCAACGAAGATCTCTTCTTTGCTAACTTGAATGTGCTCTTGCAAATTTGGTATGCGGTTGTTCACAATGACATCTTCAATGCAAAGAAATTTCAGCAACATAACAATATATGAATTTGATCTCAAAATGATGCAAAATTCTAATTTGATAGCAATTCAATATCTCAACAATAGATAATAATTCAAGATGATCCTCACAATAGAGGGAGGCATGTCAATTTATACACATTTGGATAATAAAATAGACAAACAGGGTAAATCCAAATTTATTTGATATCTTAATTTTGGATGCTTAGATTTAAATCATCATTCAAATGAGGAACACTGATTCCTCAAATGATTAAAAAATGTGAGGAAATAAATTGAGTGGTTAAATAAGTCAATTAAATGAATTAATGAACCTAGTTGTATGTTTGTAGAGATAGTTGAAAGATTAATGAATCAGTCAAAGTAGTTGGATGACTCAACGAGTTAGTTGATTGTTTGTGAAATTATGTATATGATTAATTACAAATAGATTAGTTAATTAATATTGATTAATTAATTATTTGAATAGAGGGAATAATGATATTAATGTATTAATATTAAAAACTAAATTTTAAATGACGAAAATGATAATTGTATCGATATTTAACGAGATTATTTATGACCATAATATGGTAGAATTTAAGTGTCCATACTAATATCTTAAGTTATAAGAAGGATGGGATGATTATATCATTTTTGATAATCAAACAACCTTAATCAATATAAAGGAAAGAATCCTCTCATTTTATAATGGGAACTAATTAAAGTTAAAAGATCGTCAATGTACAAAATGAACATAACATTTATGCATGGTTAACATTTTGGCATGGTTATGATACACAGTTCTGAAAATTCAAAAATAGATGTCAAATGAAAATTTTGAAAAAATCTTTGATTTTAATGTGGAAAGACGTTTTCAATGGACCTGTCTGTCAAAGCTTGATAGGGAAGTGCCGACATTTTTCTTCATCATCATGTGTGGGACAAACTTGTAATCCGTTGATATTGGGAAAACGTCTCTCATGAGGGCTATAGCACTCCCACATAAATAAATAACCAGACCTAGAAATCAACATCAAAGCAGTTTTACTAAGAATGCTAGAAAATAGAAGGAATTTTGAGAATGAAGATTTGAAGCACTCTCAACTTTATACCATGATCATACCTCATACAGACCAATTTTTCGGTGAGCTAAAGAAAACTGGAATCTGATTACAAGAATTTCTGCTCCATATAAGAGAAGGTGAAATCCAATAATTTCAAAAGTAATGTGCTGGAATTAATGGCAATTAAGATTTACATGCTTTTACAATACTTTGATGATTTTGACTAGGCTTAAAATAGATAGACAAGCAAAATGTAATGTTATTACCTTTGCTGGCCCATCTTCCAGCCAAACGGGGATTAACCTCTATAGATATGGATCTCAATTGTAAACAGGCCTCCAACTATTCTAAACATAATGCTCAAGATTACCTTAAACCACATATATTCATCATCAAATTTTACAACTAATCAGAACAAGTAAAACCCACACAAATATTGACAGGAATCTGCAGTCTATGTCGGCTCTATTAAGGGCATCCTTGTTTCCCATAGTCGTAGATCTTGAAATTCCTGGGCCAGAAGACAAATACTGCCGATATGGCATTAAAAGACCTATATGCTACAAAATCCAATCTGACCAGCAATACCATGCAACTGACCTACAGAAAGCACGCTGGAGTTCCAAGCTCTTTATTGACTATTGCCAAGGCCATATACTGTGACCCCATACCAACAGGTGCAAGTTCATCTTTCCCTTCCCAAAATGGAGCTGGGCCTTCCCCAACAAGTCTCCAATAGCCGAGTTGAAGAGCTTCAGCCTGCTCATCTGTTGCATTTTGCATTAATGCCTCCAGACGAAAATTTATGCCAAGTTGACCAAGAAATTGAGACTGTGAAATTGGACCAAATGCTGCTACCTCCCCTGCCACATGTAATTAACTAGTCAGATGTCCACTCTTTTGTTCCTTGGCATTAAACATGAATCTATGTTCTAGTCTAAATTGCAAGAGGATAAATATGCGTAATCTTGTGAGAAATGCAACATAGATAATTTGTCAGATGTCCACTCCTGTTCCCTGGCATTAAACACGACTCTAGGTTCTATTTTAAAATTGCACGAGGAGGAATATATACATGTCATCCTGTCAGAAATGCAACATAGATATAAACAACAGACCTGATGTTTCCTCCACAACTTGTTTGACATAAGCAAAATCAACATAAGCACTAAGATCTGCTGTCCCTGGGTCATCCAAGACGGGAACAAATTTGTGATTTCTTATAGCCTGCATGCAGAATAGCAAATACAAATGCTAATAGAGTGAGCTATTACAGCATACCAAGGGACATAATAAACCATAAATAGAGCATCACACAATCTCGAGTAGGTTGGAGAAAAATAGCACAGCAATTTGCTATCTGATTGAATGGAAAACATTGATTTAGAGCTTAAAAAATAGCCAATTTCAGCTACTTGCATAACTCAGAAATGTTTGGTAAGTTGAACATTACCAAGTAGCCTGAAATGCCATAGACAATATAGTACTTTGAATAACAAACTTTCTTGTGATATTCTAACAAAATGCTAAGCCTGAAAAAAACAGCTCCCTGAAACAAACGTTGTTACATATTATTGTAAGGGTTATCATATCAAATAACAAACCATTAAACTTAAGGATAAATCCTTCCCAAGGAGGCTAGAAAACTTCTTCTACAGGTATTTATTTTTTCCAGAGTCATAGTATGCTTGCAGCAGCCAGGAAAGGTAAATAAGTGACATGCCCATCTTAGAGCAGACCTAATATAGGTTGGGCGCAGCCATATGTGAGGCAATATGAATTAACATTGGAGTGTGGAGTATAGTGGTCCCAAAATACAAAAATGAACAATGTTTTGGTCTAAGCAGCAATTTAACATTTTGAAAAGCCTAGGAGACATTCTCTGTGAAGTACAGACTGCAAAACTTCACATTTATCCGTACACAAGTTGATGTTGCTCAACTCCTGCAAATATATAAGAATGATGTTAACTTTAAGGGATGGCATTGCTGCTTAGCTTGTACAAAAAAGGGTCATACAGAATCTAAGATGTTACCTCGCAACATGGCTGGGAGCCATAAACATCATAATGCATAGAAAACCCAGATTACTTTGCATATAAAAAGTAATAATCACATTACTGGATTGCAACAGATACAGCGATTTATATGACTTGCTTATTGAATTCAAAATGCATTAAGAACCGTAACCAACCACAATACCAGTTATGAGACACTCACACTACAATTTATTGAAGGTGAGTCTAAATAGATCACCCTTTCATATGCAATCAGGACCAGTAGCATCAAGGATGAAAATCAGCCTCGATTACATATTAACTTGAACAACAACTGGAACTTGGAATTGTAACAGGATTCGAAAAATAAGATAAACAGTTTCAACTTTTCGACAACCATCTTGCAAGTCCAGATGGTAAATGAAACCACGAAACTATATAAAATCATTTGTTTTGGGTAACTAGCTTCTTTGATAAGTCATTTTAATCAGGCCTGACTCGTTTAGAGGAGAAATATATGTTAGTTAATTTGTTCCAGAATCCATACTGATAAACTAATACTCATCATATTTGTTTTTCTACATCATGGTTATCTGTCACTGTCTGTAATAAGTTAATGCTGTATTTGACTCAAAATGCATTTATTAAGGCAAATGAGATTTTAGGATTGTTTATAATGTAATAAATACACTTGTAATAGGCCATGTAATGAAATTGTGGTGCTATTTGGATGGTGTGATATCATCCTCAAAATTAACACGCTTGATGGGCTAGTTATGGTGCCACTTGCTCTCTTATTTTTAGCCATTGAGTTAGTATTAAATAACATAACTGTGATGCCATATTATAAAAACAAGACCCAAGAAAACCTCACAATGAACACATTCGTCCACACAACAATACTCAAATGAGAGAGAGATTTGCCAATAAAAGGTCACTATTAACTAAACAAAATATACAATGTTTATGTTCAACCAGTAATAGTTGCACCGGAACATGACTCTCTAAAAGACGTCGTCTCCACCAGCGCAGGAGATGAATCTAAGCTCCATTCTAACTTTCCACAAGGACACAAAGGTTCCTTATATAGGAAAAGCAAAAGGTGAGTAAAAAATTGTTATTGGTGGAGTGAAAAGTGGGATCATTCCCCAAGTTACACCTAACCTTCTCATATGTGAGGATAGCTAAAAACAATAAATGTACATTAAACAAATTTGTGCACATATTACGTCACATCTTGGTAACAACACTACCTAACATGGACTTCACAACATGTGTAAACATATCACACCAACAACCCCCCTGAAGATCAACTTAGGTGATATGGTAGGAGAGAAGAATTTTTAAGTTCATCAATATGGGTCTCGATAACTAGGCATGTGAGATACCCATGAACAATGATAGAGCCAAAAAGAACAATGAATCAAAATGCTTGTAGATCACTGTTGAATCTGATACAACCTCCAAAAGAATGAATCAAAAATTGCTTCCATGAATCTCGTTGTGTTAACAAGAATGTGTTCCATCTGACCAAAATGCATAGATAAAATACACCAAAGAAAGTTAGCTCAAAAACTATTCTATATTTTGATACCACCAAATAATGATACCAAAAAATAATGTTGGCTCAGAGGCGATGTTCTGAATTTTGATACCAACAAATAATGTTGGCTCAGAAGCGATGTTCTGAATTTTGATACCAAAAAATAATGTTGGCTCAGAGGCGATGTTCTGAATTTTGATACCAACAAATAATGTTGGCTCAGAGACAATGTTTTGAGTTTTGATACCAGCAAAAATGGCTTACAAACAATATTTTGAATATTGATACGAGCCTCTGCATCTACATGGTAAAAAGGAGCCAACACAAGGTGCATATCATATTCGAACAACCAAG
Organism: Torreya grandis; assembly: GCA_037957365.1. Lineage (NCBI taxonomy): Eukaryota > Viridiplantae > Streptophyta > Pinopsida > Cupressales > Taxaceae > Torreya > Torreya grandis. The sequence continues at coordinate 3,099,384 of JARHVA010001312.1, forward strand.
AAGCATTAGCAGTACACAACACCCCTCACTAATGTTAACCTTTTTTTTGTTACACAAGGGAATCAGTAACATTCCTTCATTTTCTACTATCGGTCAAGGGTTCGAATCTGTGAAGTTGCCACTATAACCCCCGCCTCTCCTTGGTAAACACGGCCCAGAGTGAGGGAAACCCCCGATGGCTTGGTTTGGAACCCTCACTAATGCTAACTAGGGAGTGAAGACAAAATAATTCAATCTCTTTAACCCTGGATACTCCTGGTGGCTTCTTTTCTACTACGGGAGTTGCACTGGCCTTGGATGTTAGGGAAGATCCTAGAGGAAGTCTCTGGGTTCCTCCTAGGATCCCCTAGCCTAGCTCCTTCGACCCTGTATACTCGTTGCACAACAGTATTTGATCTCTCATAGTGATCGATAATGGCCCAGTTGATTCCTCCACTTTAGGCACGGACAAAGATTTTCAATGAGATTTGCCTCAAGTCTTCATAGGCACATGCTCTTGGGGCATTTGTTCATTCCTCACTACTTTTTGTATTGCTTTCTTTGCCACTTATGTTAGTGACGTGTTGTTCTATTTTGTCTTTGTACCTTATTTCTTTGGTTCACCTTAGGATTTTCTCTTCCTAGAACTTTCTATTGGTATTGGTCGTATCCTTCAGTCCCATTAAACTACTTTTGGTCATTTGGGGACTTCTTTCTTTCTTTCTAAAAGTGCTAATGTGGTAGGTGTGCAAAAAAACACAAGAGAAATCCTCAAGTGAGAGTGCCCAAAATACCACATTATGAACTCAGCAAATGTAGATCTCAAAAAAACAAGGCGAAAAAAAATCACCCTCCTAATAGAGTCAAATCCAACCCTTAGTTAAATATAATAACTAATGATGTATCACATGTTACTAAAAATGTGAAATTTGATCTCAAAAACATGTCAGATGCATTGAAAAGGTCATTTTCCTTCCTGTTGTATCATTCTTACCCTTGTGAATTCTACAAGCTACAAGGAATGCGATCTATATGGCTTGACAAATGAGCTCACAAGGTCCAATCCAAGTGAAACAAAATTCAAAACTTTCTTTGGTACACTGAATGCAATGGGAATGTCTGATATGCACCTAAAACACTCACAAATGAAAGATGGTAGAAATTTCTTCGACAGAATTCCTCCATACATAGATCTACAAACAACGCGAATCTTACCGAAAAAAAACCAAATCTAAAACAATGTGAGATAGAGATTGTAGATCCTGCTCTGATACCATATCAAATTAACATAGTTGTGATGTCATATTATTAAAAAAGGACCCATGAAAACTCCGCAATAAACATATCCATCCACACAACAATTCTCAAATGAGAGAAAGAGATTCACCAATAAAAAGACACTAAATTAACTAGACAAAATATACAATGTATATGTTCGACCAGCGATGGTTGTACCAGAATAGTTCTCTCTAAAAGACTACATCTCCACTAGTTCAGAGGATGAATCTAAGCTCCATTCTAACTTTCCACAAGAATGCAAAGGTTCCTTATATAAGAAAAGTAAGAGGTGAGTGGGAGATTGTTATTGGTGGAGTGAAAAGAGATAACATTCCCCGAGTTACACATAACGTTCTCACATGTGAAGATAGCTACCAACATTAAATGTGCATTAAACAAAATTGTGCGCATATTAAGTCACATCTTGGTAACAACACTACTTAAGGTGGACTTCACAAAAAGAGTGAACATGACACACACCAATAGACAATTACAATTAGTCAAACTGAATTGATGACTTGGTTAAGGATGACCTCACCTTGGAGTTATGACATCTACTTGGCGATTGAGTTTGATTGATTAGTTCAATTGTGTGAGTCATGAGTTAATGTCAATCAAGTGAGTTGATTGATAGATGGGTCATCAGTTGCAACTTGCATAAGTTAAGGATGCAGTTGACAGTATGAGTTGTAATGATAACTCCAAAGTTGTGAGAGGCAAACCTCCTAATGTGAGTTTTTATTTAAGCATGCATGTGCTAATATACAAAGTGAGTTGTTGGATAAATGAATAACTGCAGGTTGCTGGAATTTATCACAGAATTTATTTGTTTTACAGGTTATGAGTATTTTTAAGTGCCAAAGTCTGTAATTTCTCTCTCTTCTTCTATTCGCCTAAATTTCTTTAGATTGATCCCAGTGCTTGCATCATGTTTTAGAGGTGTTACCGTGTCTGCAAACTTGCTGCAATTTACAATTCAGCAAGTCTGATTTACAGACAGCAGCATTGAAAGCGCTTAATATATTGTTTGTAGATTGTACTTAGTGTTTGCAGGCCTTTCAGCATGTGAGTTTAACCTAGTATCAGAGCAGGTTTAGTAGTTTCTTCTCTCCAACGAATGGGGAAGGAAAACATGCAATGTTAGCAAGCTACCAAAATATTTCAGTTTTATATGAAGCCTTCAATGCAGCCCATGAGAAGTTGATGATTGATTGAATGCCCGTGAATGGTACAAGCGCCTACAATTGGTGATTTGTGGGTAAAGTTATTTATTAGCTGAGCTGTTTGTGTTTTTTATTTAATTCATCAAGTGGTTGCAGACATGACTAGTTCTAGCATGCAAGGTCATACAGATGTGACCGGTTAGAGGGAGCCTCTAACTTTACCCCTTGGAAATTCAGACTCCAATCTCATGGAGGGGCCGGATATTTCAAATATTGTGGAGGGTAAAGTGGCTGCCGCTACAGATCTACAACTACTTTCTGCCTATGATAGAAAGGCTGCGAATGGGAAGAAGGATCCTCTCAGACTCTGTGAAAGACCATTTGATCCCTCGCATAGAAGGGAAGTCATCTAGCAGTACAGAAAAGTCTGCAAAACAAATGTAATCCTTTGATTGCTTTATTTCAAAGTGAATATATCTAGCAAATGGTTTTGAAGATTAAGATGTCCCAGGTTTGAATGGGTGAATTGACACTGTAACTAGTTATCTCATAAAGATTACTGAGTTACAAGACCAGCTGTTCACTATTGATTCTGATCTTCAGGATGAGGAGTTGGTACTCATGGCATTGAATGGCTTCTCCCCAGCTTGGAAAGCCTTTGTGACCGGCATCTATGCTCGTGAGAAGTTGCCCTCTGACAACTAGCTGTGGTACATCTTTGTTCAAGAAGAAAAGTGGATAGAATTGGCTTCAGAAAAGAAAGAAGCAGCCCCGAACCTTGCTCTCACAGGAAAGATGAAAGTTTCAAAGAAGCAGCAGCTCGAGAAGGGTAAGAAAGAGAAAGCCTCTTTCTCGTATTCTGGGCAAACGAAAAGAAAGGTCATATAACTTGTTATAAATGCAAGCATATGGGACATTATGCTTATGAATGTCCTAAGAAAAAGGGTCAGAACAAGGGGAAAGGAAATTTTCAAAATAAGCAGTTTGTTGAGAATGCAAACATTTTGATTGAGGTGGAAGAACTCGCCTCAAAACTTGAAACCACCTTTTCTACGATTACAGTCCTTTCTCCTAACATTACTTCCAAACAAAGTAATGGCATAGTGGAGCATTGAACACATGTCTTGTGACAAGAGGCTACTCAGCAAACTGTTAGAAGAACAAATTAAAGTGGCTCTTGCCAATGGCACCACTTATCCAGTGGTTGGAATTTGCAACGTTTCTATTTGAATGCCTGCAAGTGATTTTTTCCACTTGAAACATGTGACGTATGTTCCCGGATTGACCAATATCTTGTTTGTTGTTCACTTTTAGCTATTACTGATGACAAGTGAAAAGTTGAATTTAATCATAATTAGCGAGTCATTAAAGATTGCAACCAAGAACCTTATCAGGTTTTGGCTAAGGAGTGTGTGATGGTGGCTTGTTTAGGCTTCTTGTTGCCTCTACCACTCATGGAGCCTTAGTGCATGGTAATCCTAAGTTGTGCAAATTATGGCACATATGGTTTGGGCATTTGCTCATCCAGATTCCAAGAGATATCCAAGGGATAACACTCTAAATACGGATTAAGTTGTGTTGCATGCATGCGCGGAAGCAATATAAATGATTCACTTAGATGCAAGAATTCAGATGCAAGTGTGCAAGAGAGATAATAGACTTGAAACAAAAAGTATATTAGTTTGTGAGTTTTGTACATGGCATAATCTTGAGGAAGATATATCATTGTCCATCTTCCTAAGCTATGTCTATGCCTTGAGATGTCTACCATTTGATTGCTATCTAATGTTATAGACGTACATACACATTAAAAAGATGCATAGGCTTAAAAAACCATTATGGAAGTCAAAATGATTGAGCTTCCATGTGTGACTCTTCACCTTCTAGCAATTGAGTCGCATGACATCGAAAGTTTAAAAGTCAAAAAATTTGCCACAAGGCAATGGGGGCACTACCCCTCAGCCCTGCAAGGGGAAACTATTAACTTATCTTGAGGGCTCCACCCCCATTGGAATAGAGAAAACAATGTTTTTGGCATCTTGTGGTATCACACAATGTTAGTTGACCTTAGCAGTGTCACATGCAGGTGTGTAGGACACTAAACAAGCCATCAGTGAAGACTGCATAAGGTTTGGCGTGCCCATGGATGGCATCATGTGTGATCTACCAAGACTATATTATGCCACTATAGAAGTGTGTGCAACATCTAGTGGAGATAGATTAGTGATCTTGGAGGTACCATGAACTTTTAGATGTGGTTTTGGAGGACCGCAAACCATTGCACACAATCCATAACTTCCGCAAATTGTGAGAATGGGCTTGGTGGTATCACTAGAACTGCTTTTGGAGAATCCTCCCAGTCACCCCACCTTGAGAAGTAGTAGTCCCAATTACATTAAGTCTAGGAAGCAAGCACGGAACCTTGGCTTCTAGTTGAATGTTGGTGAACCATTTCCTTTGATGAGGAAGTTGACCTGCTCTCACAACTCTATTAGAATAATTATGTGTATACATGGTTTCCAAAATCTGATCTCTCCTTACCAATTGAGGTCATGCTTTTGAAGGAGGTGAAGTTCTGAAAGTTGAACATGCATTGGTGTATGGCACAATCTTTTTAGGAGTTAATGTGGCATGATTAGATTGCAGAATCACTTCACGATTTTGATATCTCTTACCATCCATTGATACAATGACACTTTGAGGATTGTCTATGTACACACACTGGAGACAATGCATGTATGAATGCCCAAGAAGTACATCACAAACATCAATTGCCACTACATCACAAACTAGCTCCTCTTTGGCAGGATATATAGAGAAACGAAATTGGTGAGTGAAGTGCATACCTTTGGTGTTGCAAGGACTGAACCATCCCAATTAGTAAGGCTGCGGACGAGGAATGGTTAGCAAATTCAATTTCTTGATGGTTGCTTCAAATATGAGATTGTTCATGCCACAACCACCAATCATAAAATCAAGTGGCTGCACTTGCACCCACCTCTACGAATGGAAAAGGTGTTCTGCTTCAGCATCTTGCACTAGTGGTGTAGCTTGTGTAGTGGCTGCTACAATGTTTGGATTAGATTCAATGAATCCTTGTGAGGGCTTGACTCAAAATCCTTTGTTTCTGCCCGTGTACGCAAATTCTTTTTGAACATGGCACTCTAAGTTTGAGTGGTTGCTGCTTTTGTGTTTGTCACACCATTCACTAGTCTTAGACTGTTGTGGCTTCTTGTCTAAGGGTGGTTTCTTTGGTGCAGACAATGGGTCCCACTTGCCCTTCATCTCAGAGTCTTCCTTAAAGGTTGCTGCATAGAGATAGGCTTCTCCCTTCATCTTGACCTAAGCCAACTTCAGTTTGGACTAAAAGAATGGTCATAGGCCACAATGGTACTCAAGAAATCTAAGTTGCCCTAACTCGAATGAGCCCTACTTCGCATGTAGGTCATGGAAGGCATCGATGTCTTATCTTTGTGGTTGTTGCCATTACATGCAGAGGTCATCACAGACATCTTCACGATAATATTCACCCTTGAAGGCTTCCAATAAGTTTTCCCAAGTTGGTTTTGATTCTTCTTCTATCTAATCTTTTTCCCCCATAGTATAGGTTTGTCACGACTTCTTAATTGGTGAAGAAACTTTCAAAAGTGCCATCTTGATTTTCTCTTCAATAGAAAAGTTATTCATAAAGAAATATGACTATAACTGATATTATCAATTATCTATTGCATTTGCACTAATTTTACCCTCAAACACAAGAACTTATAAATTTACTTGAAACCTAGGACTCAACCACCAAAAGCTTTACATGATGAGGGAGCCGATGTAACCACCCATTTGAGGACTTCAGCGAACTGGATGAACAAAAATGTCTTTTGCTCTTGCAATGCTTTTGCAAATCTGTCATTGATCATCTCTTGGATTGCATCTTGTGATTTGTTGGCTTTGCCATCTGAACTTTATTGAAACGACACGAAAGGCAATCTAAGGGGTCTCATGATTTGATGTCGAGCTTCAGATACTCCAACCTCGTTCAATGGGACATGCACAAACAAGATGAACCACTTTGATACCATTGATCTGAATCCTAGGGGATATCTAAGAAACAACACCCTAAATGAAGATTTAGTTGTGTTATATGCATGCAGAAGCAATATCAATGAATTACTCAGATACAAACATTCAGATGGAAACATGCAGGTGGGATAATAGAACTAAAACAAAAAATTATATTAATTTTTGCATTTCGTACATGACATACTCTTGAGAAAGATATATGGTTGTCAATCTTCCTAGGCTACGTCTATGCTCTAAGATGTCTACCATCTGATTGCTATCTAATGCTACAGATGTGTATACATATATTACATAGTTTCAAAGGCTTAAAGAACCATTATGGAAATCGAAACAGATGAGCTTCCATGTGTGACTCTTTGCCTTTTGACGGTTGAGTTGAATTGCGTCAAAACTTTAAATAGATGAAAAACTTGCCGCTGAGAAACTGAGGTGCTACTCCTCGACCCTGTAGGGGAAACCCATTGACTTATCTTGGGGCTTTGCCCCCATTGGAATGGAGGCAGAAATGTTGTCAACACCTTGCTATATTGCACGATGTGAGTTGTCCTTAGCGGTATGGCATGTTGGTGTGTAGGACCTTTACGAAGCCATCGGTGAAGACCACATAAGGTTTGGTATGCCCATGGATGGCGCCATGTTTGATCTACCCAGAATGTGGTGCGCCATTGTAGGAGTGTTTGAGGCATATGGTGGAGATGGATTAGTGATATTGGCGGTACCGCAAACCTTTGGATATGGTTCTCGAATACCACAGACTGTTGCACAAGATTTACAATTGCTATACGCTTTGAGAATGGACTTGGTCATAAGAGGGCTCATTCTTAGTTGTTTCTTCTAAAAAGAGGATTATTTGCGGTTGATCAGTTGAGTTAATATGCATAGTTGTCGCATTTGATCCTAAGGATGTTGTCAGGGATTGTAAATATTCAGTTACAACCGGTGAAACCTATAAGTAGTTAGGAGAACTACATGGCCCCTGATTCCACTTTAGCGGGTATACAAGCAACGCCAATGAAGGGGCTTGGGATAAATCCTTCACCTTCTATTGTTTTCTCCACCTTCTCTAGTTGAGAAGCGAGGGTAACCCAATTGCCTAATGAAGAGATCATGTGCCTTTGCTAGGTAGAGTAAGTAGATCATGAAACAATTCACAACTGAGAAATATGAGGTAGAAGCATCCAGGTTCACAAGTAATCCTACATAAAACCAACAAAGACAGTTTAGAAAATAAGCAGTTTGTTGTTGTGCGCAAGTCTTTGATTGCATGAAAGTTCTTTTGTGTTGTTTTGTGTAGCATTTGTGCATGTGTGTTGTTACTTCCGCGCAACCTTGTTGGCGTGCATAGCTTGAGCAACTTGCAAAACTTTGCACAAGCTTGTTTGAAGGTCTTTGTTTAGTTCTAAGAAGAGGAATGAATTCATGCGATGCCATAATGACCATGCACAACTATCTCAAAAACTTATCAGTATCTTGTTCAGAAACATTGGTGAATAGAAACGAGACTCGGACAAAGACTCAGCAAGCCTTTTTTTGGCTCAGACTCGGATTCGCCAAAAAGACTAGGCCAAGACTCGGCAAGACTTGGTAAATTTTAAAAAATAATTAGAAATAGCGAATTTCAGGAGGAAAACTATTAAAAAATAATTAAAAAGGCATAAAAGAAACTAGCAAATTTTTAAAAATCATTAAAGAAATGGAAAGGACTCGGTGAGTCCAATACGGGATTGGTGAACAGAAATGAGACTTGGGCAAAGACTCATCAAGCCTATTTTTGGCTCAGACTCGGATTCACCAAAAAGACTAGGCCAAGACTCGGCAAGACTTGGTAAATTTTAGAAAATAATTAGAAATAGCGAATTTCAGGAGGAAAAACTATAAAAAAATCATTAAAAAGGCATAAAAGAAACTAGCAAATTTTTAAAAATCATTAAAGAAATGGAAAGGACTTGACGAGTCCAGGGACGGGAGTCGCTAGTCTAACCAAGCTTGCCATACTCATCCAAGGACTCAACCAAGTCTACAAAAGACTCAACAATTCCTCACAGAGATGGACTTGGACTCAGTTTGGCGAGTCCTCGCCATGACTCGCCAAGTCTTGATTCACTACATTGGTGTGCAACCAAGTTATTAAGAAGGTTCCCATGCATGAACGTTTTTGAATTTGCGATTCATTGTGACTTGATACTTGCAACTTGTGGTCTTCATGCAATTTCTTTGTGGACTACAAATTCTTGCAAAGTGAATGTGACCATTGGGCAAAGGAGCCATTACATGTTCCTAATGGTTTCCTTTAAAGCCTTGAATAATGGGAGGTTAATGGGAGGTTGTTGTGAGCTTGTTGAAATGTCACTTTGTGATGTATTAGAGATGTGATGTGTTATGAGTCATCGGGATTGTATCTTGTATTAAATGCTTGTTGTGGGCTGTTGGGTTGGTTGTGATAAATTATTGTAAGTAGGTGGGTGTTGTGCCTACATAAACATGCCCCTACACTTGTGATGGGTAGCTAGCAACAAGTTGAGTATTTTCTAGGAGACTAGAGAGAGAGATGGTTAAACTTGCAAAGACCGTGAGTTAGCAAGCAAAGATCAATAGATTTGATATTGTAATGCATCTCATTTAAGATCACATGTTGTAATGTGTGTGTACAAACTGTATTCCCATCATTGAAATCAAATAAAAAACACAGTTGTTGTTGTTGCATTTTATTTCTATTTTGTGTCTGCTTGTGTAATTTTGAAGGTTGCATGATCTAAAGGCCGTCCTTAATTGAATCCCCTAACCGCAACTATATCAAAATACTTACTAGGTATATTTATAAAACAGTTGGGGTTGTGTCGTGTTTTCTCTGTTAACCTCGTATAAATGATATGACTAAAGAAGCTTGTGGAAAATTTTGTGAGCAATAAGAGCAGTTGTAACATGTATGCCTGTTATTCCATATCGAAGTATGAAGAAGGAAAAAAAAAATGGGTCATGTTTTTGGTGTATTTGTGTGTAATTGTGTTGTTGGAAGTGTTGTTTTAGGACTGTTTTTGGAGAATCCTCCTGAATCATTTACACTAAGGTGCATTACCTCCTTTGACGAATATAGGGAATGCGCTGACAAATTTAAAGTTGACCATAATGGAGTATGCAAGTGATGTGCACTTGGGAAGCACTCCAAAGCTCCCTTTCCTACTAGTGAGCAGAGCTTGAGGGAGATCCTTGAATTGAACTTATGTCTTCTCCCTCCTTGAGACATAGTCTTTCCCATGTCTCTTTTATTGATGATTTTCACAAAAATCTTGGATTTACTTTATGAAGACTAAAGTTGAAGTTTTGAACAAGTTTAAAGAGTTCAAGGCCTTGGTGGAGAACCAGACATACAAGAAGGTTAAGCAACTCAAATAAGACAATGAAGGAGAGTACATCTCCAATGAGTTCGAGACTTCTTGCAAAGAGACGAGGATAAAGAGAGAACTCATAGTTCCTTACAACCCCCAACAGAATGGCATGGCTGAGAGAAAGACTCGATCCATCATCGAAAATGCAAAAACCATGATTCATGATAAGGATTTGCCCATGTGTCTTTGGGCTTAAGCATGTAATACCGTTGTCTACATCTTAAACAAGCGCCTACATAGAGTATTAAAATAAAAGACACCAGAGGAGGCCTTCACATGTGAAAAGCCAATATCCCATTTTTTAGATTTTGGTTCTCCTAATTACATACATGTACCTAAAGATAAAGGGACAAATATGGAGCCTTCAAGTATCAAAGACATATTTTTGGGGTATAGTGAGACATCTAAGGCCTGCCGGATATATGTTCCTAGACAGAGGAAGACAATGGTAAGTAGAGATGTAAGATAATAAATTTGGGGGTGAGTGGTCCTCAATTTCTTAGGAGCCTCCTACAGTGACTAAGATCCCAATACACCTGCTGTACCAAATTCAGATCAGAAATTAGATTCTAGTCTGATTGATTCCAACCAAGGAGGAGAGGTCTTACCACCTCCCAATTCAGCTCAAAAGCCAAGATGGCTTTCTCAAGTCTTACATGATGTAGAGGAGCACAATGGCAAGCCTAGCACTTCATTTCAAGTATGCCATCCACTTAAGAAGTTTCTTGGACATCTTCCATTGATGACTCTTATTCTTGATGCGGAGCCTTCAATTTATCATTAAGAGGCTGCTCAAGAACAAATATGGTGGGAAGCCACAAATGAGGAAAATAACTCCATCATCAAGAATAATGTATGGGGGATCGTTCCAAGACTAGAGGAGAAATCAGTGATTGATTCTCGATGGTTGTTCAAGATAAAGTATGTTGCAGATGGAAGCATTGAGAAATTCAAAGTGAGATCTGTAGCCTGAGGGTACTCTCAGAAAGAGGAAGTGGACTATGATGAGACATTTTGCCCCATAGCAAGGTATACCACTATCAAAACTATCATGTTTCGTTGGAATTTACATCAGATGGATGTACAAGAGGCCGTCTTGAATGGTGCCATTGAAGAAGAAATTTGTCTTGATCAACTACGGGTTTTGATATCAATGATCCCAATACTCAGGTATGCAAAACTAAACAAGGCATTGTATGGCCTAAAGCAAACACCACGGGCTTGGTATGCCCGCATTGATGATTACTTACAAAATTTGGGATTGTCTAAAACTTCAAAATACTATAAATTTTATTTCATTCTTAAATAATCTGATTTGCTGGTTTTAGTATTGTATGTTGATGATCTTATTCTTACCGGAAGTTCTTTGAAACTTGTTATGATGTGAAAGAATGAGTTGGATAGTGAGTTTGATATGAAGGTATAGGACTGCTGCAATATTCTTTGGGATTGGAAGTTTGGAAGGTTAATGGAGATGTTTCCTTAATTGGAAGTTTGGAAGGTTAATGGAGATGTTTCCCTTTGTCAAGGAAAGCATTTGCTGGAAATTCTGAAGAGAATTCAGATGTTGGACTACAAGCCAATATCAACTCCAATGGTGCCGAATCTAAAGTTAACTTGTGATAAGAAAGCATATTTGGTTGATCTCACACTTTATCATCAGTTGATAGGATCACTTATGTATCTTCTTAATATTTGGCCTGACATATGCTATCCAGTTGACACATTGAGTCAGGAGGCAGTCCCATTGGAGGGCTGCAAAGCATGCACTTCGTTATTTTAAGGGGATACTTCACTATGGTATTTTGTACACAAGTAATATGCTGATTTGTCAGCATGGTTTTGTAAATAGAGATTGGGCATTGTTTTTCCCTTGGTACCAGCATGATTTCCTGGACTAGCAGGAAACAAGCAGTAATTGCTCTTGATTCTGCTGAAAGAGAGTACATTGCAGCATGTTTCGCTAGTTGTAAAGTTGTTTGGCTTCATAAATTAGTGGCTGAGTTGACCGGTGAGATGCTAACACCTACAGTTGTCTACTGCAACAATCAGAGTTGTATTTAATTCTATGATAATTCTGTTTCCATGATTGATCTTAACATAATGATATCCAGTATAATTTCCTACAAGCCAAGGTACAAAAGCAAGTGTTGGTTCTTTCCTTCAGAGTTATAGATTGTTGACTTACTGAGTCACTACCAAAGGGAAAAAGTTGAGTTGCTGAGAGCATGACTTGGTTTGAGGGAAAATTTGTTTCTCGCAAAGAGGGAGTGTTAGTTTATTTGTTCCAAATAGATACTCCTCATCTTATTTCTCTTTCTACTTCTTGGTTATGTGCCATTGTTTATGTAATAGGTTTATGGTGTATTTGAGCCAAATTGCACTTATTAAGGCACATTAAACTTTAGGACTATTTGTGATGTAAAAAATGCACTTGTAATACACTATGTGATGAAATTGTGGTGCCATTTTGATGGTGTGACATTAACCTTGATGGGCTAATCATGGTGCCACCTACCCTCCTATTTTTAGTCATTCAGATAGAGGGTCAGTTACGGTTAGTCAAACTATATTGATAAATTAATTAAGGATGACCTCTCCTTGGAGTTTTCAACAACGATAACTTTAAGGTGACACATCTACTTAGTGATTGAGTTTGACTGATTGGTTCAACTGTGAGTCATGAGTTAACATGTCAATCAAGTGAGTTGATTGATATATAGGTCTTTAATTGCGTGTGTTAAGTGTCACCCTGACTGTATGAGGTGTAATGATAACTACAAAGTTGTGAGAGGCAATCATAATGATGTGAATTCTATTTAAGCATGAGTGCTAATATAAAAAGTGAGTAGTTTGATAAACAAATTAAGTGTAGGTTAATGGAACTTATTACAGCAGTCGTTTGTTTTGCACGTTGAGTATTGTCTAGTGCTAAGTCAGTAATTTTTTCTAGTCTAATATTCTACTAAATTTCTTTGAATTGATTCTGCTGCTTGCATGGTGTTTTAGAGGTGTTATTGTGTCTGCAGAGTTGCTGGAATTTACAAATCAGCAAGTCTGATTTACAGACAGCAGCATGGATAGACAATTAAGAAATTGTTTGTAGATTGTATTTAATGTTTGCAGGTCTGTTGCTATGATAAGGATTCTCCAGGAAGAATCCACATAGCGAATGAAATAGAGGTCTACACAACATGCAACAATAATCTCCGTAATAGAATACTCTCAATCTTCATTAAATGCAATTGAAGATTACATGGTTTATATAGACTAGCTAAGACCCAAAACCGAGGAGTCTAATCTAATCCCCAAAATCAAGGAATCTAATCTAATCTATAAGTCCTATTATGTTGGATGCAACCAACGCAAGAGATTATCCACACAAACAGCTTATTCCAAAATGCTAAGAAACCCAAATTTAGCCTAACCACTAAGAGAGAAACTAGGAATGGATGAGTGAGAATAAATATAAGTTAATTTCTCACTTATTACAATGCGCCCATGGTGAAATATAAAACTATATAATAGACTACAACATATGCTTCCTCACCATTCCTCCCACCCATACAAACAATGGACTCCAATGCTTTCAACAAAGAAGAAAACATCTGAGACCTCATGTTGTGAAAACCATCAAGCCTGATGTGGAAACCAACCTTGTTTGGCAACAAGGTGTGCAGTGGTTCACCTCTGATGGGTAAGCAAGTCTTCGTGTTGAAAACTCAATCGGCATGAAGCGAAAGCTGAGAATCTGGAAAAGCATTTGCAAGATGGCTGATAGGAAGCTTGGACTCCAATATCAATTCACAGTAGTGCTTGAGGAGATTGTCATTGACAAAATCGTGAATGCCCAATTGAGCTGAAAGATCCAGTCGAAAAGCATTCTCGGATATCTGCTGAAGAATGGTGTAAGGTCCATAGTGGATAGACTCAACGTTACTGTGTGCCTTCTCCTGAAAACAACGTTTGCCCAAGTGTGGCCAAACTTTGTCCCCAACCTGAAATATGATGAGGGACACAACGACAATCCATTTGTTGTTTTTTCTTCTCGAGTCTTCTGAAGAATCTAGCCAACTCTAGAATGAAGATACTGCTAGTGCTGGATGAAGGAGGTGGCCATATTTTGATCTTTCTGCATGTGTATGGTACTAGAAAAAGGTGAGGGTAATGGCAACTCATATGGAGCCAAAGGCTGAACACCAAGGAAAACCTTAAATGGAGAATGTGTTGTGGACGAGTGGACTGCTCGGTTGTATGCATGCTCTATGTGGGTTAGGCTCAAATCCCACTTGGTAGGAGAGGTATGGTGGTATATCCTCAGACTTTGCACTAGAGTACGGTTCACTACTTCCATCTAACCATCTGATTGTGGATGAAAGGCTGTGGAAAAGTTAAGAGAACTCCCAAAATATTCAACAAGAATCTCCAAAAATGGCCTACCAAACATGAGTCATAGTCAGAAACAATGTTGATGGGTAGACCAAAGGAACACCAAAGTGAGTTGAAGAAAAATTGGGCTAAATCACTTGCAAAACTCATCTTGTGGCATGGCTGGATCAATCAACAACCACAAAAACACAGTCGTGGTGTCGAATTGTCATCGGAAAACCACTAACCGAGTCCATGGAAATGATTTCCCAAGAACAAGAAGGAATAGGCAGAGCGACACTCAAACCAAGCTTGTAGTTGGCTAGTTTGCAGTGGTGAAAGAATGCACATTGCCTCAAAAAGTGTAGAACATCTTTCTGCATGTGAGACCAATAGAAGAACCACTATAAAGGACGGAATGTTTTTTGCTTCCCAAAGTGACCACTGTAAAGCGTAGTGTTTGTTTCCCTCAAAAGAGATTGACAATGATCATGAGGCTTACAAAGTTTATCAAATTTATACAACCACCATTCCTTTGTGTGAAAGCCATGAAAAGGTAGCAAGTTGGAAGAGGTAGGATGTGGGAGACTAGTGAATATCTTCCCAAAGTCAGGTTCAGTGGCATACTGAGAAGCCCAAGTATGGAATCCCAAATGCGAAGTGGTTACAATAGTAAAGGCATGAGTCTTAGGAGGACGGCTCAATCAATCCACAACAATGTTGGTGGTCCCCTTCTTGCACTTGATCACCAAGTGAAATTGCTGAAGATAGGAAGCATACTTCATATGCCAATCTTCTTCACTTTTTGTTTATGATTGGAGAAATTGCAACGATAAGTGATCCATGTGAATAGGTGTTTCCTATCCAAGAAGATAGTGTCTCCAATACTTGACTAATTGGACCAATGCATATAACTCCTTGTCGTATGTTGAATGGTTCCTTTTTGCCAAAGAGAGTTTCTAAGTCATATGCCACTAGGAGGCCATTCTGTTTCAAAACTGCTCCAAGTGCAAATTGTGAGGCATTTTTTTTGATCTTGAAAGGCTATGGGACATCCAACAACACGAGAATAGGTAATGAACACAGTTTGTTCTTCAAATTGTCTACGGTAGAAGCATGATTTTTTGTCCATAGGAACACTGCAATGCTCTTCATCAACTAATGCAATGGTGATGCTATATTTGAATAGCTGAAGATGAATTTGTGATAGAAGTTCACAAGACTGAGAAAACTCCACAACTCTGTGATGGTGGAAGGATTTGGCCACTTGAGAAGAACTTCTACCTTTATAGGATCCACTTGAAGTTCGTGGGCATCAATGAAAAAAACAAAATAGGTACGATACAATGGAGTATTAGAAAGAGAAATAGAAGGAAGAACATCAATTGTGTGATTTATTGCTCTATCATGAGGAAGTGCTTGGTGCTCCTAAAACACATTTGTATATGCCTGCAACAAGTGATCAAGACTTGCATGCTTTGAAGAAACATTAACTTGTGCTTTGGTAGAATTAGGTTGTGGTCTTATGAAAATTAGGGTCGATTTGATTGCTTGATTTACTACTTTTTGTGCTTGTCCGCAGCTTAGTACCAGATTTGTTGTTCATGCGGTGCATCTTATTAGGTACCTTTTATAATCCTTTTGTAGTGTATGTGTTATTGTATGCACCATAATGAGCTTTCCTATCATACTAATAGGGTTTACCAAGCAACATGCCAAAACAATCCAATGTTGGTCAAATCACAGGGGACCTTATCCACAAATTTCGGACCCAAAGTAAAAGAGATGGTGCAAGTGTGTGTGATCTCGGAAGATCAACCGCAATCCTTTCATCCAAGTGCATACAGATGAGGATGTGGGTCCATCGGCAAATGTTGTTTGTTGACAATGGATTTCGCATTCAATTTTTCTACAAGCCATTATCGTTTATACAGTTCATTGAAAAGTCGTGTAAGGTGAGCACATGTGACAAACAAATTGTCATGACTCCCTTGTGCATTTTGGTGGTGCATTGAGGTGATTTTGTTCAGTCTACCTTTCAAATCATCATATACTTGATCATCACTATCCATCTCGATGAGAACAAAATGCATTTCCTCATTGGCAAACTTTACGTAAACACCTAAATTTTGCCACAATTAATGTCATAATTAACTTCACTAATTATTCACACTATCACCATTATTCTTCACTAACCCATCATTCAAAATCCGGATTTTATCCTAAATTCACTAATATCATTATTTCCCACCTTAATTCAAATAGAATATTAATTAACTAATTCATTCCTAATTATTCATGCACACATAATTCCATAAATAAAAAATCAGAATTCCAAGTCACAAACCACATCCTCAATTCTTTCCAATAAGAGGTTGAGTCGCCCAACCGTTTCCTCAATCCTCTCAACCAAGTGGTGAGTCATCCAACCAACTCCTTGAAATATTCAACTAATTTGGTGAGTCATTCAACTACCTTGACTCATTCATAAGAATCTTTCACCTACCCCACTAACTTCCCCACATTTCTCAGTCGTTTGAGGAATTGGTCTTCTCCACTTGAATTTGGACTCAAATCCGACCGTCCAAAATCAAGATAATCAAATAAATCCAGATTTTTCCTATCCGTCCATCTTCTCATCCAAATGCCTAAAAATTAACAAGCTTTCTCCACCATCCATCCATCCATCATCAAGCTATCGAATTGTCCATTGTGCATCCTCTTGAGAATCAACATCATCCAACAAAGTGCTGCTGAATTTCCTTTGCATTGGAGATTATAACTGAGTACCACATACCATTTGCAAGAGCATATCCAAGTCATCAAAGGAAGAAGATCTTCAATGGTTGGTAAGGTGAAGGTAACTTGTGTATTGTTCTTTCTTTTAGCTCTATTTGAGATTTGTGTTTATTTAGAATAGGAAGTCCATTGTTTTATTGCTTTCCTAGTTTCAAAGTTCTAAATTTGCATATTACACTTTACAACCATTTTTTCCTTTTTTAATCTAAAACATTGAGATATATCATGTCCTCTCTTTTTGCAAAAGTACAAAACTTACCAATTAGCTTAGTAGTAGAAGTACTAGGAGGAGGACGAGGACTGTCAAAAGGATAATTCCTAGAAGAGAGATCTTTAAGGAAGAAATATTTTGATGGTGTTGTTGTGATGTTGAAGTCCTCGGTCAGCTAGATGAAGGCTACATTGCCGATACGGATACGGGTATGAGAATCGGATACGTGGATACGGAGATTTTTTTGAGGGGCTTGGATATGTTTTTGGATACAGCCGTACAAAAATATATGAAAAAAAATTTAAAATATAAAAAATATAGCCATATAAGCAAATTAACCATATAATATGCATAGAGGAAACAAAATAAGTTAAATAATCACAAAACATACTCATAATTCAATTCCAAATATCATAATATTCAATGGTCGAACTTAAATTAGTTTTATAACAAGTACATAGTGCAAATGTTACAATGCATGGACAAAAGTAAAGACAATTCAGCATATTCATGATTCACAATATTCATTTTCATCCTATGCAATTGAAAAAATGAAGATGAGAGAACAAATGTGCAATGAGAGGTAAAAATGCAATTAAAGGTAAATGTGTTGTTTTCTTTTGATAAAATGAGTGAGAGAGTTGCTTTTAGGGTTGAGAATCCACTTTATTTTGTTTTTAATTGTTTTTTGAAGTCCATGATTGAGTTTTCATGAAGTGAAATTGCAAAAAAAAAAATTGGGCAATTCGCCACGGATATGGCTAGGAAACATCCCTACGCCTGTGGATATGCCCAAATAGATACGTATCCACACACCCAGGGATGTTTCTTGGTTGAATCCACGACGAATCTATATCCCCAGGCATTTCATATCGTATCCACAGGGCTGATATGCAATATCCAGTAACGTAGGATGAAGGTGATGCCCAAGATACTCTGTATTAGGTAGCGAGCTTTTCTTCTACCAATTGAGCCCGATTGAATGCTGCATCCAAATTTGTAAGAGGAGCGCATTTCAACTCCTTGAACAAGTGTGTTTGCAATCCAATACTGAATTTCAAGATAAATTCATCGTCATTATTTGCAACCTTACGCATAATGCACAAGGGATTGAGCTCATAGATATAGTGCTGAATGGACAAGTAAGAACTCTAATGCAATCTTAACCACTTAACACCTAAGTCCTCCCTATAGTTGGGTAGGTCACTTTCAATGCCTTTGTCAACTGAACCCAAGTGGTTATTTAATTCTGACCTACATGTTGTTTTGTGATCAAGAGCTTGGCAACACCTAACAATTTCAACTTGGAAAGTGGAACTTTATAATTTTCTGCAATTTCACTATAGGCAAACCAAGTTTCCATGTCCAAGATCCAACTGGATAGGACCTCGAGGTCACACAAGCCATCATAGATCTTGACCTCGCATTTTGCTTGATTATGGAGAGCAAGAGCTCGTTGGTTGTTGTTGGGGTGTTTTCCAACACCCCTAACAATAAATTTGTGCCACTACGCTTACCCTAACAAATAGAAATTGTCCATCAGCATACCACACAAGCAAGCTTGTGCACTCACCCAAGGCACAAAGAGAGAAAACAAGGGCGTGTTGGGTCAGTTGCAAAGGATGACTTGACAAAAGTCACCATTAATGCATTCTAGGGAGCTAACATAAGGAAACATTACTTAAGCATACAAATCTTGCATAGAAATTTCTAACACATTCGATTAACACAACTAAACTTTATTATTGAATATCAAGAACACAAAACTTAGTTAAATCATGTTTCCATGAATGTCACATTCAGCTCCTTACATTCATCAAATGACAAATACATAATGATTGTTCAATAGCAAAGTAACATCACATAGCTGACAACAATTATCAAATACTTAAAACCACTATCCACCATTGTCCATATTTGTCAACCTTGGGCTTAGATATGGGGTGGGCTTTTATAGGCACAAGCACCACCTCATCATTACATTCTACGTTTATGCCCCCCTAAAATAGTGCGACGACTTTCTTAACAAGACCAAGCATTACCGTTTGCCTTAAAATCCCCCTTAACTAACAATGTCTGAGATTCATTCTAGTCGTCCTAGAGTTTCCCTTCATGCAATTATGCTCAACAGCTTCCAAAAATAGATAACATTTTGTTGTAGACAAAATCCTCCTACCAGCTCTCCTTTGAGTCGCGCTCCTAGATTTGAACTCCGTGACTTTTGTAACTGCATCCCCAATCATGGCACTTTGTAATATATGCTAGTCAAACTCCTGCAAAGTGTACGTCGAGATTATCGTTGATCCACCTTCTGCTCACTGTGCTCTCGAGGTCTCCAAACGTTTTTCAAATTTCCTTCCTTGTGCATCTTTTAATTAGATGGCACAGTGTTGGACTTGGTCAAAAACCCTCTTAACTAGATCGGTGGTAACGCTTGGGCTAAGAAAACCTTTCACCTTGTTCCTCCACACGCTACCACTCAAAATGGGCACCTATTGTGCTCTCATCTAACAACTACCAAAACACTAGGCGCATCTATGTACTTAGCCAAAATTGGGGGCTAGCAATTATCTTGAGGTTCTATCTACCTCACTGTTATTTCATTAACTTTGTCTCTCAACATAGAGACAACAATGGTGAGCTCGAGAATCCGAACTCAAACTATCGGGTTCACCATGGATCTAGTGAAACCCAATGCGTCTCGATGCAATAGTTTGGCTTCCCCTACTAAGAAATTTCACGTCAATTTTGAAGATATAATTGAGTTCAAACTATTAAAATCAACCTCTTTTTATTTATTTTATTTAAATTAAATAAATAAAATCTAAATGAAATATCAAAAGTAAAGCTCCCATGACAGCATAGAATTCAATGAGTACATTACTCCCATGTTATATTTGCACTTTAAGTGAATCAAGAGTGTGGAGAGATTTGAACATAGAACCTCTAGGTTGAATGCTTTCACATAACTTTTCTTGCTAGTCCTATATAGCTATTTGAAAGATATAGCTAAAAACTTCCTTATAATCTTTTTTTATTTTAACACAACAATTAAAAAAAATGAAAGTTATTATACTCGGTTATGCAGAGGTAAAATAACACCAAATAGTGAACTCTCACAACTCCGTATTATTTACAGACTATGAAGCAATAAAACTATTCATGCCCATATTGCAAAAGTAGTGTCCTTCATGTCACCTGATTGCAAGTTGTTTAAGACCCATTTATCACTTTGAAGATCTTGGTATCAGCTTTCCAAAAGAAATGAAAAAAATCACCCCAAACGGAGTCTTGGGTCAAACGATATTTTAGAAATATGGATGGTTATAAAGGACTATTTCAATGGTGGATTTGAAAAATTACATTAAAAAATTCACCTGAGTTTCCCAAGTTCTAGATTATCCTGAGTTTCTTCAAAAAAAAAAAATCAGTACACCAACTAAAATGGAATGACAATTAAAATCTTAAAATAATAATTTTTTGAAATAAAAATGTACTATTTTTTTTTTTTGAAAATGTGCTCAACATGCAAGGAAACTTTAAACCTTAATAGCTTGAGCTCATGTCCGGTCTGATTAAAACAATAGGCTAAACCACTTTTCTTGGATGTTGCAAATGCTTTGGTGAGGTCAGATATCTCCCAAAATTCTTCTAGAACAAAATTGCAAAAAGAAGCCTTCAAACCCCTAATCCTTATGTAATGTCCCCTTTTCCGAACTAAGCTAAATAGGGAACCCCTAAGTCTATTTAATTTCTCATAGACTTAAAAAGGGACAAATTCAAGGGAAATAAATTATTAATAATTGTTAGGGACCCCTTATCCAACGGAAGCACAATTGATTACTTTCTTATAAGCAATTAAACACGGAATTATACCAGAATGATTAAGTAACTAGAAACTTGAGACAGCAAAGAATTTGAGAGACAATACACACTCTTGTATTAAATATTACTAGAAGAAAATACAATAAGGAAGATGCCACTTCTTCCTCCACCTCAAAGGCTTGCCACACCTCAAGACCTTCTTCCCCTCTCTCTCTTGCTCAACACAACAGCTCTATAGCCTGAGTTATTATCCCTCCTTGAATGCTTCAGCCGATCTCCTTGACCTTACACCTGTAGATCTCCTTGACCTTGCTTGCTTCAATGCTTTTACTTGCTTGCTTGATAATTACAATACATGCCTCATGGGTCTTTAAATAGAATCCCATGGTTACAAAAATAGAACTCTAACTACAATAATTAGACACGCAGCTCGTGACTATAATTAGTCATTTAGAATGCAAACACTCGCTTCACTTAACTGACTGTTCGTCAACAGCAGTTTTGAAATACACAGGCGACCGATGCCGGTCCCTGCTTGCCTGGTGCTGCCGACGTCGGCCGACTAGCTGCCGTCGCCGGTTTCCTTCTGCACTGCATCTGACCGACGTCGGTCATGCTGCCGACGCCGGTGCTTCTGGTTCTTCAGCAACCTCTTCTTCGTATCTGCAAACAATTGAAGCTTTTAGCTCCACACCCTAACAATCTCTCACTTGGAAATAAACAGCTGCTACTGTACCTGTACCTGTACACCATCTATTTTGTTCCCTTGGCTCTGTATCCCTCTTCAAAGTCACTCTTGAAGACCAACCACCACTGAACCTGTGATACAATACCTGTCACTTATGCCATAAGAATTTTGCTGCTCCCAAATTCTTCATGACATACTTCTGAACCAACTCTACCCTTAGCTCAGAAAACTCCCTATATATAAAACCCTGCAACAAGTAACACAATACAATAACAGGATAATGTAGCTAATATTATCCAACCTGGTAAAGATAAAATACAATGGTCAAACCTCCATTGCTTTACAGCCTAATCAAGACCATATACCATAGCCTTCTGTCTCACGTGTCCATCCACTCTCTTCTCTAACATGGGAATCCATCCCTCTATCCAGTGCTTTCTTCCAGCTAACAACTTTACCAACAAATACCTGTTTGGTTCTTCTCCAAGGACTCACACTCCTCATCCATGCCAAGCTCCCACTGTTTCTGGACTCTACCTGCATTGCTTCTTCCATCTTCCTAGTTCTTGACTATCAGTAAGCAATATAAAGAAGGTGAACAACGAATATGAGGTTCACTTACCATTTCTGACCTCCATATGGGTGTTTGAGACTCATTGACAGCTTGCTGTTCACCCAACATCCGTTCCAGTGACCGATCTCGGCCATCTCCCAGTCTGCTCCCGACAAATGTCGGTTCCCTACACTGACCCTGACTGCCGACGTCGTTTCCCTGGCCGACGCTGGTGTCCCCCCTGCCGACGCCGGTCCTGATGACCAACATCGGACTTCTCCTCCCCGACCTACCGACCCTGCTAGTCTGCACATGACCGATGCCGGTATCTGGCTGACCGACGTCGGTCCCAAGTGATCAACATCGGTGTCTGTGTGTTCCTGTAAGTGATGAAATCTTCATCCGCAAGCTCATCTTGGATCAAACCTCTGTCCATACTGCCCTGCTTCGAATTATTCAGCCCCTGTGACTGATCTCTGTCCTTCATCTCCTCCATAAACACCACTTCTTTGTTGCTGTCAAAAGCATCAAATTTTATTTTCCTGCAATGAACTCTATCTATGCTTTCTGAATCTGAACACATACCTTTCGAATCAAGAACGTCCATTCCCTTCTTATTCATGTGACCAAGCCTATTAAGCCACATCTTCGAATCTACAGCTGAAGTAGATAAACTAGAAGTAGAATTAGCAATACAAGTAGATAGATAAAGAGTATCTACTTTCTTACCTCTTGCTAGAACAAGTGCGCCCTTGGTAACCTTCCAAGAATCCGCTGTGAGGGTTATTGTGCGTCCCTCATCACCTAACCTTCCTACAGAAATCAAACTCTGCTTCAGAATTGGGACATGCATGACCTCCTTCAACACCCATGTGTTGTCAATCTGCAATCTCAGCTGCACTTTCCCTTTGCCAACTATCTAACAAGGCGTACCATCCCCTAAATAAAGCACTCCAAAGTCTCCCTGTTCATACTCATGGAACAAATCTCTATTTGGGGATGCATGAAAAGATGAACCAGAATCTAAAATCCATGATCCTACCTGACTATCCAAAGAAAGTATGAGAGCATCCTGTACCATGATATTTGCATCCTTTGCTTCTTCAATACCTGCATGTTGATTCTCTTTATCTCTCAACCAACACTCCTTTGTATGTCCTTTCTTTCCACAAAACCAGCAGGGAATACCTTTGGATTCGGATCTCCTTCCCGACCTTGATTTCCCTTGCTTAACCTTCTCCCTTCGCCTTCCCCTGCGTTCTGCACTTAGAGCATTCTCTGATGATTCACCTGTGCTTCTCCTGCGTATTTTCTCATTCAAAATCACACTCACAACATCATCAACTTTTAAGATTTTAGAAGCAGATGCAGAATTACTTACTGCCATAACCAAACTGTCCCAACTTTCAGAGAAATAACATAAAATCAAGAGAGCCTTTACCTCATCATCAAAAACAATATTGACTGAAGCTAACTGGTTTACCAAACCATGGAAATCACTGAGATGAGTATGTACCGATCCACCTTCCTGCATTTGCAAAGTAAATAGCTGCTTCATAAGATATACCTTATTAGAAGCCGAGGGCTTTTCGTATAAATTTGCCAAAGATTTTATCAACTCTTCCGTCGTCTTGCACTGTGATAAGTTGGAAATCACAGACGATGCAAGGCTCAACCTTATGGAACCGAGAGCCTTCCGATCAAGAACACTCCATTCTTCATCCTTCATATCTGTGGGCTTGCATGCAACCCCACCCAACGGTAAGTACAAATCCTTCTGATACAGATAATCCTCAATCTGCATCCTCCAATGTTGATAATTCTTGCCGTTAAACTTCTCTATTCGTAGCTTACTTTCTTCTGCCATTGCTGAACTCCCACTCAATCAGAAAACCCTGTGAATGACCTGTAATCAAAAACAATACCCTGCTTCCTGCAAACCGTAGCTCTGATACCAACTGTTAGGGACCCCTTATCCAACGGAAGCACAATTGATTACTTTCTTATAAGCAATTAAACACGGAATTATACCAGAATGATTAAGTAACTAGAAACTTGAGACAGCAAAGAATTTGAGAGACAATACACACTCTTGTATTAAATATTACTAGAAGAAAATACAATAAGGAAGATGCCACTTCTTCCTCCACCTAAAAGGCTTGCCACACCTCAAGACCTTCTTCCCCTCTCTCTCTTGCTCAACACAACAGCTCTATAGCCTGAGTTATTATCCCTCGAATGCTTCAGCCGATCTCCTTGGCCTTACACCTGTAGATCTCTTTGACCTTGCTTGCTTCAATGCTTTTACTTGCCTGCTTGATAATTACAATACATGCCTCATGGGTCTTTAAATAGAATCCCATGGTTACAAAAATAGAACTCTAACTACAATAATTAGACACGCAGCTCGTGACTATAATTAGTCATTTAGCATGCAAACACTCGCTTCACTTAACTGATTGTTCCTCAACAGCAGTTCTGGAACACACAGGCGACCGACATCGGTCCCTGCTTGCCTGGTGCTGCCGACGTCGGCCGACTAGCTGCCGTCGCCGGTTTCCTTCTGCACTACATCTGACCGACGTAGGTCATGCTGCCGACGCCGGTGCTTCTAGTTCTTCAACAACCTGTTCTTCATGTCTGCAAACAGTTGAAGCTTTTAGCTCCACACCCTAACAATAATTCTTTAAGTGTTCCCAAGGGTACTTTTAAGTCATAACTTAAAAGGGGGACATCTAAAAAGTATTATCCATTAAAGAGGGACAAAAAAGTATTAATTATAAGCTCAAGAAAAAAATTGAAATTAAAAGTAATTATTAATTACTTTTTGGAGCAAAGTGGAAATTAAAATTAAAAAGTAAATTTAAATTGCTTTTAGGATTGTAAATAGAAAAGTAATATAAAGATGAAAAAGAGGAAAAGGGGATCCATGATTATATTTCAATTTTTGGAATTCTTTGGAGAGCTTGTGCCACTTCCATATTTTCTACAAGGATGAAATCCCTTGTGAGGAAAAGGTTTGAGGACAAAAACCCTCAAACCCAGAGCGTGATTCCACAAGGGAAATCACAATTGTGCTTCCAGAGATATCAAAATTGGCATCTATGGCTTCTTCTACAGCGAATCAGACAACAGCAAATCACCATATCTATAGGACCCATTTGCAACAATCAGCCAGCAAGCCCAGGGAGAGAGAAAAAAGTACATGTTTGTATGGCATCCATATGACAGGCACTTTGGCCTCCCCAATAGGTTGTACCAGTTCTAGCAATATTTTGTACAATTGTACTTGTACCCACCCAACTAGACCATCTATAGGGTTTTAGGTTAGGGTTTGATAAAAATCAGAGATAAATGTTTAATATCTTTATTTTGCTATGGTACCGTTCCGGTGATCGAATGACACTCATATTTGTCTCCATTTATGAGATTGTACTATGTTTCATCTGTTAATCTATTTTATCCCAAATTTGGGTAGGATTGGAGTTAAATTTTTTTTAAAAATCAGTATTCATATTTTGTTTGCTAAGGGTTATTTTAGTGGTATCAGAGCTATAATTCTACCACCGTAGGTGGAAAAAATTGAATCTTGATCACATGCAAGAGGAACAGGTGTTGAAGTATTATCAAAAGAGGAAGGGTCAAACCCCTGAGGAAGACAACAGTAATAAAATGCGTGAAAAGAGGAGAGAGAAGCCCTTACATATGAGATGAGTTACCTACGTAGAATTATTGGTCGTGGGCAAAAAGACATGGAAAGGACAATCCAAATGACCCTCCAGGAATCCATGGTAGGTATAGCACAGGTCGTATGACAAATCAACATGGATAAAGGGAAGGAAAAATTAGAAGATGCAAGCACTTCCAACGATGCTAGTGTTTCAATAACCCCACCTCCAAGAACCTTCCATGCTAAATTCCTATAGAGGGAGGAAGGACCACCTAATGAAAAAGAACTTGTACAGAGGCAGTTAGGTAATGATTACACATCCCTACATGCAAGGTATGACGAGCTCAGTTATGAAGTGCAACAAGCCTTCTCTTTTAGGGAATTTCGTGACTTGGAAAGGAAAAACAGTCCTAAGGGAAGTAGAGGCAAACAACAGGATCAGCCACGTAGAGATAAACGGTTGATAAAAATCACTCTTCCTACTTTTGATGGGTCAAACAAATCTACATCAAGGCCCTGGTTGCAAAAGTTGGATACGTGCTTCTCATTAAATCCTATGCTCAAGGATGAGGCAATTAAGTTTGCTACACTCCACTTGGAGGGAGTGGCACATGAATGGTGGTACCACGACATGGTCACCCAAGGGCATAGTTCTATTACCACCATAGGAGAATTCAGCCAAAAGATAACTGAAAGGTTTGATAGGAAGGACCCTAAGATACATTTCAGAGAGTTAGCTCAACTCAAACAAGATGGTAATGTGGACAACTATATTGCGGATTTTCGGAGATTGGCAGTAGTGGTACCAGATGTCACAAAGAGAAGGTTGGTAGTCTTGTTTATTGAGGGATTGGTTGAACCTCTTAAGGGTTTAATGAAAGCCTTTGACCCTTTATCATTTCAAGCGGCAATAAAGAGAGCTTTAAATTTAGAATCTTCAGTACCTAAGGGTAAATTTATGCCCTATGGACAGTTGAGACCAGCACCCTTTGGAGGACAAATACTTTTGGGGAGCAAAATAAGCAAGGGCAGCAAGGTAATTTTCAGCCCAAAGCATTGCCAAAATTCAGTAAAGAGGTAGAAACAAGGAATGAGCTAAGGAGGAAAATGTTATGCTTCTCATGCAAGGATTCGTGGGGATCAAGACATAGATGTCTCCCTAAAGGACAAGTGCACTATATAGAGGTGATTTATGATGAAGAGGTAGAGAAAACAGAACTTGAAGTAGGGGTGGAGCAAGAACAAGAGGCTGATATTGAAGTAGAAGAAAAGGCTATAGATGGTACATTTTCTACGCTTTCAAGAGCACCTAGATACCATCCTTTCAGGGTATGTGGAGTGTTTAAAGGACATAAGGTGACTGTCTTAGTTGATAGTGGGGCAACCCACAAATTCATTGATGAAGAGCTAGTGCCCAAAAGAGGGTTGAAAACAAAAGATTTTCAAGGTTTTAATGTCACAGTTGCTGATGAGTTTATAATTCCATGCACTAAGATAGTCAAGAACTTAGACATCACCTTTGGTAAGTACAATGTATGTGATGATTTTTATGTGGTGAATATAGGTGAAACAAATTTGGTCTTGGGTGTGCAATGGTTACAATCCCTTGGGGAATTTACGCAAAACTATAAGACTATGGAGATGAAAATCAAAGTTGATGGGAATGAGATTATATTGCATGGTATGGCCAATAGGGCTCCAAGAACAGTTTCAGCAAAGAGCATGAAAAGATTTCTTCGGAAAGGCCAAATAGCTCGGGCAGCCCATTGCTTGGTAAGCAATGCATCTCCACCTATGGATAAGAAGTCCTACCATCCAGATATTCAGGGAATTCTTGACAAGCATGCAAAAGTTTTCAATGATTTACCAATAGGGCTGCCACCTGATACGGGATTTCAACATGTGATAGAGCTGGAACCAGGGTCAAAACCGGTCATGATTACCCTCTACCATCACCCTAGAGCCTTCAAGGAAGAAATTGAGAAGGCCATTAAGGAGTTGCTAAAAATGGAACACATTAGACCAAGTTCTAGTCTATTTGCTTCTTCAGTTGTCTTAGTGAAGAAGAAAGATGGAACTATGAGAATGTGCATTGATTACCACTAACTAAATAAGAAGACTATCAAGAACAGGTATCCTATTCCCAAGATCGATGAGCTTATAGATGAATTGCATTGTGCCTCATAGTTTTCAAAAATTGATTTGAGATCAAGTTACCATCAAATCGAGGTAAGGGATGAAAATGTGCAAAAAACCACTTTCTGTTGTCACTTCGGGCACTTTGAATTATTGGTCATGCCTTTCGGTTTAACTAATGCTCCCACCACATTTCAATCATGCATGAACCATATTTTTAGAGAGCACTTAAAGAAATTTGTTCTAGTGTTCTTTGATGACATTTTGGTATATAATAAGACCTTGGAACAGCACTTAAAACACCTTGATATAGTGCTGAAAACTTTGGAGTAGCAAACTCTTTTTGCAAAAGAGTCCAAATGTGAATTTAGAATGAACGAAATTTTGTATTTGGGGCATGTCATCAATGCCCAAGGAGTACAGGTGGATAAGAAAAAGATCCAAGCTATACTAGGCCTCCTACTTCCATGATATTACTAAGAGGATTTATAGGCCTTTGCAACTATTATAGAAGGTTTGTTAGAGGGTTTTCATAGTTGGTTGGCCCATTGACAGATTTGACAAAGAAAGGGGCTTTCAGTTGGTCCGAAACAGTCCAATCAGCCTTTGACAAACTAAAGGAGGTAATGAGTTCTTGTCATATACTTGCTGTTCCAGAATTTTCTATTCCTTTTGTGCTGGAATGTAACGCAACAAGTGAAGAGATAGGGGTTGTTTTAATGCAAAAAGGTCACCCAATTGCTTTTGAGAGCCGGAAATTGAAAGATATAGAATGTGGGTTCCCTATTTATGAGAAAGAGATGTTGGCAATCATGCATGCATTGTTAAAGTTCAGACAATATCTAGTTTGTGGGAGATTTGTGGTGAGGACGGATCACAACAGTTTGAAGTACTTCCTTAACCAAAAGGAGTTGAACGATAGACAGCAAAAATGGGTAAGTAAACTTCAAGCATATGCCTTTGATATAGAATATGTGTAAGGCAGAAATAATGTTGTAGCTGATGCCTTATCACGGAAGCCATTCATTTGTGCTATGTTGGAAATTTGTAATGATTGGAAGGCTGTAATAATAGCTGAATATGCAAAGAATGCTTTCACCAATGATGTTCTTGAAGGTAAGGTGCAAGATGATAGGTACAAGGTGATAGATGACCTCGTCCTATACAAAAATAGGATCTATTTAACTCATGAATCTAAGGTTAAAAGCAAAGTCATAAGGGCTGTCCATGACACCCATCGTTGGTCACCCAGGTTACTACAAGACTTACAAGCAGGTAAGGGACAAATTCTTTTGGAAAGAGTTTAAAGGAAAAGTTCTCTAACATATTAGAGTGTACAACTTGCCAACAAAACAAAACAGAGCACGTATTTCCAGTTGGTTTATTGCAGCCCTTGCCTCTTCCAAGTCAAAAGTGAGAAAGTATCTCTACGGAGTTCATTACAGGGTTCCCAAAGCCCAAGGTAAGAGTTGTATTTTTACTGTGGTTGATAGACTCAAGAAGTATGCTCACTTCTTTGTTGTTCTAGTTGAATACAAGGCACCTCAAGTAGCTGATTTTTTTTTTTAAGTTTTTAGACTCCATGGGCTGCCTAAAAACATTGTGAGTGATAGAGACAGCCGTTTCCTTTGTTTTGGTGAGAACTATTTCACTTGACAGGTACATAATTAACTCCAAGCACAAGCTACCACCCTCAAACTAATGAGCAATCAAAAATTGTGAACAAATGGATGGAAGGGTATTTGAGAAATTATGTGACAAGACAAAAATCAGCTTGGGTTAAATGGTTATACATGGGGGAGTATCGCTACAATACCACTTATCACATGTCTATCAGTATGACTCCTTTCAAAGCTTTATATGGATATGATGCTTCATCTTTTATAGATTTGGTTATTACTAATAGCAGAGTGTTGGGGGCTAGAGATTTGGTAGTACTGAACCAAGAAGTTTGAGAAATACACAAGGAGAACCTCCTACATGCACAAAACCAGCAAAAAATTTATGCAGATCAACACCGCGTAGAGAGGTCTTTTGAAGTTGGTGACTTGGTTTACTTCAGGTTACAGCCCTATAGGCAATCTTTGCTTAAGCAAAGTGGAGCTGAAAATCTCAAGCCACGCTTTTATGGGCCATACAAGATTATACAGAGGATTGGAGAGGTTGCATATGAGCTCGAGTTGTCAAAGTATAGTAAAAATCACAATGTGTTCCATGTGTCATGCCTCAAAAGGGCATTAGGACAGCATATTACTCCTTCCATTGAATTGCCTCCTTTTGATGATGAAGGCAAGCTTGTGTTGGTTCCTGAGGCTATTATTAGTTACAAGGAGAAAAAGTTGAGGAACAAGGTTATCACAGAGTATCTAGTATGTTGGAAGGACCTCCTAGTAGAGGATGCTATATAGGAACGAGAAAAGATACTTGAGCACCCGAATTTGCAATTGCTTGAGGGCAAGCAATTCCAGGAAGGGCAGACTGTAATGTCCCCTTTTCCGAACTAAGCTAAACAGGGAACCCCTAAGTCTATTTAGATTTCCGTAGAATTAAAGGGGAAAATTCAAGGGAAATAAATTAGTAATAATTATTTAAGTGTTCCCAAGGGTAATTTGAAGTCATAACTTAAAAGGGGGACATCTAAAGGGTATTATTAATTAAAGAGGGCCAAAAGAGTATTAATTATAAGCTCAAGTGGAAAATTGAAACTAAAAGTAATTATTAATTATTTTTTGGAGCAAAGTGGAAATTAGAATTAAAAATTAATTTTAAATTTTTTTTAGGGTTTTAAGTGGAAAAATAATTATAAGAAGGATGAAAAAGAAGAAAAAGGGATCCATTATTACATTTCAATTTTCACAATTCTTTGGAAAGCTTGTGTTACTTCCATATTTTCTACAAGGACGAAAACCCTTGCATGGAAAAGGTTTGAAGACGAAAACCCTCATACCCAGAGGGTGATTCCACAAGGGAAATCACAACTGTGCTTTCAAAGATATCAAAACCAGCATCTAGGGCTGCTTCTACAACAAATCAGACAGCAACAAATCATGATATCTACAGGACCCATTTGCCGCAATCAGCCGGCAAGCCCAAGAGAGAAAAAAAAACACAGGTCCGTACGGCATCCATATAGCAGCAATTTTGGCCTCCCTAGCAAGTCGTACCAGTTCCAGTAGTATTCTATACAGCTGTACTTGTACCCGCCCAGCTCAACCATCTATAGGTTTCAGGTTAAGGTTTGATAAAAATCAAAGATAAATGTTAAATATCTTTATTTTTGTTGTGGTACCGTTCCGGTGATTGAATGACACTCATATTCATCTCCATTTATGAGCTTGGACTGTGTTTCAGCTGTTAATCTATTTGATTCCAGATTTGGGTAGGATTGGAAAAAAAAAAAAAAAATTAAATCATTATTCATATTTTGTTTATTAAGGGTTATTTCACTTTACTAGATTGTAATCAGCTCTAATACCAATGATGTGGATTCTCGGAGAGAATCCACACAACAAATGAAGTGGAACTGCTAGATGTCTACAGAATGTGTAACAAGAATATTTGCAATAGAATACTCTCAAACTTCATTAAAATGCAATACAATATTACATAATTTATAAGCCAAGGAGTCTAATCTAATCCTCAAAATCAAGGAGTCTAATATAATCCCCAAAATCAAGGATTCTAATATAATCTATAACTCCTATTATGTTGGATGCAACCAACGTAGGAGATAATCCACACAAATAGCTTATTCCCAAAATACAAGGAAATCCTTACTTAGCCTAACCACTAAGAAGGGAAAAGGAATTTATTTTAATGTCCACAGATGACCAAAAGTAGGTCAATGGGACTCAAGGATACGGCAGTTAACAATAGAATTTTCTTGGAAGAGAGAATCCTAGAAACCAACAAAGGGAATAGAAGTACATGAGACAAAATAAATAAGTGTACCACTAGCATAGGTGGTAATGAAACCAATACAAATAGCAATGAAGGGCGAATAAGAGCCCCCTAAAAGCATGGGTCGATGAAGACTGGAAGGAAACCTCATTGAATATCTTAGTTTGAGCCTGAATTGGAGGAGCCATCTAATCCATCATCGATCACTATGAAGATAGTGCTCGTCAGAGAGTACCCAATGTCATAGGGGCCACGCTAGGGGATCCTAAGAGGAAACAAAGCACTTCCTATAGAATATCCACTAACATACAAGGCCAGTGTACCTTCCTTAATAGAAAAGAACTCAGAATATGAGTCTAGCCTAGTGGTCTCAAGGGCAGCCGATAAGTAGTAGATCCATGTCAACAAAATGGGGCAGAGCCACATTGATAGGAAGGAGCAGGGCCACGATGTTGGGGAGAACAGATTGGGGATATGAGTTATCTAAGTAGTAATGGTGTGCTGAGAGAAGCGTTGCCTAACTGATCTTTAACTCTGATGTGTGAGGTACCAGTGTCCAATGGATGCTTAGTGTTGTCAATCGCCTGGATGGGCTAAAAGAAAGAGGTGATCAAGATGGGGGGCTCTAGAGCCTCTAGGCTCCCCCTATAGGGATTTGTGTCAAAGGGTTATGGCCTCACAAAGATAAAAATCCAAGCACTGTTGGTTTGGATATTTGAATAAGGTAGATAGAGTGTTGCCTAAGTCCCTCTGGAGGCAGTGAAATATTCCCTAGATCTCATATTAAATAGGACATTTATCATTTGCTGACACTTTCTCTCTTGCAAGACCCTATTGAGTTTCAATCTCTCTGAGTGCACGTCTTAAAGGGTGCACTGGGAAAGGGTGGGCAGACCATTGGTGCTTCACAAGCTTGTTGGTTAACTCTATCATACATAAACCCATTACAAATCTCGCTTATCCAACTCCCCAAGCAAATAAATCCCATTTATCCAACTCCTTAAGCAATTATCCTTTCAAATAGCCCCTAACTAAGCAAAAACCCATTTTTCTTACTAAGTGGGCTTGGTCAACCTTGTTACAAAAGTTATGGCACATGTTATGGAACTAAGTCAGCCTGGCCAACTTGGGTCGAGGCCTAATGGTAACTATTTCACAAGGTCATGTTGGTCGACCTTGTCAGCTAAAATTCTAGAAGGGTTAGGACTTATTCATTACTATAATTACAACCTTCATTTCAATCCAATCAACTAGGTCACACTGGTCAACCCAGTTTTGTTCTTTGTTTGCAAGTTTTCAGTGATAGAAAACAAGATCGAGTTGGTAGACCCTTGCAAATTTCAGTGTTTAGTCTAGCAAACAAGGGCGAGTTGGTTGACCCTATTCATTTTTTGCAAATCTTAGTCTTTAGTCCCAGTCAACAAAGTCGTGTTGGTCGAGCATGTTCATTTCTACAACTTTCAGCTTTCAACTAGGTAGTGCTGGTCGACCCTGTTCATTTCTGCAACTTTCAGCTTTCAACTAGGTCGTGCTAGTCGACTCTGTTCATTTCTGTAATTTTCATCTTTCAACTAGGTCGTGCTTGTAGACCCTGTTTATTTTCTACAATTTTCTGCGTTCATACTCAACAAACGAAGTCGACCTAGTCAACCTTGTTCAAGTTCATTCTAACCAACTTAGTACTTCAAATTTATCAATTATCTCAGTTTTCTATTTATGTTTTTCGGTATAATTAATCAATACTTCAAATTTTCATTTTGTTCTTGCCAGTTTTTTACTTCTGTTAAAATTGTATCACACAGTCAACTAAGTCGACCTGGTCGACTTAGTGTTGTATCTACTTGTCTTACCAACAAACTAAGTCGTCTTGGCCAACCTCGTTTGTTTTGGCTTGTTTTTGCCTTGTTCAATAGGTGGACGACCTAGTTTGTTTTGACCTATTTTTGCACCAGTTTAGTAGGTGATTGATCTAATTTGTTTTGGTTTTTTTTTGCCCTAGTTTAGTAGGGGACTGACCTAGTTTGTTTTGGTTTGTTTTTTCCCTAGTTTAGTAAGCGACCAATCTAGTTCACTAGGTGATCGACCTAGTGCAAATAACCTTTTATTTTCATAATTATGTCTTCTTTTCAACTTCCAATTAGTCATGAACACTGCATAATCAAGGATTTAAATCAGAACCTCACTTATAAGATGAAACTATTGAATTTCTTCCTTCATGTCTTCCTAATCTCAAACCAATTACTACATCATATAACCTAAATTTTGCATCCTCAAGGCAACCAAAATGTAATACGGTTGAAGTTACTCACTCTAGTCCTGTTCATGCTATCAACATTGGAAATCCTCCTCCACCCAACAATCCTCCTCCTCCCAACAATCCTACTCCTCCCATTGATACTACTCAAAATCCTTGATCAAATACTTCAACAAATGACCAATATACAAATCACTCATAGTAATCAAATGATACAAATGCAATCTCATATGTTACAAATGACTATTCAACCACCTCAAGTCATCATGAATGAACCAAATCAATATTTTGTCCCTCTTCCTCTTAGGGATGTCAATGGGCATATCATCCCTCAACCTCTCGTGCATAAAAAAATGCTTCAACATCTTCAAAAATAATCTTTAGACCCATTTATTGTATCTATAGACATTGGAAAAATTTCTCCAACTATCACGTATGATGGGACTAAAGATCCTACTATCTTTCTCAAAAACTCTGACAATCTCTATAAATGGGTCCAAACTAACACCTTTGCTACCACCAAGCTCTCAGCCAAACCTTTGTTGGCGATGCACTTGAATGGTAAAATCAACTTCTTAGACATTCCATCACACAACTAGAGGATTTAGTCAATGCTTTAGTGAAGGAATTTCAACATAATGATCTTCATGAAAACAACCTTAGCCACTTCATCAATGCTAAGCAACTACCTAATGAATCTACTCACCCTTTCATCAAATGATGGAAGTCTGTAGCTCACAAAGTAGACCATAACATGAGTGATGATAATCTTTTAAATCTATTTGTTACTGCTCTTAAAGCTCCCCTTCAATACAAAGTTCGGATATTTTCCCCTAAAACTTTAGAAGAAGCCTTAGAGCAAGCAAAAAGGCAAAACATTTTTATGAGTCAATTTGAATCACCTCAAGCAACTACTAAAGAATCTTTCCAATCATGTTCTCATAACATTGATACATCTAAGCCTCCCCAAACTCAAAAGGGACCATCCAATTCAACCAATTTTAATCCAACCCACCCTCCCTTGAGTCTAGAAGAACTTAAGAAGAAATTCTCACACTGTAAACCCATGAGCTTTGATCCTTCCAAACCTCCTCCAAAATGGTACAATCCCGATAAGTTTTGTTGGTAGCATGCTACGATAGGTCATTCTCATGAAACTTGTCGTGATCTTCACTAATTCCTTCTTACCTTCTTGCTTGGTCCACATTTCAATCTTGATACTCTTACACAATAACGTTATCAAAACTAACTTCAAGCCTTGCAAGACCAATCTAAAGAATCACAATCACATCAACATCACCTACCTAATGATCAACAACAATTACCCCATACCTCCACCTCATCCACTAATGTTGTTCAAACCACGGTTAATCCTTCTTTCTGCACCAATAAGGAAAGGATAGCTAGCATGAACAACTTCAAATGGGTGGTTGCCTTCGTCAAACTTCAACATCTTCGGTCACACGAACCCAAGAAGAACCTAATTCAAATGTCTACTCCAAAGCACATCATAAATGGTCCTCATTTACCCTATAGACCTCTCCTACATGTCCTATGTCGATTTCAACATCCTTAAAATCCAACGTATCCACACATTTACCTATCTCAAACTACACCGGCCAGCCCAATGCATTTCATTATAACAGTTCAGTTTCACTTCATTCCACATCAAATGTTGAGGCATCTTGTGATGCCCATCCACATGTCACTTCAAACTTGGGGCATCTTGCGATTCCCATCCCTACATTAGATTACTCGTTGGGGCATCCTACAATGCCCATTCTTTTTCTACATTGCACAATTACAAACAAATTCAACTTCAAGAAACCTTCTGAGACACATAGGCTTGTGTTTTACATTCTCATCTTTGATATAGATGTTTTCATAGATTTCGATCGTTATTTTTGTCTTATGTTTCTTTGTTTTTGTGCATTTTATTTCATTGAGTTTCACTTTACTTACACCATTGTTTCTTTTTTTGGTTATTTGGGTTTATATCACATTACGTTCAGCAATTCATTCATTTGTGGTTCCTAGGTAGCACCTTCGGGTTTTTCATTGATTTTCATTTTATCGCATTTATGTCATTCTTTCCCTTAATATCTTTATAATTCTTTGGTCATTTACTTTCCCCCTCATTTGGGATGAACCTTTACTTTCTCCCTCTTTTGGGATGACTACTACTTTTATTGGTGCTTGTGTTAGATCCCTTGTAGGTTAGTATGGCTTCTCTAGTGACACGAATCTCATAGTATAGCCTCGTCCCTTTCAGAGCACTATTTTACCTCCTTGTGATCAACTACGAGCTTATTCATCATTGTATCATTTATTACATAGACGAATTTCTCACGATCCCCATCTTTCCCTTATTTCATTTCGTTTAAAGCACACACAGGTCAGTTTTGAGATTGTACACTTACTTGTGGGCAAGTCTAGGAGTCCTTAGACACCATGGTCTTTAAGTCCTCCTCTCTAGTGGCCAAGTGTAAGCTCTTTTGTGTTCGTCATCTATTTCACTCATGATTGATTCTCTAAATCCGTTTGGAGAAATAGAAAAAGCCAAAACAATTAAAAGCCAAATCATATAAGAAACAAAAGATAATGATCAATAGGCAATTATAAATTCATAAGTCAAAGTCACACCAAAAGACATGATCTTTATTTGGCACATATCATAACTTAGTCGAAGCTCAAACTCCACAGTTGGCCTCATAATAGAGCCGAAGTCCATCGGAGTGTGGTAGGCCAATAGACTAAGGTAGGATGTCTCATTATATTATGTACTTAACTTTCTCACACAAGTACCCCATCTTCACAGTAGACCGACAACTCTCTAAGAGGTCCTGAGGATTAGGGAACACATTGTAGAAAGATAGGTCCATTTTAATTTTCGTGCATATAACCTTCACGGGATGGTCTATGTACTTCACTTGTCAGCCCAAGCTTTGCATTTACTAGTTGGAGTGTCCTAGGTCCTTGATGTCGATAATTCTTAACGCCTTTACCACTTGTTTAGTGTGTCTCATTCCTACTAAGGATGTTCACATTACCCATGTGACGCCTCACATTCCTTATTTACATCACATTATTCTTGTTATCTCTTTGTTGAATATTGCTTTCAGTGAATCACATCCTTGATCACATCTACCCACTTAAGCCTCTTAGTTTATAGTTTGTGAGTTGCATTTAATACCTCAGATAGGATCCATTTTTCCTCACAATTGTCCCTTCACTTTTGCTTACCACACCATCTTATTATCATATTAGTCATGTCATTAGGGGGTTGTGTTTTCTTACATGGTTGTGTTTTCTTACGTCACATTTTAAAGCAAGCACTAAGTTTAAGTCGTCATCCTTTAGAGCTTTTCATTTTTCATTTATCCATCGTGTTCTTGTTTGATTTTTGTGCACTTCACT
This sequence comes from Torreya grandis, assembly GCA_037957365.1. Taxonomy (NCBI): domain Eukaryota; kingdom Viridiplantae; phylum Streptophyta; class Pinopsida; order Cupressales; family Taxaceae; genus Torreya; species Torreya grandis. The sequence continues at coordinate 3,137,088 of JARHVA010001312.1, forward strand.
TATCTTACATCGGACATTTGACATGCTTACATGTTTTTCTTTATGTTTGACTTGACATGTTTGTCTTACATCTTGACTTACATTTAATTTTCAGTCAATTATGCTTTCTACATGCTTCATTTGACATGCTTATCTTACACAGGGTTACATTCGTTTACTTCATTATTTTCATTTACTTACATATATTTATCACATTGATAATTCCCTCACAATGTTTTACATGATTTTTCACATGAATTAATATGTTCTACATTCATTTGTCATCATTTGTCATTATATGCTTGGTCTTTTGGTTCTAACCTAGCCTTAACAATCCTAGCATGCCAATTTTCTAAGTAATTTAATCAATTTTGAGAGTTATTCATTGTTATTTTGACCATCATATGTATGCACGCATTACTTCTATTTTTAACCTTGTATCCCTAGGGTTTCTCAAATGCAGGTATTGCGCCCTCCACAATCGAGAATATGATATTTGCATGCAGTCATTCAACGGAAAGGTAAGTCAAGGTATGTATATGGTACTTTCAGTCATTTTCATTTACTTTCAGCATTTATTTATGTATTTCATATAAGTTAGCACAGTGGTTGTGTTGCTATGTTCTTTCCCGAAGCAGCATCCCATGTTACATTATTGTGACACACAATATTTTTAAACTTTATCATTTACTAATGCTTTCTCTCTTGCAGGAACCTATCAAGTTTCAATCTCTATATGTGCACGCCTTAAAGGGTGCACCGGGAAAAGGGTGGGTAGACCACTGGTGCTTTGCAAGATTGTTGGTTAACTCTATCATACGTAAACCGATTACAAATCCAATTTATCCAACTCCCCAAGCAAATAAACCTCGTTTATCCAACACTCTAAGCAATTATCCTTTCAAATAACCCCTAACCAAGCAAAACCCCATTTTTCCTACTAAGTCGGTCCAATTGACCTTGTTACGGAAGTTACGACACACATTACGGAATTAAGTCAACCTAGTTGACTTAGTTCAAGGCCTAATGATAACTTTTTCCAAAATAGGGTCGTGTTGGCCAACCTTCTTGGCTAAAATTCCGGAAGGGTTAGGACTTATTAATTACTATAAATACAACCTTCATTTCAATCCAAACGGAAAAGAACATTCATTTTTCGTATTATTATAGCTCACAATTCTGCTAGAACTACATTTGAAGGAACCATTGCTTAGGGTTTGCCTTGAAGGGAAGATAATTTGTTTTATGGGAAGTCTTGAATGCAAGTAGGAGTCTTTTAGCTTAGAGCTAATTTCTATTGTGTGATTCTTACAAAACCACAACAATCTCTTGCAAGGCACCATTGGCCAATGGGGACATTGAGACTCAATAAGTTCGCTTAAACGTAAATATCTCAAACTTTTGTCATTTCATTTGATAGATAGATATTGCACAAGGTAATAGGTTTTGAATGTTTAACTTCTTACTTAGACTCCCTCTATACTTGAACTTAGTATAGCTATAGGGTTTTCTTTGCTTGCCATCTTCCACCTTAGGTGATCTAGGCCCCCATTTCCCTACCAAGATCTTTGATTTGTTTTGTTTGTTTTAGCCATCCCCATTTGTGTTAGATGCTTTGATATCACTAGATTAGTTTTATTTCATATATTCAGACCTAGCCAAGGTTATTGCATAGTATCATTTGCCTAGATTGAAACCCTCTCCTTTAGTGTTGTGTGATAAGTGCTCCCTTAGTTAAATTTAGCAGATCCAATTTGGTCATGCCCCTGTTATAAATAGCATTGCAATAGATGTTAGTTGATTACTTTATCCGATATTGAATTTACTAAGGAGGATAAGTTGTACATCTATCTTAATTTGTTGCATAGAAAGTGTTCCTTGGTCACCACATCCTAAAGGGAGAAAAGACAGTAGATTTGGTCCTGACGGAGAATGTGATGATTAGTTTCAACCCATAACTAATGAGAACACACTCTCATCCAACCAAGGGGAAACCTCAAACTATGGGACTGATGGCATTGAAGATAGTAAGGGCGACGAATAATATCATCTACTACTTGTAAGAAACACTCGACGTAAAAAGCAAGCTTGGAGCTAAGCAACTCAAAGAGGGAAGATCCAAGTGGCTTGGATATACTATTTGTAGATGTCCTCTCTAGCAACTCTAATTATGACGTCCTTTGTGGGAAGGAGTCGAGGGAGGCATCCAGAAAGTACATGAAAGGGGCTAGCCTATCCATAGAGATGTCAATAGAAAGGAGCAACCTGGTCTCAAAGTACCAATGGGGTTGGCATCTAGTGGGGACCAGTAAAGCAATCCTCTCTAAAGAGTAAAGTGCTAAGTATGGATATCTCTCACGACCAAAAGCTAAGTCCCCCAAGGATCTAAGTTTGTGGATGTAGAAAATAAACCTGAAGTTAAAGTATGCATGGCCCAGAATAGCATGTAACAATCCTCTCTGTCAATAGACTGGGATACAAACAAGGTCATAATAATAGAGCCTACACATACTTAAAAGAGCGGGTAAGAACCTAAAATAACCGTAGACCTAGTAAAGGGTAATCTACACTCAAATGTCAAGAGGAAAGGGTTCCATACATAGTTGCCACAAGACCAGGATGGATACAAGTACGGGTATCGGCACGCAAAATTTTAGAAAAATAGGAGATGGGTACGAGGAGATAACAAAAAATATATAAAATAATACAAAAAGCTGAAAAAATAAAATATAAAAAAAATAATTTATAAAAAAATAAATTATATTATATATATAATAATAAATATATAAATATTAATATTTAATATATATTTATATAAATAACAAAAACTATGAAAATTTAAAATATAAAAAATAATTTATTAAAATAAATATATAAATACATATAATAAAAACTAAAAAATATAAATTTAAAAAGAATTTATTACAAAACAAAAAAAAAAAAATGTAAATTTTAATTTTTAATTTTAGTATTATATAATAATAAAATTTAATAGTCTATAAACTAATATTATAAATTATAATTTAAAAATTATAAAAATAAAATCTATAGATAAAAATTAAAAATAAAAATAAAAAAAATTAAACCATCGCACTGCCACACAATGTCATGGTTGTTCGAACTACCTGCAAGTAGTTTGAACACAAATTGTCGTCACAATGACACAACACTGCCATGGCATTGTTGTCGCCTATGACACACGCCAGCGACTGCAATGCCGTGGCATTGTCACATCATTGCTTGGTTTTAATTTATTTTATTTTAGTTTAAATCACCCTAAACTACTGTAAATTCAACCATGTCACTGTAAATCCAACAAAAACCATTGCAAACCTAGTAATGCGACAACAAATTCAGCGACAACAATGCAAGGATACGACACAATTTTTGGAAGGAAAAACGAAGAATATGTTTAGGGTTTCTAGGATACGTGTCCAGGTATGAGAGACATCTTGGTACCCATTTCTCGTACCGAATATGCATACCCGTATTGGAGACACGTCCCAGGCGGTGGGGTACGCTTCTCCCTGCAACACTGGTTCCAAAGCCTAAGCCTATGACATAGGATATAGCTCTCACTAGGACTCAATATAGATAAGTAATTGTAACAATGATTGTTAAGGGGTGTATCAAGGATATAATAAGAATACCACATGCAAAGAACTAATGAACAAGGGTAACCTAGATCCAAGATAACTATAAGTACCAAACTAATAAGAAGATAAGTGGTGCAATGGTTAACCAATGGGTAGTCTATGCAACCTAAAGTGATAGTGGAAAGCCTAATCAACCCTATAGTTGTACCAACGTATTCGGTATAAGGAGGAGCATAAGCAAGGATAAACAAAACATATACAATAGTAGTGAGCAAAGCAATGTCTAATCTACTTAGTAAATAAAGGAAAGAGAGTAGGGATAGAGATATTAACCTTTGGGTGGACTCATCAGCGCCTCAATCTCCCCTTTTGGCTCAAGTGGCACTTTGCAAGAGATGTTATAGGTTGACGACCTCAAATGAAAAGAAGACCTAGATATTATTAGTTTGGGACTCTATAGACTAGGACACATTCTCGACATGATGACTCCTATTGAGCTTCAAAGACCATAAGCAATAATAGACCTCCAAGATAAGATTATAACCTCTAACTCTTCCTTTTACTACTTGAGAGCATAAAAGTGAGTGCAAGCAAAGCAAATGAGTGTGTTATATCATGTTTGAAATGATAATTATTACCCCTAATATATGGATCCAAACCATAAAAGCAACCAATGAAACTAGGCCGACTAAAATGTTGGAATCGGTTAAATACGAGTAAAGCAACTAGTGTATATATAAAATATGGGCATTTAAATTTTACATATAGATATGGACATTTACTTTCTTATACTTAAGTTATATTTTATATATATAATTACACACACACACACACTTTCAAGATGTTTGTGAGTGGTTTTCAACATCTAGGAGTTATAATGCATATTCTAGGTTTTCGGAGGATCCTATTGGATTCCAAACTCAATCAAATTTTAGGGTTTCAGGATTTCAAAGAGACATCATAGGAGGTATGAAGGTTGTATGAAGGAACACATCTCTCGCAAAGTATATGATAAAGATGAAAAATATCAAATGTATACAGAGAGTCTCAAGTTGTAGCAGTTGGGCAGCAAATTCAGCTTGGATGATACACTAAGGAACTGTCTGCTTGGAACAGATCATGCACTATAGCATGAGAGTTTGTACCTTCTCAATCTGGGCCTAGTCAATAGACCCCAAGCTAGGTCCCCAAACCTCTAAACCATATAAAATTGTAGGTTAATTGATTGTATCAAAATGGCGTAACTTGGAAGGGATGTCTTCGAAGATGATCTAGAAACACTGACATTCCAAGATAGAAAGAAAGACATGCCCCTTGCAAGAGCGCAAATGAGAGGCAGACTTCATGCTAAAAGATGGACCAGAAAATTGGACCCTCAAATATGTGTAGGTCGTTGTGATCTTCAGAAGTTCCTCTTGGTAGAAAAAAAGGAATCTAGAGAGCAAGCGCTTGGAGATATTGAAGATCGTGACCTTAGTTTTACCAAGGTTGACCACAAGCTGTTGAGCTTCTCAAAAATGAGCAAGGGCATCAAGTTGTCTTTGTAAGCCCTCGACAAAGTGTGAGAGGAAGACAACATCATTGGCAAAAAGAAGGATAGATCCATACACCTCATGCAAAATACAACCATTATCCATACGGGTATGCTGCCAAAGAAATTCCTCTAGCTCATCAATGTAGATGGTGAATAGAGTCTATGACAGAGGGCATCCTTGCTTGACCCCAATGGTACTTTAGAAGACCAAACTGTGACAAGAACAAAACTGCCCGATAACTGTCTCATAAAGCCTCCAAGTGGCGATAATCAGAGAATCTAGGATGCTGTTATCTCAACTTCTAGAAAATCAGGTGTCTCAAAACCAAGTCAAAGGCTTTATTGAAGTCAACAAAAGAGCAAGACTTTGGAAGACTTGTGACCTATGACGAGCTTCATCAATAATAGCCCGGAGTGTAAAGATGTGGTCAATAGTCTAATAGTCCCTCCTAAAGCCACCATGCCCCCTAGTTCTGATATTATTCCTTTCCAAGTACTCTGACAACTACATTTCTAATACTATGGCATAGAATTTGGCAAATATATGTCCAATCATAATGGTCCTGTAGTTGCCAGGGATAGAGAGATCCCTGAACTTATGAATAAGGTGAATCATGTGTTGGGACCATGACTGGGGGAAACCTGAAAACACTACCTCATTAAAGAGCATGGAAAGGGGAAAGGCAAGGGAATCCACACCATATTTGATGAACTCAGCTTTGAGACCTTTGCAATCAGCTGCTTTGCTGGTGCACAACTTCAAAATAGCTCTCTTAATGGAAGAAGTGGAGAAAACAGAGGAGGATGGTCAAGGAGTGGGGGCAGTGGCAGCAGGATAGTAAAAGAGAAACTAGGAATGGATTGGTGAGAATAAATCTAAGTTACTCTCACTTATTACAATGCACACAAGGTGAAATATTTAACAATAGAGTAGACTATAATGTATGCTTCCTCGTCAAGCAATGTGAGTTCAACAATATCTGTGACTCAATTCTGCCACTTTAATCCCCATTACCAACAACGGGACATGGATATATAGACTTGTCTGTTAGCAGGAATCCTTTCCATCACTTAATGCAAAAAGCACAGCTCCTTCAAGTCGATGGAAATGGCATCCTTTTACTTACAAATGAAATTCCAATCAAATAACAAAAACAGAATAGAAAACGTATTTTCATTATATATATGCAATTTGTGGTCAAAGAGCTAATATTGGGGGCACAATGTCCATACGGATGAATGTCAAAAAGGCTAACCCAAAACTGCATGCTATTCTTTTATAGCAATTAGGGAACAATAACTAAGCATCTCAGAATGTAACAAAAAAAAATATAATGCAACACTAAAGCCCTTTCTTAAACTTACAGTAAATATTGATATTTACAAGATGCTCAAATTAGATTCCTTGAATATTCCCTTGCCACTGTAAAAAACTATAAATATTCTAGCACTGTACCAAACTAAAAAAGTCCCCTGAAGACGATACTAGAAAGATGCTTATTTGAAAATTATTATATGGATTGTACATGTCACACACCTGTAAGCTGTCCGAAATGATTCCATTTTGTCCATAATCAATGATAAGTGCCCCGCCACCATCTGCTTCTATTCTTTTTGCAATGCTCTGAGTCAATTCAATAGCTTGAGGGCAAACTTCAACATGTTCCAACTTAGCTCTTTCATCTGGGGATAGCCTCTTAAAGCACTTGGCTAAGTAGAGCTTGGTGGCAGCTGTTGGTTCCCGAGAGAGTACAAAACGAAAACCATCACTGTAACTCAGTTAGATTAACTAATCAGATTGCTTTCCCTTTTCATCATGCATAAAAGTTGACTTCATGACTTGAAAATAAAATCAGAATATATTGAGAAAAAATTCTTTACGTGGCAGGTAACTTACAAGTCTTCTGCAATATCAATCAACTTTTCAGCCCATCCACGAGGCGTTTTCTGCATAGTCATAATATGTGCACAATTAATACATTGATACTATAATCGCTTAACGAGTATTAAAGGACTTTACTTTAATAGCTATGCATATTCTACCTAATCAAAATTATTTTCAACGTCCAGGGTCTCATATTGTACGCATTTTCAAAAGTGTTTGTCATTTAGACATGTTTTGATAAACATAATTTGAAGCTATTGAAGACCCACTGGTAATATTTCCATCACTCTATCTCAAGTTCCTAACAAAAACGCTGACTACCTTCTAAAGTTTTTACCAATGTTGTTCCTGATTGACCTGATGTGTTCTTATTTGTTATGATAGGTCACCTTTAAATCCATTATTATGGCAACAGTAAAGCGCTCCTTCAAAAGTCTTCGTTTGGACTTGATATCTTGCTTAAATTTAAAGCTCCTTATTATCCAATTAGAATATTTCATGTAAGTATTTAAAAATAGAATTTGCGGGAGATTAATCATTTCACATGGAAACGTTGTCAAAGTCATGTCCACTAAATATTGGGATCATTGAATAAGATCAAACCATCTAAGGCTAGAGTATATATGGAAATGTCAATTTGGTAGGGCGATTTATCAAATTATGTCCCTATTGTACAATTATTGTATAATATTAAGAATAATTTACAATTTATAATTTATAATTATAAGGATATTGCTAGAGGAAAATTTGTTAACATTTAATGATTTACGAGAGAAACGAATTGTTTTTTCCATCTATCTATATATCGGTAATTCTTGGTGTACTTGCATTCATTAAAAACTTAAAACCTAAAATACTTATTAGCCAAAGTTCTAATGCTTTAACGTTTAATTACAGATATTATATAAATAAATTTGCACTGGCAATGCTCAAAACTCTAATTTCTTATACTCGTGATTTTTATGAACACGTTTAAGCAATTTATCCTCTTATAATAGGGCTTCTCTGCATTTTAACCATTACTATTAATCAAGTTTTCTCCATATGCAACATGCATTTCATTATCAAATTTTTGTCCTGTGCATGTCGACTATGCCAAACATTTCCTACATACTTTGGAAGATTGGTTTGTAGTTATACTACGGAAGCTCTAATCCAGATATTGCTATTATTATTGATTTAAAAGCATAAAATAGACAACAAAATTACATTCCATTAACTGAGAGACACTGGCATGGACGAATAACAGCAAGTAAATGCTAATAGAAGGTGAAATGCCATTCCATTTTAATGAGAGACAATGGTAAGGATGCATAACAGCAAGTAAATGCCAATCCATTTACTGAGAATGTTCCGCTTGGATATACACTAGTAACAAGGTAATAAGAAATTTTTGTAAGAGCAAGATTATTGGGTGTGGTGATATATTCAAAAATGAACCGAAAATCACACATGCATCTAAATGGGCCCATTGCAAGCAAAATACAGAATGTAAATGAACGAACATGCCCACCTGGAATTGGTGAATTGGAAGAGCATCATAAAATTCGTGAGCAATGATGATAGTTGGCACTGCAAAGAGAAATAAAATAGTGATTTTTAATCTATTGAAGCATAAACCAAAAGAAAGGGACAGAAATTACTAATAAGAATAAAGACACCCATATATATAAGAAAAAATTAACTGTCCTGCAAAGAATGAGCAATACTTTTACTGTTCCTTAGAAAATAAACTAACTAGAAAACCTGTTCCTCGGGAAATTGATTTGCCAAAAAAAATATGCAAATAAACCTTTACATCTAAGTTCCCAGCTTCGATCTCGTAAGGATTTGACTTATTAGGACCCAGATGACAGAAATTCCATTGAGTGGTTGTAATAACAGTAAGCCCACATGCACAAGCATACATAATCAGTTATCATATTGGTAATCGATACTTAGAATGCACCGATTTGTATGGAATAGCATAAGCTGCATAAAGACTGAATGGGACGAGATTCAGAAAAGGAGATGCATACAGGACTGCATATGTTTACGTAAATTCCTAATGTCAAAAAAATGTTACATAATAACAGGGGAACATAAAGGAATTCCCTACTCTTTTCTTCATTGTTGGATATCAGACCAAGCAAACATGGCTGGAAGAGAAACTTTTATTGGTTTGAAGGATGAGGAAGATAATAATCAAGAGTTCATCATCTTGATGAGTTGCTCTACAGGAGTCCTCTTAGGAGTCTTCTGAAGAAAGAATGGCCAGTGTCAAATCTATTGCGAGATATTTTGATCCAATGGAGAGATTAATTGAAGCAGTAGCAACACAGACTAAAATGAATTGTGAAGTATAAAAATTTAGAGGAGATTTTATTCCAATGCACTTATTGACTGGTTTCAAGAATTGGAGCAATTCTACATATAGTTAAAAATTATACAAAAAAGTAAATCTAGCTGTATCTATCAGTCTAGTTTTGATGTGATGACATTCTGTAAAAGGTGTAGGCAAGGAAGTTTTTAAGGTCTCAAGTTTCAACCTAGCTAGAATGCTAAGTATGGTGTATGGGACCACACTTGCATGACAAGGAAAAATTTTAACTTTACCTAATCATTGTTTTTATTTGTACCTCCTTTATGTTTCTACCTTGCGACAAAGCTGCATCAGTAAAGCTCAGAAACAAACCAGACCTTGCCAAATCCCTCCAAACCCTCAGAGGTAATAAATTTATTCATAAGAAGAAAAAAACCTTCTTATAATAAATATATTCGTAATAAAATGATAATAAATAAAATGTGCACATTATTAGAAATTGCTAACCAGCTAATCAATTCTACCTATCACTTACTCACATTTCCTTGTACCAATAAATATGCTATTGAAATAAAGTCTTCATTTGGTGTTCAGTGTGCACACCGGAAAAATCCATTCATTGCTGAGCTTACCGACTACTGGTGAGAATGATGACAGCACAGATCATTATGTCCTGAATCAATATAGAGGCCTCAATATCGTATGGAGAGTCAAGTGGTCAAGGTCTTTGAAGGTCAGGGTATAGAAAGAAAGAAGTAATATTTTAAACATAGAAAGAAAGAAATAATATTTTAAGTCAGCAGACGGCCAAAAAAGGTGAACGACACTTAAAACTACAAAAACAACTGCAGCTATAATAGGAGTGCCCAAAGCGTCTCCTGCCTCAAAGTAGCAACAAAAAGGAATTATAAAGAGTCATCACCAGAAGATGGGGATGAGGACAGGACAGGTCTCAGAGATGGGGACGTCAATTTTCAGACATTGGGTAAGGGTACTTGGAGACGGCAAAAGAAATCAAATAATAATATTTATATATTTAAATTTCTGAAACTAAATTACATCAAATTCAGTACAGTGATATGTCTCCCACTTTGTATTCATTTTTTCTGGCTGCAAATGGAGAACAATGAGATGAATGGAGCTGCTTTACAATTTTTTATTAGATTTTCATCAGTCAATTTCATGTTTATGTTTTAAAGTTTTGATTATTTTATGTTTTGAGTTTTTTGAAAAAAAATTAAAATTTTGTTTTTTTTATTTTAAGGCAGGAAACATGAATTTTTTTGGAGGAGACACCTGTAGGAGACGTGGAAAAATCTAAATGAAGTCTCCAAAACTTCAGAAACATCCCCATCTCCGAGACACGTCCCCTATACCAGGACATGTGTCTCCCAATTTCTATGTAAAAAATGTAAACACGAGAGCAAAATTAAGCTTACAAGAATAAGTGCACCCATCATAGATATACATACAACTGTCATAGGATGGAACAAACTGACATGGGCTATTCCGATAAAAGAGGGAAATAAAAAATAGGAGAAAGGTCCCCTAATCCTTGTCCATATGTGAGGGAGAATGATAGGCTACAATGTAATCGCCAATAATAGATCTAGTGGTGCCATCTAAAGAGAGGCTCGAATTGGGAGTGGGCAGAAAAATCTTGGGAGACATAAGAGAAGAAGCTCTCCTAAAATCCAAAGCTGCAGATATACTAAAGAAGTAAATAAAATGAACTTATATTGTTTTACACGAGTGACCAGAACAGGGAAGGTGCCTAAAGCACCATCTCTAATAGAAAAAAACCTACGTTACCGGTTCTTCATTTTTCGTAGGTGTTGGGGGTCTGGGTTTGAACTGGGTGTGGGTACAGGTTCGGTTCTCCACCCCAACACCCAGGGTTCGTCCCTGGGCATCCGGGTACGGCAAGGTTCTTCCGGCAGAAGAACCCTGCTGTACCCGGGTGCCCAGGGACGAACCCTGGGCATTGGGATGGCGGACCCGTAGCATACGGCAGTTAACAGCAGTCAAAAACACTTTTTTAATTCTTTTTTCATTTTTTCACCAAACCTAATGCAAGTGAATAATAAAAAACACATTCCTAAATCCTAAAATCCAAGTATAAACATTTATGTTTAATGATTATCAAGATGCATACTATGTGGTTAATGACAATGTCACTAATTTCCTATATATCAGCCTCGAATTTCTATAATTTTTATTTTATTATATTTTTTTTGTACAGACGAACCCAAGGAAAAAAATCATCATACTGGCGAACACGGTGCTTCGAACCCACACCAGAACCAAAAACAAACCGGTAACTTAGAAAAAACTTAAAATAAAAAATAATCCCAACAACCTGAAAAAAACTATAAGAATGCATGATACTAACTACAAGAATAACAAACGAGACATCAAAACCTGTAGTTCTCATACATAGCAGAAAGAGTGTCAATAGATGAAACAGGTTTTTAAAGTCAATAACTTCATAGTTTCCATAACAAATGTTGACAATGGCTTTAGTAGAGTGGTCTGGGCTGATAGGAGGTTGAGGAATATCGCTAAGAGTAGATGCATGAGAGATCCATGTTTGGGAGTCAATGTTACGGGAAGGGGGTTTCTATGGCAGCCCACAAGTGCTTTCCTTCTTGGCAAGGAATTCACTCTTCCTTTGTTGAAAAAATAACAGAAACCAAAGATGTATTGTGGACAGGAGTAGATTGAAGCTTTCTGTGCATACAAACTGCATCAGACCAAAGATTCATAAGGTAAGGCCCAGAAGGATGTACTTTTGGAGACGTAAATGGTATGTGCATATGAATCCAATTCATCTTTCCAAAAAACCTGAGACAAGAACTGAGCCTTCTTTGAGACATTCAAAAGAGAGTAAAATGCCCAAATAAGCTGGGACAAGCAGGCAGCATGAGCAGTAGCACAAAAATAGTCAATAAATAGTGACATGTATGATCCTGATCATGCTACTAATGGGTAATCCCGACAACCAAGGCCGAGGCTTTGAATGTTAGCCCATTGGCAGACACGAACAAAACTAAATCTCAAATCTCATAACATGAAAATCTTGTTTAAAAATCTAAAGTGATGTTAGTTACAAATAATCAGATATGCTCTGTATTAATCATTGTGGAATTGGTGGGAGTCCCTATGCAATCATACCTCCAAGCTAACACATTTATGCTTCTGCTCATCTCCACCATGCATCTGCGGGCTAAGTCACAATGTTCATGTTCATGCTCAGTGAGGATAAAATTTGAAACAAGTTTGCCTGCCGAAACAATGGTCCCATCGATGCCAGACAATGGTGGGTAAAATGGTGGTCGGCACTGCAGGAGTCTGTTTCGACCAGCAATCCTGATTCCTCACTCTTGAATCTCCAACTATCCTCCGTCCAGCACAGAACAGACCACAAAACAGGCGCGTGAAGGTCTTTCGAGCTATGTTGCAGGCTTACAGCTATTTATTTAACAGCAATATTCCACGATTGTGTGATTCCTAGATTTGACAACAATGTTCCAAGCTTACAGCAGTTGCACGGATTAAATCATAAGGCAAACAGTTGTAAATAATAATAGAGATTCACACAGCATTATATTAAAAAACTTAGGCCCTAACCCTAGCTGATTAAACATTAAAATAATATTACAATGGATTTTTGACAGTTTTTTTTAATTTTTATAGGCCAATTTTGACAATTTTGTATGATTTCAATCCATACAAATTTCATGGCCTTTTTTAACAAAACTTTTGTGTAAGCATGAAATCTGCTGAATTCAAAACTTTGTCTTGGAATTCGGTGAATTCTGTTACTTAGTTTGCAGGTAGAAATATTTTATTTAATTCCAAGCAATCATGCAATAATTTACATACGATGAGTGTAAACCTCAATACAAGTCATTAGTCACTTGAAAATAATCTACTCTGTCAGATATTGTGTTACCCCTGCGAACAGTCACTTATTATAGACTTGCCATACTGATGGGTTGGATAGCTAAGTGAGAGAAGAATGCCAAATCTTTTAATAAAAATTGTGGTTACATAAACAGAATCTTAAAATATTAATCCTGTTTTGGCGTTAGTTAGAGAGAGACCCCCTTCCCAAATATAATAATAATAATTCTTTAAAAACAAAAGAGCTAAGAAGCCCTTACCACAGAATTGCCATGATAGCAAGTGGACCGTGCACAACTTGGAGAAGGAAAGTGCTGTTGGCAAAGGGCAGTTGACCTTAGGGTAAATAGTGAGGAGTCACATGATAGGTCTTTGCACAGGGAAAGGATTGCTTGCAGTGTGATTGCCGTGGCACCTTTTCTAAGCAATAGCTGTTTGAGACAGAACCATTTGGGTCTGCTTGAACAGACTTTTAAAGCCATAAGGAAAGAATATGCTCATTTTTCAATTGCAGATACTACTAACCATGCACTCACAAAGGATAAGAAATAAGCAAACTTTCCTACTTTCTACCTCCTTTGGGAACTTGTTCCAAATCCATATGCCATGAAACTGGAACTGGAACTCCACAGAATGCACTAAATGCATTGCCACCTTCACCCTCTGTACACTGTAATAAACTATGTTGAAGTTTTCTCAATGCAGGGCTGCACTCAACTAAATGCACAGAAAGAGCCTCCGCAAAGTTCTTGAATTTTGCAGTGCCCTGGCATCAACATTGCACTTATCAAGTTAAATGACCCAAAAAAGACTATCCATCTGCAATCATAATAAAAATGTACAGACATAAACATATTGCAACAAAAAGTACAAATTTTGGGGCCTTTTCTGTGATTGAGCTTTTCCAAAATTAAAAACTAACAAAGCCATAAGCAATCCAAATTCCACACTAGAATGAAATCAAGGATAAAGAGTATACCCGAAGCAGGTCAGCCATGAGTGTTCCCCGTCCTGGACCCAATTCCACAACTTTCAATCGCCTTGGTTTTCCCATTTGCTCCCATAAGCACATGGTCCATATTCCAACTAACTGCCAAAATTCCAAAGTGAATAGAACTGAGAATATTTCAAAAGTTATTTCAAAAGAAACCAATAGAAAAAATTGAAATTGAGATTATAATCATAATTATATTGAGATTCAATGTCCTAGAGTAACCAAAATCAGTCAATGAGACAGAAGTGCATATCAATATAAAAGCCTAAAAGGCATGACCAGTGAGAGAGTACCTAGAGCATCTCCCTGAGCCACTATATCCACAATAAATAAACTTACCAAGATTCAACCCATCAGCTGAGTTATATCTTCGCCTATCAGATATTAAAAATCTGACAGCAAACTCAACATTTCATTTACACAATATCATAATTACTTGAATCTGTATCAACCTATTTTGATGCATTTTATATTTTCAAATATATAAGTATCGTACACATAACTTAGCATTTCTGACCAGGAGTGTAGATATCATTGTTTTATAATTATAAGTATCATGGTTGGCCACAAGTATTCATAATAAATCTAATATCGAGAGCCACCTTTTAGACTACAAGTCAAATATTGATAGTAGAGGGGGAACTTATAATGAAATCCTGACTGTTGGAGACACAGTAGGAAGTATGTTAACCATTTGTCTTCAAACCCACTGTTTATCTTTATTAAATGCTTCCTCAAGGATTGTGGAGACATCTTTCATCACCACTGTTGGTCATGCCAAGCATGTATCTCCGTCCTTACTAATGGAATGATCCCCTGTAAGTCACCCATACAATAAAATATAATAATACAGGTCTGTATCATTATCAGTACAATGTGTACATGAAGTGCAATGTGAGAGGCTACAATAAATCAAAAAATTGTGTGCACCTCACCCAACACCTCAGTTTGGTGTTTTAGTGAGGACTTACATTTACAAGTGAATTGATCCATGTTCAAAGCCCACAGTGGCATATTCTATGCCAGGCAAGCTTAAAACCTCCACTTGAGAGAGGCTACAATAAATAAATAAAAATTAAGTGCCTTACCCAACACCCCAGTTTGGTATTTTGATGTGGATTTACATTTACTAGATATGGGATCCATGTTCTATGCTTGGAAAGCTTAAAGGCTCTACTTGAGAAAGGCTAAAATAAATCAAAAAATTGGTAGCGTGCCAGACATTACCCCGGTTTGGTGGTTTGTTGTTGATTTACATTTACAAGAGAAATTATCCATGTTCAAATCCCACAGTGGCATGTTCCATGCTAGGAATGTTTAAAACCTCTATTTGAGAGAGGCTACAATAAATAAATAAAAATTAAGTGGCCTACCCAACACCACAGTTTGATGATTTGCTGTGGATTTACATTTACAAGAGAATTGACCCATGTTATTTCTATTACTGTTTCACTCTACCGTTCGTTAGTTGAATACTTTGAACTCTATTGAGGTTGATTTGCATTCCAGTAACATGTTCTTCCTTTGTTATGATTAGGTTGGAGATAGGTATGCAATAGAATCAATAGTGGTGGAAGGATGTTTGCAGTGGTTTAGTACCAAACACCCAGCCATTCATTCATTTGTTTCTATATATATTTTTCTACCACTGCCAATAACGAACAAATGGTATTTATGGAATGATTCGGGCCCTAGTAACTTTGAATTGTGAGAAGTAGAACTCTAACAGAATTTTTGAGTCGGGCAATCTAGATAATTGTCATTTACCCATACGGAACAAGGATCATGAACAGTGACAAAGATAAGTAGTTGTAATAAACTTATAAGCTATACAAAATACATTAACATGATGGCCACACAATGAAATTCACATAGCATGTATATTATGTCAAGTGAGACCCATCACGAAACTATGGAAATGCTCAAAATAGGTGAAGTACATAATAATAATAATTCTAGAAACATGTATAGGTATTGAAAGATTGAGTAAAAGTTCCTGCAAGCGGTTGAGCAAAAATTCCATTTCTATGGAGAAAATTTTGACTCATTTATTATATTTCGTGTGTGAAAAACTGTTATAAGAGGGAAGAATGAGAGGATAAATCAGAATATTTAGCAATGTTGTAAACATAAAGGAAAAGTTGACTCGGTATTAAGGGTGAAAATGAGGTAGACTTAGCCTTCAAAGAAATTAATATGTGACGGCTGCTTCTGAGAACTATTTTCAAACAGAAACATTCCGGGAACAACATAAATAAAACAAGACCAATGCAGAGACAGGGTCAGACTTCATGAACTTGCTAAGAAACCAATTTGGTTTCACAGGTCTTTGGCTTGTTGAACATCCAGGTGCCAATGTTGGTCAATGAGTCTCATGGATGCATATCTTATTGCAAGTATACAGCCTCTCTATTTTGTATTTTCATGCAATTTAAGGAGAAGATAAGAAGATTGAACTACTTCAAGGGGTTCAAACTAGCTATATAGACCTGGTATTTTAAGGCACAAGAATGTTGCTTGAGGACCATGTACCAGCACAACCTTCTTTTGAAGCAGTTGACTTCTTTATGAGCATTTATTGCATTAACATATAGAGCAGAAGGTGAACCCCTGCCAGCATGTCCTCAGGAGATAGATTCCAGAAACAAGAAATCGGTGAAGTGACCCTGCACATTAAACAAACGAAAAAAATAAGGTTATGCACTCTGATATGTTATTATACTTTTTTCCTGTCATTGATTAAATTATTCCAGTTTATGATAATCTTATATGGGGTTAAAGGTCTGTGGGACCTGCAAGTATCATGAAATTCACTTCTGTCATCCCGCTCGTAGGTGTATGCACATTTTAATATCTTTGATGCATTCTAATTGCATGCCAAAAGATTAGCAATTGTTATGGGTAGAAGTGGCATGCAAGAAACATGTATCCACTAGGAAATGGTTAATCTGAATGTGCTTGTTTACAAGCCAGACATCCACTGCATGTTTATTTTTTGCATTTTGGATTTCCTTGGTCAATAAGGCCTCAACAAGAGAATGACTCCATTATGATTAATCCCATGGAAATCCATTACCACGAAGAAGTAAGGGCTTCACCAAAGTATAATATATAAATCCAAGTGTTCTTAGCATCTCTGACACTGCAAAGGTTTTCAAGAACTCCAGAAGGAGAGCGCCCATAGCTAATGAATTGTAGCATCCACTTCGCACCATTGTCCTGTAGGAAAAGGACTAGTATCGACTTGTTAAGCACTATTAATTGTACTAAGGTGTGGTCATGGATTTGGTTGACGGCTACAGATGCAAGCACAAGCAGTTGTCAGAAAAATAATGGGAGTTAGTTTGTGTCGTGATCCTAGATTTGAGGTGTTTGATTATGAAAATGCTTATACAGTATTTGTGGAGTTCTATTGTCAGAGGATAGATTGTGGACTTTGGAATGCTACTAGCATCATCATATCTTGCCTTACCCATTGAACCATTTTATCTTCCTTCTGGCTTATTTTTCTCTATTTGACATCTTTTGTAATATATATGTGTATACGTGTGAATCCAGAGCACTAGGTGTTTCTTGGAGATAGATTACACACACATTTCTACATCCCCTCGTAAGTTCTTAGGATTTTTCATTTTTGCCGTATACAGAACTCTCAGATTAATACAATTTATTTCAGTTCTTATCTGTTTTGCTTTCTACGTGTGCATGAATCCATGTTAAAATTGCACTTTGGTTGTTGTTTATATTTAATTGCATAGATTTCATTCTGCTCATAACACATTGAATTCTGCAATTTAGTGTGTCGTCCCCAAGATTGCTCTTGGAATCCAGATCACCCATTCAAGATCAACGTCAACATTTCATGATAAACAACCAACTTTATTTTCTCTTTTTGAGAATAACAAAGCACAAACTAGCATGTCACAAAGCAGCATATAATTTCTTCCATGTCCACAGAGTAATAGTTGTCAATGATAATAACCAAACACAATCTTGTAGAAAGCAAGAAGTAGTTCAACGGGGCTCAACAGTACATTCAGTTACAATAGATAAGTACTAGGGCAAAAGCACCCTAGGTTTTGGAAAGAAACTAATACTGAGCATTAAAGCAATGCAAACATAACCAAGGAGTTGAGCCTAAACCATAAGATCTAAGTGCAAGTAAAAATAGCCATATGGGGGAAGAACTGTTCAATGAAGCCCAAGACTGAAGAATATCAAGCAAGAGACAAAGATCAGAGACAAGCGTTAAAAAACCAATGGCAACATTTTCCACCACCAAGAGAGAGCCAACACAGGATCTAATAGTGTCCATAGGGGAATGTCTGGGGCTAAGGGGGGAAAACTGGACAATCAAAGGAGTCGGCAAGGTACCATACGAGTAACCTCTTTGAATGCCCAAGATCAATGAACCTCTAGTAATAAGGAAAAAAACTACTGATTTTTACTTGCTTCTACAACCCAGGTTGCAGGAAAGGTGACATGCGCAATTGCAACAAAAAAGAAAGAACTTGAGATTTCCACAATTCTACATGATGTACAATCAATTGTACCATCTATTTATTAAACAAAGGATCTACAAGGAAGATTCTAGAGGAAGGAAACTTCTAAGAGGAGAGAAATGTACATAGAGACAAATACGACATTCAAAAAAAAACACAAACCAATATGACTGTACAGTATTTGAGAATATACTAGCATTTAATAAACTACAATAGCCCATGTGGCTTTGACTCATATCACATGTGACTGTCTCATCAAAAGGTGCTAGAAGTTTTGGTATGTGAAGTCAGTTTTATTCTTCCAGCATTAATAGAGCAGCTGACAAGTAGTTCCATGCGCAACTCGCATGCGCCGGGCATGGCCAAAGGCCTAAATGTCAGGGGATTGCAGGGGGGTTGGCTGTAGCCCCCATGCAACAGCCAGAGGCTGGGCCTCACCAGAGGAAAATTGGCATTTGTACAACGCATTTTTGGGGGTCTGTACAGTATGCACACATGATTGTATTACACATGTTTGTACAGTATACGGTTGTACTACACGCAGTTTCGTACTGTGGTTTCCAATTTGAGTTCCTTCTATAAAAGGAACTCGCGAATTAGGAGAAAATATAGTAGTACGGATGTTAGTTATCAGAGCTAGAGAGTGGTTATCCTATTGATGTAACAGTAGATTGATACCTGATATTAATAAAAATACTGAGAGACCCTTGCCCCATGGTTTTTCCTGGAACACTTCCAGGTTTTCCACGTAAATCTGTGTGTACTTCAGATATGTCCATTTTTATTGCTTTTCACTGTGATTAAATTTCTTTTTGTACTGTTTACTTTATTTACAAGAAGTTCCTCAATGCCAAAACAAAGCCAATCCATGGTGCTAGAATGATGGTACACAAGGATGAACAGACTCACCAAACCATCCCTCTCTACATGTGAATAGGCAATATTCAAAGGGCACTTAACACCAACATTTGTGACGGGCTTAAATAAAAAGGTAATTGACCTAGTAGCTCTAGGGGTCGCCTATAAACCTAGAAGTGACAACCTCATAAAGAAAAAGAGTCATACAAATATGATTAGGCTGGCAGAAGAGAGTAAATAGAGAACCGTTTGAGTCTCTCTACAAAGAGTAATACCTTCCACACATCTCATCGTAGATTAAACAACTGAAAATAAAGTGCTTTCGGTCTCCACCTCCAGGAGGGAATGGAGATGGAACATCCTCTCACTCTGTGAAACTTGGTGATCCATCTCAAGTCGTAGCTAGTGAGAGCACACTCTCAAGTTTCAACTAGCCAAGGTTGGCCCATGTGACCAATACTATTGGAGATAGGCTGAAGGATGGTGCGATCCATAATCTGCAAGAAATGTTCAGCATAGACAGCCAGCTTGAGGCTGAGAGGCTGCAAAGGAGAGGTCCAAGTGACCTGAATGTATTGCCAAATTGACAATATATGTCCTCTTTGACATTTCAACTTCTCATCTCCCACAAGAAGGGAAGGGACATCCAAAGGGTATGTGAATGGAGGGAGCAAATAATTAGAGATTAGAATGGACGGAAGAAGCAAATTAGTCTCAAAATACCAACAACATTGACACCCCATGAAACCCAAAGAGGCAACTCACTCTGAAGAACAGATAAGATAAATTAGGGTATCTCTCGTGACCTTAAATTGAATCACCAAGGGATTGAGTATTTGAATATAGAAAGTAAACATGAAGGTACTCTCGAGATGAAGTGGTTGCGCAACAAACGCAACTTGGACAATTCTTATAGGACCATCCAAGGGGCACAAGCAATATTTCATAAACCAAAAATATGTAGGGGTGTGTTCGTGTAGACTAGTCAGTACATTTACAGTTTTGGCATTGTAGAAAGGATTCACGAGCATCTAGGGGAAGCATCAACACTTCATCACCTCCAGGACAGCAGAAGCATCATGAAAAAGTGGTTCCAGTCATCAAACAGGACTCAAAGTAAGTGTCCCTTGTTTGGTGATGAAACCACCAGCTCCTAAAGCAGCGATGCAAAACTGCCAATTTGCATTGACCAGCGGTTTCGCCCACAGTAGTTGGTAAAAGACCGTGATGGCCCAGAATGATTGTAAATTTCAAGGCACTTGGGAATTCGATGGAACAACTCCAGTAGGTTAAGGAAGATTGTTTTGAACAGAGAAAAAGAGTTTTTCCAGAGGGTCATTCCCCAGCAAAGTTTCCAAGGGGATTATCTCAGAAAAAGAGTCAACAGCGAGAGGAAGCCTCCACAAGAAGGCAGTTGACAGAATATGTCTCTCTCAAATAGAGAGAAAGAGTTAGATAGGTAACAAGAAGGAAAACTCGGAGATTGCTCATAGCTCGGGGGAAGAGTCTACAGTAGCTGCAAACGGAGCTTGCCAAGAGGAAGGAGCAAAGGGAAGGGGAGTGAAGGAACAACCTCCAAGGGTGCTTGTGAGAAAATTGGGAACAGATTTGTATTAGATGTCAATCCATATTGTAGTTGAATGACATTGAGAGATATTGGAAAGCCTATAGCAAGAATCCAAAAATTGGATTGAAGATAAGTGTTGATACATTTCCCCCGTCATGTTCTTTGTTGTTTAGATGTATGTTGTGTTGGCTTATAGTCAGATCATTGTATATTGTTGCATTTTGAATGAGAAACACTCTCATTTTGTCTGCAAGATCAGACTTAATATGTTTAATGTAATTGCTTCCGTTGTGTAACAAAAGAGTCCCAAAAGCCTCTATGATCAGAAATTGCAAGTTTTTTGGTGGTGATGAGTAAAGGCTGAAAGGACAAGGTAGCTATTCACTTGGCCCCCTATCCTCGACTGCATTAACAATGCACTAAGGAAACATCCATTTGCAAAAAATCGTATGCCTACACTTGATAGATTGAACTCTCTCAATACAAAGGCTGATCAATAAATCCCAAACTGGGGCACCGAGTCTCTAACCCATAAAGTACAGCAGGTTCAATGACTGCATTGAAAAGGCACATCTTCGAAGGCATATCCTAGAGATGTATCTGAAAGCATAAGCACTACAATACAAAAATTGAGGCATATCACTTGCAAAGATGCAACTGAGAGGCAGGCATCAGTTTGAAAGATGGGCCAACAAACAAAACTCCCAAGTATAGGCTCTCCTGATCTTCAAAATTCCCCCTCCATAGAACAACTAAAACCTGGAAAAGGCATCACTAGAGGTGCTGATAAAGCTCACGAAAGCAAGAAAGAGTATCAAGTTGTCTTTGTAACCCATCACGAGAGTGGTAGAGGGGGACCATGACATCAACAAAATGTAACAGAGCAATCAAAACGTGCCATAAAAAACAACCATCATCAACATCAGTATATGCTGTCGAAGAAAGTCAAAAAGCTCATCTATGTAATCATCTACGAGGATATGCAAGAGAAAGAACCCTTGTTTGACTCCAAAAGCATAGTTACAAAATCCGGCCGGATCTGCACAAAATCCAGCTGGATCCGGATTTTTTGGCTGGCCCGGATAAGTTCGTCTGGGTTGGCTCTGTTTTTTTTCAAATTTTTATTTTTTTATTTTTTATTTTTTTTAAGTTTTTCGTGGAAAAAAAAGCCCAGCAACCATAAACATTATATAATATTAACATTTTATATTACATCATTAGTGTTTTTCATTGTATTTGTCAATTTTGCATATTTATAAAATTATCCTCATATATATATTATATATATATATATATATATATATGTATATGTATATGTATATGTATATACATATACATATACATATATATATATATATATATACACATACACACACACACACACATATATTCCAGATCAGATTTTTCTGAACTTTTTCGAATTTTTTTGCCCTCCAGAATCGATCTGGATTTCCAAACTTGGTAACTATGTCTAAAGGTACCTTAACAAAGTTGAGCCATGAGAAGTCCTGATTTGTCCAACAAATGTCTCATGAAGCAACATGATGGCAGTAATATATGCATCTGAGATACAAATATCATGCAGCTTCTGAACTTTCTGATGTAATAGAGAAAAACACACTAAACCCGTTTGCTGATGTCACTGATGCATGCATTGGCATTGTCTGTCTATACATCCAAGCCACAATCCTGATCCCCTCTTCTCTCTATTGCAGGTACAGCACAGATAGGGACTTCCCAAATTGCATGATGATGGTCAAAAGGACAGCCAGTTATAGATAAATTAAAAATTCCCTTTTTTTTTTTTTTTGGGAGAATAGCCACGGCATTTTTCCCTGGGTTGGATAAGGTCGTCAAAAAACACAGAGAGAATTAGAAAATCAAAATTCGGATCTTACCTACTGTAAGACAAGATTATTATTAGATTATAAGTTTTAATGCTTCAATTACTAAGGTGGTGTTCTGAGCAGGATTTCTCTTCTGAACTTTTTGCAAGACTTCAATTTATAACCAGAAAGATACAATTAATAGTATGAGTGCTTAGAGTAGGAATTCTCATGTCATAACAAACACCCCATCACACATGTATTATAGATTTAGAAAGGCATCTAGCTCAAACAACAAAAGGAACATAGAGGAATATAATTAAAAAGATACCAATAAGTTAATAACTATGAGCTATAGATTGCCAAGAAAAGAAGGGCTTGATGACTAATAATGGA
The DNA here is from genome assembly GCA_037957365.1 of Torreya grandis. Taxonomy (NCBI): domain Eukaryota; kingdom Viridiplantae; phylum Streptophyta; class Pinopsida; order Cupressales; family Taxaceae; genus Torreya; species Torreya grandis. Next base: position 3,160,433 of record JARHVA010001312.1, read on the forward strand.
TCATAGAAAGCCCGAGGCTGAAGGTAGACTTAAAGTTTGAGACAAAGCATATAAATGAGGGATACATGTCAGTCGAAAAAAGCCAAGGCGATCCTGATGACCCAGATGTCACACCTAGTCACACAAGAAATCATTCCAATCTGTGAATAGTAAAATCCCAACAGTCTCAACTCTGCATCCTTGAAAGAGGATTTGCCCTACCCAATTGGCAGATAATGTGAAGGGATTGCACTCTACTGCAAGCAACAGATTTTACAATTAGAGCCGCAATGAACATTCAGAGGAATGACAGTCATAAAGTTTATTTTGGTCTCATTTGAAATTTGAGAGTGAAATTTAAAAATCATTGTGTCAGCATTGTCATTATGAAGCAAGAATTGGTAAGGCTAAAATAAGAATTGAAGGAGATAAAAAGAAATACAAAATTAAGGTGCATGGTTGGGGACCAATTTCACCAATACCCAGAAGCAAGAAACACCAGGATATTAGGTAGCCCGTACAAGATACCATTGTTGGAATCGAAGAGTTTGATATTTCAGCCAAGCTGTTGGCCCCCAGTCACTAGCTCTGTCAATATTGTAAGCTCTGTGTCTGTAATGGCTAAACATTGGTCCTATTCTAATCATGTTGATCTATAGTTTAAGTTTGGCTGTATAATCATCACAGTTGGATCTGATAAAACTAAGAGTACTTTGAAGATAATCATGTGAGCTATATGAGATGGTCAAATGCCTGTATTTCAAGAATCAATCACACAGAAAGTTGCTAGATTTCCAGAAGAGTTGTACTAATATAAAATTTCGTAGTCCATTACAAATCTCATTGTTTAGGCATAGAGAAGAGGTGTACTTCTTTCTTTTTAATGGGGCTACGGAAGTGGAGAGGGCAGACACCCATCACCCATGCTTCCAGGTCAAATCATACTACACAGAAGAAATATTTTTGGATTCCATACCCTAAGTTTAGGATTAAATATTGTGCACTACCCATTATTGGCGTGCATTCACTATACAGAATATTTCCTGTTATTTGCATAAACCATAGAAGCTGGGTTTTTAACCACAGAATAATAAGTGGTCCACCTTGATGCTAGACCACAGGACTCGATAATCTGTTTGCGTTTTGACTAACAATTGTTTTGATGTTTATACTCCGTCAAAGTGACTCGTAGAACACACTGAGATTGCTGGAAAAAACAGAACCAAGGGACACATGGGTATATCGGACAATAAACATTTAATCGTGGCCTGTGTTGTATGCAGTCAGCGTGGTTTAGAATAGGAAGGCCCCCTTAAACAGATGTGTGCCCAGCAAATATGATTGTCAGTTCACATTCCACTCTTGTAATCTAACTTCCTTTCATTTACATGTCTGTTACAAATAATAGATAAAACTTCCAACGTCTTTTGGGCCAAAAAGGTCTGTAGAACCTATCGAAGTGTTTTTACTTGTTTAAAAGATTGTTACTGCAGGTGTTCAGTTTTGAAATAAATTCCCTGAACATTGTTTGATTGTCATGATATAATATTCATATATACTAACATAAGTTATCACTGCAAATATCTGTGTGGTTGTGCCTGATGTCAGTATATTGGAAAGAAAGGACGACCAAAAGAAAACAAGTAAAGTAAAACTTTCCAACCTCGCCAAACATCTGGCTGACTTCAGGAGAGGTCACAAAGTCTCCTCCACTGCCAAATACATCTCGGTTCATATAAAAACCAGCATTAGGATTTGTTAAAACTTCACCCATGTACTCTGCTACTGTAATTGGTCCTCCCCTAAACTGCAACCAATATTAACAAAACAGTCAACTCTCTGCACTGAATAAATATATGTAGGTGTGCATATATTGTGTACATATATACGTGTATGTGCATATACACATATATATACACACTGTATGCATACAGATGTATAGACATAGATACACCTCTTTCACACACATACTGAATATATACATATGCACTGTATTTAGTATTTGCATATTATGTACACAAGTACAACACATATTTACAATACATTTGTGTATGTCCAGTGCACTTTATATACAACATATTGTGTATATATCTACATGTATGTGCATACACAGATGTATAAACATAGATGTACAGACATATATACACCTCTCTCTCACAAACACATTGTATGCACACAGACGTACAGATATATATACACATATCTCTCTCACAGACACACTACATATATACATGTGCACTGTATTTGCACACTGTATATACACAAGTATGCCACATATACAAAACACATATATACAATATATTTGTATATGCACAGTACACTTGTATATACAGTACCGTATATTTGTATATATAAATATATTGTGCTTATACAAATTTATATATGTACTGTATATACAAGCATACTGTGCATACACAAATATTACATATGTATTGTATATACAGTATATGACTACAATATACAAATGTCATATACTATATAAATGATACATATATGATATCTGTGTATGCATATTACATTTGTATATACAAATATACAGTACTGTATATACAAGTGTACTGTGCATACACAAATATATGCACAGTACACTTGTATATACAGTCCTGCATTTACAAGTGTATTGTGCATATATTTATGTATGCAGAGTACACTTGTATATACAGGACTGTATATTTGTTTAATATACAAATGTCATATACTGTATATATAATTACACTTGAGCATAGTACACTTGTATATACAAGACTATATATCTGTATGCAGAGTGTAATTGTATATACAGTATATGACATTTGTAGTGTAATTGTACATACAATATATGACATTTGTATATTATACAGATATATGGTATATACAGTATATGACATTTGTATATTATACAGATATATGGTATATACAGTATATGACGTTTGTATATTATACAGATATATGGACCTGTATATACAAGTGTACTCTGCATACATAAATATATGCACAATACACTTGTATATGCAGGGCTTCATATACAAGTGTATTGTGCATATATTTATGTATGCAGAGTACACTTGTATATACAGGACCATATATCTGTATAATATACAAATGTCATATACTGTATTGTGCATATATTTATGTATACAGAGTACACTATATATTGTATTGTGCATATAGTGTAATTGTATATTTATGTATGCAGAGTACACTATATACTGTATTGTGCATATAGTGTAATTGTATATACAGTATATGACATTTGTATATTATACAGATATATTGTCCTGTATATACAAGTGTACTCTGCATACATAAATGTATGCACAATACACTTGTATATGACATTTGTATATTATACAGATATATGGTCCTGTATATACAAGTGTACTCTGCATACATAAATATATGCACAATACACTTGTATATGCAGGACCATATATCTGTATAATATACAAATGTCATATACTGTATATACAATTACACTATAAATGTCATATACTGTATATACAATTACACTCTGCATACAGATATATAGTCTTGTATATACAAGTGTACTCTGCATACATAAATATATGCACAATACAATTGTATATGTAGGACTGTATATACAAGTGTACTATGCTCAAGTGTAATTGCATATATAATATATAACATTAGTATATTATACAGATATACAGTCCTGTATATACAAGTATACTCTGCATACATAAATATATGCACAATACAATTGTATATGCAGGACTGTATATACAAATGTACTGTACATATATAAATGTATTGTATACATGTGTTGTGTATGTATACATATAAATATGTATCATATATATAAATGTATTGTGCATATACAAATATATTGTATATTATATATACAATATATTTATATATATACAACATACAAATTCAAAATATATATATATATATTTTATGAATTATATATACACAAAATATATATATATTATATTATGATATTAAAAAAAACTCTTACCTTAATCAGACTCTTTATGTGCTTGGCCATAGGGGACTCCTCAAGAACCTTTTGTTCGTTCTCTGCCATGCCATTCAAAGTTAATGGTGCCCTAATTTGAAATTCATAGGGAAAACGGAGCATTAATTACCCACCCACCTGGGGGATTATATAAACCGGACCGATCGATAGAGATGACTGGCTGAGAGGCGGCTGTAGAAGAATTGTCAGCATCGTTAGAATGTGTTCCATTAATTTCAGAGTTCGATTGCTGAGAGAAATGACGAGGCAATGAAGGCAATGATGAGAAAGTGGTTACACGGACAAGGGGTGACCGGTAACCGATAAGCCTTCTCAACGCCGCCATTGTTGCAGGCAAAATATATAGATTCACAACCTTATCAGACACTCAGAATGTTAATGGCAATGTAAATTTTTAGATTTTACAGGATATGTACGAGGGTGTGCTTTAAAACATTTTTATCATGTCGTGACATTTTTAGAATTAAGACAAGACACTTTGATTGAGTGGTTTAAAAAAGGAAACAAAAAACCTCTCTATCGAGTTGTTATTTGTCACAAAGTTTTTCAGAAAAAAATAGTGATCTTAGGCCATGGGCCGGGGTGGAGTGGTGCGGCTGGGGGCCCTACCACTCAGCGGCTTCGGGTTCGAGTTCTGCTTCTGTGGGTTACCTTCCAGAATTTAAAAACGTATAATTGTATCAAAAAAAATTTGACTTTATGGAGAGAGTGTTTTCAAATGGGGTTAAATTTGACACTCGTTTAAATGTTTTTTTTAATTTCAAAAAAGAAACGCAAGTTGTAACACTTTCTAGTACATTACAGCGAAGGCTCTATTCTTATATGGTTATTGTCAATGTAAATGTCACAATAACAAATTTAATAAAGTCAGAGGCTTATATGTTAGGGCAAGGTCTCAAGATTCATCTTACAAAAAGATAAAACGGTATATTTTAATGTAAACAATTTGGGTTTGAATGGTGGTGATTTGGAGGAGGTAGTGGTGCAAAGCGATTTGGTAGTGCATGGCGTCAGCCAGCAATTACGAGTTTCATCAACCATGTTGTTGTTTCAACAAATTGTCCATCATAAATGAAGGATTTTCCCTTTTTATGAACGCTTTGCAAGGGACGATTGCCATAGGGATGATCCTTCATATTGCAAAATTGATATTTCTGAAGTAGCGAAGCATAAGAAGGCCCTGATTGAGGCACAGGTTCGACGCTTAAAATGCTTCTCCCGTGATTTGAACAAGCGCCATGTTGCAAGTAGACTTTTCATCCAACAGCATTAACGTTGTTGCCATATCAAGTTATGCTTTTTTGTTTTCTTTAACTCAACCCAAGCACAACACTACCACCACTCTTTTCATCTTAGTTGTTTCAACTCAAGCGGAACCGCATTCCATTTCAGTCAAGGATTTCAACGGACTCATAAAGCCCCTCTATGCTTTCAACAAACTACAAATTTGTGCTTATCTCCATGTCTGGGCATGACATATATATAATGTATATGTATTGTGGTCGTGTTTCTTTTTGGGAGTGCAAGCCACGTCACGTATGTTTCCTACGTTTAACAATTATATCGTGAAAGCAACTTTCTTCGATTCATCACGAGTTTCATTATATGTTGGCCTTCGCATATTTGATTTTACGTTATTGTGAATTGACGGGAAGGGTAGAGGGAGACCCACATTTAGTTGATTAGTATAATTTATGATTGGTTTTGGGGGCTCTATTTGGGAATTAAAAGGTAGTGTTAAAATCCTCAAAAAGGGCGACAGATGAACATTTACTGTCACTTTGACATGTCATGGACGGTCTCTTTCATCCTTCCAATTGGTTGTTATGGGTTGTTTTGTTGGGATCTTCACAACCACGTTTGGTCTTTGTTTATTATCTAATCAATCCACCATTACACTTTAGTTATGATACATTGGAATTTCAAGTAGATTTTGTTTTCGTTGAAAATATTTATTTTTATTTTAGAATTAAAATTTTACTAATTGTTATGATTGTTAATTCTTGTTACATATATTTACATAATTTGAATGCTTATCTCTTTTAAAATATAAATATTTAATAAATTTCTCTTTGTAGTATTTTTTATTAGCCCACTAGCAATGATGAAGTTGGTACTAGGTTAAGGAAAAAAATCAACAAAAATTGTGTGAACAGCTCAACAATTATAGGATCATTGTCATTCATACGATTTATATATTATATAAGATAATATTTATATATATTCGATATATTATATATTAATACATACTAAATATAATCACAACATAAAAATATGCAATTCTTCCAAATTTTTTTGCATCTTCAGAACAAACAATTACTAATAAATACATACAACTCACGTAAAGCACTTATAACGAGAGATTGATTTTTATAATTGTAAATATTAATCATACTTTTCAAATTTCAATGTACATTGATTTAACTTTTATTTGAATTCTAATATAACTTTATTAATATTATCCTTTACATATTTAAATTTGTCAATTTCAAATTTAATTAAAAATTATTTTTATATATTTATAATTAATATTTAAAACTTTTTGAATAAATAAAAAATTATTTTTATATATTTATAATTAATATTTAAAACTTCCTAAATAAATGAATAGGTTGTAAAAAGATTTTGCGATTTTATTTTGATCTGCAATCTATTCTAAATATATATTTTTATAATTCATTGCACTCATCAATTCAATTTTTTCACAATATCACAGTTATAACATGTGGGACATTGGAGGGAGTGAATATATAAAATAAATTGTAACCTGGTCTCTAGAGGTGAATTTGAGAGTTCATATTTGTTGCAAACCTCCATTCTTTAATAATTCTTTCATTATTGTCTCCAAAAGATATGTTTACTACTCTATTCTTTTTAATTAATTAATTTTTTATGTTTATTTTTTATTGATACAATCTTAAAATTTATTTCATAAAAAAATTTATTTATATGAATTATGTGAAAATAAAATTTATTATAAAAATTATAGATGTGTTTTTATATAAAATCTAATTTATTATATTATTTTTATTCTAATTTTTTTAAATAAAAATTTGTGTTTTTTTTAAAATTATATATATAAAAAAAAAATCCTCAATTTTTTTTTTGTTTTTACATTCTCACTCAAATTATATATTCTACTTTTTCATGTAAGTTTTATTTATATTCATTTTTACAAATATTTCAATATATAAATTTGTTGGGTAAATGTTAATGTGATGGATTGTCCAAATAATGATTTGGTTGAACTATTTAATTCTAAAAGGATAATTTAGCAATGATAATATTTATTAGCAATGATAATATTTAGTTATATTTTGTCAAGACTATCATTTGCTGAAGTAAGTATATAAATAAATCTTAAATATTTTTTTTATCTTTAAAAGTTAATTTTTTTGGTGTGGAAGTATGAATTACACTACCAAAAAATTAAGTAATTGGGATTAATTATCTGTTATTTTTTATAAAAATTTATTTGTAATAATTAATACAACTAATTTATATAGTTACATCTAATTTTTTATATCTAATTATTTGTTATTATTTAATTTATATAAGTAATATATAATTTAAAATGCATCAAAATAAAAAGAACCAATTTTCAATCAAGAAGTATTTTGTATGGTCCGAAACATCAAAAGTTGTATCACAACAAGATCATAAATTCTATTTAAATGAAGACTTAAATATATCATGGTATGATAATGAGTATGGTGAATAATTTGAAGAGGGAGAAGCTTCAACACAAAATTAAAAAATGCTAAGAGTTAAAAGAGTTTTTAAAGATGAATGGAAAGTTAAATTTAAGTAGTTAAGGTGTGCAATGCATGAAGGGAAAACAATTATGAAATGCATATATTATAAAGAACATAACTCTGCAGGACCATGGGGCATTGGAAATGGTTGTACTACTTTGTAATATTATGTAATAGTTGCTCATGCAAATTCAAACATCCATAAAATTTTACAAGCAAAATAGATATGTAGAAATAAAAGAAAAACAAAATCAATTCCAAAGCACATTGTAAACATTGATGACACCAATAAAGAAAGAATCATTACAACCATGAAATTATTTTATTGGGTTGCACAAAAAGACTTGCCTCTCTCAAAATATGAGTCCCTTTGTTCTTTTAAAATGTACTTAGAAATACTAAACATGCTGTAAAATAAGGACTATAAATCATATACAAATCATATGGTTGTAAATGATTTCATTTTCTCCATATCTAAGTATTTTGAAGAGAGACAAAGTACAAAAATGTTATGTAGTCATTGTTCTCTTTGATGTTGGATGAAAGTACAAATTGAAGCTTAGAGAAACACCTTGTAGTTTATGCTATTTTTCTAGACTAAAGAGGGTTGGGGCCACCTATTTCACAATTCATAAAGCTCATAAATGTATGTGATAGAAGAGGGAAAACAATATATGATGTAATGTGTGTTTTGAAGAAAGAAATGGGTCTTTCAAATAAAAAATTCATTGCATTTTTCATTGTGAGGATTTAGTTATATCAGATGTTGCTAATAATTTCCCTGAATATGTGTTTGTTGAACAGTTGGCAAATAAGGTATATTCTTGGGTCTAAAATTTTACTAAAACACAATGATTTTTTTGCTCTTTGGGGATTCAAGCAACTTGAAACACTTCAAGCTCTTTAAATTCATGGAGTTAGATGGCACTCAAGAGGACATGTTATTGAAAGACTTATTGTGTTGATGCCTCCATTGTTGACTTTTGGAAAAGTGAAAAGAAAACTCATGGTGTGATAAGGCTAGGATCATCTCAATACATTTTTTCTTGCATATGCTTGCAGATATATTGTGCACAAACTAAACAAGTTGGATAAAAAAATTCAAGAAAAGAATGTGGATGTCACATCTTTAGAGGCAACCATAGATTCTACTATACAAATTTTAAGTAGGTAGTTTCTAAGGTCTGACACTTGTGAAAATGACACAAGTTACTTGCTAAATTTATATTGAGCTCTAAACATGGGTATTCAGAGATTATTGATCAAGATTAACACATTCATAGACATGAAGAATTGTGATTGTGGCAATTACAAATGTGTGTGATGATTATGTTGATGCACCAAAATAAAGAATGAAACTTTGCATTGATGGGTCACAAAAAAGCTGCAAAAGTCTTGCAAAAAAATATGTTTAAAAACTTGTAGATTGTTTAAATTAAATATTCTCAAATATGTCATTTTTCAATTCTATAAAGTTATTTAGTCTTTGTCATTATTCAGAGGATGCAGTACTAAAGAAGAAAATTCAAAGTAATGGCTTTTTAAAAAATTTGAACACTTGCAACATACTTTGTGTGAGGGAGAAGAAAAGTCTTTCTTTGATTTTGAAGGTTGTTCAAAAGAGTTGTATAATATTGTTGATACTCTTTCTTTTAGTTGTGAAGGATTCTACATGAAGGAGGCTTGGAGGGTTTTTTGTGCCACAGATTTGCATACAAACTTTTCAAATATGATAAAACTATGGCAGCAATACTTACCATTTTAACAAGTACAATGGCATGTGAGAGAGAATTTTAAGATAGAATATAATAAAATATATACGAAGAATAAATTTTTTATTGGATTCATTGGATGCCTTGATGCAATTTTCATTGACAGGACTTTGTATATCAATGGTGGACTAGAATAAGGTTTAAGAAATTTGGAAAGATATCAAATAAAGAAAGATTTAAATTATCTTAGAATGTTTTATGTGGACATATTTGTATCGGTGTTGTATTCCATATGAGCCAATGAATACTTGATCTTTTGCTTACACTACTTGTTGAATGGTGCTTTCTTAAGTCAAAATTGGTGATATAAATTTGATTCTTTTGAAGATATATTAGTGTGTATTGAGGATGATATGATAATTGGTTTATGATGTTTTTCTTGATTAAAAAATGATACCATACATTTTAATTTTTTTGAATATATATTATTATGTATTGGGGATGACATGTTACCCATCTAAATGTTGTAATTTAATGGACATTATTATTAAAGAAAAATATATTCTCTTTTATCAAAGTGTTTAATTTAAAAATATTCAATTATTTTGTTATATATTATTTTTATTATAAAGTATTCAATTATTTTGTTGTATATTATTTTTATTATAATAATGATATTGAATTTTTAATTTTTAATTTTTAATCCTAAATTAGTCTATGCATTCTATCAAAATTGTTCCATTGAATGACTATGGGTTATAATTTAAATGCATCAAAAATATTATGGCAAATTATAGTATTTCTTAGATATATTTACACATACTTGAAATAGAATAGGATTTTATTTATATCAATAATATCTCTATTGGTATATCATTTTATTATATGAAAATATATATTTTTGTATCTACATGAAAATTATAAAAGTCAAAAATGAGAAATAAATGTCACATGCAAGGTGACATTAGTTTAAAAACCATCACAAAAAAATTCTTGACGGGTAGGGGTGACCATCAAATTTAACCCCTGATTGGCATCATATCCACGAGGTAGAGGTCTACTCATACCAGCCTCTATGGGAGGAGGGAGATAGATGAGATGATAATCTACAAGCTTCTTAAATAGCGAAACTAGAGATCGAGGTTTCATGTAAATTGTCTCCTTGGTGCATTATATAAGACAAGTTGATTAGGGTGTTATGACACTACATTAACAATTGTAGTTATTTTCTTTTTAGGTTATGTAAATTTTATCTTGTAGCTCAGTTTGATATGAAACTTGGTATTAGATGTAGTTGGTGTGTTTGCTACATACTTAAGCTTATTCAATGAAATAGGTTTTATATCACAATCTCAAACAATATAGCATTAGTCATCAAAAGATTTGAACTTTTTGAAAACAATGGACTCGTATAATGGGGAAGCAAACTTTGTTTGGAGATGTCTTGAATATTTTTATCTTCCATTTTATTTTTCATTGTAGCCAACATGGTCTTATACCTCAAGACATATTCATTAATAGGTTCATTGGTCCTTTGTTTGATCTTTGCAATTTGGGCATAGAATACATTTTCAGTAATGTTGATAGAAAAATATGCCAAAAATTGATCTGTAAGAGGTTTGAATGTTTTTATTGATTGGATTGGTAAATTATAGAACCACCTTAGAGCACAATCCTTGAGGCTCCTTGAAAATAATTTAGTCAAAAGTTTATCATTGGAGGCATAATTAAGACATGCCACATAGAAAGATCAAAGACGATGCTCAAGATCACCTTACCATCATAAAATATGATCTTAAATGCAACAAAACTAGTTATCAATGGGTACAAGATATCTCTGATGCAAGAGGAATATATAACATCTCTTGTGAATCAATAGCCTAAGGTGACTTCATAGCATTTTACTAAATATTAGTAACCTTAGCTTATAAAAGTATTATAGTTTAGACAAGATCTTACACATTTTGATTGTTGAGATTAGAAGTTTGAGAAGCCACCAAAGGTGTACCCATGGTTTGAGTTGATATAGGCATTATAACTAATAATTGGGTTGAAGTGCCAATGTTTTTCATGGAGGATGTAGTAATGGTAGTATTTATTTCAGGGAACAATGGTGTAAATACATAACCCATGTGCCCATTGATGATGTGTTGAAGGGGAGGGTTATTAGTATTGAATCAGTTGTGGTATTAGCTAAGGATTCACCATCACTAGGTGAGGCTGCCTCAGCCTTGGCATTTTTACTCATCTCATTTCTTATAACATATGAAAATGCATCCATTAAGGTCTTATTGTTATTGTGATGATTGACTAGTGTTTCATTATCTTCCATTTGAGAACAATTTTTGTGATTAACATTTTCCATTACTTTTAAATAAAAAAATCAAAATTTGAAACAATAATTTAAAGATGATCATAAATCATAAAAATATAAAACCTTAGGTCAATCTAAGGTTTTGAGACCAAAGATCGAGTTTACCAAATGTTTAACCCTAAATTTAGATAGTGAAGTATCTAGGGTTAAGATTATTATACTAGATTTTACACAAGGATGGTGAATGAATCTAATAAGTAGGTCAATTAATAGAAAACTCAAGATAAATGATATTTTGAATTTATACAACTGAAATAGTTAACAATATTAAAACACGACTATTGATAGATATTTTAATGAATTAGAAACAAACAATACTTATTTGGTTTACTGTGAATATACAAGTCTAAGCAGGAACATGTTGGAAGTGGACTAGAAGATGATCTTAGAATAGTCATTAGATTCTATAAATATTTTTATATGAGCTTGGATGCTTGCATCGAATATGGATAGTTACATTAATGTAGGTGTATAACTCTATTATAGGTCTCATGTACGAAATATTAACTAGATATGGATGTGACCAATTAGAGCCTTCTAAGTTTTATGTCATCTTTTTTTGATGTCTTCAGATCGTGCACATATGTTGTCACTCCTTGTTAAATAAGCAAAGCCTAGCTCTTCACCCTTAGAGTGACTATGGGAAAAATGGGTTACTAGGCTTACAGTGTCAAGCTGACCCCAAATACCTCTCTATCAATGGGTATTGCTTACATAGATAAAACTCCAAAGAGGGCCTCAAACTGATGTAGTTCTACCCTACGTGTTGGCTTGTGTATACACAAGAGTGCAATGTGTGATAAATAAATACATGTAGTAACTTGGTTTGTAACTTGAAAAATATGACTCATGGGATGTTATTTAAATGCTTCAAACATGTAAAAAGACTACTCATATGACTGATATTGAAATATAGACAAATAGAGAAGATTTGTTCATTTGAATGTTTGATTGAATTCTTCTTGGTATATTGCCTTATGAGTTGTATGTGATTTTTAGGTTAGAAATGAATAAGGGTTGATCTTGTATAAATACCAATCCATTTTGAAAATAGCTCATATTAAATCACTTAAGCTAGCCTTTTGGAAATATTTATTTTTAAAATTAGATGACTTTCAAACACTAGACACATTATAGGAAAATGGACACCTATGTCAATGCACGTGTTTGCCTAAGGTGCAAGTGTCCAAGGAGATTCAAAATATGTATATGTGTAAACCTGGCAGTAAAGAATAATAATGAGGGTTAGATATTTTGGCATAGTATAGAAGGCCTAGGTCATCATAATAACAATGGTTAAACTAAGGGATAAGTAACTAGGCACAAAGAGATAGTGAACGCGAGTCTTTCGATAATAGAAAGGTCTATAATTGAAAGGTCTAACCATGATAAGTACTTTCTAAGTGTACAAGACTAAGGTAATATATAAATCATATTTTAATATCTGTAAGAATAGTGTAACTCAATGATGGAAGTTGTAACATCCCCACTAGGATCTACCTATAAATACACAATTTTTTTTTAAAAATTAAATAACATATACTTTAAATAGATTCTACCAAAAGAATCTAATCGGAGATCATATAAAATACTCTAAGTGTGATAATTGTAAATTAAGCATACTACATCATACATCACTGATCACTCTCATCATAAGAAATGTATCATCATATAAATATATAAATTAATTACAATTAACTATCCATGACAGATACATGCCTACAACCACTACTATCAATGTATAATAAGTAAGCAAGTACAATTCATCATGATAATGTTTCAATAATAACTGCAATACCATACAATACAATACAATAAAATATACATATATAAGATACATGGCTCCTCGAAGCATAGTTCCCCAGACTCTCTAATATCTATGGCAATCTCAAGTGTCATCTCAAAAGAAGTACTATTGTGGGGAGGGAGAGCATCATCCAAGCACTTTTTCACACCAACCATGGCCCAGTGATATCCCTCACTAATCCCATCAGGGAATGGCACTCTTTTCATGAAGACAAGCTAGTACTCGTGTACTATATGATTTCTAAAACTAAACATGTAGTGTAGAAACCTATTCTACTCAAGCTATCACATAAACATGTAAATCATACTCATGAAATGACAATGTCACAAGAATCACCAAATCACAGAGATGAGATAATAGATAGTGATAGCACAAGAATCTAAAGAGACAAGCTAGTATCCGTGTATTGTATGATTTCTAAAACTAAACATGCGATGTATCATAAAAATCTATTCTACTCAAGATATCACAAAAACATGTAATTCATACTCATAAAATGACAATGTCTCACTAAACATTACTTTGGCTAAAGTTTTCAATAAATAATGATCTAAAGATCAGTCAAATTCATACACACCACTTGATCAGATTACCTTTATTTGGTATTATGATGCTAGTAATCTAGTGAAGTCCATCTCACTACTTACTTAATATCAACAATACAAGATTTGGTTAATATAGTATAACCAATATATTTATACAGATTACATCCTACTAGTAATCATATAACATGCCAAACACATAAATAATCTAAATGCATATAATTATTCTATCAAACGTATGAATGAATTCATGATATCATCTATCACATAAATAACAGAAATGATAGCTACAGTTTATGCCACCTAAGTAAAATATATATTAAACTATAATTTTTTAATTACTGTAAGTAGTTTCCAAATATACTACACCCTATGATAACCCATATTATCGTAGACTAGTGTTCATAAGCACAACTACTAATACCACAATCAATCACAATAAAGTAGTTATGAATCTAAAAAAACATTATCTTATACTCGAACAACTAGTATCTTTCAATAATCAAAAGTCCTATGCTATGTTTGTTTGAACATGACCTTACCATTTTACGTTTGGTTAGGAGTCTATATTTATGTTGACATGGTTTCTCAACTCTTGGAGTCTCGTGACCAATTGGTTTGTATTTGTCAACAAAATTTAGAGATATACAACTTGATACACCCATATACATTATACTCTTCTAATGACTCCTAAATCTTTAGATAAGTATATTTCCTATATAAATAGGCTCAACAATATATATGGATTTGGTTTAAGGACATCAATAGTTTTTTATGATTCTCAGTCAATTATTTGGTCAATATAACTTTATTGACAAGCTATTACTAAACATATCAATATTCCCACAATATTAAGGAATAAGTAATTATATTCATGGAAAATAATAGTTTTAACATGAATAACCATTACCATTTAAACAAGTAAGATAGATGAGATCATTTTCATTAATTTTTTTACATAATTTTTATTCATATAAGCATATGTTCATATATATAATCCATTCATAAAGACACACCATAAGTACAACATAATATATATCATTATAGAATGGCTTGAACTATAGGTACAAATTAGAGAATGTACTATGCAAAATACTATAGAATATGTCTTAGATCATATATCGTAAATAACATTCCATTTTAGATTAAGATAACTAATATGATCATGATTTTTTTAATGCACCGTATTATATTTCCATTATACCAACTTTTTCATGCACAATAAAAGACAAAACATATTGATCAAGGATATTATAAATAGGCAACCATATTCACTTGGTTCTCAAAGCTCTTATTGGCAGTTCAAATGCTCTATTATAACTGTAGCACCATGATATAAATGAATTGGTTATATATATATATATATATATATATATATATATATATATATATATATATATATATATATATATATATATATATATATATATATATATATTATTTTAGTCAAATCATATTTTAGTTCTGCCATAATAACTGTAATGCTAGGCTAACAAATCACTCTATGCAACGATCAAATAGATTATCTAATTTTACAGTTATGATAGGCACACTCATAAAAGTTTAGCATCTCTCTATAACATTACTCAATTTAGTGTAATTCAATAATGAGGAATTCACAGTACAAAATAGTCGTATATTAGATAATAGACATTTAAGTTATTTTTTAGCAATCTGAAACTCAAAATATAGAATAACTTAATGCTAACTAATAAACTAATGATATACTATACAGAACAGTATAACACTAACACTAACACTATAGAATAAAGATATAGACTATAGAATTAACTTATACAAAATACTTTAATACTAACACTAACTATTGGATATAAAATATAGAGTATTAGTTTGTTGATAATATACTATATTAGCATAATGCATTACTAAAATTGAGATGTTACATTATATTGGCAAATCATAACATTAACGCTAACCATAAATTCTTTAGTTTGACTAATTAAAACTAGGTATATGATATACTCCTAGTTTTAGCATATCGCCACACTCAATTGGTCTTGGTGTCTTAGCTTATCAAAATGTTTCTTTTATTTTACTAGATCACCACACTTAGGCATCTCTCATATATAGTTAGATGTGTACTTAATATTTTATCCTTTTTCATTTTTGTTTACTATTCGCTCTATGAAAATAAATTAGTTTATTGAAATTTGAATTGATATATATATATATTACACATCTAAATAGGTTCATTATACATCGATCCTCATTTGGGTGGCACTATAATACTACTCAGAAGTATAACTACACTAGTAATTACCAATTATATATACATAGATTGTATATTTACCCAAACTGTATGGTATTGTTAATACGCTATATATATATATATATATATATATATATATATATATATATATATATATATATATATATATATAGTGTATATATATAATTACTAGTGTGGTTATAATATGTATATATATATATATATATATATATATATATATATATATATTATAACCACACTAGTAATTACCAATTATATGTACATAGATTGTATATTTACCCAAACTGTATGGTATTATTAAATGCTATATATATATATATATATATATATATATATATATATATATATATATATATATATATATATATATATATATATATATATATAAGGGAGTCACCACATGCAAATCACTCCATATATCTATAGTTGGCTACACATGTAGTTGGGCAGAGAGAGAGAGAGTTTGGTGTACAAATCATTCCTATATAATTAATTACACAGTCCATATAATCATACAAAATTTAATACTTTGTCTATCTAGAAGACTGTGCTTACATTATTTTGGCTTAGTTTCTCTTCCCTCCACACTTCTCTCTCTCTACCTTCTCCTCTAAATTGCACCTCACTTCCCCCTTTTTTTGGATATATTTTATGATCTCCCTTTATTTTCTAACATCTCTCTTCTTAAACATGGCGTGGCTTTTTTCTCTTTTAAGATTTTTCCTTTATTTTGTTTTGTTTTATTTTTCTTTGTTTTTTATTATTTTTGTGAATTTCTTTCTTTTTTGTTTTTCCTAAATTTAAAATTGTCTATTTCTCTTAATTTATTATTATTATTTTTTTCCTCCTTTTTTTAAAATATAAATAATCATATTTTACTCATTTATATTTGATTATAATAATTAATAAATTCGCTAATTAAATTAGCACCTTAAATGTCAAAATGGTTTAATGATAAATCCGTTAATCAATAACCTTAAATTTGCACTAATTATGCAAATTATATTTCTAAAAGTATTTAATGGTTACACATACAAATCATGCAAGACAAATTTCACAAAATCATTAAATTATACTAGCAAACCATGTATAAAAAACTATCTAATGCAAATGATACCAAAACATACTATGTTAACCATTTTATTATGCATCTAACATGTGCTAGCTAATGTGGTATGTACAGGGTTCTATTCAGTTTCTCTATCATCCCCCAATAACTCTATCTACATCACTTTCTTCGATGATGCTCTCCCTCCGTCATGCTCTGAGGGATAGTTATCATGTATCAACCTCACAATAAGCAAGTAGTTAGATCATAACATCATGATATACATACATCATAAAATAAAAGTGAAATAATAAATCAACATCATCATAATGTGAACATATACACTACAACTAACTCATAGTAATGCAATCATGTAACCTAAGCCATATCCAACTATCCCATAACAATGTATATCTCAAAGCTTAGTTAATAATTACCAAATCAAATTTGTCAACTATAAATATACATGGATAATCAAGTAAGTTTGCTTAGCGAAGAATTGGGATGTAACATCCTTTCCCTTAAAGCTAGTCATCATCCCAGATGACTCTTATTCAAACATAAGTTCTGAATTAAGAACATTATTTAACAAAAAAATAACATAGTATAATAATATCTAATCAAGCAAATAAATATGGAAATCGCCTGTAAAACTAATCATAGTCCTCCCAAATAACACTATCCTCTAAATATTGCTGGTCTCACTAGACCTTGCACTATGACATCTCTCTATTATGCAAATAAAGTTTACAAGTGTTAATTACTCTGATTGGTTCTACCATGATCACCTTGGGATTCCTAACCTACAAAGCATTATAATATAACACAAGCATAAGATTAATTATATACTTTTTAAGATAAGAAACATGAAAGATATTATTCAATAGAGCTAGAGTTGGTGGTAATTCAAGCCTATATATTATAGGATTGACCACTTATTACACCTCAAAGGGTCTCACATATCTCAATGATAGCTTCACTGACTTCTTGAATTTAATCGAGCTCTTCAGTGGCTTAACCTATAAAAACACTTTATCATCTATTAAAAATTATTTATACGTTTTCTTTAGATCAACATATCTCTTTTATATATCATTGGCCTCAATCAATCTCTATTTGACTAATCTTACTTGATCTTCCATTTTTAAAAGCATCTCAGGTCCAAAGACTACCTTGTCCTCTAGCCTATCCCAATTGATTAGTATCTTGCATCTTCTTCTGTATATTGCCTCAAATGGTGCCATCTTCAAAGCTAATTGGTACGCGTTATCATATGTAAACTCAATCAACAGAAGATAATTTTTCCACTTGTATTGTTGATCTATAAATACATACAAATAAGATCCTCTAACACTTGATTAATTTTCTCAGTCTGTCCATCAGTCTCTAGGTGATATGCAATGTTAAAATTTATTTGTGTATCCAAAGTTGAATTTAGAGTTACCTAAAATCTAGAAGTCATCTTCAGGTCAAGATCTGAAATGATTTTTTCTAGAAATATATGCAACCTATATACTTCTTTTATGAACCTCTTTGCAAGGGTGGGTGCATCATCTGTCAAATTGATTGGTATAAAATGAGCCACCTTGATTAAAGTCTCAACTACTACCAAGATCATATCATGCCTATTTCATGACATCGATAAACCTTGGACAAAGTCCATACTGATCACCTGTCACTTCCATTTAGGTATATCATACGAATATAACAATCTAATCAGATACACATACTTAGCTTTCACTCACTGACATTTTAGACAATGTGACACATAGTTTGTTACATCTTTCTTGATTCCCTTCCAAAAATATAGTGGTCTAACCTATGTCATGAGTTTGGCTACTCTTGGATGTCCTGAATATGGGGTATTGTGTAGTTCTTTTAGCACCATACTCCATAGATTCTCTTGATCTGGCACATACATCCTTCTATTTTAACAAAGATTTTGAGCATTCTTAGATAATGCTTTCTTGACTTGATCATAGATTTCATCTCCTAAAAATAATTTAATCACTCGATCCTTAAAATTACTCTTTATAGTAACTATGGCTACTATGTACCTTTTATGACTTAGGGCATTGGCTACTCTATTTTATTTGTCTTTGATATAGCTAATGTCAAAATCATAATTAGACAAGAACTCTAGCTAGTGTCTCTTATTAGCATTCAAATTTGGTTGTGTGAAAATGTATTTGAGTCTCAAGTTATCCATCTTGAACTCAAATGGTTTTCTCGACAAGTAATGTTGTGAAACTTGTAAAGCATGCACAATTACTACAAGTTCCAGATCATGAGGGGCATAGTTCACCTCATAAAGCTTAAGCTTCCTTGATTCATAAGCCACCACTGCACCATCCTACATAAGGACTCCTCTTAATTTATCCCCTAATGTATCTGTGATCACTAGAAATTGACCATTGGGGTTAGGAACTCTTAACACTAGTGCTGAAGTAAGCTTTCTTTTCAATTCCTAGAAAGTTATTTCACACTTCTCTGACCAAACAAAACTTTGGTTCTTATGTTTCAAAGAGTTAGTTGGATTAGCTATCTTAAAAAAATTTGAAACAAACTTTCTATAATATCCTATTAATCCCATGAAACTTATTACCTCATGCATATTATTTAGTATCTGCCATTCCATAATAGATTTTATCTTTTCTGAATCTACTAAAATACCATCCACATAGATAATATGTCCTAGATATTGCACTCTTTTCTATAAAAAGGCATACTTAGACAACTTGCCATATAACTTGTGCTTCCATAATCATTGAAGAACTAATTCTAGATGTTGAAAGTGCTACTCTTCATTCTTTGAGTATATCATGATGTCATCTAAAAAGACCAAAACAAAGTGATCTAGATAATATTTGAACACACTATTCATGAGATTCATGAAAGTTTCTAGTGCACTAGTCAACCCAAATGGTAACACTATGAACTCATAGTGTCCATAGCGAGTTTTGAACATTGTCTTCAGAATATTCTCATCCCTTATCCTTAGATAATGGTATCCTGCTCTAAGATCAATTTTAAAAAATATTGTTACTCCCTACATTTGATCAAAAAGATCATCTATACGATGTAGTGGATACCTATTTTTTAGAGGTACCTTGTTCAACATTATATAATCAATGCAAAGATGAAGAGTACCATCCTTCTTCTTAACAAAGACAATTGGTGCACTCTATGGTGACACACTTATCCTGATCAACCCCTTAAACAACAATTTTTGGAGTTGAGCCTTCAATTTAACCAACTCAGTGGTTGTCATCCTATATAGTGTCTTAGACTGTGGTTTTGAACCAAGTATAATATCAATAGAGAAATCAAACTCACGTCTAGAAGGCAATCCTAGTAATTCTTTTGGAAACACATCATGAAAATATATAAGAAATGGGTAATCTTCGAGAGATGGTTTCTTAGATTCTTCCATTTCATTTATATTGGTGATAAATGCTTGGACCCCTTTTTCTAGAGTTGTCTTGAGTTGCATAGCAAAAATCTGCCTAAGCCTCAACTCTCTTTTCTCACCCTAGATTTGTGTCTAATTTCCAAAATCATCCAGACACTCAATATTATTCAGTTAACAGTCAACCTTGGCCTTATGTTTTACAATCCAATTGACTCCTAATATCAAATCATATGACCCTAGTGGTGCTACATACATATCCACTACTATTATGATTTTAGACAACCTAATATCTGCTTCAACTAAACACTTATCAACCATGACTTTTGAGTCATTCCCATACTATATTGACCATGCATTTGCCATTACTCCAGCTCTTTTAGTTAACTTACTAAGCATTCTAGAATATATAAAATATTTTGTAGCTCCTATATCTATCAAAATGGAAACTGAATGTTTAAACAAAGTACCTAACAACTCTATGAGTAATGTTTGAAATTTGACTTGTTGATTATCAACTATCATATGAATACGTTGCTAAAAACTAACTTACTGAGGAGCAGGGTCTTTGTTCTTTGACTTGTTTTGAGTGAAATCATGAGCATAATGGTCATCTCCATAAATGAAACAACCTCTAAGTGGTCCTTTCTTATCAGACTGTTGGTTTCATTTAAAATTACCTTTGGATCTATTACCCAATTTTTTGTTGCCTGAATCATTATTGAATTTGACATTCTAGTTTTTGAACCACTTCTTGGAGTCTCCATTCCTCTATTTCTAATTCTTCTTTTTGAAATTTGACTTAGAATTTTCAAAAAAAATCTTGAACTTATCCTTGGATTGGGAAAGAGACTTCAAATTTTACTCCTATTTGATTGTCTTCTCGAAGGCCTAATCCATGGTATAAGGTCCATGAACATCTACCTCTCCACTGATCTAGAGTTTCAATCCCATGATAAAATTTTTGATCTTGAACCTCTCATCTCCCTATTATTGAGGTATGTACTTTAGAAGTTTAGTGAATTATTCCTAGTACACATTCACCAATAAGTCTCCTTGCTTCAAATTCTAAAAAATTTTGAGCTTCTGATTAAAATAAAGTTATGGAAGCCACCATGACCTAATAAAAGTCACAAACTGATTCCAGGTATGGTGGTCGAGTTAAGATTCATTTCCAACCTTTTATTGGCCACCACGTAGCTACCTCACCAGCTAATTGATATGCTCCACATACTACCTTAGTGACCTTGGATTAGTTTCAAATTTTGAAAAAATTCTCCATTTCAATCAGCCATGCCTCAGCTCCATCAACTAGAATAGTCCCATCGAACTTGGGTGGGTTCACCTTCTTTATGTCTCTAACCAACTCTACAACTACTTGAGCTCTCATATCTTGAGGGTTTTCCTACTCAGTAGAATGCTCTTTAGCTACATCTTAATGTTCTTTCTCTTCATGGCCATGAACTACCTTCTCTAAAGTTGTAATTTGATCCCTAGTCTCATTCATGGTTGCGAGAATCTATTCCATCTTTGTTGATTTCTCATTGATAAATCAACTAGGATTAAATTAAAGGTTATTATAGTTGACATTTGTTGGATCCTCTCCAAAAACTATAAATTTCACCACTCTCTTTTATTTAAATAGAAGGGTATGGAAATGTTAGTGGACTCATTAGGTCTTAGAGTTCAATCTATAGCTCTGATACCACATGTAATATCCCCACTAGGATCTATTTAGAAATACATGATTTTTTTAATTTAAACAATATATACTTTAAATAGATTACACCACAAAAATCTAATCGTAGATCATATAAAATACTCTAAATGTGATAACTATAAATAAAACATACTACATCATACATCACTATCATTATAAAAAGCACATCACAATACGAATATAGAAAGTAATTATAATTAATCAGTCACAACTGATACATGCCTACAACCACTATTATCAATGTATAATAAGTAAGCAATTACAGTTCATCATGATATTGTTTCAATAATAAATATAATATAATATAATGTACATATATATGATGCATGGTTTCCCAGAGCATAGTTCCCCAAACTCTCTAGTATTTATGAAAATCTCAAGTGTCATCTCAAAAGTAGTACTGTTGTGGGGAGAGAGATCATCATCCAAACAATTTTATACACCAACCACAAACTAATGATCCCCAAAACTAATCCCATTAGATAATGGCCCTCCCTTCACAAATGATTAGATAGTGATGGTGCAAGAATCCAGAGAGACAAGTTAGTACCTGTGTGTTGTATAGTTTTTAAAACTAAACATGTGGTATTTCATAGAAACTCATTCTACTCAAGATATCACATAAATATGTAAATCATACTAATGAAATGATAATGTCTCACTAAATATTACTTTGACCAAATTTTTTAATAAATAATGATCTAAAGATCAATCAAATTCATACACACCACTTGATCAAATTATCTTCATCTAGAATTGTGATACTAGTAAGCTAGTGAAGTCCATCTCACTATTTACTCAATATCAACAATGCAAGATTTAGTTGACATAATATAACTAGTATATTCATACATATTACATCCTACTAGTAATCATATAACATGCCAAATAAATGAATAATCTAAATGCATATATTTATTCCATCAAATGTATGAATGAATCTCACAATATTATCTATCACATAAATAACATAAATTATAACTACAATTTATATCACTTGAGTAAAATATACATTAAACTATAGTTTATAATTACTATAAATAGTTTTCAAATATACTACACCTTATGATAACCCATATTATCATAGACTAGTGTTCTCAATCACAACTACTAATACCATAATCAATCACAATAAAGTAGTTCTAAATCCAAGAAAACATTATTTTCTATTCAAACAAATAGTATCTTTCAATAATCAAAAGTCTTATGTTATAAGTTTTTGAACACGACCTTATGATTTTACACTTGGTTAGGAGTCTTTATTTATGTTGACATAGTTTCTCAGCTCTCAGAGTCCTATGACCAATTGATTGATATTTTTCAACAAAATTTAGAGATATACAACCCGATACACCCATATACATTATACTCTTATCATGACTCACAAATCCTCAAATAGGTATATTTTCTATATAAATAGGCTCAACAATATATATGGATTTGGTTTAAGGACATCAATAGTGTTTTATGGTTCTCAGTCAACTACTTGGTCAATATAACTTTATTGACTAGCTATTACTAAACATATGAATATTCCCACAATATTAAGGAACGAGTATTTATATTCACAAAAAATAATAATTTTAACATGAATAGCCATTATCATTTAAACAAGTAAGATAGATAAGATCATTTATGTTAATTCTTTTACATAATTTATGTTCATATAAACATATGTTCATGTAAATAATACATTCATAAAGACCCACTATAAGTACAACATAGTATATATCGCTATAAAATGGGTCAAACTATAGGTACAAATCAAAGAATGTAATATGAAAAATACTATAGAATATGACTTAAATCATATATCATAAATAACATCCCCTTTTAGATTAAGATAACTAATATGGTCATGATTTTTTTAATGCATCCTATTATATTTCCATTATACCAACTTTTCCATGCACAATAAAAGACATTATATATTAATTGAGGATCTTATAAATAGGTAGCCATATTCACTTGGTTCTCAAAGCTCCTATTGGTGGTTCAAATGCTCTGTTATAACTGTAACACCATGAACTAACTGAATCAATTATATATATCAATTATTTTAGTCAAATCATATTTTCGTTCTGCCATAGTAACTGTAACAGTGCATCGTGATATATAATCATAATTCTAGGCTAACAAATAGATCTATGCAATGAATGAATATAGCATCTAATCCTATAGTGATGCTAGGCACACTCATATAAGTTTAACATCTCTCTGTAATGGTACTCAAGTTACCATAGTTCAATAGTGAGGAATTCATGGTACATAATAGTCTTATATTAGATAATAGACATTTAAGTTATTTTTTAGCGATTTGAAACTTAGAACATAGAATAGTTTAAAGCTAACTAATAGACTAATGATATACTATATAGAATAGTCTAACACTAACATAAACGTTAACATTAATGCTAAAGAATAGTGATATAGATTACACAATTAGCTTATATAGAATACTTTAATGCTAACATTAACTATTAGATCGTTGAAACTTAGAATATAGAATATAGACTATTAGTTTATTGATAATAGACTATGTTAGCATAATGTATTTCTAAAACTAAGATGTTACATTATATTGGTAGATCATAACTTTAACGCTAACTATAACTTCTTTAGTTTGACTAATTAAAATTAGGTATATGATATACTTCTAGTTTTAGCAAATCGCTACACTCAACTGGTCTTGGTGTCTTATCATATCAAAATGTTCTTTTATTTTTCCAGATCGCCACACTTAGGATCTCTCATATATAGTTTGATGTGTACTTAATTGTTCACTCTATGAAAATAAATTAGTTTATTGAAAGTTGAATCAATATATATATATATATATATATATCAGGCATCTAAACAAGTTCATTATAAATCGATCCTCATTTGGGTGGTGCTACAATACTACTCAGAAGTATAAACACACTAATAAATACCAATTATATATACATAAATTATGTATTTACCCAAAATTATTTGGTATTGTTAGTACATTATATATATAGAAGAATTTAAAAAGGAATCGCCACATACAAATCATCCCATAAATCTATAGTTCACTACACATGTAATTGGGCACGCGCGCACACACACACACACACAATTTGGTGTACATATTATTTTTATATAATTAATTACACACCCTATATAATCATACAAAATTTAATACTTTGCCTACCTGGCAAACTATGCTTGCGTTCTTTTTAGCTTTAGCTTCTCTTCCCTTCACGCTTCTCTCTCTCTACCTTTTTCTCCTCTGAATTGCACCTCACTTTCCTCTTTTTCTGGATATATATTATGATCTCCCTTTATTTTCTAATAGCTCTCTTCCTAAACAAGGTGTGGCTTTTTCTTTTTTAAGATTTTTCCTTTTTTTTTTTTTTTTTTTCTTTATTAATTATTTTTGTGAATTTATTTCTTTTTGTTTTTCTTAAATTAAAACTTTCTATTTCTCTTAATTTATTAGTATTATTTATGATCTTTTATTTTTCCCTTTATATATATATATATATATTATCATGTTTTACTCATTTATCTCTAATTACATTAATTAATAAATTTGATAATTAAATTAACACTTTAAATGCCAAGATAATTTAATAATAAATACATTAATTAATAACCTTGAATTTGCACTAATTATGCAAATCAAATTTTTGAAAGTATTTAATGATCACACACACAAATCACGTAAGACAAATTTCACAAAACCATTAATTTATACTATCAAACCATGTATAAATAACTATCTAATGCAAACAACACTAAAACACACTATGTTAACCATTTTATTGTGCATATAATATATGCTATCTATTGTGATGTGTGTAGGGTTCTAGCTAGTTTCTCTATCATCACTTGGTAACTCCATTTATGTCACCCTCTCCGATGATGCTCTCCCTTTGTCATGCTCTAAGGGATGAGTTCTCTTGCATCAACCTTATAACAAGTAGATAGTTAGATCATAACATCATGATATACATACATCATAAAATATAACTAAAATAATAAATTAACATGATCATAACATAAACATATACACTACAACTAACTTATAGTAATGTAATCATGTAACCTAAGCAATATCTAACTGTCCCATAATAAGATATATCTCAAAGCTTAGCTAATAATTATCAAATAAAATTTGTTAACTATAAATATCCACAGATAATCAAGTGAATTTGCTTAGCGAGAAATCATGATGTAACCGAAGTGAATCTAGTTGTAGGTACTTAAAATTAATCATTAAGTGCTTGACAATGTTTAATCTTGACATCTTTACCCTTGTTTGACCTATGTCTCATTTTATTAATTGAAAATTATATGAGAGTCTTCACTATTATATAATATACCTTATATCAACTCAAGACATCACTCAAATATCCATATTTTGCTTACAAACTCCTCTTAAACTAGTTCCAACAGTCTCTATTCTTATGGGATGGGACCACACTAGGTTGGACATCACTGCACTATGATGTTATCCTCCACACTCTAACAGTAATTTTTTAAATTTAAGACATTGAATTTTGCCCCTCATAATTTTATCAAGGTCAATTAACATAAATATTTGAAATTTTTCTCTATATAAGCACATCAAGGCCTCTCAAAGCATATATAACAATCACTCAACAATTTGACTACACACCAAGCAAAAAGAGCACTATTTTATGAATTTATTAATGTCTCATTTTAACAATCATAGGCCAAGTCTGAAGTCATTTTAATGTAGATCATGGGAACTCATTGTCAAACATTTAATATATTCTATCTAGTTATATTCATAAAATAAAGTCAATATTCACGCACTTATTCTAGGAGGGAGAGATCTAAGATCCTTTTGGACTATGTAGATAACACTCAAATTATGTGGGTTTTTACAAGAATAATTTATTTATTCCTATAAACATGCTCCTCCCTTTTAGAATTTGATTTTTATTTAGTTTAGGTGCAGGAGCTAGGGGTTGATTTTATAGGTCTTTCACACATCAATCAACACATGTAATCAAATAATAAACCCTCACAAATAGCTACAAGTACCCATATCACAAAATCAATCATATAGTCAACTAAGGTGTAGTTGGAGTCAATAGACAAAGCTTTAGTGTTTCCATGTCTATTAGACTAGATTTTTTATCTTAGCTCATGTTCACATAAGTGTTTTATTATTTCCACCAATTTATGTGTGGATATTTTATTTTTATTTTTTTTAATATTGAAATATTACATATTTATCTCTTTGATATTATGGATATATTTTCTAGTTGTTTTTATAGAAATAATTATCTCTTAATCCTAGGTTTGATCTCTTAGTTATTATTGATCAATTAACTTGATTCTTTAGTTAGGATTGATCTTCCTTGCCTGTATATGTAGGGCTCATTCATTATATTTGATGAAGCTCTAGAAATATAGAATATTTCTCATTGTATGATATATTTGTGTATAATATACTTAGATATTATTTGAGAAATGCATCGATGGCTTTTACTGTGGTAATAGTTTGTAGATTCGACCCTATGTGAGAGTTTTCTAAACTCTTTCATGGTATCAGAGTGATCTCCAACAACCATTACCCAATTATTTAGCCTCTCTTTACTCAAATTTATTTAGTCGATGACTTAGATTCAATTTTTGCTTTAGTTGCTTTGTCTTTTGTTAGATTTAAGCTTTTATGAAAAAATTGAATGGTTCTTTTCCATATATAAGTTATTTGATTCATATTCAAATTGGATTTGCATGTATTTTTTTGGCCTATTTCAATCACCAACATTTGTTTTGTATTAGTTGTATAAGGTATTTATTACATATTTATCAAAAGCCATTCACAGGTTTCATCTTTAGGCTCCACATATCCTCATGAATTTTTTAAAGATCAACTTCTTTTGGTATTTAGTTGTGTTTGTTTGGCCATAGAAGGTACCTCGATTGGTTACCTGGGGTGTGTCTATAGAACTACATATTTTTTTTGTTGAATGTGGTTTTGTAAAATTATTATTGCCTCTCTTGAGGGTAGTTTTTATTCCCTGAACTCTACATTTTTTTGGGATTTCATTACTTGGACTCTGCATTCTATTCATTTTTTCTCTTGGGTGACATGTTTTTTGTAGCATCCTATATTTTTGTGTAGCATACATGTTTTCCTTGTATATCCATGTGATAGCCTTGACCTCTTGGTCACATGGAGAGGGCTTAACTTTTGGTTCCTAGTAGTGGGGCCTTAACTCTAGCCCTTATATATTTTTTGTAATCTCTCCAAGAATTATTTTTTCCAAGCATTTAATATTTTTTTGGTGTAAATTTTATTTTTTTGGCCCATTTAATGATGGGAAAACATGTAAAAATTATATCTCTTGATTGATAACTCATAATCAATTTTTTTTTAAAGTGTATATTTTTTTATGCCCAATCTATTGGTGTCATTTATTTTGTAAAACACTCTAAATTTTAAAGTGCTGAATTTGAGGGGAGGTCTGATACAACAATCATGGGGGGTTTGCTATTCAAATTTGTATACCTTCATGTGTTTGTGGGGATTTAATTCTTGGTCCACACTACTCCCTTATTTTTAGAGCAATTCTCATGATTTGTGATGACTTCTTTGATAGGTAGACAATCTCCTTGTTTGGAACTATTATAATGTATACAGTGTCTTCCTTATTTTCATTTAGTATTTTTTGGGATATATCATACTTGAACTAAATTATAAAGTTTCATGTAGGGTTTATTTTTAAGTATAGTCTATATTTATGTGTGTGTACATCAGTTTATGCATCTCTTTATTATTTTAGTTACTAGTCTCTCCAATCACCATTATGGCCATCTTCTTAAGAAATTTTATCTATATTTTATATATTCCTCCTTTACATATGGATATTTTATTCAAGCATTTTGTTTGTCAAAATCTAAATGAGGATTATTATGTCTCACTGGCATTCTTGGTGATTTTTTGAGTAGTGACACTAGTGTGGCATCTCCACCAGTCTTTGTGCTCATTTATCACTATTTTTAGGTCCCATTTTTTAGATACTTTCATTATCATCTTCTTCTAGTTTAAAATTAAGGGAGGGTGTTCAGGAAATGATTCTTTAGGTTCATCATTTTACCCATTAGTTTAGAGTGCAGTGTTCATTTCAATGATCTTCATATTCAACACCATTCCTACATCGACTTGATAGGTACAACAACTTAATATCCATGTATTCTGATAATATAGATTGGTGTTCATAGGGACACTTGTCTTCACACTACATTTTTTTTTTGGGGGTGCATGAGTTCCTCATTAGGCCTTGTTGTTGGGACACATTTCCTCTCTTTTTGGAGGTGAGTTTTTTTCCTACGGGTTTTCCCCCTTTCTCCACTTTATGAGAGATTGATTTATGAATATATTGTACATGAGTACTTGATTAGGCCTTATTGTTAGGACTCATATTGTGGATATATCACTTTATTTTTGGCCCCTATTTTCACTTGAGGGAGTATTAGAGTAGATTGTTTACCTTAGCTCATATTCACCTCGGTGCTTTATTATTCCCATCCACTTATGTGTGGATATTTTATTTATTTTATTTTAGATATTATGAGATACTACATATTTATTATATATTATGGGGATATTTTTTAGTTATTTTTATCTTTTAGAAACAATTATCTCTTAGTCCTAAGTTGATCTCTTAGCTTGATATATTAGTTATGATTTATCACTTAGCTTGATCTCTTAATTAAAATTGATCTTCTTTATCTATATATGCAAGGCTCATTCATTTTATTTGATGAAGATCTAGAGATATAAAGTATTTCTCATAACATGATCTATTTGTGTATAATATATCGAGACATTGTTTGAGCAATGCATCAATGGATTTTACTATGATAATGGTTTGTAGATTTGATCCTAGGTAAGATTTTTATAAGCTTTTTAACTGTCCTCTTAGCACGACCTTGTCCCAACATAGTATGAATTCTTATTTTTAGATTCACACAGTTCACAAGCATTTTTAGTTTATTTCCATCCACTGTTAGCAATAAATCAGATTCAAGCTAGGTTTGCATATATTTTATTAATTTATTATTTATAGTTCAGTTATAATTCTATAAATTATGTATTTCACATTTATATTTGTATATTTAAATAAATGTTCAATAATTTATTTTTTCTTAGTATTTCATTATTAAATATAAAAGAACATTAAACATTCTGATGAACTTAAATTTTATTTAGAACACTGCATAATTTTTTATCTTGGTGTGCTTTAAGGTTTCAACTGTATTTCTAATTTCACAAAAATAAAAAAGTCTTGATTCCTTACACAAAAATATTTCAATTCTTATATTCTATTTATTTCCTACTTATTTTTAGAACCGTGTTCTGGTAATTGTAAAACTACTTAGTGAATGTCATTATAGACTACGAGGTGATATGTTTTACGGACATCATGGTGTGATGGGTTCTACCCCAATACTTATAGCCATTGTACAAAATTAAACACAAAGTTTAGTTTTCATGAACTTCATGGTATATTAGAAATGCCTAGGGTTCCTTTTCATACTGTATGAAGTCTTTTTTAATTTTTGATTTGTGGTGCACCCAAGAGGAGTGTATCACCCAGGTAAATTACTATCACCATACCCTCATAGATGGGATATTGGGATACAAACAATGATTAGCCTCGATAGTTAATGGTCTAAAAAAAAATTTTGATACTAATCTATGAATGAACAAGTATATTTGAGATCTCATATAATCATTCAAACCCTTACCTAGATCATCATATTATACATTGATTTTTGTTTGTATTATATTCATAGTCAAGTATAGGGTTTGTGAATTAAATAAAGTACTTGAATTATTTTTGGGAATCACAATTATATCTCTTAAATAAAACACATTCATTCATGTATGTAAAGTAAAAGAATCCAATATCAACATTAACTCATAACAATATAATGATCAATATTATCATTCCTCTATAGCAAATTTAAATAATTCAACATTCAATATAATTAGATATCTCATAACAAACATAGTAAATAAATATGTAAAGCAAACTTTTATCAAATCTTATCTGATAATGAGCGCCTATGAGCAAATGTGACCCCTTAGAAGAGATAATATTTCTCTAATTGATAAATGTTTATCAAATTACTTATTTTCCATGTGTTGCTTCTGATAAAATTAGTATAACATCAGGCATTAATTCAATATTTATTTCAAATGTATATTGAAAAATAAGTTTGTATTTCAAAAGGTTCAATACATGTGGATATTTCAAAGCTCAATATTTATTTGTTATCGAATTTTTACCAAATACGATGCCTCAATACATATCATTACATTAACTCATAACTCTATTATAAAGTATTTAATCAACTTAATCCTCACAGATTTGTAAAGTAATTTTGAAGTGCCAAGAACTGAAAAGATAAAACTAAATAAAAGACAAATATTCAATAAGACAAACAAAACATAATCTAACCAAACAAGAAACTAAACTAAAAAGGCTAAAAAACCTAATAATTAAATAAACTAAGTCTAAAAAGAAACTAACACTAATAAAGAAACTAAAAATAATAAAATATAAAAGTAAGAAAATTAAAGCATGAAGCTGTGAAAAACATAGATAAAGGTGATGAGAACTTGATCAAGAACTAATATTTTATTAATCAAAAGGGTTGTACAAAATTTCACAATTAGTAAAGAAATTACATTGCAACATAGGTGAAGTTTGACATTTTGTCATGCATCATGCATGAAATGTTCATTCGTATTCAAAAATTAGTTAGATTTTGCACATATGAGTGCATCTTTTGCATTCATCAAAATATTTAATTTATTGCTTGTCAATAAAATAATCAATTTATAAATAACTGTATCAACTAGATAGACCTACATAAGACAAGATAAAGACTATTTCATCAAAGTGAGTGATGATTGACTTCATGCAAGACAATGCTTCATCTCAGAGACCTGTTACTTAGAAAATAAACACAATACGAAATATGAAAGCTATATAGATACCTATATGAGTTCCCTCTAAAAAGGATGTCCTTCATCATTTTATAAACTCTTTAGGAAGTTAGTTGGATTATACCATAACAAATTTAGGTTTAATTATCTTTAAAATAGTTAGTTAACTTATAAGACAGATCTTTACAAGTTCATAAAATAAATATATAGCCAAACGTCCCTTTAATAAAATATCAAGGTAAAGATCGATATTACTCAAACACTCAAGGGTGGGGGCACCATTTGAATCAAAATAATTTAACTAAAAAATAATACAAGTTACTATGTGATGAGGTCAACATACCCCCATTTCTAAAAAATGAGGACCCTTGTGTCAAATTTTGCAAATTTGTGCTTTGAATTGAATATCCAACTTGATCAGATTGCCATTAACATGTTAGTATATAATATCTATTTAGAGATCATCCACACCAATGGTTTGATTGACATAATTGCAGATGATCCTAGTTTTACCCCATCTAATGTGACTAAAGGTTGTTTCTTGTATTTTTAGGTTACAGGCTTAAGGGAGTCCCAATTATGTGGACAATGTTCAGAGTTTTATACTTTGATGTTAATTTGACCCTTTATTTTGATTATACCCTGGTATTTTAATTGATTGATTGAATTCATGTTTGAATTTGCTAAAAACTCTTAGTCTAATTATTTTAGCCTAAGTCCTTTTGAATTGAATTTAAATTTTACATCGGTTCATTTTATTCAAATTTATGCAGGAACATTTATTATGTCTTAGACTTAGTTTAAATTTTATCCTAAGGTTCTAATCATGTTTATTAACATGACCAAAACTTTAGTCTAAAATTTTACGCTAAGTTCTTTATACCCTGAAAACCCCACCTAGTCTATTTTATTATTCGCATGGACTAATATTCCTATGGAGTACTTTGCTATATTTCATACTTAGTCTAAAGTTTTATCCTAAGTTTTAATTATGTTATTAACATGACTAAAACCTCAGTCTAAAAAATTTATCTTAAGTTCTTTATACTCCCTAAGCCCTAAATTAGTTTATTTTTTCATTGCCCACAAGAATAAATTAGCACAAAGATGCCAAGTGTCAAGATCTCAAAAGCTCACTCAAAAGATTGATGATATGTGGGTGCATGCCTAGGTCTAAATGTTAAAGAACTTATATCAAGCATGAAAGTGACAAGTGTCACCATCTTGAGATCTCAGATCGACGATTGATGGCATGTGAGCATTTGCCCGAGTCAATAAGTCAATCACCCTATGAGGGAATGTTAAAGTGATAAGTGTCACAATTTTGGTAAAAGGGAAGCAAACCAACCAATAACACTCAATCTCCTAGACCAAGATCAATGAAGAACATGGATCAGTGCAAAGCAAATCCAACAGTGTGAGATGGAGTTGACATTTTAATGAACCTAGGTTAAACATGGTAGTGACAAGTGTCATAACTATGGTGAATCAAATAGAGATAAACCAATAGTGTTTACCTCATGGATCATGATCAATGGTGCAAAGCAAGGAAAATTTTTCAAAGGGCCTGGAATGAATGATAAGCTTCCATGTGGTGTGAAAACATTCAACCAAGTTCTCAAGGTACAAAGGAAGCTCATGGAGCTACCAAGTGGTAAGATCTTGGGAGTGTGAAGGAAAATTAATTGCCCACGATGAAGCCAGGGCTAGGAGGTTATTGCATGTGATAGTGACACATGTCCAAAAGCAAAAAAATGGTCACATTTTAAAAATTAATGAGCAAGATGACACGAAGATGACATATAGGCTGAACACATTATATTTAGAGGTTTTATGGACCCTAAAGCACAAAGTTTATAAATGTGCAATCCAAGTGAAATCTAAGGAATGAAGCTCATTGTTCAAACTTGATTACTACCATTTAAGCTCTGTGTAAACCTCCCAAAATCCATAGAAGTGTACATCTTTCCCTAATTACCTATGTATTCACTATAAATTGAGCCAAGGGATTGAATTATTATCTATAATTGGATAATTTGATCAAAATTATAGTAACAATAGCACATAAGCATATTTTAAAGGAGGATGTTGAGCTCTATTTGACCACAAATGTTGAAGGATGAGTGTTCAAGGACACTAAATTCATTACTAACACTTTGAACATAAGAGATAATAACTGGTCAAAATTGTTTTGGACAATTGATAGATAGCCCACCATTACTAGGGAAGAGGACAAGAATCTCTTTGACAAGAGGATATATGCTGATATAGTAGCAATCCAGATGATCAATCTACATTATGCAATAATGAAATGAAAGGTAATCCACTGCATTGACATTATTGCTCCCATTTTTAAGGAAACTAAGATAGATAAGGGCATGATTATTAATGAACATACTCATAGGAAAGTGGCTTATATTTTTGTTGTTGCTTTTGAGTCATATTACAAGCTACCCAAACCCCAAATTGACCTAACCTAGATTAATTCTTGGTCTAAAGAGCATGATTTAAAGGACATCCTAGCCATGTGGTTGGATTTTTGGAACCAAGTCTTTTCAAACTTCAATAAGAACATCCCTATTAATCAATTCAGACCAAGGGTTAGGATGATAATGACAACATTGAACACATTGTGTGGAAATGTAACCATTGCATATGTAGACCTAGTGTGGGTGCCCATAGTCTACGTCTTTGCTAAAAAAGATAATCATCCCTCCTCTAGGTGAAATAATCAGTATCTCCTTTAGTAGGCAAACCTATGCAACCAAGAATAAGAAGAAGACCCAATTCTATATGATGTCTTATCTCCTAGATGCCCTATGTGCAATAAGAAAGATCCCAAACCAAAAAGAATGGTCACCTAGTGGAACCTAAACTATTTCACAATACTATTCTAAGTTGCACATCTTCAAATATAGGGATCATATTCAATTTATATGTGACTGTGTCTACCCAGCACTAAGTGAGGCTTTAAGTAAAACCCTAATGATGAGAGTAAGCCCTCTTATCAAGAAATCAATTGAAGCTATGGGAGATATCTAGTTCTATCTAGATTGTATAGTCATAAGAATTGAGGGAGCTCATAATTATCCCCTCAAACTACCTATTCATGTTCTTTATAAGCTAGCAGAACAAGAGGTGGCATAGCAGTTGTTTCATGGTGTTGATGGCCTGTACAAGACTAACCTCCCTATGACAATAGGCAAGACTATTATCAAACAATGGGATAACATTGAGGCAATATCCAAGCATAGATAATCCTTATATGTATAGTTGGATGAGCTTAGATAGTGGGACCCTTATGGAAGAGTCAAAGGACATTTTAAAATCAAAGGAATCTTGAATGTGCCCTATGATCATGAGCTTGGTGCCTTTGAATTTATTTATACCAAGGCATTAAGTTACCTTGAAGTCACTAGAAAGTTGAAGGAACACAACTTAAGGCTCGAGTATAGATTAGAGAGGAACCAAAAGGTGGATGTCATAAGGTAATTAGGCCCCAGATAATATCATTTGATCAGTGGTGAACCTTCTTGACCTCCATCAGTCAATGCATAGGTAGAGACATGAAAACCTAAAGAACATAGGCCTAAAGACAGAAGGCCAAATGAAACCCCTTCAAGTTCATCAATTTATGAATCCCCTAAGGTAACAACACATGAAGTGCATCAAGAGGAAGTTTATATGATAACATTAGACCCTAATGAGACTATTGAAGTGTTTTAAAGATGCTATCTATGACATACACAGAGTTAGATGATGAAGAGGGAGCAAGTGTTATAGAAGTCAATCATGACAAAGGGAAGTCTCTAGAGTTGGTCCCTGTTGACACTCTAAAAAGAAACACTGAGACTTCCATAGTCTCAAGGACTAAGAGATGTAAAGTGACCTTTACTACTCCTCTAAGTGAAGTCAATATATTTAGTGAAAATAATATATTATATGGACCACCAATCCTAGAATGGTTCATTTATGAACCAAGGTTGAGGAGAGTACCTACTATGCATCACCCTTGGGCCTTAGTCAAAGCTACTGACATCCCTATCCATAAAGAGCTTAAGCCATGGATAGTTTCTCTACAAGAAGAGGAGGTAAGAAGATTAACCACACTATGTTATTTAGCTACTTCATCACAAATGGAGATCTCAGTTCCATAGGTGACCCAATCTACAATTGGAGTCAAGTTTGATCCAAGCACTATTGGTTTACAAAGGGTGACTAAGAAGAGAGTCTTCGTATGTGGAGAAGAGATTGTTTATTAAAAGGTAGAGCCATTAAATGACTTGACTTAGAAGGATAAATAAAGGTTTGGTGAGGATCCAATATTTGTTGAAGCTCCCCTAGAATTAGTTCAAGCTCAATCAGAGTAGTTACAAGTAGATATTAAGGGCTTGAAATAACAAAAGAAGAACTTGGAGGAATAGTCTATTCTTTATGTTCCAAAAGCTATGATCAATATGTTTGAATATACTTTATATGATATGTTTAATTATTTGAAATCAATAAGATCCAAAAAAGATGTGGTAAGCAAGCAAAGTATTGTGGCCGTAGACCAAGTGACTCAATAGCAAGATTCATACAACAAGGTGAAGGACTTGATCAATATTTTTATAGAAGACCAAATTATTAGGTTTAAGATAGTTAGCCTAGCCCATTTGAATATGGTTATGGTTATATTGATAGATAAGATCAAAGGTTTGAGCAAATGGTCCAAGATTCTAGAGGATCTTTCTATGAATGGTAGATAGTTAGAGAATAGTGTTGGGATATGAATACTGTCTCAGGATCTTGCTCCACCAATAGAGCACATATATGATTACTTCTTGTATTAGCAACTAAACACAAAATTTAACCAAAATCAATAAGTAACTAGAAATATGAAACAACACAGGAATTGAGAGACAATTCACAATTGTATTAATAATCACTCAGAAGAATATACAATAAGGAAGATGCCACTTCTTTCTCCACCTCAAAGGCTCGCCACACCTCAAGACCTTCTTCCCTCTCTCTCTTGGTCCCAACAATCAACTCCAATACAGAATTGATGTTCACCTCTCCAACTAGTCAGTAACACGCTGCCAGTACGTCAAGTACACAACCGTACTCCAAGTAGATCTCCTGCTCTCTGCTGCTCCCTACAAATCACTAGACCTTACTCACCATTGTAGATCTCCAAAAGAAGCCATGCTAACCTGCTGACTAAGATCATACAAATATGAAGAACCCTGTTGATTCTCCAATACGGTACCCACCTTGGTACTGTGGCACTAGGAGGAACACACATTACTCTCTTCTCTCAGAAGGAGCTTATTGCTCTCTTACTCTCTAGCTACACCTTTACAATATAGCCCATGAGTCCATATATAGATCTCATGCTTACAATAATTAGACTATCTTAATTACAATAATTAGACATGTAACTCAAGACTATGACTAGCCTCTAACATGCAAACTAACAGTCCAAAAATAGACTCTCCGAAATTGACATGCAAATTGCATGTTCACGTACAGGCTGTCGACGTCGGCTTTTCCATGGCCGATGTCGGCCGACTGGTAATCGACGCCGATTGGTTCTTCACTGCTATTTGATCGATGTTGGCTGATTAGACTGACATCAGTTTCCCTGCAACTGATTCTGCAACTCTCTACAAACTCTGCAAGCTCCGTGACTTCTCCTGTTTGCATCTTAGTGAAGCTTTTAGCTCCACAACCTAACAATCTCCCACTTGGAGATAAACAGCTGCACCTGTACCTGTACACCATCTAAATTATTCCTTGGCTTGTATTCTTCTTCAAGATCAATCCTGAAGACCAACCACCACACAACCTGTGATGCTACCCCTATCATTCAAGTAACCTGCTATATCCAAAACTACATATTCATGTAGTGAAGACCTTGACCCTGCATAACAAGAATCCCTGCTGCTGATCCCTCTCAGATACCTAAGAATCCACTGAACTGCCCTCCAGTAGTCCTTCCCCGAATTGGCTCCATATTTTCTGACAACCCCCACTGCTTGGGAAAATACAGGTCTACACTAGACCTCATGTGATTTTGAACCCTATTCTAAGCTCGACTTGAACTGTCCATCACTTGGTGTGCTTTTTGATTCTGCATCCTGCATCATGAACCCCACCAACACCATCTTCACATCAGTTCCCACTGGAGATAAAATCTCCATGACTCTTATGCCAAAGAATTTCACTGCTCTAAATTCTTCATGACACACCTCTGAACTAACCTTACCTTTAGCTCAGCAAAACCCTGTATGTACAAACCTGCTAGCAAATCACCCACATACAGTAACAGAATAATGTTCCAATCATTATCCACCTGGTAAGATAAACACAATAGTTACACTGATGTTGACTAAAGCCATGCTTAGTCATCCACCTGTCAAACCTTTACCACTGTCCTGTAACTTCCTTAAGACCATATACCTTGGCCTTCCATCTCACGTATCCATCCACTCTCTTCTTTAACTTGGGAATCCATTCCGTCTCTCAGTGCTTTCTTCTAGCTGACAACTCTACCAACGAACACCTATTTGGTTCTTCTCTAAGGACTCACACTCCTCATCCATGCCAAGCTCCCACTGTATCTGGATTCTACCTGCATTGCCTATTCACATCTTCCTGGTTCTTGACCATCAATAAGAAATATAAAGAAGGTGAACAATGAATATGAGGTTCACTTACCCTTTCTAACCTCGATATGAGCGTTTGAGACCTGTTGACAGCTTACTGTCTGCCCAATATCCGTTTTAGTGACCGATCTCGGCCATCTCACAGTCTACTCCCAACTGATGTTGGTTCCCTGCACTGACCCTGACTGCCGACGTCATTTCCCTAGCTGACGCCGGTATCCTTTCTGCCAACATCGGTTCCTTCATGACCGACATCGGTCTTCCTTCTACTGATGTCAATTACTGTTTGACTGATGTTGGTACCTGTGTTCGCCTGTGAGTGATAACTTTTTACCTGCGAGCTCTCCGTGGATCAAAATCCTATTCAAATCAACATAGCCCTGCTCAGAATAATTCAGTTCCCTCACCTAATCTCTGTTCGTCATCTCCTCCATGAACACCAATGCTTTTCAGTTCTTTAGCTTGTCAAAAACATCTGTCTTCCGCTTGAGAACCTGCATTCTCCTCCTACATATGTGACCAAGCCCATGAAGCCACATCTCTGCAACAGAAGGTGAATCAGTAATATAAGTAGATAGATAAAGGATACCTAATTTCTTACCACCATCTAATTCAAGTGCATCCACTGTGAGAGTTACAGTGCATCTCCCATCACCCAAATTTCTTGAAGAAATTAGACTCATCTCCAAGACTGGTACCTGCATGACTTCCTTCAACCACTGTGTGTCATTCGTCTGCAATTTCAGCTTCACTTCCCCTTCGTCAATAATCTGACAAGGCTCTCCAACCCATAAATATATCTCTCCAAAGTCTCCAAAGACATACCCATGAAAAGATGCTCTATTTCAGGCTGCATGGAAAGAGGCAAAAGAACCTGTAAACAAAGATTCTACTTTATCCATAGCAACTTGTGTAATGACCCCTGCAACATCTGCTTCTACACGCTGATCTTCTACCGACCAACAATCTCCTTTTACCTACTCTTTCTTTCCATCAATCAGACCATTCATGCTATTCAATTTCTCCATTCATAGCTTACTTTCTTTTGCCATTGCTATACTCCCACTCAATCTGAAACCCCTGTGAGTGACCTGTAATCAAAAACACTACCAGATCTGAACCACCTCTTAGTCAACCCAACTAAAAGCTCTGATACCACTTCTCAGGATCTTGCTCCACCAATAGAGCACATATATGATTACTTCTTGTATTAGCAACTAAACATGGAATTTAACCAGAATCAATAAGTAACTAGAAATATGAAACAACACAGGAATTGAGAGACAATACACAATTGTATTAATAATCACTCAGAAGAATATACAATAAGGAAGATGCCACTTCTTCCTCCACCTCAAAGGCTCGCCATACCTCAAGACCTTCTTCCCTCTCTCTCTTGGTCCCAACAATCAACTCCAATACAGAATTGATGTTCACCTCTCCAACTAGTCAGTAACACACTGCCAGTACGTCAAGTGCACAACCATACTCCAAGTAGATCTCCTGCTCTCTACTACTCCCTACAAATCACTAGACCTTACTCACCATTGTAGATCTCCAAAAGAAGCCATGCTAACCTGCTGACTAAGATCATACAAATATGAAGAACCCTGCTGATTCTCCAATACAGTACCCACCTTGGTACTGTGGCACTAGGAGGAACACACCATTGCTCTCTTCTCTCAGAAGGAGCTTATTGCTCTCTTACTCTCTAGCTACACCTTTACAATACAGCCCATGAGTCGATATATAGATCTCATGCTTACAATAATTAGACTATCTTAATTACAATAATTAGACACGTAACTCAAGACTATGACTAGCCTCTAACATGCAAACTAATAGTCTAAAAATAGACTCTCCAGAATCGACATGCAAACTACATGTTCACGTATAGGCTGCCGATGTTGGCTTTTCCATAACTGATGTCAGTCGACTGGTAATCGACACCGATTGGTTCTTCGCTACTATCTGACAGACGTCGACTGATCAGACCAACGTCAGTTTCCCTGCAACTGATTTTGCAACTCTCTGCAACCTCCACAAGCTCTGTGACTTCTCTTGTTTGCATCTTGGTGAAGCTTTTAGCTCCACAACCTAACATACCAGAAGCACACAATTGATTACCAAATACAAGCAACTTAGTATGCAAAAATAACCAGAATCAACAAGTAACTAGAATCCATAAATAACACAAGATATGAGAGACAATACACAACTTGTATTAAAACTCTTACAAAAAAGAATACAATAAAGAAGATGCCACTTCTTCTCCACCACCTCTTCAGAGGCTTCCCACAACTCAAGTGAACAATAATTCTCTCCTCAAAGCTCTCTCTCTTAGGTCCCAACACCCAACTCAAACACTGAGTTGGTGTTCACCTTATACCTGTGCTCCACACACACCACAAGTGCTCCACGCACTCCACAAGTACACAAACATACTTCAAGTAGATCTCCCCTAAACCTGCAACAACTTGCACCTCAATAGACCTTACTTATGGAAGGATCTTCCTTGCCTTCCTCTCTTGCTCTATCTGAGTACACACTGTACTCCAAGTAGATCCTACTTGATTCTGCTCCCTGTTGTGTTGCTGTCCTATCTGATCTTGCACACCTAAAAATCAACTTGGTTCTGCACACCTGTGAACCTTGACCTTGCACACACATACATCTGTAAATCAATGATCTTACTTACCATGTAGATCTCCTATAGAAGCCATGCTCACCTGATGACCAAGATCATACACTCCTGAAGAACCCTGCTGATTCTCCAATCCAACACCCACACTTGGTACTGTGGCACTAGGAGGAACACACCATTGCTCACCTCACACACAGAAAGAGCTTATAATATTGCTCTCTTACTCTATAGCACATAGTTTACAATACAATCCATGAGTCTATTATATAGATCTCATCCAAATAATAATTAGATACCTAATTACAATAATTAGATCCACATCTCTCAGTCTAAAATTAGCTCTAAACATGCAAACACTTGGTTCATCAACTGACTGCCCGTAATATACTCGTAGCTCGAACCACAGGTGACTGACGTCGGTCCTTGTCTGCCTAGGGGTCATTGATGCCGGTCGACAACTGACCGACATCGGTTGCTTCCTGTCTCTGACCTGCCGACGTTGGTTGGCCTGACCGATGCCGGTGCCAGTAACACTCTGCAACCCTTCTGGAACCTCCTCCATGTCTGCATCAGTGAAGCTTTTAGCTCCATAACCTAATAATCTCCCACTTAGAGATAAATAGCTACACTGTACCTATACCTGTACTCTGTCTAATCTATTTTTTGGCTTGTATCCCTCTTCAAGATCAATCCTGAAGACAACCCACCACACACACTGTGGGGTACCTCCTGTCATCCGAGTACCCTGCCGCATCCAAACCTACAAACCCATGTAGTGAAGTCCTAACCCTGAATAACATGAATCCCTGCTGCTGGTCCTTCTCACATCCCTGAGAATCCACTTCTCTGAATTAGCACCTAACTCTCCAACAGCTCCCACTGCTTGGGCAAACTCAGGTCTATATTAGACCTCATGTTATTTTAGACATTGAACTGTCCAGCCCTTAGTGTGCTCCAGCTCTGCATCCTGCGTAATGAACCTCGCCAACACTTGATTCACATCAGCTCCCACTGGAAACAAAATCACCCTGTGATCTCCCATGTCTCCCATGCCAAAGAATTTTGCTGCTCCAAATTCTTTATAGCAAACCACTGAACTAATCTTACCCTTAGCTCAGCAAAACCCTATATGTACAAACCTGTTAGCAAACATACCATCCACATATAGTAACAGAATGATGTCATGACCATCATCCCCCTGGTAAGACAAACCACAGTAGTTACCCTGACATTGACTAAAGTCATGCTTTGTCATCCACCTGTCAAAACCTGTACCACTGTCTTGCAGCTTTCTCAAGACCATATGCCTGGCCCTCCATCTCACGTGTCCATTCTCTCTATTCTTCAACTAAGGAATCCATTCATCTCTATGCTTTCATACCTGCTGGCAACCCTACCAAATCTCCTGCTTGGTTCTGCAATCTTTCCATGCCATGCTCCCACTATTTCCTGGATCCTTCCTGCTCTGTAATCAACAACTAGTATAAAGAAGAGGAACAATGAATTTGAGGCTTACTTACGTCTTCAGTCCTCCGTATGGGTGTTTGAGACTCCTTGACAGCTTGTTGTCCACCCAAAATCTATTATAGTGATCGACCTCGGTCACCACATAGTCTGCATCCGATCGACGTCAGTTTCTTCGCCTGTCCTGACTACCAACCCTGCCGACGTCCGTGTCCTCTGCTGCTGATGTCAGTCCTCGTGACCGACGTCGGTCTTACCTCCTGTCGATGTCAATTTTCTTGTCGACACTGGTACCTATGTTTTCTATAAGTGATGACTTTTTACCCGCGAGCTCCTTTGAATCAAGTCCCATGTCCAAACTACCTTGCTCAAAAGTATCCAGCCCATCCATTGGTCTCTGTCTGCCATCTCCTCCAAGAACACCAAGGCTTTCTAGTTCTTAATCCTATCAAATATATCTATCTTTTGCTTAAGAACATGCATCTCCTTCCTGCTCATGTGACCAAGCCTACGAAGCC
The DNA here is from genome assembly GCA_037957365.1 of Torreya grandis. Taxonomy (NCBI): domain Eukaryota; kingdom Viridiplantae; phylum Streptophyta; class Pinopsida; order Cupressales; family Taxaceae; genus Torreya; species Torreya grandis. The sequence goes on from JARHVA010001312.1 coordinate 3,204,249, forward strand.
ACGTCTCCGCAACAAAAGAAGAATCAGTAATATAAACAAGTAGATAAAGAGTACCTATTTTCTTACCACCAGCTAATTCAAGTGCATCCACTGTGAGAGTTCTTGTGCATCTCTCATCACCCAACCTTTCTGAAGAAATTAGCCATATCTCCAAACCTGGGACCTGCATGACCTCCTTCAACACCCATGTGTTGGCTGCCTGCAATTTCAGCTTCACTTCCCCTTTGCCAATTCTTTGGCAAGGCTCACCAGCTCCTCTCCCTGGGGCTGCATGGAAAGAGTCAACCGAATCTATTATCCAAGATTCAACTTTATCCAAGAAACCTCCCAAAGCATCATGTGCAACAACCCCTGCAACATCTGCATCTTCAGTTCCTTCATGCTGATCTGCTACCAACCAACAATATTCTTTTACCTACTCTTTCTTTCCATAGGACCATAAGTGACCATCTATGCTTTTCAACTCCTCCATTCTTAGCTTACTTTGATCTGCCATTGCTCTACTCCCACTCAATCAGAAACCCCTGAGAGTGACCTGTAACCAAACACAAAACCACTTCCTACAACCTTAGCTCTGATACCACGTGTTGGGATATGAATACCGGAAGCACACAATTGATTACCAAATACAAGCAACTTAATATGCGGAAATAACTAGAATCAACAAGTAACTAGAATCCAGAAATAACACAAGATATGAGAGACAATACACAACTTGTATTAAAACTCTTACAGAAAAGAATACAATAAAGAAGATGCCACTTCTTCTCCACCACCTCTTCAGAGGCTTCCCACACCTCAAGTGAATAGTAATTCTCTCCTCAAAGCTCTCTCTCTTAGGTCCCAACACCCAACTCAAACACTGAGTTGGTGTTCACCTTATACCTGTGCTCCACACACACCACAAGTTCTCCACGCACTCCACAAGTACTCCATGCACTTCACAAGTACACAAATGTACTTCAAGTAGATCTCCCCTAAACTTGCAACAACCTACACCTCAATAGACCTTACTTATGGAAGGATCTTCCTTGCCTTCCTCTCTTGCTCTATTTGAGTACACACTGTACTCCAAGTAGATCCTGCCTGATTCTGCTCCCTGTTGTGTGGCTGTCTTATCTGATCTTGCACACCTGCAAATCAACCTGGTTCTGCACACCTGTGAACCTTGACCTTGCACACACATACATTTGCAAATCAATGATCTTACTTACCATGTAGATCTCCTATAGAAGCCATGCTCACCTGATGACCAAGATCATACACTCCTGAAGAACCCTGCTGATTCTCCAATCCAACACCCACACTTGGTACTGTGGCACTAGGAGGAACACACCATTGCTCACCTCACACATAGAAGGAGCTTATAATATTGCTCTCTTACTCTCTAGCATACAATTTACAATACAATCCATGAGTCTATTATATAGATCTCATCCAAACAATAATTAGACACCTAATTACAATAATTAGATCCGTAGCTCTCAGTCTAAAATTAGCTCTAAATATGCAAACACTTGGTTCGTCAACTGACTGCCCGTAATATACTTGCAGCTCGAACCACAGGTGACCGACGTCGGTCCCTGTCTACCTGGGGGTCACCGACATTGGCCGACTACTGACCGACGTCGGTTGCTTCCTGTCTCTGACCTGCCAACGTCGGTTGGCCTGACCGACGTCGGTGCCAGTAACACTCTGCAACCCTTCTGCAACCTCCTCCATGTTTGCATTAGTGAAGCTTTTAGATCCACAACCTAACAAATAGAACGATGCATATATTGGGCAGTTCAATCATAGACCCAACTACACTCAATTCTATTGGCTTAATCACTAATGAAGAGTTCAATCATAGGGCTACTCAAGTCATGCAAGAGGTAAAGAATCAAAGCCAAGGCAAAACAAGGGCAAACAACAAAAGGATCTTGGACATGATCCTATCTATAGAAGAGAATATTAGTGATGCTAGAAGCATCAAGGAAGTAATGAACAAAGATGATGAAGACTTCAAAGGACTAATAGATCAAGAAGATAAAATTTTCATGGAACCTATCATCAACCTAAAATTTATTAATGGATAACATGATAAGGCAATGAATATCCTACAACAAAGACAAAGGACTAAAACAACAAAGGAGCCCCAAAGTCAAATTTGTTAAGCATATTATTTTTGTAACTAACTTGTATATCATTTTGAAAAGGGGAATATTTCTTTGTAAAGACATGTGCATCCTGTATAATGCATTACTTATTGGTTAGTCCATTTTGTAAAGTTTCTAGTTCTAGAATGTTGTAAAAGGATAGCTATCCATGACACTTGTACAATTGTCATTTGATATCGCTGACTGGCGTACCCCCTTAAGTCTTTTATAAAAGGGGTATTATCATTTTTAATTAAGGAGGGGGGGGTTTTGAGAAAAACTTTGTGTAAACTTTAAGCAATTAATATAAGCAAGGAATTCTGCAAAGATTGTCCAATATTTGTTTGTGTGTTTGCTATCATGGATTCTCTCTCAATTATTTATTTGGATGTTCATATTTGAATGGTTTTCATTGATTCTTAATGTGCATACATGAATGCATATTTTTAATTTATGCTTACACTAGGTTGATTGAAGGATCTTAAATTCATTTCACTTTCCTTGTAGATGTGCTAATGTTATTTATTTATGAAATTAAATATTCAATTGAATTTGAGTTCTTATTTGCATTGTCCCACCTTTCCCTTAGACATTTGCATGGTACATGGTAGGATTTGTAATTTATCTATTTCATGTCATGTATTGGTTTAAATGTATATCTTGATGGAATCTAAACTTTATCATAATGTCTGGACTGAAAATCAGAACACCTTTTTACCCTATCCTTTTTTTTTCTTATTTTTTTATCAATTCAGTTTAGTTTAGCTTTCATTGTAAATATTCATGTTAGCTTAGATTTTAGACTTAGATTTTTATCATAATTCACTTCACTTAGTTCAGATTACTTCATCTTTCACAAGTAAGCTATTGGGCTATGGTTGCTTCCAACAACCAAATAATTATATTATAAATTTTGTGAAATAGTTCATTTGCTTTGTTGCTATTCCACCAAATATGTCAAGAATATCACAACCTAAAACTCATGCAATAGATTCTTTGATTCTAGAAATGAGAAGTGTTTCTTAAACACTCTGGACCCTTGTGATACACTTTCAAGCATCAATACTATGTTTACATATCATACAAGGCTAAATAAACATGATTAAATCCATATAAATCTTTTTTATAATCAACCAACTTATGAAAACAAATGTCAATACTGATCAAATGATGAAATAGATCATCAAAAGGTACACGATCATGAAATATTTTATGCAATAGGTTATCATCAAGAAAACTAGAACTAGAGAAGTCTAATTATGAACTAAAAATTAAGATTTGAAAGTTCCTTGATTTCAATCATAAATTACCATAAAAAAAAATAAAAAAATCAAAGATTGACAAATTTATAAGCATGCAAGACAAATATCCAAGTAGATAACTGATAGATTACTATATGTCTGATATAGGATTTCATTGTATTCCTCTATCATAAAATATTTTTTTTAAAAGGCATGAAAACATTCATAAAAACCAAAACTTTTATCACTGTAAACATAACACCTTTGGAATATCGATCCCATCGAAGCATTATTTTGTAAAACACATTGTCTCACATTTTAAAGTTTTATCTAGACCAAAGGCATACCAATTTTTTTGACACAAGATTAAATATATCAATAAAACATTCATCACCATAGATTAAGCATGTTTATTATAAAAATATTTGATTTGAATAATAACATATTCTATACAAGAAATTGAAATACCACCAACCTATAAATGCTTTTGAAAAACTCAAAACAATAGATAATAAACATTAGGGAAAGAGCAAATAAATGAAATAACACTCATCTTAATCATGTACCACCATATTATGTGAAGGTAAGCCATGTAAATTTACATGGCACATTTGAAATTAAAATAAATAGCTCATTTTATATTCTCTTATCTTTTCTTTATCAAAACAGAAGCTCTTTGTAGAGGCATCAAACAACACTTGACCCTTAAAAATCTTTGAACCACCAAAATGCATAAAAATTAATATGCCTTCAAAAATTGCTTCAAATGAAATAAGGATTCATACCTGAATGAGATGTAAATCATCTTAAAATAAAAATAATGATGTCTCAGACCCAATATGCTAATCTATTTTACAAATGAGTCGTACTTCATATAAAATTGACACTAGAATTCCACCTCTGTGGATGTTGTTTAGATGGATGGAAATTGTGAAATAAGTGATATGCCCCAATTACCAAACAAATGTTGGCCACAATGAATGTACTACTAACTACATTAAACATGATGTACCATGACCTAAAAATGGAAGTTATGGTTAAAATAAAAATAGTTCACTACTCATGGTTATATATATCACCACATATTTAGTATGTCTCTTCAGTTGTCAAAATGATAAATTGCCAAATAAGTTGATAAATACATAACAAAGGAGTTTAATGAAAAATTAATATTAGGATTAGGTCTTAGATGGAGATAGCAAATTAAAATCCATATGTTAGATATATATGATTTCCATTTATTATTATACCAAATTGTAGCAAACAAAACCATGGTTTATGTATCAATTATATACCAATATTTAAACATCTATGGGTTGATAACCACCATATAAATTCTTACCACCTAATGCATATGATTGATCTATATGATGGATGTAAATGAAATTGTGGTTAGGATTCAATATTATTTTCTTGCTTTATAACCTAGTTGTATTGTGATTGTAAACACCCTAATTTGGTCAAGCAGCCACAAGTACTATGTCTTTTATTGTTCTTTCACATGAAGATCTTAGTGATGATCTTAGTGATGATTATAGTTCTTGTTCTCATGGTCATTTTAAGTCTTTAAATATTCATTGTGTCTTATTTTTACTTATTTATGACACTCACAAGTCACCTTTTCCCAGTCTTAGGGGCCCCTAGCCTATGTTCCCTAATTTTTTGTCTATTTTGAGCCTTAGGACACTACCGCCGCTTTCAGGATAGTAGTGCCACATTTTGCTACTGTCCACTTATAATTATAGTATTTGATAGGTCCTTTCACCCATGTTTGAGTCCTAACCCCTTTGTGAGCCTTTTCTTATGTTTTTTTAATCCCTCATTTATAACTTGTTGGCCAATGAAAAAGGTATTATATTCAAAATAAAGATCATTCTATATAAAGAGCCTCACAAGGCATTTTACATCTTGAAATTACTATTTTAGAACTTATTTACATAAAATCAATTGATATTACAACTCAAACACTCTGTATACTACTTAGTCTTCACACCCAGACATTTGCAAGCTTGATTAAAGAAGGGTGTAAGCAAAAATCATTCTATCATATCATGTAAGTCGATGGTGCATGTTCCTATTGACTAATTTGACCACAAGACAAATTAATTCAATAGCCTATATAGTCAACATTTATATAGGGGTCCCCTAGGGTCTAAAATGTGTCCTATGATTTCTAATATGGTCAAACATGTGTTTTCATCCTTGTCACATTTATATATTTTATCCCATATCATTCTAAGGATGCATTTAGGGTCATTTATGAAATTGTATGTTTTACTCAAGGGGAAAAGTGTGTCAAGGTGTTATTAAATGTGTATAATGTTAGAAAGTGTCAATTTTTATTTCTTTAACTGAATTTGGTAGGTTTAAATGTTGAAAACAAGAATATCTGTTGTAAAAAGAGGATTTTTTGAGGTTGTGTAGCCAATGTAGCATTTTTGGCATGTGAGAGGACTTTAGAAGTGTCTTTTCAGCATCCATAAACTAAATTTTATGCTTGGGTAGATTTTAAAAGTTCAAAAATGGCAAAAACCCATTCTATCTTTCTATCACTCTCCTAGACAAGTCAAAATGGTCAACCAATTTTATTCTGGTACGAAAAATGGGAGATGAGTTGGAAAAATTGATTTTGAGGGATGATATTAATATTTTTTTACTTAAAATTCATGGTAATATTTATAGGTTTGGTTTCTTGTGCTTCATGAACCATGGTTAAGAAGGTTTGCTCCTCTTTTCATCCTGCACATCCCCATGGCCTTCAAGTTTATTCTCTATTTAGATTAGTATTTTTAAACCATGTATTGCAAGTGTTAAATAAGGGAATGGTCACCTTTATCACATGTTTATTTTTATATTTTTAATGTGTTGTTTGAAGGAGTTGGCATGATCACTCTCATATTGACAGGAGGACTCCATTGACAGTCTACAAACAATATTTTCACTCTTCCAAAGCTTACCTTCCTAAAGTGTCTTCCAAACGAAGGGGGATATGATGATTTACACTTCTCACATATCATGATGATCAATTATTATTTGAAGGTTTAGTCTCAAGACTATTATTGACTAGAGTGAAAGGACTAAGAAACATGTCAAAACAAACTTCTTTGCAAATAATCATCTACAATTAGGTGAGATCAGGTATTGACCAGTCATATTGATGGAACAAGAATGTTTCAAGGTGTTGAGGACACTCTCAGAGTGTAAGCAATGAGTTTTATCCATTCAAAGTTTAGAAATTAGTTTTGACAACCAATCCTATACACACAGTCCTATAATGTCCTCCCCTATAGGCAACTTAAACATGGGCCTAAGTGCAATCTACAAAGGATAGATGAATGTTGAAATACAAGTGTTTAAACTTGTTTGAAACCTTCATCAAGTCTAGGAGCATTGATAACATCATTGTGCTAGGAGTAAAGCCATTGTGTGGTAGATAGACTTGAGTCTATGGTCATAGGTTTGAAAAGTTATATTTGAGACTCTTTACATTAGTTTCTATGAATCATGTTTTACCCATATACTTGGTCTTTCCATAGTAGAACATTTTAAGGAATAGACAGGTCTTGTGTTTTCATTAATATAACCCAAACATAGGGGCAATTATTTGATAAAATAAATGGTTGCATGATCTAAGGGAGAGTAATTTTTGATCGGTTTCAAACTTAGGTAGGATTTGACTTGAGACATTCAGAGAACATTATGCTAAAAGGGCTAAAATTAATGTAATCTATAATAACCTATAGTATTTAGTAAAACTATGGTCTTAATGGCATAGAATAAACTCATATAGGTATGGGATGATCTAATAAACCCAAAGGAAATAAAAGGAGTTGAAAAAACAGTGGTCATGCGTAGATGATCACCTACAAGAGTCTCTACAATCTGATTGTAGACTTGTAGTATACTAGAGTAGGTAGTTTGGATGTCGGGATAGACCTAAGGCATGATATGAAAATGCTCAACTATAAAATGAGATAAAAGACTTAGATAAGAACCTAGACATGAAACACCATGTCTAAACATGAACATCACCTATAGGAAACCTCCAATCTCAATTGAAATAAGCACTTACAATCACCTACAGTTAGACTAATTAATGCAAATGGAGAGAGGTGGATTGAGAAGGTTGGTAGAGAGGTAGGGCATTAAACATGTTTGAAATCAAATTTTTAGTGTTTCTATAGACCATATCACATGATTCTTAGAGAGAAGATGCAAAGTAAAGAAGGTTTCAAACCTCAACCCCCAGTCAACCCAAAAACCCTACATTGTACACAATCATATAGGTCTATTTTGAAGTTTGTGAAGTTAAGGACCCTTAAAATGTGATCCAACCATATAAATTCATGTATAAGGTCCTCATGACCTAATCTAATGTCTCATATTTCCAAATTGGCTAGATAAATAGGAGAATTACCCTCTATTTTATCTCAGATAGAGGGTACTCCTAGATAGTCCAAAGTTGCAAGCAAAATATGTGAATTAGATATTGATGAAGTGGTGGTGTCTTGGAGCATTGTATAATGATTATTGAGGTTGGTTTTAAAGTTAATGAGCATTGAAAAACACCCATAATTTGCATAGACACTCATAGGTGGTCAAAGGCTCAAGAAGTATAGTCAGGCCTAGACTAGGCCTAAGCCCTAATGATGCTTAATTCCTTTTTTATGACCATCTAAAACTTAAAATCATTTGATGAAATTTATGAGGAAGTTTAAGATGATGTAGAACCATTATTTTTTAGGGAGTTACACCAAAATGGTCAAATTAGCAAGAAACCATGACAGGGGTTCCTATAATACATGAAAGAGCTCGATAGGTCACTTCAGATGCTCATACCTATACGGACACATTACATGGTGACCCAAGGAGTTAGGGATATTTTAGGAGGGTATAGAGCTCAAACTTAGTGGGATTTGTTGGGAGTTTCAACATCTAGTTTTTATGAATACTTATTATTAGTCCAAACCACTAAAAAGCCTCCTGAACCCTTATTTAGAACTCAATGGAGGAATTATAAATGGAGAGGCACTCATATTGGGTAATATGGATTGAAAAATATTTTGGAATTATTAAAAACTCTCCCATGCTCCTTCCCGCCTAATTGGTCTATACCCTACTTGTACGAACAGGGTAAACAATAGGGTTTTTGTAAGTTTTTGATTGTTTTATAGGTACAAAAAAGGATGAATAGGTGAGAGAAATTAGAGGGGGTTAATTGGGAGATATTATGAATCCTTATTTCCATTTATCACAACAAATAGACATAGAAACAATTCTACTAACTCATTCATCACGAGCAGTCTTAGATAAATATTGAGAATGAATAGTGATTGCCTAGTGAGGAGAGGAGAAGTTTATTCTTAGATATTTCTAAGGTTTGAATCATGGATTAGATGATATAGGTACCTTGAATAGGTGTCCTAACACCTCTTACATGGATTTGGTTGAGAAACTGAAGGCCATCTTGATGACAAATGTAAAAATAGACCTATAGGGCTAGCAATGGTGACTGTAGATGGTGAGTATAGAGTAATGGAGATGGCTTGCACTTAGGGATGCATTTGATGACTATCATGTCATGTTTCCAACTCACCTAAGATAGTGCACATGTGTCAAATCTCCCTAGTTTGATTTTGAGGAAGGCAGTTTTTAAGAAGACCATTTGAGGATCCTACACCAGTTTAAGGAGTTTTTTTATGATTTAGAGAGACACTTGTCTAAGGAGACATTCATGGTCTATTATCCACTTAATTATCTTAAAATTTAATTGGTTTTCATGCCTTGAAATGTGGAATTGTGTCCCTTTAAATTATTTTCTTCTCTCTCCTCTCACACATTCTATAAATGCAAGCCATTTTGGATTTTGTAATGGAATCCACACCTAGTATGGTGAATCCCTGATGGTTTGACACTATATTTTGCATTTAAAATAATATTTTAAATATATTTTTTATCTCATAAACATATTTTATAAGTGTGTGAAGTGGTGTGTAGTAAAAGGTCAAGTGATTATCAGCTATGCTTACTTTGTCTTTGCTCTTCCATATTTAATGCAAGTTATCCTCACTCTAATAGGTCATATGAAGTGTAGTCAAGTGTATTTAACTATATATAAGTGTAATGGAGTAGAAATAGTGTCTATAATATGATATCTAGTTCACTCATCTTGATTATTTCAATGCATATCACTTCTATGTTTGAAATACTAATGTTAGATCAATTCAGAATTTTGAGACTAGAGTTGCAGGTCATGTTTCATAGTGCACTTATATGTTAGTCTAGTGGAGAATTTTATGGTGTATCACCTCATTAGACTAGGTTACTTTCCATGCCACTTCTATCCCTTTTCATCCATTTTAAATAGTTAGTGTAGGTGATAAGCAAACAAAGATCAATCTAGGGAGCTAGCCCTTTAACCTAGAGGTCTACCTCTACTATATGCAACCCACATGCCTAGAGGTATTACAATGTTTCCCAAATCTCATAATAGGCTTGAATAAACAAATATAGCATGTAAGATTTGGTGACAATAGTTTTGGCACACTCAATGGGACCAAGGTCCAAAAGAGTGGAAGGATTGTCGGTGTGTTATTCCTCTTATTAGCTTTTAGAAGCATTCAAACAAGTACCAATGGAGATTCCAAATGAAATATTCTGGGTATAAGTAGCCCAGGTATCTATTGTTAAATATTTTGGTCAAGTATTATTTTTTACTTGACTCATGAAGTTGATATGGATAGTTATGATGAGAATACATACTATGCACCTCCCTATCAATCATGTTATGACCCACATTATACCTCTCAATAACCCTATCAAAGTTGCTATCAGTCTTATGAAACATGGCAGCCCTATAATCATCCTAGTCCTTCTCCATATGAACAACATGTTGTTGAGTATCCCTTTGAATAAGCCTATGAGGAAGGTTGTCAAGAAGAGTATCAATAAGTGCCTTCTTATCAACCCCAATATGACTCCTACTAGCCTTATCATGATGCATATCAATCTCAAGATGATCCTTATCAGTCTTATCATGAGGAATCATATATCCTATTAGAGATCAATATATTTTAAAACAAGATATGAATTCCTACAATCTTAGTTTAGGAAAATAACTCAACAAATTGAAGCTGGCCATAGTTCCCACTATTACCTTCTTCTTCCTCCTTTAACCCCATTTCATGCCAAATCCTTATTGGCACTCATGCCAAGTCTGCTAGATAATGAAGAAGAGATGGGAACATGGGATGAAAGGTTTAATGTGCTCCCCAATCATCTCATGGAGTGGTTGGGAGTTTGAGTTCAGAGGTTAATGGAAGTGTGGAATGAAGTTGAAAAGGAAAACCATAGTGATATCAATGAGTATTTATACTTGGAAAAAAAGTGTATCCAATGATCAATAGATAGACTAAGATTGTGGGAAAATAAAGAGCTTGAAAATGAGCCTACAGCTATTGAAGATCCTCGAGAAGGATATGAGCAAAGTGATAATATTTTTGAAGAAGGTGTCTCTCTTAGTGACCAATCTAATTTATCTTTCCCCTATGAGTTCATTCAAGAATCCTCCATTCCCAAACCCATCCATCACCCTCCCACCTCATCCCTTCTTGAAAGAGAACCCATATTATGGGAGGTAAGAAAAGAAGACCAAGATCAACTTGCAGCTAACCTTGAAGATGACATAAGCATCTATGATGAATAGATCACCATAGGGACCCCCTTTGGTGAAGACAAATGTCATTCAATCTTCTTGAGTGGAGAGAGAGATATTGAAAGTCATATTGTAGATGTTCACAAAGAATTAGGTCAAGACATGAAAGAAGAGGTGTTTGATAAGGATTCCATATCTACTGAGTTAGTTGATGTCCATGAGAATGATTGAGAACCTATACCTCCTACTGTCCAATTTGACAATGTTGTGGAAAATGTTTTGTCCTTTAAAGTACAACATGATAACTCCCAAGGTATCAAGTTTGTTGAAGTGTTAGTTAATGAGCTAGAAACTGATAAAGAGTTTGTTTCCATTCAAAAAACTTTTGAAGCTGCCTTACCTCTTGGTGGTGTACCCTCAAAAGAAGATATTATGACATCCCAACTTGTTGAAGTTACAATCAACTTTGAAGTTGATCAAGCACTCAAAAACCAAGAAGATAAATTTGAAGAGGTGGTGGATCTCAAAGAAAAATAGAACAAGGATGATTAGTATAGACACCTAAATCTAGCCATCAATAACCTCTAATCAGGATTTTGACCAATTTCCACTTAAAATACATAATTTGGCCTAAAAACACTAAAACACACTAAATGATGTGAAGCTGACATATTCAAGTGCCAATTTTTACTAGGGTATTCCTAAATGGGGCAATGCAATTTATGGGCTAGCTAACTTTGACCAGAGCATTTTGAGTCAAAATGCTAATTTTTCACCTACGTGTTTTGGATTGCTATTTCCTATCAAATCTCTTGCACAAGACACATGCCTTTGTTATTTTGTATTGGTAACATCCTAAATGGGAATATGGTTCTAACACATCTGATATTGACTTCCAATTCTAATCAAATCAAATTTTGGACCAATAAAAAGGCATTCTGATCAATCTGAGTAATTTGTGCACAAAGTGCTAAACATGCTTAAGAACTAATTAAACCAAGTTAGAGCTTAATCAAGAATTCCATGAAAACTTGTTGAATATTTGTTTTGGAAATGAATATTGAATATCTACATCATCAAGTGACCTCATTTCTTGGAAATATATCCCTAGGCCATAAATGCCACAAATATCAAGATTCATGCCTCCCATGCCTCATCAAAGTCCTTCATGCCTCTTAATTTCTACTTTATCCCAAATGTTGATGAACCTATTTATCAAATTTAATTGTAAAATTAGATTAATCCTTAGCCACACATCTCAATCCTAATATGGATGGTTCAGGTTGATTCTGATCAAATCCAAAAATTTATAAATAGAGAGGCCATGAACATCATTTCTAAGCTATTTTGGTGCAAAGTTATTATGGTCAAATATATTCAAAGTCTTGATAATTACCGTAACCATGCTAAATTGATTCCAATCCAAGCCAGGCCACAAGCCAAAGGTGCTAAGGAGAGATGGAGGTAGTCAAGATTTTATTGCCAAGGACTTCATGAGCACAAGCCAAGCAAGTCACTACAACAAGCATTTTGGAGCATCCAAGGAAGGTAAAAAAAGATTTGTTTTGCATTTTAGTTGTGTGTTTTATTTATGTTTGTTAACTAAGCTCTCCCTAATGTCTAGGCCTAGAGATGTTATGCTAGTTAGTGTGTTTCTTTCATTTTCAAACTAACACCATACCAATCATCCTCTCTTAAGTCAAATTCCTAGATTCACATATGGCATGCCCGATGGGACTAAATGCATCTCACACATGAAGAAGATCATTTTATAGCTTTAAAATCTTCATTTAGATCATTAAAACTCTTTCAAATTGATTTTCTAACTTTGTTTTGCCATTTTTGTTTGCCATGGGTTTACACAGTAACCGATGTCGGTTAGTAAAACCATCATCAATTGGCATAGCCATCATTGGTCATTATTTGTGTAACTGATGTCAGTTAGATGACTATCATCAGTTAGTGAGTGTAACTGATATTGGTTATATAACCGATGTCAGTCACTATGTTTTTAAAAAAAACACAAACCTGAGAGCTATTGTAAAATGCTTGGTTTAGGGTCATATGGACTCCGTTTTGGATGATTTTTTTTAACCACATGTTTTCTCCTAAATATTTAGAATTTGACATTAGTTTAGCTTCAAGTTTCATATATATATTTTTTACAAAATTTTTAAAATATATTTAAAATGTTTCTAATCTAACATATTTGCTTTTGGGGTGATGCCTGAAGGGTAGACAGGTAACTAGCGGATTTCAAGTTTGATAAATCATGTTTTAAAACATATTTTGCATGTTTTAAAATGAATTAGGAACATTATTTTGGTGCTTAAAGTAACATTTAAGGTGCTTAAATAAGTGTTTTTAGCATTAGTTTTCAAAGTTACAACTAAGACCAAGGGGTCAAATGAACACCACCTCATTTTCCATTTGGGCTTAAAAATGAACTCACCTTTCCAAGTTTTTTGCATTTACTTAGTTGTTTATGTTAAATATTTGTTTGAAAAAAAGAGGGGTGTTGCATGTATGCTCTTCCATTTATCCCCTTTATGGAACCCTTGGAATCAAAAGTGCCATTCCTATTGTAAACAGCCTAATCCAAGGCTTAGAAAGAAAGTCATCTAAAGTACTCCCCAAAAACTCATCAAAGTTTGGGTGACCTTGAAAATGACCCTAAAGTCTTTATACTTTCATGATTTCTTTGTTTTTATGCAAACTTGGCTTGCAAAGGGGACTTCATTACCTCTTATGAGTTCTTTAGGGAAGCTTTGACCCAAGGTTTCATCTCTTGGCATTGACTTCACTTGATCTTTTTGAGTTGTACACAGAATGTATCTACATTTGGACATCTCACTACACTGAGTGAATAATAGTATGTAGTGGTTATAAAAACACTAGACCTTTTTAAAACTAGCCAATGCCATGGTTACCTAATTTACATACTTATATTTTAGATTGTTTGACATGAAGTCAATATGCAATTGATTCCCTTAGAAACATTTGAAACTTGATAGTTTAGTAAACCCCACATTGCCATACCCTTGTTAGGATTTGGATGAGTATACTTAATATATTTTGGTCATTTTTGCTTGGTATGTCTTGAGACTAAAACTTGTTTATTTATTCATAAGCCATGTCAAAACCAATTTGTCTATATGTCACTCTTTTGTCTAAAGAGGTGTTATGCTGGCTATTTTACACGACACTTATGCGTTGAAAGTTTTTAAACTTGTTTGTGTATGTGCCATTTGAGTTGAGGAGGGTAGTGTTATAATGCCCAAATCATGTCAAAATATTTTAAGCCTTTTGAGTCTTTGAAACATAACATATATCACATCATTCGAGCATTCTTACGCCATTATTCTGCTCAATTTGTTTTAAGACTTGTTTCACCTTGTGTCAAAAACCATTTATTTCAAACCATTTTATGTATACCATTTAGACCTTTGTCTTGTGTTGTCATGTTGTCCAATCTTGTCTAGCTTGTTTGGTAAAATCCTAGTTTTAAATGTTGAGTTTTCAATTAGCTTTGTCAAGTTTCGATTCAAACATTGATTGATTTTTGTTTAGGCCTTAATTTATGGGGCTAATACACAGATCTTTCTCTTTTAGGTTGCATAATTTCACTTAATTGATTACCCAATTTTAAAAACTATTGATGGTTTGTTTGTTTAATGCCTATCCTCATCATTATTGTGCCTTTATTTGGGATAACATAGCCTTTCTCAAAGAGCCTTTTGTCTTATGCCTCATGTCAAATGGTCATGTTTATGTTTGATTCTATGTGCCAAATCCATATCAAATTTTTTTCCAAACTTGTTAGATTAAATCAAATCGTATCAAATTTTGATGTTGTTTGGCCAAAAGTCCTATCATATACCTATTTGTTTGAGCCTAGCTTTTGACTCTACATTTGGACAAAAGACCTAGTAACTCAACTTTTCCCTTTCCTAGTTTAGACCTTGTTTGAAAAACTTTGACCTAGACCTTTGACATGTTAGTTTTTATTTAGACACTTGACCTTTTGTGTGTATGAGATTTGATATTTGATGTTAGGCTATTTTATGCCAATTCTTATCACAAACCATTTTGGAGATACAAGCTCAACTTTCAAACCACATTGGAGATACAACTCCACCCCTTCGACCAAGTTGGACCAAGTTTGAACCATTTATCCTTTAGATCATTTTTAGAGTTTGTAGAACTCTAAGCCTTTTTTTTCTAGAGATTTCATCAATTATGTAGATGTGTTTAGCTACACTTATGGTGGAGTCATGTACAATCCAACTTATGATAGAATGGCTACATAAAATCCCACTAAGAACCCCTATAGATAAAGATTTTCAAAGGATTTTTATTATTCTCCCTACAATACTCCATATGGGGAACATAGTCAAAATCCAAAAAATCCAAATCAAGACCTTGATTGGCATGAAGAGGCTTGTGAGGAAGACTTTGAAGACCCAACTATAGATAATGTTGTTTGGGATATGAATCACACCCTCTTTTCAATAATTATCACATAGAACATAGTCAAGAACCAACTCATAACTTGGATGATATGGTTTATGAAGAAGACTTGGATGCTTTGGCTTATGTGAGTAATCAGACTCCATCATATCATACCATTTCTATTCCAAGACCACAACATCACACCATTCCCATAACAAGACCTCATCCTTTGGTTTGTGTGAGTAACCAAGCTCCACAATGCCCAACCATTTCTATACCAGGGCCTCATCTTTTGGTTTGTGCAAGCAATCACGCTCCATAATGCCCCTTCATCATTATAGGACCTAGTCCTTTAGCTTGTGTGAATAATCAAGCCCCACAATGCCCTATCGTTACCATTTCAGGACTTTATCCTTTGGCTCATGCAAGCAATCATGCTCTCTAATACCCTATCATTATCTAACCATAGGCCATTCTTCTTCTAATACCAATCCCAACAAAACCTAAATCGATCCAATCTTTTGAAGACCAAGTTGTGTTCAAAACTGGTATTTTCTAACTCATTGGAAACCAAGGCCAAGCAAACCAACCAATCTAAGATGTTTTTGTTGAAACAACCACTTGTGATAAGTCAACCTATGTAAAATTGCCTATTGATCCTATACCGATTGTTGAAGAGTCTTACACTAACAAAACAATCTTTGTCGAGTCACTTCTTAATGATTATAACCACCTTTAGGAAAATCATTACCTCAACCATGTGCCCATTTTTCAAGAGCTTCTTATTAGTAAGCCAGTCTCTGAGGAGTTGTCTCTTGACCTTTTTCCCATCCTAGAGGAGTCCCACTTTGATAAACCAATTTTTATGGAGTCCATTATGCCATCATAGGCTATTCTTTGTCTAATACCAAACATTCAACAAGACATCATTATAATAGAGTAGCCATTAGATAAAGAATCAGAGTCAGAGTTAGGTTATATTTTTGAATTGACATCAAATTTAACATCAAAAGTGGAATCAACACCAATCTCGACCTCAGATTTAGAGCCCCTAGAGTTAGAATTAGATTTAGAAGAAGAATATGTTCATGGATGTTACAAATTGGTTACATATGGCTTATAGATCAATTTGAATACATTTGTGATCCTTCTATGGTTTTTGAGGATTAATAATTTAGCTTGAACACAAGTTATCCTAGTATCTTCTATGTGGATTATGCAGCCTCTCCCCATTACATTTCCATTCTACATGCCGTTACCATCAACCAAAATATCCATATCATTGACATTCCATCTCCCAAAAGTGTAGATTGGGACCAATATAATCAAACTTTGTTGAACTACATCCATGGTGACATAACAGTTGAAGAAGAGAAAGGAGCTCAAGACTACATTCATATAACAAAAGAACACTCTCCTAATGAAACCTTTTTGAAGGTGCTAGGGGACAATCAAAGTCATAACTCAACATCTTCTAGTGAAACTTTTTTGAAAGCACTAGAAGACAATCAAAGTCAAAAGTCAACATTCCTTAGTGAAACCTTTTGAAAGGTGCTATGAGACAATCAAGACAACTTCACTGGTGAAAACTTCTTTGAGGCACCAATAGCTGAGCACAAATTTTTTTCACTACTTGATGAAGATAAAATCAAAATAGATTCCTATCTATAGCCTAATTATATGGTAGCTACTCTCAAGATCAAACAACATAAAAATATGGTGGTCCTATCAAGAGAACAAGTCATTAGCCCCACCATAACCAAAATTATGTCAAATCTAGTATCAACAACATTATATGTGACTGAATGTCCTGATCTTCATTTATTTCCCAACCTTTCCACATTCCATTATCATCTACCATTCCATTTCAAAATCAAACATACCATCTAATATTTATCCTTGTTTACCATCCACGACCACACTTTCCTTTGTAGAGGCTATAAATATACCTTATCTCGATATTTGAAGGAATTAGAATCAACGACCAACGAAGATCATAAAAGCATTCTTGATAACCAAATCTATAGGACATATTTGTTAAAGCAATTATTCAGATGAGGTGTGGGCTAGAAATTAACATGATCAAGTATTTTGTTTGTATCATTTATTTATTAGGACGTGCATCTCCCCATTAGTAGTAATAATAGAATCAAAAACCCCACCTAGGCCAAAAACATGTACCATACCGTTATGCCATTACCATTGTTATATATGCCTTTTTACCATTATTGTAGATCCCAACCATTTAATCTATCACCTAGGGGCAACCCTCTTACCATTTTATCTAATTTATCAAACCATCATTATCTTAAAGCAATGCCATTCCATCCTATCATTCCATTCCTATCTAGACCAAAGCCTGCTTTTACTCATCCTACCCAATCTTGTTTTGATCTTGGTTACTTTGGTTCTTCCCACACCTTTTATGGGGGGATTCCAATCAAGCTTCAATAATCAATCCAATATGTGTTTATAATGGCAGTCTATGAAAGTAGTGTGATAGTTGATCTAGAAAGATATCTTTCATCCTATATCCACATTTGTTTATGTGAGCTTGATTATAACCACCTATGGGCAAATCAATGTCTCACTAGTCTTGCTACTAATTATAACTGCTTATGGGAAAATTAGTATCATTAACCTATGCCATTGTATCCTAGTTATAAACACCTATGGGAAAACTAGGGGCAACATTTGTTTATCATGCATTACCACATCACCTTGCCATCACTATTTTCATTTGACTGGCCATTTACCAGATTTGAGAACTTGTTGAACCTAGTTGGTTTTTAATCACCTTTTATGTGGATGGAATTACTATGACTTGAGGTCATTTTAGGACTATGTGGGTTATTCTCAATTCATGTTGAGGTCACCTTAGTCCCCCTTTCCATATGCTCTCACCATTTTGTGAGCAACCTAAGCCAAATGCTCTTGCTATTTTGTGAATAGGTATCTTTTCATTCTCTATCGAGTTAAGATACCTCAAAAATCTAAAAAAACATTCATAAAATTTCAAAAAATCCAAAAATATTTATCCTATCTAAGCCTAGTCAGTTATCCTTGATTCACCTTACTAGGGCATTATCATTGTTAGGATACTTTCTTTTGCTTTTGTTTTTAGGCTTTATATTTGTTTGTTTATTTCAAGCTAGTTTTTGTTTGTTTGTTTTTATTTTGTTCACTTGCCTATTTATTTGCTTCCATCATTGTTGCCTTAACTCAGTCTATATGCATTCATTAGGTGATTCCTCAAGCACATTATTATTGAGTCCATCCATATTCATACATCAACATTTTCATCATGATTTTTATCATTGGTGCATTATTCTTGAGTGTTTATTAGATCAGGAGTCTGTCCTTATGCATATTTTGGGATAGACTCTATGGTGTTCTATCATAAAGCCTACCATCGCATGCTATAATAAAAATTAGCTTCAAGAAAGTCTATAATCAATGGAGCCATAAATTTTTTTCCTTGGTACTTTAGCAAATCCTTTCACCCATCTTGATCAAATCAATCCATTAACCATTCTAGTTGTATCATTGTTAATCAAGATGAGCATCTCTTCATTCACAAGTATAACTGAATCATTCACATTGATCAATCTTATTCTTCTATCCATCTCTTTCATCACTTTTCATCAAATCATCTTTAATTTGTATTCCAAGTTATATCCTTGAGTTATGCTTGCTAATCAACCCTAACTAGGGCAAAATCATCTTTAGCTAATCTAGGTCCTCATAGTGATTATAATTGCCTATGGGAAAATCATTATTTTGAATTTTATTCTTGATTATAACCACCTTTAGGCAAATTAGTATCCTTTTTACATCAATACTTGCAAGCATTTTCTCATTTGAATTAATCTCAACCATAGGTTAATTATACCTTTCTTCTTGTTTCTTTTCGAGGGACCATCCATCAACAAATGTGACGACCACTCATTCAAGGGGGAATCATCATAGGCTTTCCAAAACCATTTGGAGATTTGTTATTCAACCTTAATCTTATTTTTGGCATATAGACCATCTCTCATTATTTGAGAAGATGTTACTATGCTTATAGCTTGCAACACCTTCCCAAGCAGGGGCAAACTGTAGACACCTAAATCTGACCACCAATAACTCCAATCAGGGTTTTGACCAATTTCCACTTAAAATACACAATTTGGCCTAAAAACACTAAAACATGCTAAATGATGTGAAGCTAACATATTCTAGTGTCAATTCTGCCTAGGGTATCCCTAAATAGGGTAGTGCAATTTATGGGCCAACTAACTTTGATTAGAGCATTTTGAGTCAAAAAGCTAATTTTGCACCTAGGTGTTCTGGATTGATATTTCCTATCAAATATCTTACACAAGACATGTGCCTTTTTTATTTTCTATTGGTAACATCCTAAATGGGAATATGGTTCCAATGCATCTAGCATTGACTTCCAATTCCAATCCAATCAAATTTTGGACTAATAACAAGGCATTCTGATCAATCTGAGTAATTTGTGCACAAAGTGCTTAAACATGCTTAAGAGATAATTAAACCAAATTAGACCTTAATCAATAATTCCATGACAACTTGTTGAATATTTGTTTTAGAAATGAATATTGAATATCTACATCATCAGGTGACCTTATTTCATTCTAAGACATTCCTAGGCCTTAAATGCCATAAATATCAAGATTCATCCCTCCCATGCCTCATCAAAGCTCTCCATGCCTCTTAATTTATCCTATTTCCCAAATATTGATGAGCCTATTTATCAATTTTAATTATAAAATCATATTAATCCTTATCCACACATCTCAATCCTGAGATGGACGGTTCATGTTGATTCTGATCAAATCCAAAAATCTATAAATTGAGAGGTCATGAACATCATTTCTAAGCTATTTTGGTGCAAAGTTATTATGATAAAATATATTCAAAGTATTTATAATTAGTGTTACCATGATAAATTGATTCCAAGCCAAGCCAAAACACAAGCCAAAGGTGCCAAGGAGAGATGGAGGTAGTCAAGCTTACATTACCAAGGACTTCATGAGCACAAGCCAAGCAAGCCACTACAACAAGCATTTTGAAGCATCCAAGGGAGGTAAAATAATATTTATTTATATTTTAGTTGTGTGTTTTATTAATGTTTGTTAACTAAGCTCTCCTTAGTGTCTAGGCATAGAGATGTTATGCTAGTTAGTGTGTTTCTTTCATTTTGTTTTCATTTTGAAACTAACACCATACTAACCATCCTCTCTTGAGTCAAATTCTTAGATCATCATTAGCAATAACATATGAGGATTTTCAAAGAGATTAAATAAATTTTAAAAATTGAGGGCTAAGTGAATAAGAATATAGAGAAGGAGGTTTATATGGAGAACAATGATCAATATTGGATGGACTATACAAAGCTCCTTAATGAGCTTGGGGAGCTTGCAACTAGTGAGCAATCTGATCTCTCTTAAAGTACCATGAAATTAAAGGAGGTATGTTTTTTGAAACACCATGGGAATTTGTAGTTAAACATGACCATGAGAATATTAAGGCTATTAAGTCAAAAGAAGAAATCACCTTCATAAGTGATATGGTTGCACCAATTGTAGTTGTATTGAGGGTTATGCCAAGGAGATTGGCAAACATCATGAAGGAGTTGGTTACATAAATGCCAAATCATAAAAGGAAATATTCCTCATTCACTCCTTCACTTCATGGAGCAAGAAATATTTCAAACTTCCCCTTTGATTTAGGAAGAAGAATTCCATTTAGGTTAGTTTGTGTTTAAGTTAATTTATTTGAGTTGGTTGGTTTTTTCGCTAAGTGTTCTTGAGAATACAAGTGTTTCTTGTCTTGTATGTCATTTTATTATTGTTTGATGTGTGTTTGTATGTTTTTTTTTCTCCATATCCTAATGGATAGGAGAAGGTGACTAGTTTTTGGTATACCTGGCTTGCCACCTCTATGAAATGACCAAAATATTGACTAATTTGATCATTTGTCAAATTAGGTCAACCCCCTATATAGTCAAACTTTATATAAGGGTCCCCTAGGGTGTAAAATGTGTCATATGGTATATAATAAGGTCAAACATGTGTTCTTATCCTTGTCACATTTGTATATTTTGTCATATGTCATTCAAAGGTCACATTTTGGGTCATTTATGAACTTGTATGGTTTTTTTAAGGGGACAAGTGTGTTGTAGTCATATAAAATTTCCAAATTGGTAGTTTGAGTGTGGCTTGTGACACCCCATCCATAAGTCCTTTTTACATGCTCTTGTGACCCTTCTAGACACCTTTTTGCTCATTACCAGTCATCTAAAACCTTTTGAATAGTCATTCCACCTCAGCAAGACAATATTCCCTATGTCAATCCTATTCCCCTAGGTCTTGAGCTTATAGGACAGGAGTGCCCCATTTAGACTAAAGTGCCCCATAGAGAAGTGCCCCATTTTTGATGGTCTTATACATTTGCACTTTGAGCCCCAATGATCATTTTCATCTGGTCATTATCCTTAATTAGGTCAGCCTAACATGAATACATCTAACCAATGACAAATTATTCCATATAAAAGCCCACTCAAAGCTCATTTACAAAGGAGGTGATTAAACTTACAAATCAAGAAAGAATACAAACAAAGCACTAAGACAAACTTCCCTATTTGCACATAGTCACCCAACACAGCTACAAACCTACTCAAATCCTCATACCAGTCACTAGCCACCTTAACACTATCAATTTGGCATTTGCATTTGTATCACACTATTTCACAAAGCACACTAGGTGGGAGAACTACATATGGCTTGATCCTTCTTCAGAGTATTGGTATGTAGGTAGCGTGCTCGCACAAGGGGTGTAGATTGCACATTTAATACATATTTCACACTAACCCCCCTATTTCTCAAGTGACTCAAAATATTGTTTTATCAAGCATGATGGAGGGTTAGGGTTTGAAGACAAAATCAACTCCATAGCAAGTTCCATTGACAACCAACACTCAATTTTTCATAGGCACAACACAACTACCCAAAAAAATTTTGGTCTCTGTGATCATTTTGGACAACAATGACAGGAATGAATAACAATGCCAGACACCAAAGCATCCACTTTTCAGTGCTCCTATACTTTTTCCCAATAAAATCTAGATTCAGGTTTATGACCCCTTCCTAGTCCTGCATAGTCATTTTCAACCTCTGTATCAACTGTTTTAGTCTATTTTCTAGTTAAGTTATATTTCTTCTTATTTATTGCTATTTTTAGAAAGGTGAAAAAGAGAAATAGTTGTACAAATTAAGACTATATTTATTTCTATATTTGGTACTAATTTATTAATCTAGAACCTTAACTAAAATAGGAATAACAATCCATTGTTCCCAAATAATTTAAAATATTTGGTGAACCTGAATTACTTCATTTGTGTACAAAAACCCAAGAAACCCTAGAGAAAATTCTTTGATTATTTTATAAATATTCTTCTAATTTTTCTTGTATATATTGTAGACACCTAAATCTGGCCACTGATAACCTCCAACCAGGGTTTTGACCAATTTCCACCTAAAATGCATAATTTGGCCTAAAAACACTAAAATGCATTAAATGAACTAAAACTGACATATTCAAGTGCTGATTCTAGTTAGGGTATCCCTAAATGGGGTAGTGCAATTTATGAGCCAACTAACTTTGATCAGATCATTCCAAGTCAATATGCCAAATTTGCACCTAGATGCTCTAGATTGCTCTTTCCTATCAAATCTCTTGTAAAAGACACGTGCCTTTGTTATTTGGTATTGTTAACATCCTAAATGGGATAATGGATCCAATGCATTTGACATTGATTTCCAATTCTAATCCAGTCAGATTTTGGACCAATAACAAGGCATTCTGATCAATTTGAGTAATTTGTGCACAAAGTGCTTAATCATGCTTAAGAGCTAATTAATCCAAATCAAGGCATAATTAATAATTCCATGGAAACTTGTTGAATAATTGTTTTTAGAAATGAATATGGAATATCTGCATCATCAGGTGACTTTATTTCTTGGGAAGACATCCCTAGGCCATACATACCACAAATATCAGTATTCATGCCTCCCATGCCTCATCAAAGCTCTCCATGCTTCTTAATTGCTCCTCTATCCCAAATATTTATGAGCCTATTTATCAATTTTAATTACATAATTGAATTAATCCTCAACCACACATCTCAATCTTAGGATGGATGATTCAGGTTGATTTTAGACATTTGCAAAAATTTATAAATAGAGAGGCCATGAATATCATTTCTAAGATATTTTTGGTGCAAAGTTATTATGCTCAAATATCTTCAAAAGACATGGTTATGCAAAGTTATAATGCAAAAATGATTCCAAAATCCATTACAATTAGTGTTACCATGCCAAATTGATTCCAAGCCAAGCCAAGCCACAAGCCAAAGGTGCCAAGGAGAGATAGAGGTAGCCAAGCTTCCATTGATAAGAACTTCATGAGCACAAGCTAAACAAGCCACTACAAAAATAAATTTGGAGCATCTAAGGAAGGTAAAAGAGGGTTTATTTTGCATTTTAATTGTGTGTTTTATTCATGTTTGTTAATTAAGCTCTCCCTAATGTCTAGGCCTAGATATGTTATGCTAGTTAGTGTGTTTCTTTCATTTTATTTTCATTTTGAAACTAACACCATACTAACCATCCTATCTTGAGTCAAATTCATAGTTCACATATATAAATAGAAAATTCACCATATTAATTTTAAAAATCATTTCTTTTAAACTCTAGTAGAATATACTAGGTCCCTATGCTTTTTCAGGTATCACCTTACATGTTAGTGGGATTCATATCCTTTTTATGCATATTATAGTTTTCTATTTTTATGACTTTACATTTCATTTATTTAGTACTTTCATTCCATCAAATTTTTCTTATTAAAACTTATTACAAAAAATTCAATCCACTTTCGCTTTGTTTTCCTACTTTAACAATGAACCAATATACCGGCTTTGACGAAACTGATAAGAGTGAACTTTAAGACATTTTAACTAAAAATTCAGATATGCAAGATGATATACTTAAAATACTACAAGAAAAATAAAAGGTAAATAATGGTCAATCCTCTCAAACCATAAAACAACTAATTGTAAATGACACTATGGGGGAAACTATGTCTCAACAACCCCTATAACAACTCAACATTTCTATGTGGCACCACTAGTTATGGCTAGTACATCTTTACCCCTTGATGTGGATGCCCTTATGTAAGAGATTAAATATCTTCAATCCAAGGTGCTACATCTTGAGCAAGGTGCCTCTAGACCAACACAGGCTTTGGACTCTTTTGCTCTATGTCATACACTATTGGCAAACCATATTGCTTCTACATCCTTGCCACCAGGTTTTGTTCAACCCAAGCTCACTCTATATGATGGAAATCATGACATAGAAACACACTTGAGAGATTTTCATGAGCATGATTGGACTATGTACCAAATTAATGGTTACTAACCAAGTTATTTCCATGGAGTTTAAAAGATTATGCTCTATAGTGGTTCTATAGTCTACCTAATCAGTCAGTCAAAATATTCAATCCTTTAGCTGACATGTTCCTATTTTATTTAAACATTAACATATGTGATAAGGTTTATTATGCCCAAGTTGCACAATAGAAACAAAGTTAAAATGAGCATCTCACATATTACGTTCTTATATATAAGACTATCTTGGCTAAAATGACTAGCTCCATGGTCGATCAAGAATTATGAGATTTCTTCAAATAGAGTCTTCTGCTAGCTTTGCATGAGTCAATAATGTTCAAAAAGTTTTCATCCTTCATTGAGTTATGTCATACACTAAAGGAAAGGGAAGTCAAATTACTTTCAATAGGCAAACTCAAGTACACAAACATATCAAAAACAACAAACAAGAGTAACGATAAAGTTCCATACAAAGTAAAGGTTAATGATAGCAAAATTTAAAATAAACCTACAATTAATGTAGCTTTAGAGCCCCATCAGTGAGTGGTTTTATCAATGCCTCCGTGGCAAGTCTTTACCAATCTACCAATATATCTAGCCAGAGTCTTACGATAGCTATTGGAATGCAATGTCCTATCTCTCCATACTATTTGAGAAGTTGATACGAGAAAGCCTCTTCCATGTGGATATCATCAGAATGAATTATGTGATTTTCATAGGGCACTAGGCCACATAATGAATAGATGCATTAGTTTATGAAAAAATATATAGGACTTGATAGATAACAACCTTATTGATCTTGGCACTCTAGTTGAGCATCCTCAGGCAAAACAAACATAGGACAAGGCTCTAAAATTTTTCTTAGATCCTTTCCCACAATATTCTAAATAGGAGATAGGGTCACATTAGGTGTTCACCATGCATATCATGCACACCCTTTACTAGTGACATACTAGGCACCTTCAATTGAGTCACATCCTTTGAGTAACATGATTGGTGTGTATAATTATATAGTTTTAGATAAACCTTCAATCTCCTTTTCAGAGCAAGAGATAGTAGAGGATGATTCAGATTACTATGTACTCTTTATCAGAGTCTACATTGATCACCATCTCATTCATAGTGTTCTCATAGACAATGGATCCAGTGTGAACATGTGCACTATGACATTACTTTAGCATTTGGGATATTCAAAGTAGGATATCACCCTAATGGACACACTTATCAGTGGATTTAGTGGACACATAAAGAGTTCATTGGGTAAGATTGTATTTCTTCTATAGGTTGGTCTAACATATGTTGCCACACCATTTACTATTGTTCCTAGTGTAGGAGTCTTTGACATGTTACTTGGTCGACCATGGATCTAGAAACTTCATGAAATACCTTCTATAGTTCACAAATGTGTGAAATACATTCATGATAATTAAGGTGTTACAGTTGGTGGAGTTATATATGAGTTACCATTCCCAACTTTAGAGCCATCCCCTACTATGTGGTCACAAGTTTAAGCTCTTTGACCAATTATAGTTCTTCCTCTAGTTGATATTTAGACACAGTCGAGGTCTCCCTCGCTAGCATAGAGAGTTTATACACTTCCATGGAGGCCTCTCTTAGAGCAACCACTACATCAATGATAGTTTCAAGACTCTATGTAGTTTCTAGCTATTTTAGTCACACCCAGGGAAAATCATTGAGGTTTCATGCCTCTACATATAGAGAACATTTTTAGAGAGCTTATTTTATTACTAGATGGGTCCTTAAGAGCCCCATAATTTCATCCACTTCTCAGAGTTATAGGGAGACCCCACAGTCAATTTCCACTACAAAGATTTCAGAGCACTTACAACATACACAACTTTTAGAGGCACAGTCTCAGCCCTTCTATCATGTTTCATGATCATGCATGATCCCTATCCTTGATATAGGACACCATGATAGGGAGTCTCTTATGAGACTCATCGGTTAGTATCATTTATTCTTAGTCTTTCTTATACATAGTTTCTTTTCACTTTCTTGTATATAATTTCTCAGCTTACTGGTACATAATTTCTTTTCACTTTCTTATACATAGTTTTTTTATGATTACTTGTACATAGCCTATTTCAAAATACCAAAACTAATACAATATTTCAAAATACCAAAAAAAATATAACATGTCAAAATACAAAAACATTCAAATAACTCAAAACACCAAAAACTTTTCAATTATACACATTATCCATGATTTACATTTCTACTACCATGCTAGACTTATATTTTATTGTTATATGCTATTCATTGTCGATTTATCTGCATTACCATGCTTCACTTGATCTTCTTTGGGTGTGTGTAGTGACACCCAGATCCTTGATTGCTTCACTCTACCCATTGAGGGGGCATACTACTTTTACATTCGAGACATACATCGATATATCTACCCACCGAGGGCATCTTCTACATGACTACACCATCCATGTTATGTCATTCCTACACCACACACTCTAGTTATCATGTTGATGTACATTACTTACTATCCTACACATATTATTCTATCGACACTCACTAGTATATAACACTTGTGTATTTCTTAGCATCTACCAAATCTTGTACTACATGTTTTGCATACTTCCACTTCTTGCTTTGATCAGTTAGATGTGATAGTATTTACATCATTTACGTGCCTTCATTTCTTGCTTTGAATATCTAGATGTGATTGCATTTCTTAGTTCCTATTTTGTTACTTGTGTGTGCTTTATGACATTTACCAATGTCCTTTAATTGTACTCTTATTTGTGATTGTGGTCCTCATGCCAATCTTACTTGTTTACAATTATATGTGTATGTGGGAATTTGAACATGCCTTGTATGCTTAATTTTCCTAGTTTGAGTGACATGTACTCATATCACTTGTTTACTTAGGTTCTTGGCCTCTTTTGTATGCTTCTTGCTTCTTACCTTGCATGCTTGTTTGCTTGTTTATTTCTCAATTATTTGCAATGCCATGATCCACATCATGCATTATATTTCCTCTTGGATGCCATGATGGACATCATGCTCCATTCCTCATTGAAAATTAACCAGATTTCCAATTTTAGTTCAGTATACTGCACATGCTATTACATTGTTACATCTATCTAGGCATACCCCTATTGATCTAACAATCTCCAACACAAACTATGTTATATATTGAGATATATTTTTGATCATCATTGCTATATCATTTATTTCATAGCATAACACACTTACAGGGCTCTTTCTTCTGAGGGTAGTCATTTCAAGGTCTTCATTCCTATCCTCAGAAGAGGGGGCAATAAATAAGGGTTTTGTCACAGAGATAAGACCCTTCTACTCATCAAAATCAATTTTTAGAACACTTAGAATAACAATCAAAATTCAAAACATGCTAAAAACAAACTAGAAAAATAGGGATGAACATAGAATAGTCATTAAAAATAGTAGAGGACAAGAGCACCCCATTTGGACTACAAAACCTTATAGCAAAGTGTCCAATTTTTGATGCTCCTATCTAAACAGTTGAAAACCCATAATTTTAAAAAATAGATAGAAATGTAAGATCAATTACAATTTTGTCAGCTACAATCTAGTTTAGATTGGGTAGTTTTATTATAATTTTACCTAGATTATCTAAATATAGGGGGCATCATGCATGGCATGATGACTCTCACTTCTAATTTCAGATTGGGTAGTTGGTATAACTTCTAGATCAAAATCCATGTTATAGACACTAGTGATTGGGAGTAATGTGCACAACACATTTGCCTTATTTTATTTTGAGTTCATTGTATTACCTAGGTATTCTTAGTAGTTGCATGCCTTATTTCATCTATAGTGATTGGCATCATTTTGGAGTGGCTTTCATATAAGCCTAGTTCTCAGTTTTGGAGTGGATTTCATACAAGCCTAATATCCACCTTTTGAAAGTGGCAAAGATTAGCCTAGTTCTCAGTACACATTCGACTATCCATGCCACATTATCATATCACAAACCATTAATGGGATTCATGAGCAATCTCATATGACTTACATTTATACCAGTATCAATTCATAGTTCACACTTAGTGGGCAACGATGGAGCTAAAGGAATAGATAGCCTTTGTATTCTTGAGCCACCTACTCAGAGGGATTAGACACATAGTCTAAACATTGATTAACACACACATGATCACATAGATTCACTACATAGTGGGCAATGACAAAGCCAAAAGGCCAGCCTTTGTGTTCTTGAGCTACCCTTGGATAATTGAGCACTTAGCTTCATTTGTGATATTAATCTTGGTACAACACATACCCAACATCACTTAGCATTACTCAACATCACTCAATATCATAAAAGGTTTTATATTGGTTCACATAGCCAGTGAGGTGTATTCATTCCTTTTTATTCCTCTCTCTTTTACCCAACCTTTGTATATTTTTATTTAGCATGTCTAGTAAGAGTTGATCTATTCCTTATTTTCTCTTATAGATTTATGCTACACACCGTGCTCTCTCTATGCACACTCAACATCACACATCCTCATGGGATTCACCCTTGTAAATAAGTTCAAGTACGCTTTATATTTTTATTTTATCATAGTATTTTGCTTTGCTGCATCACTAGAATAAAGGGGGGCAAATATAGTCATATAAAATGTCTAAATTGGTAGTTTGAGTGTGGCTTGTGACACCCTATCCATAGGTCCTTTTTACATGCTCTTGTGACCCTTCTAGACACATTTTTGCTCATGTTCAATCATCGAAAACCTTCTGAATGGTCATTCCACCTCAGTTAGATAATATTCCTCATGCTAATCTTGTTTCCCTAGGTCCTGAGCCTATAGGGCAAGAGCACCCCATTTTGACTATAACACCCCATAGAGAAGTGTCCCATTTTTGGTGGTTCTATCCATTTGCACTTTGAGCCCCAATGGTAATTTTCATATGGTCCTTATCCTTAATTAAGTCAGCTTAGTGTGAATACATTTGACCCATGACCAATTAAATCCCACTCAAAGTTGATTTATAAAGAAAGTGACTAAACTTATAAAGCAAGCAAGAATACAAACAAAGCACTAAGGAAAAATTCCCTATTCTTTACAAACAGTCATCCAACACAAATACAAACCTACTAAAATATTCATACCAATCCATATCCACCTCAAACACTATCAATTTGGCATTTACATCTACATCACACTATTGCATAAAGCACACTAAGTGGAAGAACTACATACGATTTGATCCCTCTTCAAAATATTGGTATGTAGGTAGTGTGGCCATATAAGGGGTGTGGATTTCACATTTAGTAAATATTTCACACTAACCCCCCTCTTTTTCAAGTGACTCAAAATGTCATTTTATCAAGCATGATGGAGGGTTAGGGTTTGAAGACAAAATCAGCTCCACAATGAGTTTCACCAAATTTCAACACTCAATTTTTCACAGGCATGCTCATACAGGCACAATGTAACTACCAAATTTTTTTTAGGCCTTTGTGATCAATTTGGACAATAGTGGTAGGAATGGACAATAGTGCTAGATGCCAAAGCATCTACTTTTTGGCACTCCTATCTTTTTGCCTAATGAAATCTAGATTTAGGTTTACGACACCTTCCCAGTCCTACACAACTATTTTTAAATTTTGTATCAGCTATCTTAGTCTATTTTTTATCTAAGTTATATTTCTTATTATTTTTTACTATTTTTATAAAGGTGAAAATGACAAACATTTACACAAATTAGGACTATATTTATTGCTATATTCGATACTAATTTATTAATCCAGACCCTTAAGTAAAATAAGAATAACACTCAATTTTTTATAAGTAAGTTAAATCATGTTTCAATGTATTATTAAACATGTATGATGCCAAAAAGTGTTAGTTGCCAATTCTATAACTGAATTTGGCATGTTTAAACATTGAAAACAAGAAGATTTCTTGCAAACAGAGGAGTTTCTAAGGTTGTATGACCTATGCAGTAGTTTTGGCATAAGGGAAAACTTTATAAGTGTCCTTTTAGCTTCTATAAAATCAATTACACACTTGGTTAGCTTTGACAAGTTAAAAAATTGTAAAAAACCATTCTATCTTTATATCACTCTCCTAGATAAGAGAAAATGGTCAATCAATTTTAGTATAGTATGGACAATAGGAGGTGAGTTGGAACAAGTGATTTTGAGGGATGATAGTAATATTTTTATACTTGAAATTCATGGCATGAGTTTAAGGTTTGGTTTCTTGTGCTTCATGAACCATGGTTAAGAAGGTATGCTCCTCTTTTCTACCTACACATCCCCATGGCCTTCAATTTTCTTCTCTATTTGGATTGGTATTTACAAAATAAGTGTTGCATGTGTTATAGAAGGAATGAACACCCTTATAACATGGCTATTTCTCTATTTTACATGTGTGGTGTGAAGGAGTTGGCATGGTTACTCTTATCTTGCTAAGAGGACTCCATTAACAGTTTGTAGATAATGTTTTCACTCTTGTAAAACTTACCTTATTAAAGTGTCTTTATGACAAAGGGGGATATGATGATTTATAAGTATCACATATCATGGTGATCAATTATTATATGAAGGTATAGTCTCAAGACTAGCATTGATTAGAGTGAAAGGACCAAGAAACATGCCACAGTTAGACTTCTTTGCATATAGTCATGTACAGTTAGGTGAGATCAGGGATTGACCAGTTATACTGATGGAACAAGAATGTTTTAAAGTATTGAGGACAATATCAAATTTTAAGGAGTGAGTTTGAGCCATTCAAAGGTTAGAAATTGGTTATGACAACCAAGCCAGTACACATAGTTCTACATTTTCCTCACCTACAGGTAACTCCAATAAGTATCTGAGTGCAATCTATAGAGGATAGAGGAATGTTAAAATATAGGTATTTGAACTTTTTTGAAACCTTCATTAAGTCTAGGAGAATTTATAACATAGTTATGATAGTAGTAAGGCCATCATGTGGTAGAAAAACTTGAGTCTATGTTCACATGTTTGAAAAGTTGCATTTGAGACTTTTTACCTTAGTTTCTCTATATCATGTTTTGCCCATATACTTGGTCCTTCCATAGTAGAGTGTTTTGAGGAATAGATAGGTATTGTGTTTTCATTAATATAGCCCAAGAATAAGGGCAATGCCTTGATTAAAAAAATGGTTTCTTGATCTAAGGGAGGGTAATGTTTGATGGGTTTCCAACTTAGGTAGGATTTGACTTGAGACATTCATAAAACACTATGCTACAAGGGCTAAAAGTAATCCAATATGTAATGACCTATAATATTGAGTAAACCTATGGTCTTAATGGCATAAAATAAAATCATATAGGTATGGGATGATCTAATGACCCCAAAGGAAATCAAAATATTTGAAAACATAATGGTCATGCATAGATGGTCACCTACAATAGTCTCTATAGTCTGACTATAGACTTGTAATATACTGGAGTAGGTAATATGGATGTTGGCATATCCATAAAGCATGATACAAACATGATAAATTATTAAATGAGCTTAAAGACTCAAGTAAGAACCTATACATGAAACACCATGTCTAAACATGGACATCACCTATAGGAAACCTCTAATCTGAACTGAAATAAACACCTATAGTCACCTACAATCAAACTAATTCATGCAAATGGAGAGATGTGAATTGAGAAGGTTGGTAGAGTGGTAGGGAATTAAACATGTTTGAAATCACCTTCATATTATTTCCATCAACCATATCACATGATTCTTGAAGAGAAGAGGTAGAGCAAAGAAGGTTTGAAACCTCAGCCCACAGTTAACCCAAAAACCCTGCACAATACACAGTCGTATAGGTCTATTTTTTAGTTTGTGAAGTTGTGGACCCTATAAATATGATATAAACCTATAAATTCGTGTATAAGGTCCTCATAACCTATTATAACCTCTCATATTTCTAAATTGGCTAAATAAATTGGGGAAGTACCCTTTATTTTATCTCAGACAGAGGGCACTCCTAGACAGTCCAAAGTTGTAAGCAAAATATGTGAATAAGAGATTGATGAACTGGTAGTGTCTTGGAGAATTGTATAATGATATTGAGGTTGGTTTTAATATGAATGAGAATTTTAAAACACCCATAATTGGTAGAGACACTCACATGTGGTCAAAGGCTCAATGAGTACAATCAAGCCTATTAGGCCTAGACTAGGCATCTGCCCTATTGATGCTCAATTCCTTTTTTATGATCATATAAACCTTCCAATTACATTTATGAAATTTAGGAATACTTTTAAGATGATTTATAACCATTTGTTTTTATGATAATGTAGCAAAATGGTCAAATTGGCTTGAAACCATGACATGGGTGCCTAAAATGCATGAAAGAGCTCGATAGGCCATCTTCGAATGCCCATACCTATACAGACACATTTCATGGTGACCCAAGGATTTGGGAATATTTGAGGAGGGTCCTAAAATCAAACTTAGTGTTATTTTTTGGGAGTTTCAACATCTAATTTTTATGAATAATTGTTAACAGTCTAATCCACTAAAACCCTCCTAAACCCTTATCAAGGACCTGATGGAGGAAATACAAATGGAGATGCACTAAAATGGGGTAATATGGCCTAAAAAATATTTTTTAATTTTTTAATACTCTCCCATTCTCCTTCCCACCTAATTGGTTTGTACCCTACTTGTATGGATAGGGTAAAAAATAGGGTTTATTGCAAGTTTCTAATTGTTTTACAGGTAAAGAAAAGGATGAACAGGTGATAGCCATTAGAGTGGGTCATTTAGGACCTATTACAAAATACCTATGTCCATTTATCATAATATATAGGCATATAAACACTTTTGATAACTCTTTCATCATAGGTAGTCTTAGGTAGATAGTGAGAATGAATAGTGACTACCTAGTGAAGAGAGAAGAAGTTTGTTTTTAGATATTTTTAAGATCTAAATCATCGAGTATAAGATATATGGACCTTGAAAAGGTGTCCTAACACCTCTTTAATGGATTTTTTTAATAAATTTAAGGCCATAGTAATGACAAATGTAAAGACATACCTATAGGGCTAGTGATGGTGACTACAAATGGTGAGTACAAGTGTCATGGAGATGGATAACTATTAGGGATGCATCTAATGAATATAATGGAATGTTTTAAACTCCCATAATATAGTGCACATGTGTCAAATATTTCTATTTTTATTTTTATTAGTCAAGAAATGCCTCATCATGAAGGCAATTTTCAAAAAGACCATTTGAAGACCTTATGCTAGTTTGAGGAGTTTTTTATGCTTTAGAGAGACACTTGTTTAAGGATACCTTCATGGTATATTCTCAACTTAATTATCCTAAAATTTAACTAGTTTTCATGCCTTGACATGTGGTATTGTGACCCTTTAACTTATTTTCTTCTCTCTCCTCTCACACATTTTATCAATGCAAGCCATTTTGGCTTTTGTAATGGAATCCACACCTAGTATGGCAAAGCCCTGCTAGTTTGACACTAAGTTTTACCTTTGAAATAGTATTTTCAATCTAATTTTTATCCTATAAACATATTTTCTAAGTGTGTGTAGTGAAAGGTCAAGTGATTATCATTTACCCTTACTTTCTATTTGCTTTTCCATGTTTGATACAAGTTATCCTCACTCTAATAGGTCATACGAAGTATATTCAAATGCATTAAACCATATATAAGTGTAATGGAGTATCCATAGTGTTTGAAATATAAAATTTGGCTCACTCACCTATGCATATTACCTCCATGTTTAAAATACTAATGTTAGAGCAATTTAGGATTTTGAGACTAGTGTTTTAGGTCATATTTCATAGTGCACTTGTATGGTAGTCTAGTGGATATATTTATGGTGCATCACCTCATTATAGTAGTTTAATTTCTATGTTACTTCTATCCCTTTTCATCCATTTCAAATAGTTAGTGTAGGTGATAATCAATAAATGATCAATCTAGGGAAATAACCCTTAAATCTAGAGGTTTACCTCTATTGTAGGCAACCCATATGCCTAGAGGTATTTCAATGTTTCCCAAATATTAGAGTAGGATTGAATAACAAAATATAGGGTGAAATATCTTATGATAATATTTTCATAAGGGAGAACTATAGATGATATAAGACCCCTAGCATTGGGGTTAATGTAGGTAGCAACCATGTTATATCCTGATTCCTTGCTAAGCAAACTTACTTGATCATCTATGGATATTTATAGTAGGAAATTTTATTTGGTTAGTATTAACTAAGATATGAGTTATATGATATTATGATATCATTGATTATTGCTTATATTACATGATTTTATTGCTATGAGTTAGCTATCGTGTATATTCTATACATTGTGATCATGTTGACTTTTTCAATAGTATTTTAAGATATACATGTCATAATGTTATGGAATAACTACCTACTTGTCATGAGTTGGATGCATGAGAGATTCATCCTTTAGAACATGATGGATGGATAACATCATCAGAGAGGGTGATGTAGATGTAGGTGTTGGGTGATGATAGAGGAATGACTAGAATCATGTACACACCACATTAGTTAGTACATGTTATATGCATAGTTGAATGGTTAGCCTTAGTATGTTTTGATGATTATGTGCATCTAGATAATTGATTATGCATACTAATTATGTGTTAGATTAGTTTAATGATGATGTGGAATTAATTTTGTATGATTGAATTATGGTGTTATGTGCTTATGTCTTGTTATGGAATTCATGATTGAATGTAGATTTGCGTGATTCAGTTATAACTACATATATCCTAACCATTGTGTGTAGTTATAATATTTATAACTTGCCATTTGTAATAATGGAATATAATTGACATACATTAGTCATATTGATAATGAATTACCTATGCTAAGCTAGTATCAATAAAAGGATTTTGTTATAATTAATGAGTTCATTGTTACTATAAAGTTAAAAATATACAAATAGGAAATAAAGTGAAAAAAACTTAACTAGGCAAGAATGGAGTTAATTATTATTAAAGTTATAAAAATCTATAAATAAGGAAAAACCATATAAAATAAAAGAAAAACATAAATAAATAAATAAAAAGAAAGGTATATTTTTTAAAAATGCAATACCCATACAAGAAAATAAAAAGATTAAAAGAGGGTGCAAGGGGAAAAAGAGAAAGGGTGTAGGAGACAGAGTAGAAAGATAAAAGAGGATATTGAAGTGAAAAAGGAGAAGATGGTGCTGAGAAGAGAAGGGAGATCAGACCAAGCTGAGTAAAAGGATCCCAAGCTAAGCCATTTTAGTTGGATCTAGTATAAGGTAGGCATAGTTTTGTAAGTTTATGTAAATTAGTAAAATTCTATGTGAGATGTACTCTATAAATATCATACTTGTGCTATTGAAATTTATTAAATATCATCTTTTTTGAATGAATAAATTTATATCAATTTTATAAAATAGTTTGGTATATCAACATTACAAAATAATGACCTAGGTGACTTAGAAAAAAATTGAAACATAGTTGTGAGATTGACCTAGGTGACTTAGACAAATATATAGTTTTGCTTGACTGGACTGACTAGATTCAAAAAAAGACTTCAACTAACCCCAAAATAATAACATATATGCATGAAAACTATATCAAAAAATATATCCACATGTAGTAACTTTCAAAATATTCTCTAAATCTACGTTTAAGATATTTCTTTGAACTTCAATTCAATCTAAATATAATTTTTTCCCCTCTTAAGATATTTACATAATTGCTACATTTAGGGCATTATGGATAAATAATTTAGTAAAGATGGGAATATTTGAGCCATTTAGAGCCCTAGGATATATTACAGATGATACTCCTTTTGCTTTTCAAAGGCATGGAATGGAGACCTTTGTCACTCTCAACACTGGAAAAGGTTGGCAAATTTATAATTGTGCCAAGTTGAATCTTATACTTGCAGGACCACAAATGGAGAAAAACATTAGAGTACTCGCATCCTATCATGATTTTACATTTTTTGCTACTGGACATGACATTATAATTTTCAAGCAAGCTCATTAGGTGGCTAGATGGAGTGGACATAAGACAAAATTTGTATTGCTACTTTGATTTGGAAAACATGTTTTAAGCCTTGATTTACAAGTTTGCCTGAATATATGGACTACTTTTAAATTGAATCCAAACAAATAATTAGTTGGGAAAATAAAAATAGGGGAGAAGTCTTATCCAAGTTGCATCATACATCTAGACACTTACCTAAACAAGGTCCTCATTGGGAGCAAAGAAGGGACTTTGTAACTTTGGAACATCAACACACAACAAAAAATTTATGAGTTTAAGGGTTAGGGATCCTCCATTCATTGTTGTATCTCATCTACAAATTTATATGTGATTGGAATTGGTTGCTCAGATGGCAAAATTCATGTCCATAATTTATGATATGATGAAGAAGTGGTGACATTTATGCATATAACCAGAGGGGTAGTTACTGCTTTGGCATTTAGGATGGGTATGATATTTTTAAAATTTATTAAATATAAAATACTGATCTTCAAAAATAGCATATCAATGATTTCTTATGTGCGTGGATGAGAATTTATCTGTTTGAACTAGAAAATCAACAATTAGTTAGGTGCATAGTTGAGTGTGTATCTATGGGAACTAAACTTTTCTACTGGGTAATTTATAGGAATGGAACCACAAGTGCATATATTTCATATATTAGTATAACTACTTTAATATAAGAAAAAATATTTTTACTAACAAAAGATATGGCCATTTTACATTATTGTTTCACTACGATTTGTTTCCATAGATAAATTTTATTAACACGTTGTTAAAAGCAGAATAGTTTACTTTTAGAAAAATAAAGAATACTATTAATTTGGTAAAACAATAATTGTGTATAAAAACATATGCTTTGTGTAGTGTATGTTATGCAAGGTACATAATACAAGAATATAGGTATCCTTATACATATATATCTTATTTATGTACATTAGGATGCATGCCTATAAATATAATTATTTTTATTGTTTAAAACTAAAGTCATAGATTCTTGAAGGATAAGACACTATCCATATATGCATACCATCCTTCTAATATAACAAAATGTTTAAATGAAAGATTACTTTCTTGTGATAATATGGCTTTCTTAGTATGACTGGATGGGTGAAATTGAGTAGTGTGTACATAAAAATGGTGAGATGTGATATTAGTGCTTGCTATAAAATATATTGCATTTGTATTTACTTTCAAAAATTTGAATATGTAGTTTAAATATAGGTTATACCTAGTTGGTATAAACCATAATTGTTATTCTTATTATTTATGTGATAAATAATGTTGTGGAGATTCATTCATACATTTGATGGACTAAATATATGCATTTTGATTATTCTTATGCTTAGCTTATTTTATGATTTCTAGTAGGAACTAATCTATATGAATCTATTGGTTATACTTATGTTAATCGAATCTTGCATTGTTGGTATGGAGTAAGAAGTGAGATGAACTTCACTAGTTTGCTAGCATCACCAATTCTAGATGAAGGCAATCTAATCAAGTGGTGTGTGTGAATTTGATTGATCCTATAACTCAATAAATATTGAAAACTTTGGCCAAATTAATGTTAGTTAGACATTGTCATTTCATATGTATGATTTACATGTCTATGAAATATCATGTTAAAATGGATTTCTTTATGTTACACTGCATGTTATTAGAAATCATACAACACACATGTACTAGTTTGTCTCTCTAGATTCCCATACCATCACTATCATGAAGGGAGGGGCATTCCCTAATGGGGGATTGTGCAAGGGATCAATGGTTCGTGGTTGGTGTGGAAAAGTGTTCAGATGATGCTCTCCCTCCCCATATCAGTTCTTATTTGGAGATGACACTTGAGATTGCCATATATATTGGAGTTCAGGGAACTCATGCTTCGTGGAGACTTGTATATTGTACATTATATTGTATTTATTATTAATAAAAAATTATACCTGATGAGATGTAATTATTTACTTATTATTCCATGATATTAGTGGTTATATGTTTGTAACAACCATGGTTGGAAATCTGTAGTGACTCTTTATATTCAGTTATGTTGTGTTTCATACGATGATATTAATCAATAATATATAGATGTCACATGCTTATTTTATAGCTATCATACTTAGATTATTTTATCCAGATCACTAATTAGATTCTCATGGTGTAATCTAATGAAAGAATATGTTTAATTTTTTTTAAAAAAACACGTATATATAGGTAGATCCTAGTGGGGATGTTATAGGCCAAGACAACATGGTTTCTAATATATGAAATCATAACATCCCACAACCCAATTTTTCATTTGATTTTTATATTTGATCCATTTATTATTTCATGTGTACAAGTATTCATTAGGGTTTTGAAGGAGATTCAACCAAAATAGTGACACAGGGGAGCCCCCGAGTGACACAGATCCACCTATAAAACCTCTAGAACCTCCCATAACTTCTCTAAAAGTTTCAAATAGTCCCTAAAAGAAAATTATTTCCATAATTGGACACTAATGCCACATGGAACTACTATCTTGATAGGGGTGCTATTGTCCTGAGCTAGATTTCCACAAACAACCAAAAGATGAAATATTCCTTTGTGTTTGCTTAGTTGTTTCTAGTACCCTGATCCACATAAAAATATGTTTATCTTTAAATAATTTAATTTTCTTTTCTCACTTGTTATTTTGGGAAAGTTTAATTAAAATAATAATTTCCAATTTTATTCTAGATTAACAAAATACTCATCCCTTTAACTACATAGTATTTATACTAGTAAAACCCTAAAAGGTTAAAACATTTGGTGAACCTAAATTACTTCAAATTTTGATTCAAATCCTAATTTCCTCAGGGTTTACCTTCTCCAAATTTTGTTCATTAAATTAGGGTTACAAAATTCTAATTTTCTAATTTTTTGGCATAACCTAGCTAATTTAATTAATTATATACTAGGGTTTCATTTATTTAATGTAATTTAATTTTTTGTGACACAACCCTAGTCCCTATACATACAAATATTAACAATTAGGGTTTCAATCATAATCCTATTTTCTATTACAAACTTTATTCAAAATTTCTCACATTGCACATATACTTTTGTTAGATTATATTCTACCTGTTGTGTGTTTATCATTCCTTGTTTACATTATCTTCTTTGAAAAGTTTAGAATGACATTGAAAAAGTATTGTAACCCTCATCCACTTGATGTACTCTTGAATTTCTCTCATGATTATAATAATAAATGGTCTAATTTTCAAGATTGTACATTAGAGCATAATAATGACTTCATTTATAATGATGATGATGACTTTTTTTATAATGATGGATATGAGGATTACTATGAGCATGAAAATTAAAAAGAACATGAATATTTAATAGATACATCATCTTCTATTTCCTATGACTCTTCTCTTACACCTCAAAATAAAACTAAAAATATAATGCCAAAAGAACCTCTTGTTGGTAGTGTTTTATTCTAATGTGATCTTATTTTTTTAACTACTTTTGCTACTTCATTATTCAAATTAAATCAATATAATTGAACTAAATGAAAATCACTTTTGCATGATTCAATTGAAGTATATAGGAATAATGCATCTTCTTTACCCTTCTCAATTTCATTTGAAAAAGCAAGTACCAACAATATTACATCTTTTATTAATGCACAAACTAAGGTAGATGAAATTATTTTATCACCTTCCTTCACATTTCAATCTCAATGCAATGATTCTTTACAAAAAGTTGATAATGTAAATGTCTCTAACTCTTCTCCTATATGTCATAATATGTAAGAAAAAAACATGGTTGTTACTTCTCCTACCCTTGATACCAGAATTGAAAGTGATAATCATGCTTATATTCCATACATAGCTAGTGAACAAATACCTTGCATTAGACCTACATATGATGATAGATTACATAGTATTTTAAAGTTACAATCATCCCCTTTTATCTCTCTAAATTAACATGTGGATGATACTTCTTCTACTCTTACTTATACAAATGAATTAAATTCTAATTTTGATGAACCATGGGATAATGATGATTATTGTGATTATGATGAAGATGACATAGAATCCACACCTTCTATTCTTCTCCTACCTTACCCATCTATCTTGTTCAACCAAAAATTAGGTCACATGTAAAAATACACACACAAACTTATTATTATATTCATAATTTACATTTACTTGAGAATAAAGTACCTTCTTTTTAACTAGCATGTGATACTTCTTTATAACTTAACAATATAAAAGATACCAATGAATCTCCCTTAACCCCCTTACTATAGTAGAACTTGCTTCTCAAAATAAATTAAATGAGGGTCTCATTTACCTTTAACCAAGTCCCAACTATCACACCTCCAAAGGTTATTGAGAGTGAACCAACCCTCTCTAAAACAATTTTCTAATACAATGTAACAATGGCTAAGATAAACAACAAAATTCAAGCATTATATGAACCACTTGAGGATGATGATATACACTCACAAGAAATGATTTATTTAATGCATGCTATGGGTGATTTTAAATAACAAGTACATCATCTCACTTTGGAGAACAAATCATACCAATATTGGGTCAACACCAATGTTATACATAACAACCCTGTTTCATGCAAAATCTCAACTACAAGGTTGCCACACAACTTTTAGATACCGGTGTTACATATATTTGATGGACATGGAGATCCATAATTGCACCTTCAATATTATGAGAAAACCATGGAACATATTACAAATAAGGTGACTCTACTACAATTGTTTCCAAATTTTCTAAATTGGAAAGCAATATATTGGTTCCAACATACAATCCCTAGTGGATCTTTACACACATATGAGGAGCTAGAGATAGTATTTCTCAAGAATTACATATAGAATAAGGAACCTCTAGTCACACCTGATAGGTTACCTTCATTACATCAGGGTGAGATAAAACAAACATCTAAATACATTTTAAGGTTCAAAGCTTATTTATATCAGTTGATTTATCAACTGACATATTTAGAAGTACAATACATATTTGCCAAAAAATTAATCTATCCTTTCAAGGAGAGATTGCTATATCAAACATATAAATCATTCTGACATCTATGTAATATAGATATAATGTTAAAGGCAAATTTGGGATTAGTAATTACACAATCAAAGGTAGATTTGGCTATGAAACACTTAGAGCCTTAGTCATCTAATCTGGTATAAGAGCCCACTCCACTTAAAATTAAAAACTTAGTAGAACAAAGACCACTGATAAAGATACTCAATAAGGGTAAAGAGACATTCTATACATCACATTATACATTGAGAAAAACATAGGATATACATAGAGGGGTTATATAATTTTCAGATCAGGCTAGGGCTTATGACATTTTGATTACACTATTAGATAGGGGGATGATCACACATCCTTCTACTCATCATCATCCACCACATCATTTACACTAGGTACCATATAAGCCATATTATCATTTTCGCAAGATAAATAGACATTCAGATGATCATTATTATGCACTTCGAGCTTGTATCGACTAGTATGTTATTCGAGGCATCATAAAATTTTCATGGGGGGCACTGAGATCTCATTTGACATAATCTCTTAGATCACACTCCTCTAAAATAGGGTTATCTTAGGAGGTTCCTTTTAAGGAACCATTAGTTAATCATCGTATGAGCCATGTGACTTCTAACATACCTATTTATGAGTAGTCTTGTACACCATAGTTTCAATAGTGATGAGTACTAGTTTACAGAGATTAGAATGCAACTCTAGTATGTACACCAATCAATATATATAGAAACAATTACAAACCCAAGGGAATAATTTTAGTTAAAATACCAATAAAAATATATGGAAATAATTACAAATATCAGAACATAGCTCTAGCTCATACACTGATCAAGATATTTGACAAAAATCATACAACTCATAGTGAAGTTTTAACACGTCAACTAATCAAGATTTTTGCACCAGAGTTTACACATCTACACACTAGCAATGCATTAAATTAAGCTCCAATTTCAATATCTCCTTCTACATTAACACAACATGAGTAGTATGGTCATTGGTTCTCCATGCCATTTGGGTTTAGATAGGGCATATCACCATCATATGTTATACATGCAAAAATATTATGGCATACAAATAAAAACCCTATAACAATAAATACAAATTCCTAATCCACTATGCATATGTCTAAACATTCATAAAATAGATAAAAATTCATTATTTCTACTTCAATAAAAACATTTATAATCATATACAAATATCATCATTTCAAACAATCAAACAATCAAACCAATTAAACACATAACATCTAACAAGATCCATTTACCAATACACATAGAGGAAAAATTTAAATGATAAACATCCATATATATATAACTTAGAATAAATTTCTAATATAAATAAAGTCCATCACTCAATGATGCATACATGACAACTAGGACTAGCTCCCTCACTCTCACTCTCACTCTCAGATATATCAAATCTAGAACTAAAGGCCCCACTATCTCTACGTAACTTGGATTGATGG
Source organism: Torreya grandis (assembly GCA_037957365.1). Classification (NCBI taxonomy): domain Eukaryota; kingdom Viridiplantae; phylum Streptophyta; class Pinopsida; order Cupressales; family Taxaceae; genus Torreya; species Torreya grandis. The sequence goes on from JARHVA010001312.1 coordinate 3,247,724, forward strand.
ATCTATCTACTCTCCCTCTCATGATACATTCCTAGCTCAACCATGCACTTGGAATGATCTCACCGAAGATGTATGTAGTCATATACTATCTGACTATTATCCCCACCTAGAGCATCAAGTATGGGCATGGTACACATATGCAACTTAGTACATGCCTCATCTATATCTAGCACTGCTCACCTATATACCACAATAACTATCACCACTCAGTCAAATAAATGGGCATGCACCCCAACCAAATTGGTGGCCCTCTTTACCAATCCATCTTCCATGACATCATTAGGAATATACCATGTTAACTTATGTAGTGCCAACTCAACGGTTACCTCTTAGTACTTGTCATCCCCTAAACCTGTAAATGTCCACATAGTTCATCTTCATCATATAAAAATGTAATCAAATTTACACAAAATATAAAAACATATTATTTAACTTACCATTGATAGCCTTTAGGGGATCTGCATCCAATAAATCCTATAAAATCATCCCACCTCTTGAAAATAGAGGTGCCCAACTATGGTCACTCTAATAGGTTGTGTAGGCCTCGATCACTCCTACATTGTCTATATTTGGTATATCAATATTAGGGTCCTACTCTATCAATAAAATAGGAGCTAGCTCAATAATAGATTACCTTAACATACTACCTAGCTTGTTAGGATCCCAAGAACTCCTTAACCATATCACAAGTGTTGGGGGCACATCTTGTATAATACCAAACTATCATGTGACCCCCTCATACTAAAATTGTTCATATACATTATCCTATTAGTCATGTCACCAATAACTCACTTGAATTTTCCTAAGCTATGTACTATCCTTAGGCCACCCTTAGTATCCCCTATAGGGTCTCTAGATAATATTCCTTGCTATCAAACTATCTAATAATTACCAACACTACATAGTGCTCCTCCTTAGTGCATGACCTATACCTATCCATCACTTTGAAAACAACTATGGATGAGCCCACCCATATCATTCACATGTCACTAACCTACTCATAATTATATGCTCATATGCTCAGTAATGTAATAATGTCAATGCTTTGATACCTCCACTACACATCTCTTGTGTACTATGATATATATCCCTATATAGGTGAGTTAACATCATATGACCCCAAGAATACATAGTGCCACGCTCCTTAATGTCTTACACTATGTTGTGGATCTTATAAAAAATCAAAACACCACTCCCATATACAAACACAAAAGAAGATAGAAAAATAGCTAGGAAATTCCACAATCACAAAACCTCGATAGTCATAATCAAGGTCAATAATATATCATTGCGATTCCCTACACGATGTGTCCCCACCACCATGGTAAAGAAATATATTGATGCTCATTATATGGGCTCAATAATAATAGGTTCCTATAATATATCTCACTACCCAAAGATTGACAATCATATAATTTGATACACATCCTCTAGTGTAATAGTCATTTCACTAGTGGTTAACTAGATGTGCATGTATCTACGTCCCATCTCTCACATAGTGCAATAATCATATTCTTATCCCAGTGCATAGGCTCTAAGAATGTAACATCTCTAAATTTTTTTCTTTTGATCACCTTAATCTTAGCATCCATTAGGGGTAAACCCTATAAGGTCTCCATTATCCACCTCATGCAAAATTCCCTCATGTGAGCATCAACTTGTAAGAGTAAAACCAAATCATAAATCAACAAAGTAAAAATAAACCCAATAAACAACACACATAAAAACCTAGTAAATAATAATGAGCATCTCATCTAAAGACTAATGGACACTAGCACTACGTACTAGATAATAGTGATAGACAATAACACCACACCTTGAACACTAGTTCTAGGTCCTAGAAAATATCACCTAGAATGGAACACTAGCACCATTATGTGTAAAATAGGCTCTAAACTAGTTCATTTTTAGTAAAAAAAATGCGCAAAACATCTTAAATGATTAAAAAGGAAATAGTTTGGGTTCTTTATCAGGTGAACCTCCTCCCCAGCTTGAATTCATGCCTCAACCTCCTCATAACATGACAAGCTAGCTCCTCATCTCCTCGACATATTTATCTCACTTAGACACAAAATGATTTCAACTCAAAAAGTCCAAAAAAATTTCCAAATGAATAAAAAAAGCTATTTAAGTCATACTTACCCAATTCTACCTTATTAAAGTTACCCTTACATGCCAATTTCACTGATTAATATAAATCCCTTGCTATCACCATATATTGAGAACTATAGCTCCAATTTATGAACCTTTTCTTGAAAATGGGACTTGAAATCAATATGTAATGTCCCATATTAGTTAAACTAATATGTTAGTCATTGTCAAATCTATAAAATGAAATAAAATATCACTATAGTTAATATAACAATCGATAAAACACCTATCTAATTACAAATTCAATTATAAAGTTTATCATAATAAATACATTATTATAACTTAACACAACATTAAACTTGATAATAAACACTAGTACAACCAATCATTACCACTTTTGGTTATATATCCTCACCATAGTCTCGGCTCTCTCACCAAAGGGGGGCAATATGCATAGATTGCTTTAGATGTACAGAGTTTCATGTAAACATAGACACATAGATCTACAAGAGTATATAGATTTACATAGGTATTTAGATTAATAGGTTTTTAGATATACATACATACGAGTCTACATAGGTTATTAGATACACATATATTCAAATTCATAGGTTTTTAGATATACACACACATGAGTATACACAGGTTTACTGACTCCATATCCACACTCGTACCAAATTATTTTCCTTAGTCATATGGCTCGACATTCTAAATCTCTAGCTAGATAGGTCCCCGAATAGGTATGCCCCCCCACCCCTATAGATCTTATCTTGAGTGTAGCCCCCCCAATATATATAGGTTATTAGATACACATATATTCAGATTCACAAATTTTTAGATATACAAACACATAATTTTACATAGGTATATAGGTTTATATAGGAATTTAGATTCATAGGTTCTCAGATATATAGATTCACAAGTTTACATAGGTATTTAGATATACACTTTACAAAGATATACAATTTTGACTTAGGTGTACTAGTTCACTCAGATATTTAGATACACAACTAAATTACTTAGATATCAAGATTAGGGGACATGATGTAGAGCACACATATTTGGTCCTCATTTATAGATTGATCAGGTTACACTTAGTATTGTCACCAATATCATCACCATGTTTTCACTAGTTTGGGTCATAGGGCCATCTACAACGGTTGATCCATAGTATTCCACCAGATCTAATTTACATACTTAGCTTCAGAGTGGGGGAAAGTGAGCCTTATTTCTCCATACATTTAGTTTACATACTCAGATTTAGAGTGGGGGAAAGTGAGCCTTATTTCTCCACACATTTAATTTACATACTCAAATCTAGAGTGGGGGCAAGTGAGCCTTGTCTCTCTACACATTCAATTCATGTACTTATATTCTGTATAGGGGGCATCCACACCATGTGTCTTCCCTTCACATATTAAACTCCAGTTATTATCCACTTATCTAGCCAAGAAGTGAGCCAAATATAGATTACACTCACATAGGTAAGTATAGGTACGCATTCCTATTTTTCTTTTACTCTAGTACTTTCATTTCATTACATTGCTAGAATAAAAGGGGGTCAAATGTAAACACCCTAATTTGGTCAAGCAACTAAAAGTACTATTTATTTTATCGATCTTTCACATAAAGGTCTTAGTGATGATTATATCCCTTGTTTGCATGGTCATTTTGAGTCTTTTGATCTTCCTTGTGTCTTAGTTTTCCTTGTCTATGACACTCCTAACAGTCACATGTCACCTTTTCCCAATCACAAGGGCCCTAGCCTATCTTCCCTAATTTTAGCTCTATTCTAAGCTTTAAAACACTAGCACCACTTTCAAGATAGTAAAACCACATGGTGCTAGTGTCCACTTATGGCTTTAGTGTTTGACATGCCCTTTTACCTGTGTTTGAGTCCTAACCCTTCGTGAACCTTTTCTTATGTCTTTTTATCTCTCTTTTATGAATTGTCAGCCAATGAACATGGTATTATATTAAAAACAAATATCCTCCTATATAAAGAGCCTCACAAGGAATTTTATATCTAGCACTTACAATTTTGGCACTTATTTACATAAAATCAACCAATAATACAACTCAAATACTTTGCATACTACTTAGTCTTCACACCTAAACATTTGCATGCTTGATCAAAGAAGGGCCTAAGTTAAAATAATTCTATAATTCTATGTAAGTTAATGGTTCACCTTCTCTAAAGGAGAACTATATGTGATCTGAGACCCCTAGCATTGGGGTTAATGTAGGCAACAACTAAGACAATAGGGGTTCTAATTTATGCAATCATAACATCCCACACCCAATTTTTCATTTTTTTGCATTTGATCCATTTATCATTTCATATGTACAAGTATTTATTAGGTTTTTGGAGGATATTCAACCAAAATAGTGACATAGGTTAGCCCCCCAATGACACAGATCTACCTACAAGACCTCCAGAACCTCCTACAACTTCCTTGAAAGTTTTAGATAGTCTATACAGGAAGGAAATTATCACCATAATTGGACACTAGTGCCACATGACACTACTATCCTAATATGGGTGTTATTGTCTTGAACTAGATCTTAATAAATAGTCAAAAGACAAAAAATTCCTGTATGTCAGCGTAGTCATTTTCAGTACCCTGATATGTGTAAAACTTTGTTTATCTCTAGATAAGTTAGTTTTCTCTTCTCACTTGATATTTTAGGAAATATAAATTAAATAAAAAATTTCCAATTTTATTCTATATTATCAAAATACTTAGCCCTTTAACTAAATATATTTTACATTAGTAAAACCGTAAAAGGTTAAAATAGTGAAATCATGACATAAAATTACACCAAATAGATTATAAAATTTATTGAAAACATCTCAAAAAAATAATAATATATTTAGTTTACCTCCATTATTCATCTAAAACTCAAATTTGTACTCATAAAAATTACTCGCTTAACAATCAAAGAATGATCAACTATTCAACAATATTAGCTAGTTACAAACAAGCTTAAATTGCACATTTAGATTAATAAGAATGATGAAACCAATTACTAATCATGCTTAAATTATTTAAATATGATAAGTTAAAGATAATAAACAAGTTTGTCACAAGAAGAAATTCTAAGCAAATTAGCCCCCATAAATGAGGTAAATAAATGCGACATATTTTTTTAGAGGTTAAAAAGTTTAATAGGGTGAAAATTTTAATATAGTGCACTCCATTTGGACAAGGGCATAGGATGATTGTGTTCATAATAACATGTTATCATCCTAATAGTTATGAAATAATATTTTATAGAATTTCTCAGAATCATAGTTAGTTACAAGACAATTTGTAACATATATCCATAATCATTTCAAAATTTCACCAAGGTTTTGTCTCATATTTTACTTAGAATGAGGGATCATGCACAACATGTGTTCTAAGTTATCACATAGGTTTTTTTTATCAAAAAATCACTTGATATTAATTAGTTATAGAATTAATATGCCAAGATATCATATTGGGGGCATGTGTGTGATACATGTTCACATTCTTACTTAGTTTTTCAACAATTTCACAAATGGATTGGTAATACTTATCATTCTCTATGTTATATACATTGGACTAATATCATGCCATTTTTGCACGAAAAAATATTCTTATTCCATATACAATGGTTGATTCACCCTTTTACACCATAAATGATCCATTGGAATTCATATAGGGATCCCAAGCTTCTCTACTACCTTTGGTATGTAATGATGGATTCAATCGCACCTTGAGTTCTTAAACACACTCACCTATCAATAAGGATTTGGGCATAAACATTCCAATCCAAGTTATTAAATGATGAGAAAACTCCAAGAGTCATACCCTCTTGAGTCACCAGCTTTGTACCATAAAATATAATGGTTCGCTTACTCAATTAGGTGTATTCTTTCCTTGTTATTTGATCTATAAGTTTCTTATCTTTTATTTCATATTTTCATCTTCAATAAGGGCTAATTTATATATGTTTTATTATAGGCTTACATGAATCACATTCTAATGCATGGTCTACATCCAAGCCTACTCAACATAGGTAATCTCAGGTATGGCTCTCTTTATTTTACTCTAGTACTTTCAATTTTTTTGCATTACTAGATTAAAAGGGGGAAAATTTGGTCATAAAAATTAATAGTTAATGCTAAAATAGTGCACTTGTGACCAACCTCTTACACATACTTAACTCATGCCTAATTCGATGACTCTAAGCTACTATTCCTCTATCTCTATGCAAATGATCCCTACATTTAATTTTTTTTGATATATAATACTTCATAATATTCAATATAGATATCCTAAGCTCATCCTATAATTTATTCACACTTTCAACTTAGCTACCTTTGCTTCCCAGACAAGTCTTCTCCTTTAGGACTATCTTACCCATCAATAACAAATTTATCAGTCACATCATCCTACCAAATAATGACTAGTTGCTTAGATTCAAAATCACTTAATGGGTCATCTTACACATTTCACAAGCCCCATCCAAGGAATTTCCCAAAATATTTTTATAAATCCATATTTTAAATCATTTTACACATAAGAGTCTCACACATGAAAAAACACTAAAACATCTAACTACACATTAAGAGTCTCACACATGAAAAAATGCTAAAACATCTAAATACACATTTAGAGTCCACATAATCACAATTGTCTGAAATGAGAATACTTATCATGTATCCAAGATCTCTCTTAACAAACCATTACCACAGAAAAACATCTTAGATATTATGCACATAGATAAGAATTATGCACAAGTCAGTCTCCATTATTTTTTCAAGGAATAATACACAATCTATATGTTTCTATCTCTTCACTAGTCTAGGAGAAGTAATAGGAATGCCTATTAATAGGCATAATAGGTTGTTATTCAAAAAAATAATTTGTTGTGTGAAACCAATATTAGTTGATATGGAATATTTGAATGCTCAAAATAGGTGTGCAAATATTTGACACATAATAACTAATTAACTAACACCCAATCAAGTTTAACTCCATGAGTGAGTGTTAATGCTCACTCCAACACCCTCCTTCAAGTGAAAAATAGGGAGTAAGAAAAGAGAAAGCTAATAGACTAAATGGGTCCTGGAAACAAGGTCTGATCAGGTACCCATGTACAAATCATAATGAAATACAAAGTGTCCCTATGGTAACCAATCCATCTTACATGAGTACATGGATGTCAATTTTCTATAACCACCAAGTCAAATAGGAACTGGTACTCTATACGAGGATCACTTTGTAGAAAATACTTATCATATAATTGGGGAAAAAGAGTTACCATGGATGAAAGGTATCACTATAAGGTACCTAAAAACCAATAAAACTAGAGTGAGAATGAACAAGAGAACATATGTTGCAAGTCATCCCAAGAAGCATGACTCAAAAATCTTAACACAATCCTACATTAGATGCACTTGATGGAATGAAGCCCATCGAACAAAATATGCACTCAATCGACTACCTCCAAAAGAAAATATGGTGTGCCAAGGACTAACAATGAGCATAATAAATAAAGAAGTATATGCACACACCCTTATAATGTTTAAGTGGGTGTAGTGACTCAATTTTTTTTTTGTATGAGTGGGCCAATCCCACTACAAAACACTAAAATTTTGACACTAGGCTGCACTAGACTAGCTAATCTTTAGAGGGAGATCAAACTTCACAACAAATATGAAGGAAATTATCAACATCAAATGTAAATATATAAATATATCAATAATATGTCCATGGTGGTGATGGGATAGTTAATAACATAAGATTAAAATGCTCAATATAGAGCATACAAACATGAAGAAAAAATTTCATGACTCTTAGTGTGACTATAAACAAAAGTCCCATACAATAATAATATAACCAAGTGATGAAATAAAGTCCATAATACAATCAAGATGTAGTAGATGATAGCTTTGAAATGAGAGATATAGGCTCTAAAAAAACATATCTGCCTATTAATGAGCTCAAAAAACTAAGGAACATCAAAAGTTAGGAGGAAAAATGTATAATTAAAGAAGCTGAATGGTGGAGGAACTTCACCTATAGAGTCCTCTTAAAGAACACTATTAACACTATCAAGAATGATAAAAAATACAACCCAAATGAACATGAATTATGGATGAATATGCCTACATATGTATGGGTGCAAAGTCTCTAGTAGAAGAATGTGAGTTAACATCCAAAGAAGTGTCAGGTAGATCATGTTTGACTATTATAATCTTAGGTTTCTCAAGCCTGAATGAAGGTGTAGGAGAGCCCATATATAGCTCAATATCCTCATGAAGAGTGAAAAAAAACATGGAGCTCTATAAAAAATTAAAATGAAGATGAAGCACCTGCATCATAACCAAGGTCATGCCAATAAATCCACATAATAGGCTGAATAGGGCAAGCAATGCCTTGTATATGCTTCCTAATACCCACACATCTAGTAGTGTGACCCATAAAATGAAGCATGTGAGAGCCAAAGCTAGTTGTATGATGATCAAAATAAGTAGGCATATATGTAGGTGGAACTGGAATGGTATGTGGAGAGTGTGCATCAACAATAAGCACAAAAGTATCATTTACAATAATAAGAACAACATGAACAATGGGCTGCTTTGAATATGGTAGATCATACTATAAAAGTACATCAAGTGGATGTATACAAGATTTAGTACATGATGGGGTATTATATTGATGCTATATTCTAATAATTTTCTTTTTTAGAGAAGAATTGAGGGTTTCCTCTTCATGAATCAAGGAGTGTAAAAGAAAAATCTGCATCATGAGTTTCATATTTTCTTCTTAAAGTGCTAGGAAATAGGCCATAGGATTAATAGGTTGCTTAGGGCATAGTATGGTACTATCAATAGTCATACTAAAATAAAAAATAGGACCAATAACCAATGTATCAAAATGTGTATCAGTAATTGGAGAAGGTGAAGGTACCTCATCCAAGTGACCACTAGTAATCAAATCTACATCATGAGTAGTAGGAAGAGGTGGTATAAGTGTCTCATCCTCAAAAAATATGTACTCACTAACAATGGAAAGAGGAAAAGAAATAATAGGAGGAGACAAAGATGACAAAGAGTCCCCATAAAAATCACCATCAATAATTACACCCACACAAATGGGAGAAGACAATGGAGAAACAATGTCACTAACATAAGAATCCTCATTCTAAGAAGGAGAAGAAAGAGGGACATTTGGAGATGCAATAACCTCATCAAACAATACTAAAATAATGTCCTAAGCTCCTTTATGTGACGTGGAATACTCAATATGAGTTTACAAACTATTAGAAACATGGAAGTGAATAAATAGAAGTTTATCCTTTTGCAAAGATGCAAGCCATACAATATCATCCTCATTTAAAAAAAATGAGAAATTTACCAATAACAACTCTCCACAATCCCTTTATTTATAAGTGCATTTGTATTTTGGTTTTCCAAGTGGTGCAGTTTGAAAGATTAAGGGGATTAATCATATGAGAATCCACACTTGAAGATGGAAAAAACCAATAATGATGAAAAATGTCTAAAGAGAGACATCAGTTACCATCGAAAATGTTTTCACAAGTACAAGTGGCATAAAAGAAGATAAAACACTCTAAAAATGGGATGTTAGACTCTGTCAAAAATACATCTTGTGTAGAAATGAAGTGTTTTTGTGAGGGCGTTTGACCACCTATCAAACCTAACCTCACCCTCCATCCTCGACAAGCCAATGGTAGAAATGTACTAGAAAATAATGCCAATAATGGCCAAAGGTGCTCTTCGTAAAAAATATCCCCTCTTCTTTTTTACAAAATGTGACTGTAAAAAAAAGAAAACATTAAAAAAGACCCCTCCACTTACAAATTTAATTTTGCCATTACATGATTCAATTTTTTTTAAGTTTCTATGTGCATAATATTATATTTGAATTTTTGAAAATAATGAAAAATTCAAAAAATAATAATACCTTTCATAAAAAGAGGATGCCTTTTGTGTGTTATGGGGACACGAGGGTTGACTACAACCATCTATGGTAGTAAGTATCAATTTTAATGATTCCTTGCCAATTTTGTCACTAAACATGAATATGAATGTGAATTATAATAATCAATGCACATTTCTAACACATATACCACCCCCAAAAAAACTCCATTGGATGATAATGCCACAAAGATAAAATTTATGGGAACATGGTGCCAAGTCACTCCCTAGCCAATGGATCAATGCAATATTTGAGTTTGGAAAAATGGTTGACTGAAAGGAGGGTCTTGCAGGTTTAAGCCAAAAAAATGAGTCACATGCATCAAAACAAATCATGCATAGACATACCTCTATGGAGTCATTGAAGAAAGGAGGAAAGTTTGTCAGGCAATGATGAATAAACTTGTAGGTGAGGCTAGTGAATGGGGTCGATATACAATCCAAATGAAAAAAAGTTACCACTTCAACATAAAAATCTGATAAGACTAAATAAAATAGCTCATCAATGATGGAGAATTGGCAGGGTTCACATCAATTTCATCAGCTAGTCAAGATGCTCGGTGATGTAGCCAAGATTAGAGATGATGGTGTAAGTCCATTGAGATTTAAGCCATCAGTTGGGTGTACAATATTGGTGAGGCCTGAACCATTTTGGGTAGAATTTTCCTACACATTTGTGATCATTAAGAACAATAAAAACCCCAATGTGAAGTACTAAGAGCACAATCTTCGTTACAATCAAGAGAGGAGCCAAGTTGATATATGAATAACTCTACTGTAACATCAAGTAGAATTATAAATAAGCCATTGGAAATATCTTAGTGAATATTATTCAGATTCAAAAGTGACACAAGTGGAGGATGACTTTACAAAGCAAGATGCAGTGAAGCCAGGTGGTGTGCAGTCATTATAGATAGATCGACAATGTAGACTATTTGGCATTCCATTTGGGAAAGCCATCAATCAACTTACCTTATATGATTTAGTGTTTGATGGTGTTTTATACCATAGGAAAGCCATTAGAGCTAGCATCATCAAGGAGAAGGAGCCTAGGTGTAGGTAGAGGAGATTAAGAAGTAGTGCTCAACAAAGATTTATCACTAATGGTGGAAGTTCCAACTGGTATCTAGATGGGAGGAGTAAACTAGAAAAACATAGGTTTTCAAACCCACATAGGAGTAAATGGTGAAATCTCCTTTCTAATACCCCATATTCACACAAAATAATCAATGCTGATCAAAATTGATTTGTGAATGCAACATAATGGAGGTGTAAAGACTACATGGGTCTCTATGGTGTGGATAACCACAAAAACCTAAAAAAAAGATACCACTTATGCAAATAATAATCAAACATTAGTACATGAGCCAAAAATGGTGCTAGGAGGCTGACTAATGGATGCATAGAGCATAACTAATACCTAGTCAAAAATGAGAATACTTATCATTTATCTAGGATCTCTCCTACAAAACCATTACCATAGAAAAACATCTTAAACATTATGCACATAGACAAGAATTATGAACAAGTCAATCTCCATTATTTTCTCAAGGAATAATACACAATCCATAGGTTTCTCTCTCTTCACTAGTCTAAGAGAAGTAATAGGAGTGCCTATTAAATAGGCATAATAGGTTTTTATGCATAACAAATAATTTTTTGTGTGAAACCAATATTAGTTTATATGGAAAATTTGTATGCAAAAAATAGGTGTGCAAATATTTGACACATAAAAACTAATTAACTAACTCCCAATCAAGCTTAACTCCATGAGTGAGTGTTAACGCTCACTCTAAAAATAATAACCCAGAGCTAAGTCTGCATACACCTCCAAGGTCACAAATCATGGTTGAAACACTTAAATACACCAGGATTTCACTAAAATTTAGTAATACACCAATATTTCACACACAACACCATAGCATGGGATAAATACATGGAGTTTGATCCCTCTTCAGAGTATTGACATATAGACAACACTCAACATAGGGGGTGTTGAGGTCAAACACAACTTCAATCGCTAACCCCTTTTTCTATTTTATTTATTTTATTCATCCTTTCTTATCTAGCCAAGGTTTTAAGTGAAGAAGGTACAAAATGGTTTCCATAGTAGATAATGCATCATAGAACACATACACATGACTAATAGGCAACAATGCAGACACATATTTTCATAAAGGAAAAAATAGACACATATTTTCATAAAGGAAAAAAAACCTTACTAGATGTTGGCACTCCATATGGACTATAGCATGATGTGGCTCCATCTAATTTGGATGGCCTTAACTGGAGGTAAAACAAAGCCTTATCCTTGATTCATAATCATCACATATAATGACACAATGAAATCCATAGTTACATACATAGTCCTACACTCCTATTTTCTAGCTTAGTAATTTGTTCATGTTCTTTCCCCTTTTAGCATATTTATATATTTATCAAGTTACAAATCATAAATCCATAATTTATTTAATATATTAATATTTTTATTTTACACAGAAGTTTTTCATGATTAGGATTTAATCATTTTTTCATTTCCCCGATTTTGCTAAAATATAAGTTAAGCTATCTCAAATTGAGCAAACTCCTCATGTTAGCCCCTCCATGGACTCATGTTCCTTGTTACATAATAATTTGGCACACTAAATTGCATCTTATCCATTACCGGTTGGATTTATGGCTCCTAAGCTTCCGTTGTATGAAGGCAAATGTGATCCTAAACAACATTTGTAGGCATTCCATTCAACTTGTCTAGACTATGCAGATAATGACAAATTAATGAAAAATATTTTTCTAAAAATCCTCAATGAATATGCTTGTAGATGGTTTTATGATATTCGTCTTTAATTATTAAATACATTAAATCCTTTGGTAAATTAGTTTTTAACACACTTTTCTATCAGTATTGGTGAAAATCTATCAATTGATTAAATTGCAAAGCTCAAACAAGGGTCTAATGAAATAATCAATGAATATGTTCTAAGGTATAAGAATATGCTAAAAAAAATGATAGATCAAATGGTTGATTATAAGATCCAAGATATTTTCACTCAAGTTTTGTTATCTCCACTTGAAGAGTCAATTATGTTTGATAAGTCTTAATCTTTTGATGAGATATGCCAAACTGTTAAAGAGCATGAAGTCAAATTGCTTACTCTCAACAAACTCAAGTATACTTAAAATTATCTAAATAATTTAGATGTAAAATTTCAAATCAAATCAAATTATCAGAGAAAACCTAATGAAACTAAGAATGAAGATAAAGTTATAGTTAATGTTATCTCACAAACAACTCAAAAGCTTCGATTTCAAGCTCTACCAATGAGGCAATTTTTAAGGATACCACCACGTCCTCATGTATTATTGTAAAATTTACTTGAATGTAATCTCATTAATCTTCCTCCATCAATATAAGTAGACATGTAAAGCATATTGTGACTATCATTTATGTTTTGGTCATTCCAAAAATAGATATTTCAAGCTCATGAAAAATATTCAAGATCTTGTTGATGAGACCATTATTGATAATGGAATGCCTATTTTATAGGCTAAAACACAATAAAATGACAATGAAAATATAAAAAGGTATAAATATCCTTTTATAAATAATTAAGCAAATAACAAGGCTAATTTTGAAGTAAATTATGAATACTATGCTCATCATTCTCCTTCTACATATGGGCATCTACTTGATAGTATCATTGGTACAATTAAACATAAACAAACATCATGTCCTATGATCACATTTGATGATAGTGAAATTATATATGATGATTCAGATAGACACACATTCTTTCTTTGATCATATGTTGATAAATAATCCATACATAGTGTTATGATTGATAATGGATTAAGCGAAAATGTGTGCACCATAACAATCCTCTACTCTTTTGGTTATACATGGCAAGATTTATAAGACAATTTTAGAGTTGTCAAAGCATTTGATAGCCATACATAGGGTACTCTTAGGTATATAGTGCTACCTTACAATTGGGAGTTCTCATAGTGCCCATTCCATTCTTAGTTCTACCAAGCATATAGGTCTTTGATATACTATTATGACACCCTTGGATACAAAATATTAGAACAATAAATTCTACAATGCATAAATAAAATATATTCATGGTAATCAAGTGGTAAAATTTTTAGGAATCAAATATGAATATCCTTTGAAACCAATGATATTTACTCTTATAAAATAGTTGGAAGGCATATACATTGAACAACATGGTAATAAAATAGTCTACATAATTATTCAAGAGAATATTATAGAATTGGTTTCTAAATATATCTATTAACATCATCTAGTCACACGTAAGCATGCTACAAAATTAGTTTCTCCATATACCTATGAGCATGCTAGAGTTACACATGAGCATAATCAATTAGTTTCAAAGATAATGGTACAATGTCCTAAGAAGAAAGTGGCACCTGAAAAAAGGTCTTGATCTCCTAAGGTATCACAAGTTATTCATAGAGCTTCCCCATTGGTACAGGTTTTTACATCTTCTCTTATTACACAAGAGGATACAATTTTAAATGGGTATATGAATAGTGATTCAAATGATTATATGACATCATAGGGTTCCTATTCAAATTAATAAGCATATATAATTGACACTTCCTCTTCACAGGAAGTCACTCTTTCATACAATGCAGTTGGGTATACATATGACCATTCTCTTAATGAGATCCTTAGTTTGACACAATAACCTACTTCCTCCCAATCCACCAATTGGGATAAATCTCTTGATTAATGACTCATTCATATTTCTTTGTACATATCTTTTTGTTTTTAATTTTTTTTCTAATTATTCCATTCTTTATCCAATCATTCTTCTATCCCTTGGCTTTACTTTCACTTTGGCCAATTAAAATAATACAAAACACCTATGTTGCATTCATTTTAAATGCTTAATTCACTTGCCTACTATGACATATCCATCATGTTATGGATTCTATTACACTAACATGATCACATTTTTATATTATTACATGAACACACATAATTGCCCATTGATGTGCATATACATTCTTATCCATATTAATAATTTATTATATATTTCTATGACTCATTTAAACATACCTTTGGGGAATCTTCCTCACCTAATTTCTTTTCATTATAGACTTTAACACCTTGTTATGGATTGTTCACATCCCTCCTACTAATTCTCTTTTTGACACCTTGCTTATTAACACTTTTTCAATCTTCAATGTCAAATATTTCAAAAATTAAAAAAAAATCAAATATGATGAAATTTCCCAAAAAAATAAATAAATCATATATGTTAAAATTTATAAAATCAAAAAATATAAAAAAATTCAAAATTAGGACCTAGAAATAATTTTTAAATGTTCCCATATTATTTATTTACATATGTTATTTATTTCATGTTAAATACTTAGCATATTTCAGTTTTAAATACCAATGCTTTTCATGAGGTATGTGAGTGTAATACAAGACATATTATTACATGGTTTTTCGATGTTGAGATTCCCTTATTGCTTAAAAACTTTGCTAAGTTTGGGGTATTTCTTCCTTAGGTTGTATTTATCCACAACCTTTCTACCATGATTAGCTATATACCATACAAATGTTTTGCTAATCACTCATACTTTACATTGTATTACATGGAAATGTTATTTGCTAACAATAACATTCATACATATAATTGATGTGAATTAGTCTTATGTATTGTATGCGTATTTTTAAAATTATTACTTTACTACATGATAAGTTATGATTTGCTTGTTTATTATATGTGGTCCTTAGATTATGTGTGCAACATATACATACTATTGATTATATGGCATCATCATTCCATTTTCATATGGACCTTAGACTTATGTGTTTTTGTGAAATTCACATGTCCCTTGAATGTGGACTTTGAGCCTTATGCATGACATTATATGAAAATAACATGACATTGTATGCCATTGATTGTATGTTAATTACTTGGTACTATGGTGCCATGATTCATATCATGCATTATTTCTATTTTAACTCTTGTGCCATGATACATATCATGCACATGTTGTTTATGTAATCCAATGCTACACCTATTTAGCACATGTTTCATATAAAATTCAATATTATATTCAATAATATGATGCAATCCAATTAAAATGTTCCAACTGCTACCACATGATTACATTTTTCATATATTTTATAGTTATCTTTTGAGATAAGTGACTTTTAGACTATGTCTCTCATCTAAAATGGGGCATCACAAGGGGTTTTCCTAGAGAATTCGAACCTCATGAGTAACAAATTTCAGATTTATGAAAAAATACCATTTTTAGAGTTCAATTTAATTCAACATTTTCAAAAATTACAAGTTTAGTAGGCATTTAATATAAATTCAATACAAATACAGTGGGCATGATATTCATTCATGCTCATGTTTCTACATGGCAATTTGAAATTTTAAAAATTTCAAATTTTAAAAGTTTTAAAGTGAAAAGTATCAAATAAAATCTAGATCCATCTAAATCAACGTGATTTGTCTTCATATTGCAAGTGGGCCACATTAAAGTCTAATGAAACTCAACATCTATGGTTTCAATTTTCTATTGTAGAAAGCCACATTTGGTGGTTCCAACCTTCAACTATTTTACAAAGTAATATATATATTCAAATGAGAGTTGGAGCACATAATATTTCCAACTCAAAACCTTTCACTGATATTCAAATTAAGACTAGATCACTCTCAATTCACCATAGGTTTAACATTTCTCCAAATGCCTCAACAAAGGGGCACACACCTCTCCATTTCTAAGCTACAGAGCAATTAGATTACATACTCTTTTAGGTATATTTTCCTTGATCTCTTTTTAAATTAAAAAATTTCAAAAATTTAATACTTTTAAATATGGGTTGTTACTAGTTTTGGTGTCATTATTATAGGTTTTATAATGAGAAGTCTTGCACCATCAAGATTCACATCAAAAGACAAATCACATATACACACTTAGGTTCACATATCATTTACTATATTAATTTTACTTTATTGAATCATTAGAATAAAGTGGGGGATAATGTAAACACCTATTATTAATCATTAAGTGATTGACAATGTTTAATATTGACATCCTTCCCCTTGCTTGGTCTATTCACCATTTTGTTAACTTAAAATATATATGAGAACATTAACTATTTTATAAACTAATTTGAAACTAATCAAAACATCACTAAGAAAACCCTATTTTTCTTACAAAATCCTATCAGACTAGTCCCAGTAGTCTCTATCTTTCTAGGATAGGGTCAAACTAGGTCAGATAAGGTCATACCATGACCTTGTCCATAAGTGTAGCCTTATCCTCCATGATTCAACAATAACTTTTAAAATTTGAAATGTTGAATTTTACCATTCTCACACTTTTAACAAGGTTAATTAATGAAAATATTTAAAAGTTTCCTCTATATAAGCACATCAAGGCCTCTCAAATCATATATAGCAATCACTTGGTAATTCTACTACACACTGAGTAAAAGATCACTATTCTTTCCAATTTAATTTATGTTGCATTTTAAAAATCATAGGCCAAGTTTGAAGTCATATAATTTTAGGTCAAGGTACTCATTATCAAATATTCAAAAGAATTTATTTAGTTGCATTCATTTATTGAAGTCAAGGTTCACACACTCACTCTAGTAAGCAAAACTACATTAGCATGGGGCCTTTCTTATATTTATAGGCAACACTCAAATTATGTAGGGTTTTTATATATAACTTAGTAATTCACCTAATCCTATCCTTTATTTTGGAATTTTATTTATATTTGGTTTATGTGTGTTAGCTAGGGTTTTGATTTTGTAGGTCTTTCACACATCAAAAGCAAAGGGGATGTGCAAATGCCAATCTTGACTAGAAGCATTGACCATTTTGGTTAACATCTTATTGAGGGTTTTGTTAGAGGCTTCTGCCAGTCCATTTGCTTGTGGACAATAAGGTAAGGAATAACTTAAATTGATGTCAAAAACATCATAAAGACCTTGGAATTGCTTATTTTTGAAAGACTTTCCATTATCAGTGATGATCTTATGGGGAACACCAAAATGAAAAATGATATGATGATTGAGAAAGTCGAATATTTTGTTAGATTTGGTCAAGATGAGAGGAATAGCCTCCACCCACTTGGTGAAATACTCAATGGTGGTGATGATGGAGTGGTGTCACTATGAAGAATGAGGATTGACTTCCCCAATGAGATCTAGTCCCCATTATGAGAAGGGATAAAATTCCTTGGATACTTGAAGGCCATGGGATGACACATAATGTAAATTGGCATGTGATTGACATTTAACATACTTATTACATAATCATAATAGTCTTGGTTGAGGGTGGGATAATAGTAGCCAAGGAAAAGGCTAAATTTAGTGATAAATATACCAATAAAGTATCCTCCATATATTTTATCACGCATTTCCTTCATAGCATGGGAGGCTTCATAGCTATGAGGTTGTTGAAACCATGTTTGTAAAGGATTCCCCCTAGTATGGTATAATGTGAGGTATTCTGAATAAAGGCTCTTCAAGAATTCCTAGAGAGGTTGGGAGGAATGATGCTGAGGTTGAGGTAATCAAAGGTTTTATTGTACCAAATGTTTGATGAATATTCCTCCACATTAAAAATGGTAGGGAGGTCAGATTAGATATAAGAGGGTATGATAAAATGATGAATGGTGATAAATATATTAGAATCAATAGGTATAGATGGGATATAAGAAGTAAGGGAAGCCATTGTATCTATAAACTTGTTGGTAGATCATGAAATAGATTGGATAAGGTAATGATCAAATGATGCTAAGAGTACATCTACTAGTTGTATATACTGTTGTAAGACATCATTCTTACATTGTTAAGATCCATTGATTTGGTTAACTAAAAGTTGTGAATCACCAAAGATACTGATCATCTTAACTCCTAAGGCTAGAGTGGTTTGGATACCTATTACTAAGGATTCATACTCAAAAATATTATTGGTACACTCAAAATCAAGTTTAAAATAAAGAGGAAGAGGTTCACCATCGAGGGAAATGAGAATAACTCTGGCACCCCCATCATGTTGGTAGTTCAATTCATTGAAGAACATGGTCACTTGGTAGGTGATGTCCTCTTGAGAAAGAGATATGATGGACTCATTTATAAACACAAGAGGAAGTGGTTGGTTATCTGGTATAGGAGCTTTAACTAATTGATAAGTTATGACTTTCCCTTCAATAGACTTCTATTAAAGGAATTCAAGGTCAAAATTAGCTAAGAGCATGAGCCATTCGGCCATATGCTAGTTTTGGTATGGTTTAGAGTGTATGTACTTGAGTGGGTCAGTGTTGGTGATGATGAAGGTCTTATGATTGAGGAGATAGTGAAATTTTTTTGAAGCCACAAAGACTAAGTTGAGGTAAAGCTTCTCGATATGGGTGTACTGAGTCTCATACTCTATAAGTGTTTGAATTATATAGTAGATAAATTCCTCTTTGTATTGTTTATCATGGTGAGAAAGCATTGCCCCTAAAGAATGGTCAGTGGCAAATATGTAAAGGTAGAAGGGTTGGTCCTCTTTAGGAGGGATAAGAATAGGTGGAAAAAGAAGGTACTCTTTGAGTGAATCAAAGGTTTGTTGACAGTCCTTCATACACTTAAAAGAAGTATCTTTCCTGAGAAGATGGTGGAAGGGTTGGAATCTATTTGATAATTAAGAGATGAAGTGACAGATGGATTGGATCTTCCCTGCAAGATGCATAATTGATTAAGGTGAGTTAGAGATGGCATGTCTTGGATTGATCTAAATTTGGTAGGGTCTACTTTGATTCCTCAAAAAGAGATGATAAAGCCAAGAAGATTTCCAAATAGGACCCCAAAAATGCATTTCTTAGGGTTGAGTCAGACATGGAAATGGATTAGGCATTCAAAGATAATTTTGAAAACTTATAGATGATCCTTTTAATATTTGGATTTCCTATGGAAATCATCTACATGGTCCTCTATAATTTTATGGATGAGATCATGAAAGATGTAGGTCATCACACACTAGTAGGTTGCTCCAAAATTCTTCAAACCAAATGGCATGACTCTATAGAAGAAGGTTCCATATGGGGTGATGAAAGAAGTCTTATATTGATCCTTGGGGGTAATCAAGATCTGATTATATCTAGAGAAACCATCCATGAGAGATAACATATCATGGCCAAATGTAAGATCAATAATTTGGTCAATGCTTGGCAAAGGGAAGTTATCCTTTGGATAAGCAAGGTTGAAATCATGATAATCAACACAAAGGTGAAGTCCCCTTGTGGGTTTGGTGATGGGAATGATGTTGGAAACCCATCAGGGATAGTTAATGGGTTATTGATAAATAAGAGGCACTAAAGTTATTTGACTAGAAGGGTGATGTAAGGGTGAATCTTATGAAGCTTTTGCCTAACATTTTTAGCATGGGATGGATGATAATGTTGTGTAGAGCTATGGAAGGATCAATTCTAGGCATATCCTGATAGGACCAAGAAAATGATATGCTTTAATCACAAAGGAAAGAAGGGTACTCTTGTTATTTCAAGGAATCTAAGGATTTACCAATCTTTACAATGTGAGGGTTATCCTGAGTACGTAAATTGACATTGATAGTGGATTCATTAAACATGGTGTAGTTATCAAGAGGAAGGGATTTGTGGATAGAAGAATCCCATACACCAAGATAGGTGAGAATGGAATCATCATCCTAACATTGGATGGTGTAGATGGTAGGAGAATTATTTTCTACCATTTTAGGATGAATCAGAGGAAAGGTTTTAGTTTGACCATCCTTTTGATAGGTCAAGGGATCCAAACTAATAGTATTGACTAAAAAAAAGCTAGAGGGGATGGTTTCAAAATCCTCAGACTTTGAAAGAGATGGGATTGGTGAGGATAGAATGTCTTCCTCAATGGTGGTGATGGGTATGGGTGAATCAGTGGGCTCTTCTAGTGGGATGAATCCAAGGCCAAATAGCTCACAAGGTTTTTGGGTTTTGATCAAAGGTAACTCATGGGGTCCATGTTCATAATGGTTGAGGCTGAATCCCTTCTAGGCACACCTATGAAGGTATAATTTGGAAAATTATAATTTATCCAAATAGGATAAATCAAATGTAAATGGTTGAATAGAAGAGGTGGTGGAAGAAGCAAAAAATAGATGATCAAGTCCCCCATAGACATTTTTTTTTGGTGGTTGGGAAGCCTGAAAGGAATGATGGTTTTGATATTAGGATCATAGATAAGATTATGGTCAAGGTTCCCATACTCTTGAGGAGTAGGGAAAGCATCCAAGGTCAAAATATGATACTCTCCTAGTGAGAGATGTTGGAATTTAGGTTCTAAGGGGTCCTTTGTGGGGATTTGAGAAGAAGGGATATATGAGCTAGTTGATGCTTCATTAATGGTAGGGGTGGATTTGTTATTGGTTGGTGGTGAGGTGGATGAGCGAGGAAGAAGAATGTCATTGGGTTAATATGTCATGTTACAAGATGTGAAAGGACTAGGATTAAATTATATGGTAACAACCTGACCCTCATTTTTAAACTTGATAAATTGATGCAAGGTGGATGAGACACAACTCATAGAGTGGATCCAAGGGTGTCCAAGTAAGATGTTTTATTAGAACTTGCCTTCTATAATGTAGAAGAGCTATGAAATCATGCAAGGTCCCAAGGTTGTGTCTATAGTATCATTTAAATAATGGAGGACCACTATGGTTTTTGACATGATATTCTTTAGCCATGATGTGGAGGATGACTATTCCCAAGGTTGTGGCCATAGTATCATTAAAGGAATGGAGGACCATTGTGGTTTTTGACATAATATTCTTTGACAACTGGAGTTGGTCATAAGCATGAGAGGAGATAATATTAATAATATCTCCCCCATTATTCATCACCTTTTTGATGTAGTTTTGATTAATGTATGTAGTGATGAAGAGGGGAGGATTGGGATCTTCAGGGTGAACAAAAGGTATTTTTGAATCCTGAAATGTGACAAAGATGGAAATATGAAGAGCCCCAACAAAGGCTGCAAGAGGTTGAGGGTCTTTGGGTTGAACCTCTATGGATTTCAGGGCCTTTATCAATGCTTGGTAGTGTTGGGATGAGGTGTTTATTAGTTAGTATAGGCTCATCTTCATTGGTGTTTGATTAATTTGTTTTATAATGACTTGCTGGATATATTTAGAAGGGTTAGAGGGAAAGACACCCAAAATGGATATTTTGGGTTTTGGTGAAGGTGAAGGTGGAGCCACTTGAGTTTGGTTGGAAGGCTGAGGGGTGGAAGGATATGTCCATGGAATGGATACTTTGGCCTTTCCCTCATCCTTTTATCGGGCCTGAGATTGGGTGACCATATGGATAATGTGGATGAGGGGAAACATTAGGCTATAAGGCTACTTCGGTTCATCCTCACTCTTGGATGAGAGTATGAGAGTGGGTAAGTGTTGAATAGGTTCATTTTATGGTTGGGTTGATAATGGGCTTGAGAAGGGTTCATTTGATAATAGATCATCCTCATCCCATAAGTTATGGATAAGTGCTTGGAGAGCTTTGCAGTTCTCTGTGTCATGTCCAGGAGTCCTGTGGTATGAGCAAATTAAAATTTCATTGAACCAAGATGGTTTAGGACTTGAAGGGTCAAAGGGTTTTATAGGTGGTAGGTTTAAGGAAGAAGTTTGTAGTAACCTTTGTAAAATGGTCAAATAAGATCTGAGCAAAGGTGTTAAGGGTGATTGGCTTTTAGTTTTCAGGTTGGGAGCCTTCTTAGAAGTAGGTCTCACCATGGAAGTTGTGGGTGGTATAATGGCTTTGGTAGGTGGGTTTGATTAGGGTGGCTTAGTGTTGGATGGTTTTGAGGTGGAAGTTTTAAAGGTGAAAGATTTGGAGGTAGGTGATTGGGATGAAGAAGGTTTGGAGATAGGTGGGTAGGTGGAGGTAGATAGTTTGGTTAAAAATGATGGGGAGTTTGATGATTTGAAGGGGTAGGTAAAGGTAAAATAAAAGGAAAAAGTTTAGTTTGGGTAGTTTTTGGAGGGTTCATCTTCTTGATATAAGGGTGATCTCCTAGGATGGAAGAAGGATGGGGTCCTAAGATATACAGTAAGAGAGAAGGGGGTGGTATGATTCCGGTTCTAGGTGAGAGTTTGGGTAGTAGTTACACCTTCTTGGTTGGTTTGGTTAAGGTTTTATCTAGTAGACTAGATGGGGTTAAGTACAACTTAAAATATGGGTGGATAAGGCTAAGATTATGCATTACCCATAGGTTCTTGATAGGTTTGGTTAAAGAGGTGTAAGGTGATTTGATAATTTTGGATGGAAATGGTTTAGATGGTTCCCCATGGTTTTGGAGGGAGAGGTGTTTGATGAAGGGATTGAGGTGATAATAGGTTTAATGGTGGTTGAAAGTGAGGTTGAAGGTTTATGCTTATTTTGATAGGGGAGCCCAAGATGGTTCTAAAAGGTGGCTCAATCCAAATCAGGCTGAGAAGAGAATTCTAGGATTTAGACCAGTCTAGGGAAGGGTTTGTAAATTGGTTTGGTTCCTTGAGAATCAAATTCAAAGATTAGGTCCATAGGTTGAGGTAATGGAATGGTTTCTTCACCCTTATCTTTGATGAAAGGTTACAATATTTGGGAGGATGTTTTTCCCATGAAAGGAGTAGGTAAGGTTATCTCTCCTTATTGAATAGTTTCTAAAGAGAGAGTGGGTGATTCCATGATGGGGGAAGGAGATGTGATGGCAATGGTTGCCTCCTTTGGTATTTATATCAAAGGTTTACCTTGTAAAGTGAAATAAAGGAGGTGGTTACTTCCTTTATTTGGGTGTCCAAAAGAATGGAGGGTGATTCCACCACTTTAATAAGTAGAGTGGAGAAAGAGGTAGTTGAGGTAATGGTTTTCTCAATGATAGGTTCACTAATAATTACATTAACTGTATGGACCTCATGAACATGAGATGATTATGGTTTATTGTCATCATGGTTGGTAGAAGGGGAAAGATTGGGAAATGGTTGTCAAAAGATGTTGAATGACTAATTCAAAGGTGCACTGGGGTTGTCCAATGCAATTTATCCTTTATCAATAAAGTGTTGGACAATGGTCTTGAAGGTGTTACACCTACTAACATCATGTCTAATGACCCAGTGGAAGGCACATAGATAATTCTTGTTATACCAACTAGTCACAGGGTAAGAAGCATCAAATTATTAGGGAGGTTTAATAGGGAAGAGCTGTATGATGTTGGATTTGAGAAATTTAACCAAAATTGAAGCATATGATTCCCCTAATGGAGTGTATTGTTTTGGGGTAGCCCAATTTTGATTTTGGGTTTGTTGATTGGAGGAGTTAGAAGAGTTGGTTTGGTTGGGTTGGTTGATAACTAAAGGTGGAGAAATTTTAAGGGCAACCATGTTTATGGATACCTTTGGTTTGGTGTTGGGGTATTTATATTGGTTGGTGGTTTTGGATGGGTAAGTATCATTAGATTTGAAGCTAGAGTTTTTATTTCTTAGTTTCAACTTCCCCTCATCGATGGATCTGATTTCTAGTTTGTGTGCCATGGTGAATGCCTCATCAAAGGTCCTAAAGGTTTGAACCTATAGACTAGGGGAAATGCGTTTGGCACAAGCATAAGATAAAAGTTTAATAAAATTAGGTTGGGGTAAAGATAAAGAGAGCTAGTTGATAAGGCCTCTCCATCAGGATATAAAATCAACAATTGATTCATCATCAAATTTCTTGATGGAGTAGAAGTCGGTGATAGAGACCTTTTTTGATATATTGATTAAGAAGTAGTCTAAAAAGGTTTGGGCAAGTTGGGAAAATCAAAATATGAAGTGCTTGGTGATAGAACTATACTAATATAATGCTGGTCCAGATAAAGACATAGGAAAGGTGTGAAGGAGAAGAGCATTGTAGTAGGCAATTAAGTATCAAGAATGCCTAAATTCTCTTAAGTGTTATTGGGGGTCCTCCTTGCTTTATAATTTAGAAAACTTGGGTAGTTCCCATTGAGGAGGTAAGGTTGGATAGGGACGTATGGGTGAATAGGTTCATTACATATTTGGTCATAAGACAAGAGATTGTGAGCCCTAGAGATAAATGATTCTAGGTTGGTCATTTTGTCCATCAATATTTTGACCAAATATATTTGGGGTTGGGTAGTTTCATAATTGTATGGTAAGTTTTGATAAGGTTGGGTGGATGAAATATATGGATAACTGGTAAAAGGTTGAGAAGATGCCACATATTGGTATGTGGTCATTAAGAATTGTGATGCTACCACATAAAGGTTAATGGGCACAAGAGGTTGGGTAAAAGATGGAGTTATGTATCCTTATGGATTATGAATATAGCATGGGTAGGGTGTCATAGGTATATGTTGAGGAGTTGATGTGGGTTTGTTGGGAGGTATGATTAGATTGGTATATTAGGGAATTTATATGGATTGGGTTGGAGGTATGGATGGGTTAATTGGTTAGGGATGAGTGGTAACTCTAGTACTGATAGGTGGAAGGGTATAAGGTATGGAAAGCACCACACTTTGAAGTGGGGTGGAAATTGGTGGGTTGGCAATGATATGGGTAATAGTGGAAATATGGGTAGAAGGTATCCCCATGGTGGATGAAGTATGGGTAACAAGAGGTGAGGTTGTCCCTATGTTGGAGGAATTATTGGTTGGTGTAGGGGGTGTTTGATTATTGGTTGGGTTATTTTATTGAGTTTGGGTAGAGGTAGTAGATGGATTAGTGGTGGAGGAAGATGTTTAAGTGATGATAGTTTGGGTAGAGGTAGTGGTAACCATAAGATGGGGAGGCATCCCATGAGGTGGATCACTAGGAGGAACTGAAATAGGGGTGTGGTAAGATAGGTTATTGAGGTAATGTTTGAGGGATATAGGATTGTTACCAAGGAAAGTGGAAAAATTTGCATCACCTTGGACAACTATCTAAGGCATGGTGGGTGGGGTAGAAGGATGGGGAGAACCCTCAACATCCAAGGTATACTCCATGGAGGAATAAGAAGAGGAAGGTGGATTTTGGTTGGTTTGATTCCTCAACTATTGTCTAGTGAAAACCATATGAGAAAAAGAAAGGAGTAAAATAAAGATCACTACTCAAACACAAAGTAAACAAAATAAGAAGATTCATGACAATCAAAAACATACACTAGAGTGCATTTAAAATCTTAAGGTACCTTTTATCTCACTTTTGGCTTATGCTGTAGTTGGAAAGTCTGAAGAACTTGGTTTGTAGAATAAGTACTAAAAAATAAGTCTATGATTGGTTTCAAGTGTTTAAGGCTCTTAAAAGGATTTGTGTTGGAAATTAATACATGGCTTGGTATTGGGGCCTACCCCCTCAATTCACACACCGTAATGATAAGGTTGTTGGATACTTAGCTAATATATACCAATTTTCAACATTTAGACTCAACCAAAGAGCTGATTTTTGGTTTCTCTTCTTGGTAATGACCTCCAAGTAAGATATCCAAAGGGTGAAGGTGATCTGCTAAGAGATGAAACCCTAGTCAGGCCTTATGCCAATTGTTATGATGTTTTGATAGATTTAAGTGGTTTGGTATGGTGTGTGATAAAGAAGTGAAGCTTTGATTGAATTAATTTAGCCTTTAATTTTAATTATGTGAGCTAAACATGAAATCAATCAATGTATGCAAGGTTTATTTTATACCCAAAATAAATTTTTATTTCTTTATATGAGCATAGAATAAGGAAGAAAAGGGCACCTAGATGCTACTAGATCCCACCAAATGTGTCAGAATGTTTCTCTCAATTTTAGTTTATTTTCTAAGAATAGAATAAGTGAGAAACTAAATATGGGTATGGTAGAACCTGTTTGTTTGTGTGCATGTGATCCAGATGATTGTGAAGAGATCCTATTTATCTTGGGAAGAATGAACTATAGATAATAATTCAATAATCAAAGGGGTTGTTAGATAGATAGCAAGGTGGATTTCCTAGCATGAGTTAGGTCTAAAAAGCATGGGTTTATTAGGAGGCTATCAATCCACACTCTTAAAATAATTAATTTGAAAGAAATAAATATGAACTAATTGCATCAAATGACTGAAATGGAATACAAGAAGAAATAAATGCTTGATAAAGGAAATAGACTAATTAAGAAAATAATAGGTTAATACTAATGCTAAATAGGTTAGGTTGGGCTTAGAAAATAGGTGGGGTCTTTATGAATAAGCAAAATTTTGGAAAGTGGAATTTGGTTGAGGGTAAGTAGGTGGAAATATCTTGTTATTATTTCCTACCATAGTGACCATCGATAGTTGGAATGACTGTCGATGATTAAGGTGACCATCGATGATTGGGTGACCATTAGTGGTTGAGCAGACTGTCAGTGATTGGGGTGATCATCGGTGGTTGTTATGGGTTCTGAGGGTGTTTAGAAAAGGGTTATAGAATGGATACAACAAGGTGCTAAAGTCTATTTGAAGTCAAGGGGTTAGAGGGTAATAAGCAAAAGGGTGTGGTTTAGGTAAAGATATCATAAACTAAATAATCAAAACTTGAAATAAGAAATGTACTTAGCTCATTGCTTGATGGTTGATGGTAGATTGAATTTTTTTTGCTAGAGTAATGATACTTTACCTAAAGAATAATTTTGGTATAGGTTCGGGTCTTTATTGTAACTACTGACTTACTGAAGGGAATACTTGCAAAGAAGTTCTTGATGCTGGAAGCTCTTGATGACTATTGGTTAAATGTATGATGGATCCTTTCTTCACCTCCTACTCCTCTCTTTTATAGGTAAAAAATATGGATTATAGGTTTTAAAAGGGGTGAAACTCATTACACAAATTTAATTCTTGATGTATTAGCTCATTGCATGAATTAAATTTGATGCATTTGGGTTCACACACTGACTGAGTTTGAGTGTTTAAGTGGTAGGGACTTGACCGTTTATAGTTAGGATGAACGTCGATAGTCACTATGACTATTGGTGGTCAAGTGGGGTGAAAAGGGTAGGTTAGTGAGTTGGGTTTAGCTAGTTATCTAAACTAATTCAGGGTTATGGTTAGAGGTTGCGTAATGGTCCAATCCAAGGGTGTTTTGACATCTAATACCATCATGTGCAATTTTATAGTGTCTACAAATGGATTGATCCTTAATATTATGTCTCTATAGTTAATTAATCATCTAGGATATATGGTATATAACCTTCAGCTAGAGACCATTACCATTAATACCTATGATAATGAAGAGAGGGAGTCATAAGGAACAATTTGTTTACCAATTTTTATTGGGCCTTTAACCCATGCCACACTTTGACACATCTTGGATATAGATTTTATCCTAAAATTTACTTCTGGATAGACCATGGATACATGAAATCTATGAATTATCTTCAACCTTGCAACATTGTATCAAGTTTCCTCATTTTGGGATGGAAGTAAATATTCATGCATTATTATAAGCATTTGGAGGGTAACCATGAGAGCTATAATTACCATTTTGGCCTAGACCCTACACAAAGGATAAGGATATACTTATTGAATTTCCAAAGTCTAATTACATAGACCCTGATAGTCTTGCCTCAACTTCGTATACACAACCTATTGAAGTTGCCTATCATTTTAATATTTTAAACAATGGTTCAGGAGGATAATTTGCACATAATACCTTACATATAGCCAAACTTATGCAAAACCCTAAGATTTATGGAGGGCCAAAGTGAATCTAGTTTATATGGAATGGTGATAAAAATGAAAACTTCATAGCCCAAAGCCTATTGTTTTCACACTAGCCACTAGCCAAGAACAATACCTGCTTTTTAAAGATAATTCTTGGTTGTAAAATGATGATTTGATTGATTTCTACCAAAGTAAAAGGTATCTCATCCCTAACAGGATTATGGATAACTGATATTATGAAGGTATAGGCCTAAGGGCAAATCAACAAGGTGTTATTGAGCTTATTTCTATAACCAAGTATAAAATAACCCAAGATATTAGATTTAAACTGCCTGAGGGTGACCTCACCTATCTTATTCATGTTATTACACCAATGACTAGTGATGATGATATCAAAAAGAAAGTAGAGTCTGATCATAATATATATGAAGAAGACCTAGAAATACCAACCTATTCAACCATTACACCATTTGTACCATCACATTAGTAATCCACCATTCCCCACTTATCCTTTATCACCCTCAACTCATAGACTAAGACCAGAAAGAATCCATAGTACCTCTTGATGAGTTTGAGAATGATGAGGCTTTTTGTGATTTCATGGTCTTGAGAGACAATGTTCCTTTGGGAGACCATAATCAAGAATTCTCTATCAAATTAGATCTCACTACCTATTTTAGAAATTAGGTGAACACCCTTAGCCAAAAGTAAAAAATAAAACATTGAGGTCCCAAAGTGAAAACTTCTTTGAGGCACTTTTGGACCATGGAAAAATTAAATAAAAAGGCTAGTATCTTTGTTAAAACCTATTTTAGGAACCACTAGACAGGTATGTTCACCCTTTCTCGATTGAATATTAGGAGGTGACCAATAACAAAATTGCATTTGGGTCAAAAATTAGTACAAATGAGCAACACAATTTAAGCAAATCATCTAAGAGTGTCTAAAGTGTTTGTTACATGGCCCTTGACACCATTAAGAGATTTTGATTCATCTTATTTGGGGGAACTTGAAGAACCATTCTGACCAGAGGATTTTATTATTACTAGCCAATTTACATCTTTGTCGAATATCCTAGAAGATGGTTCTATTCTCCTTATAGAGGATACTTTAGAAATCAACATTAGAACTCTAGATGATCCCAAGTGGATAAAACTAGGTACATACCTCACTGAGGAGGAACGTGAAGTTATTGTGAATAAGGAAACCAAAAATGGGAGATTATTATAATGTTATTCAAGCAAATAAACTCAAAATAAACACACTAAACACTAACACCTCTATCCTAGACACTAAGGAGAGCATAGGTAACAAACATATAATGAAAACACAACTAGAAAATAAAATAAATCATTCTTTTACCTTCTTTGTAACTCTAAAATGGCTTGTTGAAGTGGCTTGCTCAACTTTGTGCATCAAGAAATCTTTATCAATGAAGCTCCCTTTGCTCCACCTCTCTTTGGCATCTTGGTTTGGCTGATTGACTTAGCTTGGATTATGAATTTGGCATGGTAAAATTAAAATAATAAATTCTTTCAAGTATTTTGACATAATAACATTGCACTAATGAAGCTTTTTTCACCTATTTGAGCATAATAAATTTACACTAAAAGAACTTTTTTTGATCAATAGGTAAGGCCTTGTATTTATAGCCTCCAAAGTTAACTCTTACTCAAGTTGAGTTAGGCTAGAGTTTAGACATGGAATGAGTTCAAACTAACCCTAGGTGAGTTAAATTTAACTTCAATTGAGTTAAGGAGGGTACATGTAATTATTATTTTCAATTAATAGGCATAACTCTCAAATTAGATATTTTGAGATATTTGTGAGAGCTTGACAATTCATAAAGGTAATGATGAAAAGGATTGATATTTTGAATTTACATTTTTAGATATTAATTAATTATAAATGGATAATTTAAATAATCATTTAATATAGTTTACTTATTTGATTCATTTTGATTAGCATTTTAGCTCTTTTAATAATTGTTCAAGTGCCTCACATAATGGGTCCATAAGCTAAACTACCAGTTGCTAGGTTACAAGGTGACAGAGAATGAATCTATGAGAATTTATTATTGCATATGATATAATAACCCAAATAGGTATGCCTCAACATGATTATAAGTATTGATGAATGATGTGTGAATGAAATTAAAACATTAAATGATTCTTAGGCTTAATTTTTAAAGTTTGGTAGAAATTAGTCTAAAGTTTGGTTAGAATCCAGTTGTGTCTAGAATGGGGTGTCTATAGTTTGACCCTATTTGGGGAGGTGTTGTAAGTTATAAGAATAGTAATGTCTTCTCAAATAATAAAAATGTCTTATATGCCTAATTCCCTAGATGATAATGGATGAGCCTTGGGTGCCTCCTCGAGGGAGTGATTGGCAAAGAAGGTTGGTGCATAGTCCCTCAAAATAAGTAAAATGATGGGACCAAATGGTAAGGGGGGTGGAAAATACTGATTTTCCCAAAGATGGTTATAATCAATGGCATAATGAGATTATCTAGTTGGGGAGAAAAAAGGATGATTTGACCAAAGGTAATTATAATCATTGGCATAGCAAGGTAAAAAGATAATGATTTTCCCAAAGGTGGTTATAATCATTAGCAAAATAAAAATGTCAAAGGATAATGATTTGCCCAAAGGTGGTTATAATAATGATCAAAATGAAAACATACCCTAGTGTGGGAAATAGAGATAATGATTTTCCTAAAGGTAGTTATAATCATTAATATAATGAAAACATACCCCAATAGGGTGGATAGAGTTAATGATTTACCCAAAGGTTGTCATAATCATTATCACAATGAAAACATGTCTATGAAGGATATAAAAATGATAATGATTTACCCAAAGGTAATTATAATCATTAATATCTAGATAGGTTGAAACACAATTATTTTCCCAAAGGTGGTTATAATCATTGGTACTACGATTTGGAATAATATAAAAAATTGAAAAAGGGGGATTATGAATTGAATTTATACTCTCAGAGTAAGATTAATCTAGTATAGAGGAGAAACATGAATTTGGGAAACCTACTAGTATGGAGATGCATGTCCTAACTATCAAGGATTAAAATTCATTCATGATTTAATTACTTTGTATTTGGGAAATGATTTGGATAGATCAAAATTATTTTCAGGTGACCAAGGAAAAGTACCAAAACATCATTATTTGTAACATTTCCTGATCTAAGTTTTGTTGTAGCATGTAATGATATGCATCATGATATAAAACACCATGATAAATTAGTTCTAATATGTATAAGGACCGACACACTATCTAATAAACAATTTAAAATAAGACACCAATGATAAAAACCATGATGATAATGTTGATTCATGAATATGGATGTAATTAAGTGTAATGCACATGGAATCACCTAATGAATGCATATATACTAAGTTAAGACATAATAATGAAAGCAAAAAAATAAGTAAACAAACAAACAAATAGGAAGATAAAACACCAACAAACAAAAAGCACAATAAAACATCAAGAAATAAATAGCACAACAAAATAAACAAAACAACATGAAATAAATACAAACATTGGTTAATCTCAATGTTGGTGCAAACCAAAGACAAATTGTTCATGCATGTGTAATAAAGGTGTTACTCTTGGTGACAGGGTGACCCCTAAGCTAGACAATAATGACACAGGTATAACAATGTAAGAAAAATGGCACAAAGTTTCCTTAGGCTATAGGGAAGCAATGACACAAACAAGATAATAGGCATTGACCCTAGGTTATATGAGATAATAAGTCAAATGAACAAAATGGGGGTAATAAAAGAAAGGGAAGGGGTAGTTGAGATGACTTCAGATGTACTAGGCAAGTGGACACTACCTACATAGTTCCATGGATGCAAGATCCAACATGAACTTCAGGGCAAATGTAGTTCTCCTAAAGTATGGGATAAAAGAAAATTTATGATAATAAAACATGATTAATTATTTAGAGGAATATGGGAATGGTCTCACAAAATGGAAAGTGTGTGAGAAATGGTTGCTCATAAAATGGCAAGAACACAAAATGAAGCCAAGTGGTCATTAGTGTATCAAATTTGAATACACAATAATCACAAGATAAACTTTCAAAATGATGAGAGCATAAGGCTAAGGCCAAATAAGAATGGGGAAACTAAATGATAAGTGGTTACTCATGAAATAGTTAGGGGTCCTAGGATCCTTAAGGCAAAGAAGTGGTCAAAAAAGAAAATAAGGTGTGGCCATGCTAACTCAAGATACTGTATGTATCCAAGTGTTGCCTACATTATCTATGCAAACCTCAGTCTAATTTAGTTCTCCCAAAAGGGATGAAAAATACCAAGGTGGTATAGAAATAAACCAACAAAGAAGATGGAGCAACCCAAAATTTTTTATAGTGTTATATCTTGCATGGAAATTCTAAGTCTTTTACAAATGCTTTTGGAATTTTCAAAGCATCTCAACTTGATTGAGAATCACAAGATACTAAATGGTCCAACTTGAAAAATGATGAGATCATTCAAACTTTAAATTCCTTGCAAAATGGAAAGAGCGTGACAAAGGGTGACTGAGCTGAACTCAACATAAATCAAGCACTACCTACATAGTCCCATAGTCCCATGAGGACCTCAAGTCACTATAGTTCCACCTTACAATGGAGGAATTCAACTAGGTCGCAACAAATTTATTAATTAAGCAAATGGTACAATATGGCAATAAGAATGGAAACGTGATAGTATAATGCATAGTACAGGTGTTATTCCTAATTTGCACATAAATAGTTACAATTAGAAAATAATGGCACAAGTTAATGATAATAATTTTCTCAAAAGTGATTATAATTAGTAGCACAGAGTGGGATACTGATTTGACTAAAGGTGGTTATAATCAGTAACACTCAAAATGAAATGAAATAATAAATGAAGGATGCAACTAAAAAATCACTATCATATAAGTCCAAGATACTACTTTTGTCTAGAATATTAAATCAACTACTAAAACATTAGTCTTAATCAAATCACTGAAGCTGCCTGAAGAACCAATGGAATGGAACCAAAGTCAAAGGGTTGGGGACGGAGGGTAAAAACAAATTTGGTAAATAAGGAAGGTATGGTACAAAGAAGATCATAATAGGATATGACATAAACATGCATCATAGATAATAATTCAAATCTCTCAAGTGAAATAATGCTTGAGGTTTATGATGTTCATTGGTTCATTAAGTTCATCTCCATCTGGTGTAGCAAGCATGCATGCTCCAGATCCATAATTTATAATAGTGATATATGGGCCTATCCAATTTGGTTTAAACTTTGCCTTCTTATTCTTCTTATCCATGGTATTCTTTTGGTTTTCTTTGAGAAAAAGATCACCAAGGTTGAACTCTTTATGCTTGAACCACTGGTTATATTAGCTACACAGTCTATTTTGGTATGCTTGAAGGCTATTGATAGTGGCCATGCATTTTTAATCAAGTAACTATAGCTCTTATAGGCAAGATACTCTATAATATTCACCATCTAAGACATTTTATAGCAAGATAAATATGAATGGTAACTCGACCTCGATAGAAAGAATGGCCTAAGTACCATAGACTAGGGAATATGGAGTGGTTCCTATTGGAGTATGATAATTAGTTTGCTATGCCTAGAGGGAATTGAATATTTAGAGGTGCCAATCATGGCCAACATCATTGAAAATATTTTTAAGGATGTTGACAATGGTTTTATTAGATGCTTCTACTTGGTCATTACCATGTGGGTAATATATGATAGAAAAAATGTTGGGTGATATTATACTTGGCACAAAGTGTTTTAATATCCTTGTTTTTAAATGATCTACCATTATTAGATATAATATTGAATGGGATGCCATAGCAGTAGATGAGATGATTGAAGATAAAATTGGAAATCTATTTTTTAGTCATGTGAGGGGTAAACTTCAACCCACTTAGTGAAGTATTCGGTAGCAGTAAGGATGTGTTTATGGCTATCATATGAGGTAGGGTTAATCTTCCCAATGAGATTGAGTATCCATGTTGTAAATGGACATGGTGTAAGCATTAGTTTGAGTGTTTTGGCCAAGGCATGAATCAAATTGGCATGACTTTGACACTTTTCACACCTTTTGACACAAACCGCTACATCTTCATCCATAGTTGGCCAATAGTAACTGGTATGTACGAACTTTTTGGCTAGGATGTCCTTGTTAGTGTGGGCTCTACATAATCCTTCATGAACTTCTTGTAACACTAATTTTGATTCTATTTAATTTAAATAATGAGTCAAAGTTCTATCAAAGCTATGGTAGTAAAGGGTTGGGCCAAATAAGGTATAACATGAGGCTTGGTGGGTAAAGGACTTTTGTTATTTATATAATAGGTCTGGTGGCATGATATGGTTATGAAGATAGTTAAAGAGGTCTGAATACCATATAGAATTAGGACCAATAATATCACATATCATTGTGATGGTTTAAGGTTCATGAGCTTGCACTAGAATATTTTCAATTAAGAATTGATATTCTTTTGCCTTATCTATGTGGTGGATCAAAGAACCAATGGTGGCCATTGCATCCACTATCCTGTTATTGGCCCTAGGTATATGTTCAAAATGTATGTTGGTAATATGATTTTTGAGAATGTCAATCATGGCATTGTATGGAAATAAATTATCATCTTTGGTATGAAAATGGTCTATAACTTGATTGATGATTAACTAAGAATCAACATAAACTATGAGATGTTAAATATTCCATTATACTGCCTGACAAAGCCCTACAATAAGTGCTTTATATTCTACCATGTTATTAATATAATGAAATATGATATAGAATTATTTAAGGATAATATCCCCTATGGTTTCATAAATAATAAACTTTCCCTTGATCCATCTGATATGAATGATCTTTACAATATAGCTTCTAGTGCTACTCTTCAAGAGGTGTTTCGATGATGATAATGATGGACTTATCTGGGAATTAAAAATTGAGGGGTTTGGTATCTACATGGGGAGATTAATCAAACTAATCTATAATTACTTGTCCTTTTATGGCCTTCTAATTGACATAATCTATCTCAAACTCACTCACAAGCAAGATCCATTTAGCCATGTGGCCTTGTAAAGTTACCTTGGATAGTAGATACTTGAGTGAAACTACTTTGAAAATAACCATGGTCTTATTATTAAACATGTAGTTCCATAACTTTTGGGCAATAAAGACCATAGCTAAACAAGATTTTCCTATTGGTGTATTGCTATGTTCATATGTGGCTAATATATAACTTAGATACTACATGACATGTTCTTTTCCATTATCATCATACTAAGCTAGAAGTGCCCCCAGGGCTTTGTCTATGGCAAATAGTATAGTAGAAATGGATTTCCTAGCATTAATAATAATAAAATAGGTGGATTGGTAAGATAATCCTTTAGATGCTAAAAGATTATCTGGTAGTCTTCATCCTAATGAAATGTGTCACCCTTTGTTTAGTAAGTGTGTAAATAGATGTCATTTATTAGCTAATTGTGAGATGAATCATCTAATAGATTGAATCTTACCCTACAAACTATGGAGCTGCTTCAAATTAGAAGGTGGAAACATCTTAATAAGGGCATGTACTTTGAAAGAAACAACTTCAATGCCCTGATGATTCCTAAAGTAACACCAAAAATATACTTCTTAGGATTAAATCTGACTTTGTATTCAAGAAGCCTCTCAAATATTCTATGTGGTGTGACTAGATGATTGACATGGGTATTTGATTTACCCAATATTTCATTGACATAGTCTTTAATAATTTCATGCATCATATCATGAAATATGATGGTCATGGCTCTTTGGTATGTGGCCCCAATATTCTTGAGACCAAACATCATAACCTGATAAAAAAATGTTCCCCAAGTAGTGGTGAATGCTATCTTATGTTGGTCTTTTAGCATGATCCTAATTTGATTATACCTTAAAAATACATCCATAAGTGAAAGCATTTCATACCTTGCTATGGAGTCAACTATGATGTCGATATTAAATAGAGGAAAGTTGTTCTTGGGGTAGGCCTTATTTATATCTCTAAAATTAGTACATATTTTGATTCCTTCTGACTTCTTACTATCAGACACAATGTTTGAGATCTATTATGAATAGTCAGTCAGTCATATGCATCTCACTTCTAAGATTTTTTCCAACTCTTTCTTTACTAGTAAAAAAATATGAGGATGCATATTGTGCAATTTTTGCTTCACATGTTTGGCATAAATATGTACAATAAGGTGATGTACAACTAAGGCAGGGTCTAAAACTGACATGTTTGAATAGGCCCAAGCAAAGATGTCAAAAAATTATTTTGAAAGGGATATAAATATTCCACATTCCTCCTTAGTGAGGGATGTGCCTAGTTTGATACACTTAGAGACGTATAGAGTCCCAATGTTGACTTCTATAATATCTTCTACTAGGAAAGTCAAGCCATCTTCTAGAATGGTTTGCAATGAGGTGAATTAGCCTACAATTGTAAAGTCCTCTAGTTAAACTAGTTCTTTAATTTCTCCTAAAAAAGATGAGTCCGAATCTCCTAATGGTAGGGATGACCAAGTCACAAATACTATAGGAAATTCATATGCAATTTGATCAAAGGCATGCTGTTCTACAAAACTAAACTCAAACCCAAAAATAAGTCATCATTGGCGGTCTCCTAAGATTCAAGGAAAGGTGAACACCCCCATCTAATGGCACCTAAAATAGGTTTTCATCAAAAGATTGGCCTTTCTCTTTAATTTTACCCTGGTCCAAAAGTGCCTCAAGGAGGTTTTCACTTTGGGACCTCAATGTTTTAATCTTTTATTTTTGGCTAAGGGTGTTCACTTGTTCTCCAAAATAGGTTACAAGATATATTTTGATAAAGAACCCTTGTTTCTAGTCTCCTAATGGAACAATGTCTCTTAGGCCTTAAAAATTACAAAATACCTCATTATTCTAAAAATTGTCTATAGGCACTATGGATTCTTGTTGGTCCCATGCTATAAGTTAGGGGTGATATAGAGGAAATGGGTTATGATGGATTATTGAGACAATGGTACAAATGGTATGGGTGTTAAATAGGTTGGTATTGTCAAAGTCTTCATAAATGTTGTGATCAAACTCCACTTCACTGTCAACATCATCATCACTAGATGTTGGTATTGGAACACAAATAAGATATGTGGGGTCATGCCTAAGTAGTCCAAATCTGAGACCATAAGTTCCTTTGTACTGAGTTATAGAGATTAACTCAAGAGCACCCTGCTAATTTGGCCTAAGGCCTCCACCTTCATAGGTTTGTTTCTCCATTATCTAGTTAGGAATGAGATATTTGGAATTTTTGTAGCAATCAAC
Organism: Torreya grandis; assembly: GCA_037957365.1. Taxonomy (NCBI): domain Eukaryota; kingdom Viridiplantae; phylum Streptophyta; class Pinopsida; order Cupressales; family Taxaceae; genus Torreya; species Torreya grandis. The sequence continues at coordinate 3,285,845 of JARHVA010001312.1, forward strand.
CAATTTGTCATTATATAACCAAGATTTATTTTTAGCAAGTGGCTCTTCTTCTTGGATAGTGGCTAGTGTGAAAATGACAAGTGCTAGACTATTAAGTTTTCCCTTTCCTTTTCATTTCCATTCCATGCAAGGTGGCTTAGCTTTAGGTCTTCCATAGGACTTGGGGTTATGTGGAATTTTGACAATGTGTAATGTGTCATGGGTCAAATACTCTCCTTGACAATTGGTCAAGATGGTAAAATGATTAGACATTTCAAGAGGAGGCATATGTGATGATGAATCAAGGCTATTTGGTTTTATATAATTGGCCTCTATCAATTTGAAAAATATTTCTTTGTCTTTGTATTTTTGGGAATCAAATATAGGCCAAAATGGTAATTATAATTTTCATACTCAGCCTCTAAATTTTTGAAATATTCATAGGGCTGCAAATCTTCATTGATGGTGACCTCCATTCCTAAGTGAGAGAACTTAAGAAACTGATGCAATATCAAAGGGATTGCATGAATTTCATGTATCTAAGGTCTACCTAAGAGAAAATTATAAGATAGGTCTAGGTCTAACACATGATAAAGTGTATCATGGGTTAAGGGACCAATGATAACTTGTAAGCTTATGGTGCCTTGTGACTCTCATTCTTCATTATCATAGGCCTTGATAGTAATTATTTTTCACTGAAGATCAACTATTTTATATCTAAGATGCTTGATGAGTTTTAAAGACACAATCTTTAGGCCCTATCCATTGTATATGAGGACATGTTTGAATTTGTACCATGCTATGACAACTTTAATGTATAGGGGATTTCTATATAGAGGGCCAAGGGATGACATATCACTTTGGATAAAGGTTGACTATTGGCCTAGGGTTAGATGTCTGACCAAATCTTGTAATTTATCTAGGGTTATGTCATTTGGAACTTGGTATTAGCCTAGGAGTTATGTTAAGTTATTCTTGTGGATAGTATATGTACACAACAAATCTAGAATAAATATTTGTGTGGGTGTATTTTGAAGTTATTCCACAATATCATATGGTTTTTCCTTAACATTGGTATATGGATTGTTTATAGCTAGCATAGTGGGTTAGATTGGTTCATTGGTAAGAGGTTATGGGCTTGGAATGGTAATATTAGACTATTGAGTTGTGATTGCACAATCAAGATTGGACACAAGACCATTATTTATAGAAAATTATTATGGAGATGGGTCAGATAGGATAAGTCTCAATTTCTAATGCACTTGGTTGTGGTCATGAAGCAATGATGAGTTATAGGTATAAGGTCATAAAATAGTAATCACTAGTTATCATTGTAATTAGTTGTGGTCCTAGGTCAAGGAATGATTAATAGCATAGGTGGGTTGATTGGAATTATATGGGAATGGTCGTGGTCTATTAACACTTAGTCTAAGGTTAATGGTGATGGTTGAAATACAACCTCCTACAATATGACCTATAAATTTGGTGAAGTCATGTGCAACTACATGATTAGTCTATTGGTTATTGGAATCATTTTGGCCTTGGTTCCTCCCATTTAGTTGATGTTGTTATTGTGGTGGTGGTTGTTGATACTGTTGTTGTTGTTGTTATGGCCTTCATTGTTGCTATTGTTAATTGTTATTGTTATGTTGCAAAAGAGGGTTTTGGTAGATACCTAGATTTTTATTGGACATAGATGATCTATTATCTAGTATAATCTCCCCATTTTCCAATATTATTTTGATGAGGTGTTTTATTTGCACACAATGACATAGATTATGTCTATAAAACTGATGGTATTCATAGAATTCATTCTCTTTGTACCAATCTGGATATGAAATACCCTCAAGATAATGCTTTAGAATTGTCCAAATAATCATATTAGTTATATCTAGCTTATGAAACATTGCTTTATAGGTTCACCAAGGTCACTAAAGACTCAAGGAGTGGGTCTCCTTCTTGGAGGAGGGGTTTGTAAAGGTGGTGGTTGCTGTGAAGGTTGCATTTGTTGAATAGGCTGTTAATGAGGAGTAAGCTATATTTATGGCATAGTTTGAGAAAATGGTTTTTGTAACATTTTAACATGGTATGATTTAGTTAATCCATTTTTAATAACATTATTAGTATGGTTATATTTATTGAATTTATCATACTAGCCTGGGCTAGTGCTGATGCTTGCATTTGGACTTGGTTATGGTTTTGACTTGGGCTTGTGCCTTGGTTTTGGTTTTAAGTTTGGTTTGAGGAGGTTAAATTAATAATCCCTTTGTTAATAATGGAATTTTTAATTAACAAACCTTTGTTAATGGTCTCTTTGAAGGTATGCACACACTTAGCTCCAAATGATAGGATATCTCACTATGCAAATTTTTAGTGAACATAATGGATAATTATTTATCTAGTAAGATATGGGTGAAGTGGATAGAAAGTGCTTTCCATCTCTATAAATAATTTAATAATATTTCACCAAATTTTTGCTTAGTTTGAGTCAAATCTACTAATGAAATCTCATGCTTGAAATTATAAGAGAAATACTACACAAATTTGTCCTAGAGGTTGTCAAAATTAGATATAAAATTCTTTTGCATTTTGAAGAACCATTCCAAAGCCTATCTTACTAGAATTCAAAGAAATAAAAGGAGGAAAATGTCACTATGAGCCATTGGTTGGAAAACAACAAAGAATTCTATCAAATGGGCCTTAGGGTCTCCTTTATCCTTATATTTTTCAAATTTTATTGGTTCATAGCTTGGAGGAAATGGTATTTAAAGGTACACCATGTTAAATGGGTATGAACACATGTCATATAACTTTAATTTATTGGTCTACTTCCCTACTTGAATGCTAACAATCACATCCTTCATTTATTAGAGTTATTGGACCAAGAAACTAGATGGAAAATTTGGCTAAGGGGGTGGCTGGGTGCTCAAAGGTGGATTACCTTGACTTGGGTATAATGGAGGAATGGTTTGTTGTGGAATGTTGGTTTGATGAGTGAATCCACTAGGAATATGCATCCATAAATTGGGATGTGATTTTTGAAATTATACACATTGTTGGGCTATATTCTATTTTAGATTCAGTATATAGCCTTGGTTTTGAGGGAATTGGGGCTGTAATGAAAGGATATGGCTTTGGGTGAAATATTATGCCTATTTAAGTTGAGTAGGGACTTGTTGCCGACTAGTCAAACCTAGCTGAGTAAGGGGAACTTATTGTGGACCAAGGCCCTATCTTTGGATTTGTGGCATGTGATGAGTAAAAGGCAATTACTAACTAATTAGTACTTACTAGATAGTGGTACTTCTTTGTTGCATAAACACCTGTTGTGAACTAGATTCTTGTTGGGTGTTTGGCATTTATCTTGGACTAATAAACATATGTTGTTGATTAGATAATGTTTGAAATTATAAAGGCATGTTGGTTTGTGATAGGAGAGGTACATTTATCACTACCTCTTGAAGTAGAACATTTGGTCTCCCTGTTGAGGTGGTGTAGTGTTATACCTCTATTATAGTGGTAAAATATACTATGCTTATTATTTTGGAATGTTAATCATCACCTATTAAGGTGGAATAACATTCATCATTTTTTGTTGAGGCAAAGAACTAGTCAACGCTTGATTACTTAATACCTGTTGTTGCGTGCTTCAAGAAGCAACTAGTTCAAGATTGGAAGCAATTTGTTGTGGTTAGAATGTGGGAGTTCTTACCCCTGATATTGTGCACCACTTGTGGTATTAAATAAAGGAGCTTGTTATTGCATACTATTTATTGGTGTAGTTAAAACACTTTGGCCTAAATTGGAAGACCCTTGCATGTTATCCACTATTTTTGGCACATTGTTTTGTGTAGACACCATAATCACATCTTCAATAGATGGGACATTGTACATGTCATTGACTGAAGTGCTTTGTACAAATGGGTCTATACCCAAAATTTCCTAACTATTCAACAAAATTAATACTCCTTTTGAAGGATCGAACTGTATGAGTGGAGTGTTTGCCATGGCCATGGTATTAAAATTATGGGCTATATTTAAATAGGTTTGATATAATTATTGCATTTATATAAAGTTGTCCTCTTTGAGGCCTTTTCCTTTTAAAAGCATACTTGGGTCTTGATACAACATCAAAATGAGCACTTGAGGATGGCTACTATAGGCATGTTCAATGGTTTGGGTATAAGGCATGTTTAAAGGCACTCTAACTAAACTTGGTAAATTTTCATGGGGGAAGTCTACTAGAAACTTAGCCCCTACCTCCACATGTATGACTAAGACCTCATCCTTATTTTCAAGTAAGTGATGATCAAACAAATAAGGATCATATGTCGATGACATAGTAATGTAATATGGTTGTTGTTGAGCTTGTTCTACAATTGAGGGTACGTTAACAAGATATTATGTAGTTTGTTCTTAGTCTTGCTCTAAATATGGAGGTGTGTTAACCAAATAATGGGCTATTAGATATTGAATCTATTCCATAAATTGAGTAGTATAATAAGGATAAGGATCTGTCTCACAAAATACATCATCACCATAAGGGTCTTGAACAAAGTCATCATTCATGACCATGCTATCATAACTTGGACAATATATAGCTTTACTATGAGTGTAATAAGACATATCAAAATCAATGACTAAAACTCCGTGAAGAAGGTCTAGAGGTATACAAATTCTTAAAAATGAGGTACAAAAGACAAATGGCCTGAACTTGATCTAAAAATTGGTCTAAGAAATACAGTTATTTCTCTAAAAATAGGCAATGATAACCTTGGTCTAAAATGGTCTAACATCAAATGCCTTACACAATTTTAAGGTGAATAGATAAATTTGAATGCCAAACTTAGGTAAAAAGTGTTTCAAATAATTCTAAGATAGGTATGAATATGAAAAAGGTTTCTAGGTCTTTGGGAACAAGGCATAAATCTAGGCTCAAAACAACTAGGTCTAAAACAAAAGGTAAAATTCTAGGTCTTTTAGAAACATGACACAAAAGCTAGACTTTGAAACAACACTAGGTCTAAAATAAATGAGAATTATTAGGTATTTTATAAACACGACATAAAATCTAGACTTGGCATAAAGTAGGTATAAAAGGCAAGAAAAGGAATTTGCTAGTTTTTTGGAAACACGACACAAAAACTAGACTTGAAACAAACTAGGTCTAAAAGGAAAGATAATTAATATAACAAATTTGAAACACTTTGAATCAAACTAGGCATTTAGATTCAAACATAAAATTTACCTTTTGAATTTTAGTAAAGGCATTAGAATTTAGGCATATGAGAGATAGACTACTTCCCAAAATTTTTAGGCATAAAAGATGTTAAATAAATCAAGGGATTAGTCTAAGTTGCACAATCTAAAAGTGAGAGGTAAATGTCTAAGCCAAAATTATGTGAAGCATAGGCATAAACCAATAAATATTTGAATCTAAACTTATCAAGACCAATTTCAAACTTGGTTTAAAGGACTTGACTTATAAATGGACAACAAACTAGACCAAGATGAATGACATGATAATACTAGGCATAGACTAAAAGGCACACATGGTTTTGAAATTGTAATTGGATACAAGGCAACAAATATTTGAAATAATGTGAGCAGTGTAATGATGCAATCTTACTCTAAAGGTATGAAAAATGGTTTGTTTCAAAAACTATAAGGCATAAGACTCAATGAAATGGTCAGTGTAATTATGCCCTTTTAAAAAAAGTGACATACACAAAAGATTTTCACAAATCACTAGTGCAAAGTGTGGTGTCAAATGAATGACAACACCTTTTAAAATAAAGGAGTGATGTGAAAACATGAATTTTTATAGATGTGGTATGATAAAAAATAGTTTTGATTCAAGATAATGCAAGTAGAAATGAAAAAAAACAAAACACCTAAGTGTATCGTCCTAATCCTAAAAACTAACAAGGTGGCTTTGTACTATCAAATTCCATCTATATACTTACTCTTGAGATAAAATTATGATGTTAATATAAAAATTAAAATTTTTAAGAAAATTAGGGTTTTTAGGTGCCCTCTTTTCTCAAAATTTCATAGATGACATGGAACTTTGGGTAACTCACCCTTCATTGAAAGTATATCTAGGCAAGTGGGGTTGTTTGGAAACTATCAATTTTTATACATTCTAAATGGTCCTATATGTGTGGTTAAAACTAGGGCACAACACATCATTTGGATTTGCATTAACTAACTTGTGTGAAAAGGTCTTTTCCTTTTCAAAATCACTACATCCACCAATTATTTAGCATAGTGTGATGTTCGCATTAAACATACGTTCTAATGCAGTCTCTTACTAATGAAGCTTGCTTAACAGCTTAAACAAGCATCCCAATAAGTCAAACTTAATTTGTATACCCCTAATATGGAGTGGGTTTGAAGTGATGTTAGGATATGAATTCTTGGGTCAATCCATGGGGAGGTGATGAAATCCCACCTAGATTCCAAAATGTATGAAATAAAGAGAATGGAAGGACTTTAGGGTCGTTTTTGGATCACCCAAATCACTCAAATTTTGGGGAGAGCCTTAGTGACTTTCCTTCCATGATTTTCCATTATTTTGGACAAAATCAAGAAATGTAATAAGTGAGAATTTTTTATCACCTAATTTGCCTAAAGGATACATGAGGAGAGCATACATGTGACATTTAACTTGTAAAATAAACACTCAAAAACAATCATAAAAATGAAAATTCTTATGAGTATTTAACTAAAGTGTGAATTCATTTTTAGAATACCAAACAAAATCTGACATGAATTTTATTCCCTTGGTATTGTGTGAAAACTTTGAAAGATGAAAATAACTTAAGCAAAATATTTTAAAACACCCAATTTGAATGTGAGTTTTGATAATTAGTGTCAAAAAATGTATTTTCTTGGCCTTTGGGTCCTATAAAAGATTTTAGGGGGTCCTTGTGCTTAGAATCAAAAAGTAAGTGGGCAAATGAATTTTGGAATTTAGCTCTCGCATTTCAAATTTTATTCACATAGTGCAAAATTCTAGAAACACAGAGAAATACTACAAATTTTCCTAAAAAACCACCACTAATTAGCATAAAATCATAATTGCCTAAAAAATAGAGTGTTAGAAAAAAATTACAACTCTTAAAGTAATATCACAAAAATTAAAACAATACCTCCACTCTTAAGGCAAAACCATAACTTATCTATTAAAACAAAATGGTTAGTGAAAAACCATGATGGTTAGGGAAATATCATGATTTATCAAGCAAAATCACTACTTATCATTTTAAATTACTAATTATCATATAAATTCACTACTTATCATGAAAACTCACAACTCTTCCTATAACATAAAATGGTTAGTGCAAAAATGTGATAGTTAAGGAAAAATCATGATAGTTAAGGTAATATCATGATAGTTAAGGTGATATCATAATTGCAAAGTCATAATATTGTAATGCAATATTGAGATTCCTTAGTTTAATACCACAAATATAGAGAGTAAAACCAAAATTATATAGAACAAAAGCATGATTTTCTATAGGATGTTTGGGAGCCTCTAATTTCCACTTTTTTGGTTAACAAGTTTGGATTTTGACATGAAAATTATTAGGAAGAGGTCCTAAACTACCATGGGAATAATTTTGTGGGGTGAATTTCCTATTAAGCATGTCATCATGTGATCAAATAATCTATTGAGGAGAGATTAGTATAGTGTCAGTCAAAAAAATAAACTCAAATTAAACACACTAAATTCTAACACCTCTAGCTTAGACACTAAGGAGAACATAAGTAACAAGCATACAATGAAAACACAACTAGAAAACAAAATAAATCATCCTTTTAACTTCATTTTAGCTATAAAATGGCTTGTTGAAATGGATTTCTTAGCTTTGTGCATCAATAAATCTTTATTAATGAAGCTCCCTTTGCTCCACCTCTCCTTGGCACTTTGGTTTGGCTGATTAGCTTAGCTTGGATTATGAATTTGGCATGGTAACACTACTAGAAAAGCTTATTGGAAGTATTTTGACATAATAAAATTACACTAATGAATCTTTATACACCTATTTGAGCATAATAACTTTACACCAAAAGATATTTTTTTGATCAATAGGTAAGGCCTTGCATTTATAGTTTCCAAAGTTAACTCTTACTCAAGTTGAGTTAGGCTAGAGTTTAAACATGGAATGAGTTAAAACTAACAATAGGAGAGTTAAAGTTAAATCTAATTGATTTAGAAATGGTACATTTAATTATGATTTTCAATTAATAGGCATGGCTCTCAAATTAGATATTTTGAGATACTTGTGAGAGCTTGACAACTCATAAAGGTAATGATAAAAAGGCTTGATATTTCAAGTTTTTGAATTTCTATTTTTAGATATTAATTAATTTTAAATAGATAATTTAACTAAGATTTTAATCTAGTTTTATTAGTTGATTCCTTTTGATTAGAATTTTTACTCTTTTAATACTTGTTGAAGTGTCCTGCTTAATGGGTCCATAGGCCAAACTACCAGTTGTTAGGTTGCAAGGTGATTGAGAATGAATTCATGAGAGGTTATTATTGTGTATGGTATAATAACCCAAATAAGGATGCCTAAACATGATTCTAAGTATTTATAAATAATGTGCAAACAAAATTGGGATGTTCAATGATTCTTAGGCTTAATTTACAATGTTTGGTAGAAATCAGTCTGAAGTTTGGTTAGAATCTAGTTGTGGCAAGAATGTGTTATCTTAAATTATTAAAAATATTCTTAGAGAGTTCATATACTTTTTCCATGGGCTTACTCTGATATGCTAGGTTTGGATCCATCATTATTTTTACACCATCTTGTAGTTCATCTAGATGCTAAGCTGATTAAGCAAAAAATCAAGAAAATGCATCCTTACATTACTATCTTAGTCAAGAAAGATTTGGAGAAACACTTAGATGTAGGATGTATTAAACCTATTGATTATTCAGAGTGGATCTCCAATATTATGCCAGTCAACAAGAAACCAAAAGGTATCATATTGTGCACTAATTTTTGAGACATTAACAAGGCCCACGTAAAAGATAACTTTTCACTACCAAACTTGACATAACTATTGACTCCATAACTAGGAATGAAATGATTTTCCTCACAGATGACTTTTTAGGATACAACCAAATCAATATTACACTCAAAAACTAACACAAGACAACATTCACCACTCTTTGGGGAATGTTTTGCTATCAAGTCATGACTTTTATCCTCAAGAATATAGGGGCAATGTACCTAAGGGACATGAATATTATATTCAATGATATGATACATGATATTATCAAAAAATATGTTAACAACATAATGGGTAAATATTAGACCCGTGCATAACATCTAGCCATACTATAAATAATCTTTGAAAGCATCCATGAGTTCAAGGTTCTACTTAATCCCAAAAAGTGTCTTCGATGCTACATTAGGAAAACTATTAGGATTTATTATCTCTTGTCAAGGCATTGAAGTTAATCCTACCAAGGTTAAGTCCATTAACAAGATTCCACCACCTTCTACTTTGAAGCATCTCTATAGTTTACTTGGAAATTCACTCTATTAAACACTTCATTTCACACTTGGTCGATAAATGTCACCCATTCAATCTTTTATTAAATAAAGGCACTACATTTTAATGGATTGAAGATTGATAAAAGGCCTTTGAGTACCTAAAAAAATACTTATCCAATCAACTTGTTCTGATACCACCTATGCCTAAAAATCCATTCTTACTTTACCTATCTAACACTAAACATGCCCTAGGGGCACTTTTAGCCCAACATGACGAGCATGAGAAGGAACATGTAGTATACTATCTAAGACATACACTGGTAGCATATGAAAATAATTATACACCAATTGAAAAAGCTTTTTAAGCTATGGTCTTTATAGCCTAAACATGCTAAAAAACAAGACCATAATCATTTCCAAATTAAATCCACTCAAGTATCTACTATTAAAAATAGATTTATAAGGCCACATGACTAAGTGGATCATGCTTATGAGTGAGTTTTAGATTGAATATGTCAACCAAAAGGCCATTAAGGGACATTCAATTATAGATGATCTTATAAAATCTCCCATATTAGATACTCAACCACTTACTTTTACATATCTAGATGATTCTATAATGACCATAGATGAATCACCTCATGAAGAACATTAATGAAAACTTTATCTTGATGGTTCTTTCACATTGCATGGGTCAGAAGTAGGGTTTTTATTCATAACACCATAGGGGAATCTCATTCCCAAGTCCTTTCATATCGGATTTCCTTGTACCAATAATATGGTTGAGTATGAATAAATCATTATAGGGCTTCTTCAAGTAGTACAATGGAATATTAAACATCTGATAGTTTATGGTGATTAAAAACTTATCATTAATCAGGTTACATACCAATTCTAGACCAAGGATGACAAGATGGTATTGTATAAAGCCATGTTGGACACTTTCATGCAACACATTACTCACCTTCAATTTGAATACATACCTCAGGCCAATAACTAGATGAAAGATGCCATGGCTATAATTGGTTCTCTAATCTTCATCATAGATAAGGCAAGAGACTATCAGTTCCTCATTGAACATTTTCTAGTGCCTAACCATGAGCTCTTAGCCATTGAAATGATCTATGATATTATTGGTCCTAGTTTTACTTGATATTACAAAGTATATAATTACTTCCATGATCAAGTCCTTCTAATGGACCTTTTTTTAAGAAATAAATAGCCTTCACACACCAAACCTTTCACTATACCTTACTTGGACCTATATTTTATCATAGAAGCTTTGATGTAACTTTGATTCATTGTTTAACTTTGTGTAGTCATGTAAAATGTGAAATTGTACAACTTTAGTATGGTTAAGACACCTAATACATAGGTCATATTGGCTCACACAACCCTTCTAGGCTCCTTCTTTCATTGATTCATAGTCATTCGTAGCTTCCCAAACTTAGCCCTTTCAGACCCAAACAACCCTTTTAGGCCTAGAACCATCCCCATAAGTCTCTTCCCCTTAGGACAATAGTGCCCAAATAGGAAAGTAGTGCCAAAATTTAGGGTGTCTTATTTCCAACACTATTGTCTAAGATCATTTTGGCCTCCAACAGTCTCTTGGATCTTTATCTTTTTCCCTATCAACCTCACACGAATTCATCTAACTGATGATCATTAATTCCACTAGAAAAGGCCATTCAAAGTGAATTTATAAGAGTTGGTACTCATTTACAAGAGATATGACTCCTCTCCATTCTTTGCATACTTTCAATATTATTCAAAGCCTACTCAAGTCATTGCCCCAGTCCCTAGCTAGTTGAATCACATACAATTTTGCATTCTAGTTGCATTGATCATACACAAATTACACCAAGAAATTTAATGGGAGAAATATATTAGCTTAATCCCTCTTCAAAGTATTGGTATGTAAGCAATGTGCCCACACATGGGGTGTGAAGTGCATCTAGTGTATCCTGTACATACTAAGCCCTTCTCTTTCTTCCCAAATTTACATTCAAGTTCAAGCATCAAGAGCTCCTAAGGTTTTTTAAGATTAAATCAAGCACACAACAAGCTCCACAAGGTCCCAGAACCTAAAATTTTAGTGATAGGGTAACATAGGCATTTCGAATAGAAACCAAAAAGCTTTTAGTCTCAAGATAATAGCATTGTAATAAGACTACAGTGCTAGATAGTAGGGTGTCCTATTTTTGACACTCCTATCTAATCCAAAAATGAAGTCTATGGAACTATTTCTAATTTTTATCAGTCTTGGTCCTCCAGTATCAGACCTTATCTTAGTCCAGATTAGCTAGAATAAGCTAAGTTCTAATCTCTTTCATTTCCTACTATATTTAGAAAAGGCAAAAATACTATCTATTTACACAAATTAGTAGGTTAATTCATACACATTTATTTACTGATTTAAATTTCTCATTCCATTTATTAATTAGGAATTAAACTCCTAATTTATTAAAATTAATAAAATATTTGGTGAACTCGACTTACTTCAAATCTTCACACAAAAACCCTAGAAACCCTAGGGCTAATAATTTTTGATTATTTGCAATATTTTCTTGATTTTTCTTGAATATAATAATAAAAAAACTACAAATTAATTGTAATATTTTCAATAAATTCATCCAAACCCTAGTTTGCACATACTAGGTCCTATTTGCTTACAAACACTTTCAAACCACTAGGAAAAATATATTACTAATTTTAGAAATATTTCCATATTTTTCCTAAATTTTCCAAGATAAATTCTACAAATTCATAGAAAAATTTTCAAATTATTTGAACTAATTTTGAAAAAATTCTTTCATAACTCTAGTCACATAAAATACATTCTCAGTTATTTTTTAGTACTTTTTGCATCATTTTCTAAAAATCTAGTTGCATATAAAACTCAAAAAATCAATTTCAAATTAAAAAATTCATAGTATTTTGGTCAAGTATTTATGAAAAATATTTAGTTGCATATATTAGCTCCTTTTTGCTTATTGAGATATCACCTTACATTTATAGCTAGATTTCAAAAATGATGCTCAGCTATTTCCAAATTCTTCTTACATTTCTTGTAAATAACAAAGAAACCATAATGGGCCCTATCATGTACATGAATGATGAAGTCTAACATATGTTAGTAAAAAGTTTCATTCTCTATATTTCATGCTTATTTGTCATTATATGGGATGATGTTAAACATTTTTTTCTTAAAATTTTTAATCCATATCTTGCATTACCTCCTTTGGAGCCTCTCCCCCATACCGAGTCATGTTGCATGGTCCATCCTACTCTTCCCCAGGTCATTATCCATCACCAGAGAGCCCAATTGACATATTTTATTCCTCCACCTCCTCCACCCATTGATTATCTTCATTCTCCTCATGTAACAACTATAACTCTTATATAGATAGTGGATAATGTGGTTAGATCTATTACTCGATGTGCAACTATGCCTCCTCCACCTACCCAAGAGCCTCATCACCCTGCTATTCCAACCCATCCCAAGCTCAACCAACCAACACAAGTAGATTCACACAAGGCATATGACATTATTGATCAGTTGAGAAACACTCCAACTAAAATTTCCATGTTAGAACTACTTTAAAAAAATAATGTATTCAAGGACATTATTTATCAAGCACTCACTCAGACTTTTATGCCTCTCGATTCAAAACCTTCTTATTTTGCATCATTGGTCAATACTATAAAAAATATATAAGATGTAATTTATTTTGATAGTGAGGACATTCCTTGTCAGATGGTTATTAATAAAAATTTACCACTATTCATATAAGTACAAGTTAAAACCAATGTAGTTAAGAGAGTTCTTGTCGATAGTGGTTCCAAAATAAATTTATGTAATATCACATTCTTACAAGCAATGGGTGTAGATTTGGCATTAATTCAAAAAACATATAATAACATCTGAGGGTTTGATGATATATCATGATAGACATTAGGTAATATTACTTTAGATATCATGGTGGGCTCAAAAACCCTCTCAACACTATTCTAGGTCATGCCAGGTCCACTTCACTATAATATTTTACTTAGATGACCCTCGATACATACTATGGGTGTTTTCCCTTCTACTCTCCATCAATGTATTAAGTTTCTCCATGAGGGATTGTTGGCCAATTTTCACTCCCAAGTTTTGCATCTTTTCTTTCATTTTGGCTAAATGTAGCATTTAGAATTTGTCTATCAGAGGAAGCTTTTATTTGATCTTTTTGGACAAGTGTTATTTCCTTCAAAAGTTTTTTTTTGGGTTTTTTGCATAAGTGTCGAGAATTATTTCAGACATTTTGTCTGAAATAATTTCCCTAAAGAAGATTTTGTTCGATCTTTTGGCCAAGTGTTATTTCCTTTGGCAAATTTATGTTTTAGACATTTTGTGTGAAATAATTTTTTTGAAGGAATTGTTTTAGACATTTTGTCTAAAATAATATTTTTGAAGGAATTGTTCTATAGGCAAAGGCACTTGAATTTTTTTTGAAGGAATTGGTCCTTATAAAAAGTTTGAAGGGACATTTCAAAAAGTCCAAAGGGGTATTTCAAAAATTTTGAAAGATTATTTCTCATGTCAGTGTCCTACACACTTTCCTAAAGGGTCTTTTCTTGAGAAAGTGTCCTTTTTAGGCTTTCCAAAGAGGCATTTTCAAGATTTCTGAAGGGAAATTCCAAAAATATGAAGGGCATGTTTAGGATTTCTAAAGAGGCATTTACAAAAAGGCCGAAGGGTTATTCTCAGTAAAAGTGGGCCAAAAGCAAAATCCAAAGGGAACTTTTCAGAAAAATGGTTGAAAGAATTATCAACATGAAAATAGGTCTAAGGAAAATACCCCAAAAGAATGGTTCCAGTAGAATGACAACTGCACAGACATCAACTTTAGGGTGATGGGCTAGCTGTTGGCATTTAAATAGTGATGGGCTAGCAGTTGGTGTTTAAATAGTGGGTCCTAGGTAGATTGATAATCCTTGCTTTAACACTCAAAGATCTAAGGGCTCATTTTTTTCATCCATTAAAGATCAGATGAAGTGAAATAAAGTAGATCAGAGGGATCACATCACCTTGATCAGATCAAGATCTGAGTCATTTTTGATAGCCAATCAAAAGAAGAAAGGTTGAGGGGCTCTGTAGGGATTAAACATTTGACTAAGGTCAAGCTAGGATGAGCTTTCAAGGAATGTTTATGGACATACACATGGAGCCAAAATTATAACAAATTCCATGAAGGCATACTGTAGGCTTCAAGCATTTTTATCTCCAAAGCCAAAAAAATGAAAAGGACTCTCCCCTATGCTGTTACACACCTCAGTGAGCTGATGAGAAGCTATTAGCATCAAGACAAATCTACAATAGGTGGAATCATTTGAAATAACTACATTGATGCCATTAATTAACTTGAAATATCTTGATTCTATTGGTACAACCATTGGGGAAACATCTTTGAGAGAGTAAGATAATTATGTAACCACTTGAGGTGACATGGATCAATTGAATGGTTCAAATGAGCATCATTTGTAGAGACAATTGTAGCCATGGTTGGAGACTTTTAATATATTGATTCCTCTTTTTAGTGCCAAAAAGCCTCCCCTCTCACTTCATTTCTACTATAAATACAACCCTTAGGCTAGTGAAAATAAGTTACACACAATGTATGATGAATCCCTACTGAATTGATGTCATATTTTGCCTTTAAGCATTAGTACAAGTCTTTTTTATTTCAAGTTTTGAATAATTGTCTAAGTGTGTAAGTGATTTATAATGACAACACGTGATGATTTTACATCCTTCCATCCTTTATCCTTCACACCTAGGCAAAAGTTCTTAGTCTAACAGGTCATATAGAGTGCATTCAAGTGTGTTAAATTATTGTAAGTGTATAACTATTCTTTGAATGTGTAACTTTCCTTTTAGTTCATTTGCATTGTGTTGTCTTATACATCTCACCTCTATACTAAAATACTTGTGTTAGAATCTGTAGAGCTTGAAGATGGTCTATGCATTTTGTTTTATTGTGCACTAGAATATGATGTTCACATGGAAGATAATCTTGGTGCATCACCACTCTTAGATTAGGTTTCCTTTTATGAAATTTCTAACTCTTTTCCCTTCAAGCAAACTAGTTTAGATAGAATTTGTTTTATAGAGATACATTCAAGGAGGTAGCCCTTTAAATCTAGAGGTTCATTTTCTCTATAAGTATACCCACATACCTAGAAATGTTATAACATTTCCCAAATCTAGAAGAGACTTAAACACTCTCTTCTAGGGTGAAATATTTGGTGAAAATAGTTTTGGCATGCTCGGTGGGACCGTTGGTCCTAATTATTTACATGTCAAGGTGAATACTGGTCTTGACAAGCCTAAGGTTATAGAAATATTCTTAATCTAGCATGTGATGACCCTAGAATATGAGAATATCTAGTTATAGATCAAGTTTCCCACATTATACTTCATGGTCCTCACTAGGTCATCTAGGATATTCGATCAAGCCCCTCTAGATGAAGCTCTTCTTGAAGAACAACACCTTGAACCATTCCTATTGCTTACAGATCCTGGGAAAGGAGGTTTTGAAGAAGAAGAAGAATTTAAGGAGATTGAAGAGATATGATATCAAGAAGAAAGAGGAGAAATGGATAGGTAGCAACCTTTCCTGGCCTTCAACACCTAAAATGCAATTAACCTTCCTACATATAAACATATTCCTCCCAATGCTACCAAGAATCTCCCTAGTTTTAATGGAGAGGGTCTTATTACCCCATCTAAGCATATTGGGGACATTTAATTTTTTTGTAACTTCCATAATGTCACCCAAGCCAACATAGCCATTAGATTGCTTACTATGTCTCTAAAAGATAAGGCACTTGACTAGTATAGGAATTTGAATGGTGGTTGCATTACAAGTTGGGATGGATTTCGGGAATTATTGGTAACTATATTTGAGAATAAGAGTAACCATAATTTTCTAATCCATCAACTAAATGTGATAAAGAGAGGTCCTAATGAATCCATGGGATATTTTAATAAAAGATTTTAAAGGACATGGCATAGGTTACCACTTGTCATGAGACATCCTATAAGCTTTGTGTTTCCTACTTATCTCAAGGCTATTAGTAGTAATGTGGTTTTAACATTGTAGTCAATGGGAGGATTTACTTTTCTAGATGTACTATTAAAGTTGAGAATAGCTTGATACAGGCTAGAAAGCTACCTCCAAGAGTTTTTATACATTTTTTGTCTCATAATTTGGTTGAAGCTTCAAGCATATCACAAGTTACTAAAACTAATGCTAAGCTGAGAACCATTCCCAAGAAGATGGATAATATTGTGGATAAAGATGAAGAGATCTAGTCATTACGACCCTAGCTCAAGCAAGCTCTATTACAGACAAGTACTCCACCTAACCCTTAATACTATCCTCAATAAGGCTGTAGATCTCCACCCCAATAAAATTACCAAAGAAGAGGACAATGTCAATAAGGTTTCAATGGGCAACCCAATACCTATAATCCTAATTCCACTGCTTCCATGAAGGCTGTTGTTCCAGTGCATGCTAATCTAGTCCAAGGAGAGGATCATTTAGACTAATGGGGACAACTTCAAGGTCAATTTATGTATGATGATGGAGAAAAAAACCAAGATTTGGTGGCACAAGAAGAAACTGCTCCTTATGTGACATCATAAGAAGTGAATCTCATGCAAAGGGATATTCATGGAGAAGGTAACAACCAAAGTGTAGGTATGATGAAATTTCAAACAAGGGATTATTATGTGTTGAATCAAAGCACATCTATTTTAGCCAATATAAGAGCCAAAAAGAGAGCTCTAGGAGATGTTCTGAGAGTACATGTGACTCCAAGTAATACCTTTCTAAGGTCACAAAGTGTGAATCCTAGTGCAATACCTAATACCAATCATGCTCCTCAACAAAGTCAGAATGCAAGTAGGGTTATCAAGATTACAATGAAATAAGTTCAATCTCCCTCACTGCCTTAAATAATAAAATAAAAGGTGAATACTTCCCCTCTAAACATTTTTTATTCTTTGAAGAATACTAAGACAAGTATATCTCTTTGGGAAGTCTTGCATATGCCTGGTCAAATTGAGCTCTTATAAGAATAGCTTGAAAGGATTCATGTAGCCTATCATAATTAAAAACACAATAGTGTAGGGATTACCAATACTCAAAATTATGTCTTAGATCCCTTCACCAAATCTAAAAATCCTCCACCCTTCTACCTTACACTTATTATGGGAGACAAGTTGGTTTACAATTGTATTATAGATAGTGGAGCTAGTACCACTATCATGCCTAAGGTGGTAGCTAATAATTTGGGATTGAAGTGTGAACCACATAGTAAAGGTGTGTTGTAGCTTGATGGGAATCCAACCAAGATAGTGGGATTGGTTAGAGGTTTGAAAGTCTTTCTACATGATTGCCTAAATTTCCCCATTATACAAGACATTGTGGTGGTAGACCTTCCAACTCATTTTGCTATCTACTTGTCAAGGGAATTCATGGCTAAGATAGAAGGGTACCTTTCTAATAATTGGTATTTTATAGATTTTAAAACAAGATATGTAACCAATATAAATATAAGGACTTAACCCTTAACAAGGTTTCATATTGAGCCATACATGGAGACAAATTCAAATTAGAATTGTCTAATTAGTAAAGAAGAAGAAGGTGTCATAAATGGTAAAGCATCCTCCCCCCTTGAAGGTATTTATAATCTTTTCCTTGATAAGTATATCATTGAAACACATGTTAGGATGTGGAGCTAAAAGCTTCAACTGGTGCAAACAGGGAGGAGGTTGCTGAGTTTTAGGGAGACCGGCATCGGCAGAGTGTAGTGCACAAGGCAATCGATGACATTAGGATGGACAGGAAGGAAACCGACATCGGCAGGAGGTCAGCCGACGTTGGTCACCTCCAAGCAGACAGGGACCGACGTTGGTCACCTGTGGCAGTTCCAGAACTGCTTGTTCCATGGATAGTTAGTTCGTTGAATTGAGTGTTTACATGCAAAGGCTATTTTTGGTCTTGAGTTGCGTGTATAATTATTGTAATTAGGATAGTCTAATTATTGTATGCATGAGATATATATAATAGACTCATAGGCTGTAGTGTAAAATTTGTAGCTAGAGAGTAAGAGAGCAAATAAGCTCCTTCTGAGAGAGGAGAGCAATGGTGTGTTCCTCCTAGTGCCACAGTACCATGTGTGGGTGCTGGTTTGGAGAATCAGAAGGGTTCTTCATATTTGTATGATCTTGGTCAACAGGTGTGCATGGCTTCTTTTGGAGATCTACAATGGTGAGTAAGGTCTAGTGATTTGTAGGTAGCAGTAGAGAGCAGGAGATCTACTTGGAGTACAATTGTGTGCTTGACGTACTGGCAGCGTGTTACTGACTAGTTGGAGAGGTGAACATCAATTCTGTATTGGAGTTGATTGTTGAGACCAAGAGAGAGAGGGAAGAAGGTCTTGAGGTGTGGCGAACCTTTGAGGTGGATGAAGAAGTGGCATCTTCCTTATTGTATATTCTTCTAAGTGATTATTAATACAATTGTGTATTGTCTCTCATATTCCTATGATGTTTCATATTTCTAGTTACTTATTGATTCTGGTTAAATTCTGTGTTTAGTTGCTAATACAAGAAGTAATCATATACATGCTTTATTGGTGGAGCAAGATCCTGACACGTGGTATCAGAGCATGTTTATTGTTCTAAGTTCCTGACAGTTGGTATCAGAGCTTTTGGTTGGGTTGACTAATAGGTGGTTTCAGATCTGGTAGTGTTTTTGATTATAGGTCACTCATAGGGGTTTCAAATTGAGTGGGAGTATAGCAATGGCAGAAGAAAGTAAGCTACGGATGGAGAAACTGAATAGCACGAATGGTCTGATTGATGGAAAGAAAGAGCAGGTAAAAAGAGATTGTTGGTCGGCAGAAGATCAGCGGTAAAAGTAGATGGGTTGCTCTGGATAAAGTAGAATCTTTGTTTACAGATTCTTTTGCCTTTTTCCATGCAGCCCAAAATAGAGCATCTTTTCATGGGTATGTCTTTGGATACTTTGGAGAGATTTATTTAGGGGTTGGAGAGCCTTGTCAGATTATTGACAAAGGGGAAGTGAAGCTAAAATTGCAGATGGATGACACATAGTGGTTGAAGGAAGTCATGCAGGTACTAGTCTTGGAGATGAGTCTAATTTCTTCAAGAAATTTGGGTGATGGGAGATGCACTGTAACTCTCAAAGCAGATACACTTGAATTAGATGGTGGTAAGAAAGTAGGTATCCTTTATCTATCTACTTATATTACTGATTCACCTTTTGTTACAGAGATGTGGCTTCGTAGGCTTAGTCACATATGTAGAAGGAGAATGCAAGTTTTGAAGTGGAAGTCAGATGTCTTTGACAAGCTAAAGAACTGGAAAGCCTTGGTTTTCATGGAGGAGATAACAGATAGAGATCAGGTGAGGAAACTAATTTATTCTGAGCAGGGCTATGTTAATTTTAACAGGGTTTTGACCCAAAAGGAACTCACGGGTAAAAGTTGTCACTCACAAGGAAAACACAGAAACTAACGCCGGTTAGAAAATTGACGTCGGCGTCCTCACAGTGATTGACATCAGCTATGTGCAAACCGATGTCGGCAAAATAGGGATAGGTAAAAAAATTGGCATCGATCACGAGGACCGATGTCGATGAGGAAGCAGTCACAGGGAACCGACATCGGTCAGGTGCAGGCTAGGAGATGGCCGAGATCGGTCACTGGAACGAATGTTGGGTGGAAAACAAGCTGTCAACATGTCTCAAACACTCATGTAGAGGTTAGGAATGGTAAGTGAACCTCATATTTGTTGTTCACCTTCTTTATTATTGCTTACTGATGGTTGAGAACCAGGAAGATGTATAGAGGCAATGTAGGTAGAATCCAAAAATAGTGGGAGCATGGCATGAATTATTCAAAAGAGAACCAAGCAGGAGATTTGGTAGATTTGTCAGCTAAGAGAGAGCACTGGGAGAGGAGTGGATTCCCTTATTAGAGAAGAGAGTGAATGGATAAGTGAGATAGAAGGCCAAGGTACATGGTCTTGAGGTAGCTGCAGGACAGTGGTACAGGTTTTGACAGGTGGATGACTAAGCATGGCTTTAGTCAATGTCAGTGTAACTATTGTGTTCTTTTCTTTACCAAGTGGATGATGAGTCACGACATCATTTTGTTACTGTATGTGGAGTGGTTGCTTATTGTAGGTTTACATATGCAGGGAGTTTTTTGAGCTAAAAGGTAAAGTTAGTTTTAGAGGTATGTTATGAAGAATTTGGTAGCAGTGAAATTCTTTAGCATAAGAGACATAGAGGATCACAGGTTGATTTTGTCTCAAATAAGAAGCTGATGTGAAGGTGTTGGTGAGGTTCAAGATGCAAAATTAGAAAGCACACCAAGGGCTGGACAGTTCAAGCAGAGCTTAGAACAAGTGTTCAAAATCACATGAGGTCTAGTGTAGACCTGAGTTTTCCCAAGCAGTGGGAGTTGTCAGAAAGTATGGAGCCAATTCGAGGAAGAGGTACTAAAGGGCAGTTCAGTGGATTCTTATAGGGATCAACAGCAAGTCGACATGCTATGTAGGGTCAAGTTATTTTCTACATAGGTTTGTAGATGCAGATGTGGCAGGTTACTTGGATGACAAAGGCACAAAGGTTAGAGCATCACAGGGTGTGGTGGTTAGTCTTCATGATTGATCTTGAAGAGGGATACAAGCCAAGGTACAAATTAGATAGTGTATAGTTATAAGTACAGTTACATCTATTTATCTCCAAGTGGGAGATTGTTAGGATGTGGAGCTAAAAGCTTCAACTGGTGCAAACAGGGAGGAGGTTGCTGAGTTCCAAGGAGACCGGCGTCGGCAGAGTGCAGTGCACAAAGGCAACTGACGACGGTAAGATGGACAGGAAGGAAACTGACATCGGCAGGAGGTCGATCGACGTCGATCACCTCCAAGCAGACAGGCACCAACATCGGTCACCTATGGCAGTTCCATAACTGCTTGTTCCATGGATAGTTAGTTCGTTGAACCGAGTGTTTGCATGCAAAGGCTATTTTTGGTCTTGAGTTGCGTGTCTAATTATTGTAATTAGGATAGTCTAATTATTGTATGCATGAGATCTATATAATAGACTCATAGGCTGTAGTGTAAAATTTGTAGCTAGAGAGTAAGAGAGCAAATAAGCTCCTTCTGAGAGAGGAGAGCAATGGTGTGTTCCTCCTAGTGCCACAGTACCAAGTGTGGGTGCTGGTTTGGAGAATCAGAAGGGTTCTTCGTATTTGTATGATCTTGGTCAATAGGTGTGCATGGATTCTTTTGGAGATGTACAATGGTGAGTAAGGTCTAGTGATTTGTAGGTAGCAGTAGAGAGCAGGAGATCTACTTGGAGTACGATTGTGTGCTTGACGTACTGGTAGCGTGTTACTGACTAGTTGGAGAGGTGAACATCAATTCTGTATTAGAGTTGATTGTTGGGACCAAGAGAAAGAGGGAAGAAGGTCTTGAGGTGTGGCGAACCTTTGAGGTGGATGAAGAAGTGGCATCTTCCTTATTGTATATTCTTCTGAGTGATTATTAATATAATTGTGTATTGTCTCTCATATTCTTGTGTTGTTTCATATTTCTAGTTACTTATTGATTCTGGTTAAATTCCGTGTTTAGTTGCTAATACAAGAAATAATCATATACGTGCTCTATTGGTGGAGCAAGATCCTGACACGTGGTATCAGAGCATGTTTATTGTTCTAGGTTCCTGACAACACATGGAATTGATCTATAGACATTCCTAGAATATATTGATTTAGGAGTTTATTTTATGCATAAAAAAGATATTTCCATTCCTTCACTCACTAATGAAGATCATGAACTTGAAGGGATATGGGAAATGTTTTTTGATGGATCAAAAAGTAAAGTAGGTTCAAGAACTAGTGTTATGTTAGTTTATCTAGCAAATATTCAATACTACTCCTCATACATATTCCATTTCAGTTGCACCTACAATGTGGTAGAATATGAAGGCCTAGTTCATGACCTCCAATGGGCAAAAAAGAGAGGGATAAAAAATTTGAAGGTTTATGGGGATAGTGAATTGGTCATCTATAAATTGATAAATCAAGCTATAGAAAAAAATCCCTTGCTTAAATCCTACAAGCATAGGGTATGGGACCTACTTGAATACTTTGATGCCTTCAACATATAACTTGTACCAAGGGATTCAAATAAACATGCTGATAGATTGGTTTCCATAGGAGCATAGTTTGATGTAGTTGCTAATATAGGGAATGAGAAAGATTAGTCTCATATCAAGGTCATTATGAGGCCTTATATTCCAAATAATGAAGTGTCATGTCAAGTGTTTGAAAGTGATGAACACATTACACACTTCTTAAAAAAAGAGGCAAAATTCTCCTCAAGGAACCAAAAGAGACTGCTTAATCAATATGAAGAACAAGTTATTCAACTAAAGACAAACAAGATACCTAAAGGGATGATTACTTTGGAGAGTGTTTTCAATGAAGATGATCAAAATAAGAAAGAAAGAGTGAGCATGTCCATGAAATAATAGAAATATAAGAGTGTCATGATTTACAAGGACAAGATTATAAAAATTAGTAAGACATGTTCCATGTCTAAGATGCATGCCTTTATTGAATTATGCAAATATTTTCATGACATTTTTGCTTGGAAATATAAATATTTGAAAGGGTTTGATCTAAGTCTAGCTCATCACACATTGAGTTAGACCCTGGAGCTAAACCAATTAGGCAAAAACAAAGGCCTATCAACCCTAAGATAGAGGAACTCATGAAGAAATAGCTTACTAAGTTGATTGAGTCTAGGATCATCTTTCCTATCAAACACTTAACTTGGGTGGATAATATTATACCTATCTAAAATAAGAATGGAGAGATTAAAATTTGTGTGTATTTTTAAGACCTTAATAGGGTGTCTCTTAAGGATCATTAGCCACTACCTTCTATGGAACACATTTTGCAAGTTGTTTCATGTTCTCAATGTTTTTCACTCCTTGATGGCTATTTAGGCTACAATCAGATATTGGTGAATGAAAAAGATTAGTTCAAGACTACCTTCACTACAAAATGGGGGAAAATTTTCTATAGGAAGATGCCATTTAGTTTATCCAATGCTAGAGATACATTTCAAAGGGATTTTAAAGGTTTGATCAATGAGATTTTGCTTGTGTACCTTGATGATATAACTAGTTTTTTGAAGGATGTTACTAATCATATGGAACATCTAAGGCAAGTTTTTGAGAAGTGTAGGGAGTTTAAAATATCCCTTAATCCAAAAAAGTGCATCTTTGTTGTCCATGAAGGTAAGTTATTGGGTCATATTGTTTCAAAATAAGGCTTATATATTGACCCCAAAAGGATTGAGGCTATTTTAGGATTGTCTTTGCCTCAACACAAGAAAGGACTTCAAAACTTCTTGGGGAATTTTTTTTTTTAAGAAGGTTTATTCTAGGCTTTAAAACTTTGGTAAAGCCTATCACAACCATGCTTAAGAAGAACTAAGATTTTACTTGGACAAAGGAAGCTAAGAACATATTTGAGGTAATCAAACAAGCAATTTAAAATATCCTACTCTCTTGAACCCAAAATTTTCCAAAGATTTCATACTCTATACCTTTGCTAACCTTGATACAATTTTAGCTATGCTTATGAAAAATAATGATGAAGAGGTAGAACAACCAATTACATTCTTTAGCCAGAGATTGGAAGATTATGAGGTCAAGTTTACATTTGTTGAGAAATAAGCTCTAGCTATGAAAAGAGGATTGAAAAAATTTAGACACAAGGTTTAAAACAATAAGATACATGTCATGGTTTCTCATCCTAGCACCAAGGAGTTTCTCCTAAGCAAAGACCTCAATGAAAAGAGAGTTGGGTGGATTAAAAAGGTAATGGAGTATGATGTGGATATTAAGGTGACAAATTTGGTAAGAGTAAAGGGGTTATGTGAACAGTTAACTTCAGATTTTCAAGAGCCAAAAGAGAAAGTCTTGATCAACCAAGTTCACCCCCAATCAGATGATCACATACAAGTTCAAAGTTAGGCATAGGACATCATTAATTTTATTCAAAATGGTGAGTGCCCTAATGGCTTGAACAAGTCTCAAAGGAGGTATTTTAGATTGTAGACCATTCCTTACTATCTTATATATGGTGTTCTCTTTAGGGAAGACATGAATGGTGTTATGTTGAGGTGTGTTAACAATGATCTATTTCGTATGCTACTAGAAAAATTTCACAATAGTGCAAATGGAGGTCATTTCTCTCCTAATATGATGACTACAAAGATAATGAGGGATGGTTACTATTGGGCTAAGATGTGTCCTCAATGTGCCTTCTTTATAGGTAAACCAAAAATTACATCCCTTCCATTGAATCATGTCTAAGTAGATTAGCCTTTCATACAATGGGGCCTTGATTTCATTAGTGTGATCAACCCTCCATCAAGTGTTAGACACAAATGGATATTGATTGTTACTGACTACTTCACAAGGTCGGTAGAGGCTATTATATTAAAGGAGGAAAGTGAAAATACTATCTTGGAGTTCTATGAGAACATTATAACAAGGTTTGGAGTTCCCCATGTTATCATTTTTGATAATGTAGTTGCTTTCATAAGTTCTAAGAATTTTGATTGGGTAAATAGGAATAGAGGTTACTTGAGTACCTCATCCAACTATTACCCTCAAGGTAATGGATTGGCTAAGTCTACTAACAATAATCTCATCAAGATCATCAAGAGGACATTGGAGAATAATCAAAGAGCATGGCACACCAAGTTGAAGATAACATTATGGGCCAATAGGATTACTCTTAAGAGATCAATTGGTAACTCTCGATTTGTGCTTGTTTATGGGAGAGAGGCTAGGTTGTCCATATCTCAAGAACTCCCTACTCTAGAGCTTACACATCAATTAGAACTACTTGAAAATACTCCAATGGAAGTTAGATTGATAGAACTAATGCAACTGCAAGAAGCAATAGACAATGCACACAAGGCCATGGAATACCACCAAGTACTCATGAAGAAGTCATTTGAAAAAAGAGCAAGTGGAAGAGTGTTTAAGGAAGGTGACTTGGTTCTAAAATAGGATGAGGATAGAGAAAAACTAGGTGGACATACAAAGTTTGATGCTTTGTGGAGTGTTCCTTACATCATTAGAAAATGTAAGCAAAGTAACTCCTTTTAGCTAACCAAGATGAATGGAGAAGAATTATCTATCCCTATGAATGGTACACATCTAAAGTTTTTCTATTAGTCCTTGCAAGTTTGTTTTGTAAATAGTAACATAGGTGTGTGTGTTTAGTCTAGTTTTATTTTGGCTTGGTTATGTTTCCTAAGTGTTCTAGTTGAACACATGTGTGTTTCTTTTAGTTTTTTGTTGTCTTCCCTAAGTGCTTTGTAGCATAGGTGTTTTTCTTTCATTTTGTTTGGTGTGTGTCTTGGCCTTTGTGCATGTGAATCAACCATCTTATGTTTTTTGAGCCAAAGGTCTATTCAAGTCATTTTGGGTGCCTATACGTGTGACTCTGTACCCAATGGAAGGATTTAGGCAACTAGTCTTAGGCATAACAGGCATACCACCCCTAGGAATTGCCAAAAATGTTGGCCAATTTTCACTCCTATGTTTTACATCTTTTCTTTCATTTTGGCTAAGTGCAAAATTCAAAATTTGTGTATCAGAGGAAGCTTTTGTTTGGTATTTTTTCACAAGTGTTATTTCACTCATAAGTTTTATTTTGGATTTTTTGCACAAGTGTTGAGAATTGTTTCAGACATTTTGTCTAAAAAAATTTCCCTGAAGAAGCTTTTATTTGGTCTTTTGGCCAAGTGTT
Organism: Torreya grandis; assembly: GCA_037957365.1. Classification (NCBI taxonomy): domain Eukaryota; kingdom Viridiplantae; phylum Streptophyta; class Pinopsida; order Cupressales; family Taxaceae; genus Torreya; species Torreya grandis. The sequence goes on from JARHVA010001312.1 coordinate 3,312,262, forward strand.
ATTTCCTTCAACAAATTTATGTTTCAAACATTTTGTTTGAAATAATTTTTTTTAAGGAATTTTTTTAAACATTTTGTCTGAAATAATCTTTTTAAAGGAATTATTCTACAGGCAAAGGCACTTGCAAAAAGTTTGAAGGAATTAGTCCTTGCAAAAAGTTCAAAGGGACATTTCAAAAAGTCTAAAGGGACATTTCAAAAAGTTCTAAAGATTATTTTTCATGCAAGTACCCTACACACTTTCCTAAAGGGTCTTTTCTTGGGAAAGTGTCCTTTTTAATCTTTCTAAAGAGGCATTTTCAAGATTTTTGAAGGGACATTTAAAAAAGTTGATGGGCATGTTTAGGTTTTTTGAAGAAGCATTTACAAAAAGGCCGAAGGGTTATTCTCAGCAAAAGTGGGCCAAAATCAAAATCCAAAGGGCACTTTTCAGAAAAATGGCCAAAAGAATTATCCAAAGGAAAATAGGTTTGAGGAAAATACCCTAAAAGAATGGTTCCATTAGAGTGACAGTTGCAAGAACATCAACTTCAGGGTGATGGGATAGCCATTAGAATTTAAACAGTGATGGGCTAGCTATTGGCATTTAAATAGTGGGTCCTAGGCAAATCAATGGTCCTCACTCAAATGCTCAAAGATCTAAGGGCTCACATTCTTCATCCATTAAAGATTAGATGGAGTGAAATAAAGTAGATCATAAGGCTCACATCACCTTGATTAGATTAAGATATGATTCATTTTTTACAACCAATCAAAAGAAGAAAGGCTGAGGGGCTCTACAAGGATTGAACATTCAACTAAGGTTGGGCTGGGATGAAATTTCAAGGGATGTTTGTGGATATACACACTAAGCTAACATTCTAACAAATACCATGAAGGCATACATGTAGGCTTTAGGCATTTTCATCTCCAAGGCCAATAGAATGAAAAGGACTCTCCCTTATACCATTACACACCTCAGTGAGCTAGTGAGAAGTTGTTAGCATCAAGATAAATATACAAGAAGTGGACTCATGTACAATAACCACATTAATGCCATTACATAGCTCAGAATATCTTGATTTTATTGGTGTAACTATTAGGGAATCATCTTTGAGAGAGCAATTTAACTATGTAACCACTTGAGGTGACATGGATCAATTGAATGGCCTGAATAAGCATCATTTGTAGAGATAGTTGTATCCATGGTTGGAGACTTCTAATAGATTGATTGCTCTTTTTAGTACCAAAAAGCCTATCCTCTCACTTCCTTTTTTCTATAAATACAACCCTAAGGCTAGTGAAAAGAATTTCCACATAATGTATGGCAAATCCCTACGTGATTGATGTCATATTTTACATTTAAGCATTAATACAAATATTTTTTATTTCAAGTTATGAAAAATTATCTAAGTGTGCAAGTGACATATAGTGACAGCAAGTGATGATTTTCCATCCTTCTCTCCTTTATCCTTCATGCCTAAGCAAACTTTCTTAGACTACTAGGTCATATAGAGTGCGTAAAAGCGTGTCAAATTGTTGTAAGTGTATAACTATTCTTGGAATGTGCAAATTACCTTTCAGTTCATTTGCCTTGTGTTATTTTATACATCTCACCTCTATACTAAAATACTTGTGTTAAAATTCTTAGAGCTTAAAGATGGTCTATGAATTTTAATATATTGTGCACTAGAATATGATATTCACATGGAAGATAATCTCAGTGTATCACCACTCTTAGAGTAGGTTTACTTTTATGCAATTTCTAACTCTTTTCCCTTCAACCAAACTAGTTTAGATAGAAGTTATTTTACAGAGATACATTCAAGGAGCTAGCCCTTTAAATCTAGAGGTTCATTTCCTCTATAGGTATACCCACATGCCTAGAAATGTTCCAATATTGCCCAAATATGGAAGAGACTTGAACACTCTCTTCTAGGGTGTAGGATTTAGAAACAACAAGGATATCTATACAAATGCTCGATAGACAATCAACCATTCAGATATTATTGACTTAAAAATTCATCTTTGACTATTTCATCAGATGGGACATCATATCTCATAGTAAAACCAACACTTCATAGAATTTCTCTTTATCAAATACATACATATGAGGTTAGCAAGACTGGAATTTCCCATTCCACTTCACTTACAGTTGCACCATCATGACCAAATCTTTTTCTAGTCATAGTATCTTCCACCATTATAACTACTTCATTAGTCATAGTTCTGACACCTGTTACATATCTACCATCATCGACAATAGTACCAGTAATTCTAGTTGATTCTATTATTACTACATTGATTACAGATATTTTGATAGCATCACCTTATTTTACTAATTTAACTGAGGAGGCTTGTATAGCATAGTTACCCCTAGTAAATTTGGAGTTACCATATGTACATGATGTTCATATAGATTCAAAGGCTTCTTCAAATGATGATACAACACCCACACTCATAGATGATTATTTGTGTGGGTTGAGCTTTACACTAGTCAGCCCAAGAGAGTATTCAGATGAATCTAGAGTTCTCATACCACATCCTATAGTGTTGTTAGCATCTCACACTACACTTTCAGGACATCCTCCACATTCATGACCATAGTCAACTCACTTGGGACATACAATTCACATGGTTACCTCTATGGCTATAGATCTAGTTATTCAAATTAAGGAATGCAATACATAACATTAACCATATTTTATGTTATAGTTACTACTCAATCATGAATTGATCACATTACCTACAGTATGACATAGATCTATCAACATATTATCACATCAAGATGGTCATCCATTTTATACCTTTCATAGGATTATAGGCCATGATACAAACTCATGCACAACATTACAATAGATATTAAATAAACTACAAGATCAAGGTATTATTCAGATTATAACACCACCAACACCACTAGTAGCACCAACTTCACCACTTCCACTAAAGTCACTTACTAGCAGGGCTAAATTTCCAAGAGTAGGATCAACATCTCCACCACTAGAGCAACCTTCAGTTCACCTTCAACATGATGACATCACAAATACATCATTTATAGCATATGATGATGATCTTGATGCATTTGATGATGGCCAAAATCTTTTCCTCTATTTTCATCCCCAATAGCCTCCATCTTTGGATCCCTTCCCACCACCAGCCTAGTCTTGTACATATTTTATTTCTAGCATTAATTGTATATATAATCTCATTCCTTGATTGTACATAACTAAAATATTGTCAAAAATGCAAAAACATTCAAAAAATCACAAAAAACACCAAAAACATTTTTTGATTGTATGCATATCCATGTTTACATTACTACTATTAAGCTAGGACTTACATTTGCTATTTCATGCTATTGTATGTTGATTTATCTACACTACCATGATTCACTTGATCTTCTTTGAGTGTGTATAGTGACATCTAGCTATTTTTTATTACTTTATTTTACCCATTGAGGGGGCATTCCTACTTCTACATTCAAGACATACATTGATATACACACCCACTGGGGGCATCTTATACATGACTAAACCATCTAGGTTATGTCATTCCTACACTACACACTCTGAGTTATTATGATACACATTACTCTATAGATTACATAGATTACTACATCAACATTTCACTAATACTTAGCACTTGTGTATTTCTTAGCACATACCTAGTCTTGTACTACACATGTTTTGCATACTTTCATATTTTATTTGATTAGTTAGATGTGTTTGTATCTTTATAATTCATACTTTTGCTTTCATTCCTTACTTATCATATCTTATGTGATTGTAACTTCTAGTTATTTCTCATCTTCATCTATGTACCTTAGGACATTTATTAATGTCTTTTGTCTGTACTCTTTCATGTGCTTGTGGCCCTTGTACCAACTTTGCTTCTTCCACTTGTATGTGTATGCAGCATATGGACATGACTTCCATGCTTGTCTTCTAGTTTGAGTGACATGTGTCCATGTACCTTGTTTGCATGGCCCCTTGGCCACCCTAGTATGATTGTTACTTCTTGGTTCATATGCTTATTTGATTGTTTGATCTTCATTGTGTGCAAAGCCATGATTTCAATCATGTATTTACTTTGCTTCTTGGATGCCATGATGGACATCATGTTCCATCCCTCCATGTTTAATAATAATTAAAAATAATATCTAACATTACCAGCCTAATTTAGTATCATGCACATGCTCTTACATTATTATATCTATCTAGACATCAATTAACACATGCATGATTTATTAGATTCACATAGTTGGTGACAATGGAGCCAAAGGGATAGCCTTTGCATTCTTGATTCACTTTTTTGGGAAATGAGCACTCATCTCTGTTCGAGATATTACTCTTGGTTTAACACACACTCAACATCATCTAACACATTTCAACATTGTAATAGGTTTTGTATTGGTTCATGTACCCAGTGAGGTGTATTAATTCCTTTTTCTTCTTCTTACTTATCTCTTGTACATTCTTATTTTAGATATAATGTATCTAGTAAGAACTGATCTACTTTATGATTTCATTATAGATTCACAATTCATAGTGTGCTCTCTCTATGCACATCCAACATCATACAGCTTCAGGAGCTTCACCCTTATAGGTAAGTTCAGGTATGCTTATTATTTTCCTTTATCCTAGTATTTCACTTTGCTACATCACTAGAATAAATTGGGGGGTGGGAATGTAGTCATGTAAAATTTGAAATTGTAAAACTTTAGTATGGCTAAGACACCTAATCCATAGGTCCTCTTGTTGGCTCACACAACCCTTATAGGCTAATTTTTTCACTGATTCCCAGTTATCTTTAGCTTCCTAGACTTAGCCCTTTCAGACCTAGGCAACTATTTTAGGCCCAAAACCATCCCCCTAAGTCTCTTCCCCTTAGTAAAAAGTGATCAAATAAGATAGGAGCATCAGAATTTAGGGTGCCCTTTTTTTGATGCTATTATCTAAGCTTATTTTGGCCTCTAATGGTCAGATTTAAATGAATCCTTCTTTTTCCCTATCAGCCTCATATGAATTCATATAACCTATGATCATTAGTTCCCATATAAAAGGCCATTTAAAGTATATTTAGAAGGGTTACCACTCATTTACAAGAGAGATGAAAGAATAAAAGCAAGTACACTTTAGCACTCCTCTCCATTCTTTGCATAAAGCCTTCTAATATTATTCAAATCTTAATCAAGTCATTGCACTAGTCCCTAGCTAACTAAAGCACTTCTAATTTCAAATTCTAGTTACATTGATCATACACAAATTACACTAAGCACTTTAATGGGAGATTTACATTAGCTTGATCCCTCTTTAGAGTATTGGTATGTAGGTAGCATGCCCAAACACGGGGTGTGAAGTGTGTCTAATGTATCCTTTACACAATAACCCCTTCTCTCTTTCTAAAATTTACATTCAAGTTCAAGCATCAGGAGCTCTTAAGGGTTTAATAGATTAAATCAGGCACACAGTGAGCTTTACAAGGTCCCAAACCCTAAAATTTTAGTGACAGGGTAACATAGGCATTCTAAATAGAACCCAAAAAGATTTCATCCTTAGGACAACAATGTAAGAATAAGACTATAACACCAAACAATAGGGTGTCTTATTTTTAGTGCTCCTTTCCAACCCAAAAATGAAGTCTAGGGACCTATTTCCAACTATTTCTCAATCTTGATCTTCCAATATCAAACCTTATGTTAGTCTAGATCAACCAAAATAAGCTAAGTTATAATCTCTCTTATTTCCTTCTATATTTAGAAAAATTAAAAATACTATCTATTTACATAAATCAGTAAGTTAATTCCTGCACATTTATCTATTGATTTACATTGCTTAGCCCCTTTATTAATTAGGAATTAAACCCCTAATTTTATAAAATTAATAAAAAACCGTAGTAGATCCTAGATTAACATTGAGGGAAGTTCACAAAGGGGTTTTTGGGGCCCACACTAGTGGGGTTATGCTTACTAAAAAGATCCTACATACTGGTTATTATTGGATGGCCATGGAAATAGAAGCAATTGCTTATGTTAAAAGGTGTAAATAATGTTAGAGGCATGCTAATTTGATCCATGTTACAACATGAAAATTCAATCTGATGTTTATGCCATAGTCATTTCAACATGGGGACTTGATCTCATAGTGAGGATTAACCCTACTTCCTAAGATAGCCATAAGCATATCCTTATCATCACTAAGTACTTCACTAAGTGGGTTGAAGCCATTCCACTCACTTACATGACAAGTAAGCAAATTTCCAAATTCATATTCAACCATCTCATTTTCCATTATAGTATCCCATCCGACATTATATTTGATAATGGTAGTTTATTTAAAAATAAGGATGTCAAAGCCTTCTATGCCAAGTTTAACATTACCCAACATTTTTCCATTGCATATTACTTGCAAGGTAATGGCCAAGTAGAGGCATATAATAAGACCATTGTTAATATTCTTAATAATATCTTCAATGATGATGCTCATGATTGGCACTTAAAAATATTCCATGCCATCTAGGCCTATCATACCAATTTTCACACTCCAACAGGAGCCACACCATATTCATTTATTTATGGCACTAAGGCCGTTCTTCCCATCAAGGTCAAGTTACCTTCTCTACACATTTTATTAAAACATATCCTTGATGATGAGAATTACAAATGAGCTCATTTGTAAGAGTTAGAATTAATAGATGAAAAATGCATGGCCATTGTGAATAGCCTTCAAGCATACCATAAATGGTTACATGGTTAATATAATAGTCATGTGAATCATAAAGAGTTCAATCTTGGTGATCTTGTACTCAAAGAAAACTAGAAAAACACCACTATTGATAAAAATAAAAATGGTAAGTTTAATCTTAATTGGATAGGACCATGTGATTATTGCTAACTATGGATATAGAGCATACAAGTTAGCTACACCAGAAGGAGATGAACTTGAAAAACCAATGAACATAATACATCTCAAGTGTTATTTCATTTGAGTGACCCAAGCTATTATTTATGAGGATCATTTAATTGTACCATCACATCACCTTCCTTATACCGTACCATATACCATTATTTCAATCCTTTCCCTATTGGATAAAGTTTGTTTACTTTCCCCTAATACATTTTTTTGCTTGGTTTTGATTCATTGTTACTTCATGCACCTTCAGTGGCTGGATTATGATACAACTACATCAGAAGATTCAGGTTTGAAACTTTCAAGAGGCCTTTCATCCAATGGTGGTATCTCGAGGAGTATGATAGTGGTCCTAGAAATTACATCTTTTATTATTTTTAATTTTTTTGATCATTATACCTATGATATTGTTTTGTATATCTTAGGTGAATATTTTATACCATGCCTTGTCATAACCTTTTTCTACTATTTCAAACATTACCATTTTCCTATTTTATGAACTTATTGTTACCTAGTCAAATCCTTCACTGTAGGGGAACTAAAGTGGCTTGAGGTCCATTTGGACTATGTAGGTAATGCTCAGTGTTATTTGAAGTTAGCTTAGCCACCTTATTCTCATGCTCTTACCATTTTGAAATTAACCTAAGCCAACATTCTTTCCATTTTGTCACTTTTGTGTGCATTGTACATTTGAAATGGATGCACTAATGAACACTTATTCCAATGCTCTCACCATTTTTCAAGCATTTTTGTAAACACTCTCACCATTTTGAAAACAACCTAAGTCATGCTCTCACCATTTTATGAGCTATCCCATTATGTGTATTGTAATTCTCCATTGAGTTGAGATGCCTAGAAAAAATGAAAAATATGGATATATGCTAGAAAACACTCTTAAACAAGCCTTCAACATTAGGCCATTTAGATTGTATCTATACCACTCAATATAGGTATCTCTTAGTCAGTAGGTATAACTAAAGCATTCACTCAGATACCATCATGACCATTTCCATTTGCTTTTTCCATTTTATGATAGTATTTCATCCTATTTCTAAAAGATCTACATTCAACTTGAAGTTCATGTTAGACCTTATGTCCATGGAACTATGTAAGTAGCATCTAATTACCTAGTGCATTTAGAGTAAACTCAATCAGTTCTGGTGATTTATTTCATTCACTATTCTCTTGGATCATTCCTTCTTATAAGTTTGTCTCCAAATGCCCTCACCATTTTGTGAGTCATTTATGCTTTTGCCATTTTGTGAGTTATAAACCTCTCATGCTCTCACCATTTTGTGATTTATTCATGATTTCATCATTTTGAGAGCTTATTATTATTCTAAAGATTATAAATAGTGAACATTATTAACCAAGTTCATCTGTGCTCACTCGTCTCTTATCTTTTAGCGTTATTTTAACAATCATGAATGTCAACCCCTCTTGTTTTATGCTCTCACCATTATGTGAGCCCATCTTATTTTCATCTACAAGTCAATAATATTTTCTTGCTTTTAATATTCTTCTATCCCATATCTTGGGAGAGCAACATTTGGCCTAAATTCCATGTTGGACCTTGTGTCCATGGGACTATATAGGCAATGTTCAATTGCCAAGTGTATTTAGAGCCAGTTCAGCCACCCCTTCCTTATTCTTCTATTCCCCTCGACTGTTCTAGTGCTAATGTTCCCTATAGCCTAGAATCAACCTTTTCATCAATCATGACACTTCTATTACTTGCACACAAACAATTAAATTAGTTGTTTGTTTATTTTCTTTAGATTAGTTGTTTGTTTATTATACCTTAGCTTAGGTTGTCTATCGCTCTTGCTTGAACTTAATTATTTATTACATTGCTTTAGCTTGCTTGTTTATGTTATTTTCCTTGATTTTATTGTTAAATTTATTTTAATTTTTGTTGATGACTAAAATTGTTTCTTTAATTAGTATTTTAGTTTTTTTTATTAGCTTATTTATTTATTTGATTGATTTGTTTATTTTAGATAGTTGTTTACTAAATTATTTTCTTGTGCCTTCCTTATTTTGGTTGATGTAGGATTATTACGTTATGTTTTCACTTAAGTATTGATTTGTTATATCTTGTACTTTGAGTTATCAATATTTGTATTCATTCCTACACTTAGTTTATTGCATTGTATTTAAACTTGGAATTTGATTTATCATATCTTATGCCTAAGTTATTTATAATTGAAATTAAATTAATTTTTACATGCTTAAGATACATATTGTTATTATGGTTATTTATAACTATGCTTCATAGTGTAATAAGCTAATGAAAACATTAGACTAATAGATCTCAAAATAATGGTACCACAATATTTTCCCTTTGTTCACAATGGCCGTTTTACCCAAACAAATCCAAACCCATAATAACCAAATCACAATGACTATGCTATGAGCTAATAAAGATGTGCATATCTAAATATGCATATATCATAGGTAATAAACATGAGTAAATACATACATTAAAACATGCCATAACATGAGATAATGAAAAATGAATGCCCATACACATGTTTAAATGTAAGTACAACATCAATAGTGTCAAGACAACATAGCATAAATAAGAGACCATCATATATCATTATAAATCAAGAAGAGAGCATCATATACATATTAAAATAATAACATGTTAGAGGTACAATCACTGAGAGGGAGGGGGTGAATCAGTGAGCCCAAATAATCCAACTTCAATTTCAATCACTTTCAAGTTCTTAATCAATTATCATAAGCATTCATGAAGCATACACATCATTCATAGCAATGAGCAAGAGAGACAATACAAGATCAATCACATAACACATGATATATGTGGGAAACCCTCTTGGGGGAGAAAACCCACTAGAACATGCAATTTGACTACTATCCTATAATAAATAGAACCAATTTAGACCAACTGCAACTGATCAAGGAAATACCATCCCTTATTTTAGTGAGACTTTAATCCCACAAGGAGCTTCTACACCTATCTAACTAAGCTAACACAACATCTAGACATTTAACAAGTTTCACCTTGAAAGGAGGATGAAACCTCTTAGATGTTGAGTTGCCATAACAACACCTAAGAACACATTCACCTTTGAACTAATGTCTTTAACACTTGATGATGGACCTTTGATTATCACTCTTCACCTTTTCTCATACTCAAATAAAAAGAGCACTATTATGCCAATAGAATTATGACCTACAAGTCATACAAGAAGTTCTTAATTTATTATGATCTTTAACTCATCCACTTGGAACCCACATTTTCCTTTGATTCATAATACTATACTCTCAAAATGCAAATTCCACACACAAGTCTCTCTCCAAGTCTAAAAACAAACACATTTGGTTTCACCATTTATAGAGCTATCATGATTATCAACATCTTTATCGGCCATTAGGAATGCCTTAAACCTTAAGGAATATATCATATGTAGGCATAACTCAATACAATTTTCATAGGTTGGCCATAACATCTATGGGTCACCCTTAAGTAGTTACACTTTATAATTAGGCCCTTGTAGATCTATTAGGTCTCATGAACACCTATTCACCCATTTATCACTACATCAAATTAAAAAAGAACATATGTCCACTTCCAAAAGCATGGAACCATCACATATGATCTATAAGTCCCACTTAAGTGAAAACAACCAACATAGTACCCTTTTTCTTAAGCATAATTTTCTCAAACAACATTTTGTGCACACATTCACCATGAATGAATACATAGTCAAATTCTAAACCTTTATTCATACTACATATGATTGGTCAAACATTCATAATGCACAAAAATATTCCTCATGGAGTCTAAAACACTACATAATATATAATTCATTAAGAGATATTGAAACAACATCAAAACAAGCTTGAACAATCTTCTTGGGTCACTTGCAGGTAATACATGAAAACACATTCAACTTTAAAACTCAATAAATTTGACTGTACTAATAATTAGACATTTAAATTCATATTTAAAAATCCATATTTAAATCCTGTATCAATTTTATTTTTACTACAATGTAAAATTATACATAGATAAAAAGCTATGGCTCAAAAACTAAGCACTAGTATTTACTTTGTTAAATTCAAATATTTGAATTAAAACAGTCATAGTTAAACTTCGAATACCATGCTCACATCTCATGTACTCAATGATTTAGATCAATAATATACTATAAATATTATTTTATGAAGCTCAAACTTTAAGTCATGGTGCACCAATGCCAAACATTAAACCTAAAATAGTTGACCTCATCTCATGCAATCTTGTAATATTGACTCATCACACACTGTCGATCTCTATAGATCAGTCAGGGCTTTATTTTATAGTGCTCACCATTTTATCTTGATAAAAAACCCCATGATCATGAAAATTGGAACCCTTTAATTCATTTTTATTACTTATACTACTAAACATCATGAAATTATTAGCATCTCATTCAACAAACACCATTAGATCAAAACTGTATGATTGCATGTGCACTATTAGATCTTATAAGAAGCTTGATCTTTATCTCTATTAACCAACAAACACTTTGACCTCTTTGAATTGATGAATGCCATAGTTATTAATTGTATGATTTACCATGAGCCATTATATATTTATTTGGTCCTAATCTTTATCTTCGTGCAAAATAAACTATGGAGACCATTGAAATCTATTTGCAAGGTCAACTTTGCATCTTCATATCTTTTGCTTCGCTCAAGCATAAGTTATAAAAATTGGACCATATGATCTCCTCACATAGGATAATAAAAAAATAAAAAAATATGATCTTGGAACCATCATATGTGTGAGATATAATTACATTTAAATACCTCCTCATATTTATCAATTCACAGAGCCAACTATATCAAGAATTATCTGGAAAAATCAACTTTGCACATGCATAGCTTTTGTCATGCTTCAGTGCTTGACCTGAAAGTTAGAAAAAATAAACTAGGAATAAAAATTAATAAAACATATTATCAAATTATATTATAATTTACACATCTGTGAGATATTCCACCATCAAAATGCCTACTCAGTTTTTCTTGCCACATTGAAAATTTGGTTAAGTATGTGAAAACACTATCAAAATGCTTGAGATCCCAACTTTAAACTTGTATATATTTTATTAAACTTCATCGATAGACTTAATAATTTGTTAATATAAACTAGGGACTAATGTGATCATAATTTTATGACCAAATCCCCTTGAATCATTCACACGTGGCAATAGTGATGTTAGCAAATTGCCTACTCAGATTTTCTACAATTAGACCCAAAATGTCTAGATGAAAACTATGGACTACCATATGAATTACACTCATGAAAACAAGAAACAAAAGCATATAAAAAATATTATATACTTATTTAACATACCAAAATCACCATACTCATCCTTAAACAACTCTAACCATGCCAAAATAGAATATCTACCAAGCCTACTTCAATCATACTAGGATAAGCACATTGCACACTTTGTCATTGTAACTTAGACTATAAAGACACTATTTTAACTTATATTTTAAATTTTTTAGGAGATTAAAATATATCCTCATCAAAGTGGCATAATGGAATCACCTCTAGTATTTTGGGCAGCTTAAGGAATGTGGTGAGTGTCTAGATAGGGCTAGCTCCCTTGATGTACCACTTAGGATTGTAATTAAAATTAACTTTAGGGGGTGAAAAGGGAGAGAGATAAATAAAATAAAACTAACATAAGGGAGGTGATACACCAAATATATTTATTACATCCAAACATATGCATACTACACTTGAAATCAAATGACAAACTAAACATACACTCTCTAATCTATGTCTTGTTGCATTAACGTTAGATTGTGGGGTTATGGATGAATGTTAAAAGCTAGGAGGAATATAAATGAGGAATTTAATGGAAATAATGAAGATAATAACTCAATTAAACTTTAAAATTTCCTATAACACATCACATGCCCTACAAGAAGTTGTAAATAGGTGAGAGAATGTGATAACTTGCTAAGGAATCCATAGTCTTCACTAAGCAAATTCAACATTAAAGTAAATAAAAATATGAAAAATCATGGAAGAGGTAACACTTAGTCATTTTATTGATAAAAAGGTATAAAAATGAGCACAAATTTGGCATACTCACGTGGATCATCCCCTACAATGCTAAAATGGCTAGTTCTTATAGAACTTGAGAGAGAGAGAGAGAGAAGAAAAGAAGTCCAAGGGTTACAATGACACTTTTAAAGATGAGAGAAGTAGTTAATTATGCATTTTAGAATGATATGAGATGAAATATGTAATATTTATAAAGAAAAGTGTCAATTAAAGGCATAAACTTCATGAAAAGTGGCAAAAACTCCTCATTTTACACAAAAAATTGCCTTCATGATTACCTCTATTTGAACATCCCAAAACTAATTAGGACCAAGTATGATTATTTTAATGTAGGGTAAGGAAATCATACATGCCTATCTATGCATTTATTTCATGCTTGGTCATATAGAACCTCTTGGAAGGAAGTAATCATCCTATGCTATCTAGAAAACTTCTCTTCTATTTACCTTGGAAACTTGGCTCTCAATTTGGCTTCAGTTATCCATGAAAATACATGGGAGGAGGTGAATGACACTTGTTAAGACCCTCCATGGTCTTATAATCATCAATAATACCTTAAAATGAACTCACTTGAAGTTTTTTTATCTTCTTTAGTAACTTGTCTAATATGCCATATTTGACTAGTTAAAGAACTTAGGAGTTGTTTAAAGGCATGAGAGTTATATAGGGAGTTATATTAAGTCTTAATCTTTCTGTCCATGTGATTTTAATCTCTTAAAACTTCTTCAACAAAATAGTGAGAAAAATCCTATTTTATACTATGTTCATATAATTCCATATAAATAGTTGGCATGTGGAGTAGTTTGAGGGCATCCTCTATAATTTAAAATATATATTATAGTCAAATTGGTCTATTATATTTCATCTCCAACTCCATTTTCTCAAACTAGTCTCTGTAAGGGTTTAGTAGGGTTTTAGGCCTATTTTTTGGTCTTAAGGTTGGTTCATAAAGATCCAACATCCAACCTACCAATTTTTTTTAGAAATATGGTGTTCAAGGACCTTTATAAAATCTTTAAATGTATTTTAATCCCATGTAAAGCCTTCTGCAAGATGTGAGCATTTGAAACTTACTATTTGAACCCATTTTTCCTCTTCCTGCAAGCTTGTGTTGGTTTTGATCTTAAAAGTGTTTTTAAAAAATTTTTTTTTTTTAAAATAAATTTTGCATACCAATGGATCATAAAATTCTTAATTCACCCCAATAACATGAAAAAATGAGTTTTAAGGCCTCCCCAAGACTAGAAATCTAAATGACTCTTCAACTAGCCCTGGTCTAAACCTTGTCTAAAAGCATGTCTACCCTTTTGGAAGTATAGAATGATGTTTTTATGGGTTACCTTAATATAAATAGTTTTTAAACATCCAAATCCATATAAAAAACATTATATAATAAGGTGGAATTCATGTCTAAGGCCAAAAGTGGCATTAGTCTCTTTTTTGGTCTTTTGGCCTAAGCCTACCCAATTAGGTTTGACTATAACCCCTAAGGTTTTGGGAACCCTATAAAATTTATTATTTATATTATTAATTACTTATGATTATTTAGGTGTATTTAAATTATACACACATTATTTCCAAATTTCCACAACTCTTATTTATCCTTCTATCTTCATTTTCCAAAAGTTGCAAGTTTTGAACATGAGGAGAGTGCCCCCTATATGAGACAAAATAGGGGTAATTCCCATATTTAGTAATAAAAAATTATTTAATGGGGTTATAAAAGTTTTTAGGATGACCTAAAAAAAATTACAACTCTTTATTTCATGATTTGACCCCTCAAAACTTCAAATTCTAAGATTGGTTCTTTCAAAGGTAGACTGTGCAGGGTTTTTAGAAGTAGACTATGCTATGCTTGTTTAAGACTCCTCCCCTATTTGTATCCATACCATAGTGAGGATAACTTATATATATATATATATATATATATATATATATATATATATATATATATATCATGGTATATTTTTATAAATACCATACATCATTCTATTCTATTATAAACCCTCTTTCCTCATTGACTTCTCAAGACTACATGTTGACCTGACTATGTTTTCATGTTTTCTAGACCCTGTTGTAGGTATCTATGCCTGTTTGGGATTATAAAAATATTGGTGAAATTATTATGAACCCATGGGGTCATTTTATATTTTTTTATATCCTTTGATTCATGATTAGTCTTTTCACACTCTCTACCAATCAACTAGCTCATTGTCTGCTTAGTTACATCAGACTGTAACTTTACTTTGGAGGGGTGTTAGGTTGTGGAGCTAAAAGCTTCACTGATGCAAATAGAGGAGGAGGTTGTTGAGTGTCACAGACATTGGCATCGGTTAGGCCAACCGATATCGATAGGATTAGACAGGAAGAGCAACTGACATCGGTCAGGATCGATCGACGTCAGTCATCTCTAGGCAGACAGGGACCGACGTCGGTCACCTGTGTGGTTTAGAACTGAGAGTGTTATGGACATTTTGTTAACAAACCAAGTGTTTGCATGTTAAGAGCCAATTTTAGACTTGAAGCTGCGGATCTAATTATTGTAATTAGGTGTCTAATTATTGTTTGTATGATATCTATATAATAGACTCATGGGCTGTATTATAATTTGTGCTAGTTTGAGTTGAGAAAAGTTAGCTTCTTCTATGTGTGAAGTGAGCAAGGGTGTTCCTCCTAGTTCCAAAATAGTGCCAAGTGTGGGTGCTGGTTTTGGAGAATTAAAAGGGTTCTTTAGGTGTGTAGGATCTTGGTCAGCAGGTGTGCATGGCTACATTAGGAGATCTGCATGGTAAGTAAGATCATTGATCTATAGGTGTATGTGTGTGCATGATCCAGGTTTGTAAGTGTTCAAAACTAGATTGATTTTCAGGTGTGCAAAATCAGGGAGGATAGCAACACAATAGGGAGCAAGATCAGGCAGGATCTACTTGGAGTACAATGTGTACTTGGTTATTGAGCAAAGAGGAAGGCAAGGTAGTTCCTTTCATAAGTAAGATCATTTGAGTTGTAGGTTGTTACAAGTTTAGGGGAGATCTACTTGGAGTGCGTGAAGCACTTGTGGAGTGCATGGAGCATTGGTGTACTAGCAATAGTGGATACTGACTGGTTGGAGGTGAACACCAACTCTGTGTTTGAGTTGTGTGTTGGGACCGTAAGAGAGAGAGCTTTGAGGAGAGAAGTACTATACACTTGACGTGTGGGAATCCTCTGAGAGGTGTGAAGAAGAAGTGGCATCTTCTTTATTGTATTATTTTCTAGATGAGTATTAATACAAGTTGTGTATTGTCTCTCATATTCTGTGTTATTTTTGAATTCTAGTTACTTGTGATTTTGGTTTAATTCCGCATGTAAGTTGCTTGTATTTGGTAATCAATTGTGCTTTCATATTTCCCAACAAGTGGTATCAGAGCTAAGGTTGCAAGGAGTAGGTTTGTGTTTGGTTACAGGTCATTCTCAGGGGTTTTTGATTGAGTGGGAGTAGAGCAATGTCAAAAAAAAGTTAAGAATGGAGGAATTGAAAAGCATGAATGGTCAATTACGGTCCTATGGAAAGAAAGAGCAGGAAAAGAAAGATTGTTGGTTGGTAGCAAATCAGCATGAAGAAGTAGATGTTGCAGGTGTTGTTGTATAGGATGCTCTTGATAAAGTTGAATCTTGGTTAATAGATTCTGTTGCCTCTTTCCATGCAGCCCCAAGTAGAGGGGTTGGTGAGCCTTGTCAAATTGTTGGCAAAGGGAAAGTGAAGCTGAAATTGTAGGCATCCAACACATGGGTGTTGAAGGAGGTCATGCAGGTCCCAGTGTTGAAGCTATGGCTAATTTCTTCAAAAAAGTTGGGTGATGAGAGATGCACAAGAACTCTCACAACAGATGCACTTGATTTAGCTGGTGGTAAGAAAGTAGGTACTCTTTATTTACTTGCTTATATTACTGATTCTTCTTCTATTGTGGAGATGTGGCTTTGTAGGCTTGGTCACATAAGCAAGAAGGAGATGCATGTTCTTAAGAGGAAGTCAGATATCTTTGACAAACTTAAGAACTAGAAAGCCTTGGTGTTTCTAGAGGAGATGGCAGACGGAGATCAGTGGAGAAGGCTGAGTAACTCTGAGCAGAGCAGTTTGGATAGGGATTTGATTCAAAGAAAGCTCATGGGTAAAAAGTCATCACTCACAGATGAACATAGGTACTGGCGTCGGTCAGGAGGAACTGGCGTCAAACAGACAGGTGCCGATGTCAGTCATGTGCAGACCAGAGCTGGTGGTGTTGGGTAGGGTAAGACCAACATCGATCATGAGGACCGACGTCGGTGATAGTAAGATCGACATCAGTCAGGAGGACTGATGTCGGCAGAAGGTAGACACCAACATTGGTGGGGTCGGTAGTTAGGATAGGCACATGGAACTGACATCGGTTGGATGTAGACTATGTGGTGACTGAGGTTGGTCACTGTAACAGATTTTGGGCAGAAAACAAGCTATCAAGGAGTCTCAAACGCCCATATGGAAGATTGAAAGTGGTAAGTAAGCCTCAAATTCATTATTCCTCTTCTTTATACTCATTTTTGATTGCAGAGTAGGAAGGATCCAAGAAATAGTGGGAGCATGGTAGGAATATGATGCAGAACCAAACGGGAGATTTGGTAGGGTTCCCAGCTAGAGGAAAGCATTGCAAGACAAATGGATACCTCGGTTAAAGAATAGAGAGAATGGACACGTGAGACGGAAGGCCAAGTCATATGGTCTTGAGGAAGCTGTAGGACAGTGGTACAAGTTTTGATAGGTGGATGACAAAGTAGGGCTTTAGTCAATGTCAGTGTAACCATTGTGTTTGTCTTACTAGGTGGATGATGATAGCTACATTATCCTGTTACTGTATGTGGATGGTATGCTAGCTAGCAGGTTTTTACATACAGGGTTTTGCTGAGCTAAGGGTAAGGTTAGTTCAGTGGATTGTCATGAGGAATTTGGCACAGTGAAATTCTTTGGCATGAGAGACATGGAGATCACAGGTTGATTTTATCTCCAGTGGGAGCTGATGTGAATCAGGTGTTGGTAAGGTTCAATACGCAGGATGCAAAACTAGAGCACACTAAGGGTTGGACAGTTCAGTGTCTGAAATCACATGAGGTCTGGTATAGACCTAAGTTTTCCCAAGTAGTGGGTGCTGTCAGAGAGTTAGGAGCCAATTCGGGGAAGTGGGTTCTCAGGTATTTGAGAGGGAACAACAATAGGGATTCATGCTATGCAGGGTCAGGACTTCACTACATGGGTTTGTAGGTTCGGATGTGGCAGGGTACTCGAATGATAGGAGGTGCACCATAGGTTGTGTGGTGGGTGGTCTTCAAGGTTGAGTTTGAAGAAGGATACAAGCCAGGAAATAGATTAGATGGGGTATAGGTACAAGTACAGTGCAACTATTTATCTCCAAGTGGGAGATTGTTAGGTTGTGGAGCTAAAATCTTCACTGATGAAAATAGAGGAGGAGGTTGCTGAGTGTCATAGACACTGGTGTCGATCAAGCCAATTGATGTTGGTAAGATTAGATAGGAAGAGCAACTGACATCGGTCAGGATCGGTTGGCGTCAGTCATCTCTAGGCAGACAGGGACCGACGTCGGTCACCTGTGTGGTTCAAAACTGTGAGTGTTACGGATAGTTTGTTAACAAACCAAGTGTTTGCATGTTAAGAGCCAATTTTAGACTTAAAGCTATGGATCTAATTATTGTAAATAAGTGTTTAATTATTGTTTGCATGATATCTATATAATAGACTCATGGGCTGTATTGTAATTTTTGGTAGTTTGAGTTGAGCAAAGTTAGCTTCTTCTATGTGTGAAGTGAGCAAGGGTGTTCCTCCTAGTTCCACAATAGTGCCAAGTGTGGGTGCTAGTTTTGGATAATCAGAAGGGTTCTTCAAGTGTGTAGGATCTTGGTCAGTAGGTGTGCATGGCTACGTTAGGAGATCTACATTGTAAGTAAGATCATTGATCTGTAGGTGTATGTGTGTGCATGATCCAGGTTTGTAGGTGTGCAGAACCAGATTGATTTGCAGGTGTGCAAGATTAGGGAGGACAACAACACAATAGGGAGCAGGATCAGGCATGATCTACTTGGAGTACACTATGTACTCAGTTATTAAGCAAAGAGGAAGGCAAGGTAGTTCCTTCCATAAGTAAGATCGTTTGAGTTGTAGGTTATTGCAAGTTTAGGGGAGATCTACTTGGAGTGCATGAAGCACTTGTGGAGTGCATGGAGCATTGGTGTACTGGCATCTTCTTTATTATATTCTTTTTTGGATGAGTATTAATACAAGTTGTGTATTGTCTCTCATATTCTGTGTTATTTTTGAATTCTAGTTACTTGTGATTCTGGTTTAATTTTGCATGTAAGTTGCTTGTATTTGGTAATCAATTGTGCTTCCGTATTTCCCAACAAGGGGGTCATTCATAAGAAATTTTATAATGGTTAGGAATTATAATGATGCTATAAATATTAATTGAGGTTATAAATAACTTTTGTAAATTATATATGTCTATTTTTTTCATTTTCATGTATTACTCACCCTAAAAGCACCTCTACTACCCTCTGACTGAGACACATGCTTGTTGACCCTACCTGTGGATTTCATGAGCTTTTTCTTAGGTTGATCATGGTATGTGTGGAACTATCATGGATACTTAGAGGTTATACATCTGTTTCAATTTATAATTACCTATATACTCACCTTGGACTCATTTATATGTTCTTTTTGAATCATAAACTAGGTTTTCTTGGACTGAAATACTTCTTCCCTCAAGACCCTACTTGTTATAGATGAGTGCTTGGGATATTTGGGCATTGGTTATGATGTAATTAAGTCATTCCATGAATATGAAATCCATCCATAACTTACCTATACATTGGTTTACCTTGAAATGGATAAACACCACTTGAGATACCAAGATTGCAACTCTATCCTCATACTCAACTGTAGGTGCATATCAAGCTTGTGTACAAATTGAAAGTATGAATAGGGGTTTAAATTCAGCTTATGAATCTCTTAAATCACTATTGGGTCATAAATAACCCCATTAATTATAAGAATCCTTCTAACCATGAAGCTAAGGTCTAGCTTGTAGTCCTTGGTGGAAAAGTTTCTTCCTAGCTCAAACTTTTAGTCATGAATGGAGGGTTTCAGTGTATTTTTAGAGAACTTTGAGCCCCCAAAATATCACTTTCCATCCATCTTTTTTCTTTCATATGTTGTGTGTTTCATATCCTATATGGAGTCCACCAAACTCACTTATTTAAATTACTTAATACTAATTTCAGGTGTATTATGGTGTACCAATAGAAACCCTTGGGTCCTCTGTTTTCTCTTTTTAGGGACTATATACCTAAAAATAGTCTCCTCCTTCATGATGATGTTTTACCTTTCCAATTTTAAATTAAACACCTAAATTAGGTATGAAATGGTCAAATTATTATGCTAAGATTTAAATAATGGTTTCAACACATTATTGAAACCCCAAATTGACCTTAAAACTCTTTGCCAAGTCACCTATAAGTGAATTTTTCATAGGTAATGAATTACAGTAGGAGCAATATGGAAAATATTTATGAATTTGAAACTTGATGCTTTCCTCAAATATCATAATGCACTCTTATCAGCCTTGGAAGGTTTAAACCTATGTTAAATTTACCACCTCTCCTTTTGATGTCAACAATGGCTCCTATAGGTGACTGTTGACTATATATAGGCAGAAGGTGTGAAATAGAGTAAGAATAGGTTGATGGATGGCTCTAAAACAACTTCAATTCATGATTAAACTCTTAAAATTAATTATTTAAAATAATTAAACTTTTAAATCAACTCAAAAACATCTTCATCATGTTAAAATAACTTGCATACACATAAAATAGGGTAGACAGAGTGTTGAGTGACTGGTCTAGCATGGTGGAGGCATGGGTTTTGATAAAACTATGGGGATGTGAGACTAAAACCTATAATTAGGTTACCCCCATGAAATTTTAACATGGAAGACACCATTTACCTTCTATATTGAACTTATGTATGCAATTCAAGCTCTTGGAAATGAAAAGTTGACTGAAAATGATCATGTTGGCACCCTCTTATAAAGTGAGCTATTAGAATTATCAAAACAACTTGAAAGATGAAAATAATAATGGAAACCATTTAAAGAGACCAAAATAAGCAAGTGAATTATACATAATCTCCCAAAAAATAACAAAACCTGTAGGATACATAGATGAGCAGGCAGATTTGAACAATCAACTTCAAATGGATGATTCATAAAGAATAGTTGATAATTATTCAAGATTATTATATCTAAATTAAGGTATCTAATTATACAACAACCTCATAAAATAATTTTTCCTAAAACCTCTTTTGCTAATTGTACCATGTACAAACCTATAAGTCACTTTTGTGTGTCTAGAAAAGTGAAAAGGAAGCAAAATGGTTTTGAGAAATAAATGACATCTCCAGATCAAAAAAAACATGTAAATGAGCTTTGGGAAGATAAAAAGTTACATTTCAACCTTTTATAAGTGGCACACTCCCAAGTAGGTTGTACAAGTGCCAATCTCTCCTTTTTCTTTAAGAAAATTGACTTTTCTTTTGTATAACCTAACATATTTTAGTCTTGTCAATGAATTATTACTTATAAGTACACATGGGTCATGAAATAATATTTTTATACCTTCACATTTCCCAAGAAACCTATAAAAATCATTAAATACACCCTTTTGACCCCTTAAATGATTGAAAATGATAAAATGACATACAAAATTAATAGACCAAAGCTAATATAACATTGAATGACACCAAATGACCTATAAAAATCTCATGACACTCATATTACACCCCCTATATATTTAAAAAATCAAGTTTTTACCTATAGGTGCTCCAATTTGACCTAAAAGTCAAATTTGGTCAATAAATTGGTGATTCATAGAGGTAGTATCCCTGCTATACTACCTAGAATAGTAGCCTTATCAGTTCATTAGGCTTAGGAGTCAACTGAAGTATGAGACAAATAATAAATTTTTGACCATTGACCATTGATCTTTGATCAAGACAAGACTACTAATGATTACCTCAACCACACAAAGTAAAGGACACACACAACAAAGAAAATGCACACACACACATGTGCTCAAAGCAGTTAGGGGAATATGAAAACAACTATTATGTAAATAAAAATTAGTCACACGTCCCTTTCCAAGATCAAAGGGAATTTTTTTGAGTCTTCTTCTTCATGAGATGGATGAGGGTGCCAAGCATGTTGCTCTTTAGATTGAACACTTGATGGACCAAACCTATTCCTTGGCACCTCACTTGACTTGTTCTCAAATAGATCATATTAAAATAGGTCTCAAATTTAGACATATTCCTCTTGAATTTGTTTACATAATTCATGATGCTGCACACTTTCTTTCTCATGATCAACTTTCAACTTCTTTGTAGTCATAGTCTCAAAAGGATTGATTTCTTGTTCTTTGAAAGATTGAGGCCAATAGAGGTTTGTCTTGACCTCAAAAATGCTGATGTATAACTTTATATTTCTCACCTATGACATGTTGGGAAATGTCATCTTGCTCATCTATGACATCTTAAATAATGTCATATTTCTTACCATCACTTATAACCAACTCTAAAGGAGTTATAAGCCCCTTGAGAGATTCAAACACTTTGAAAATGTCTTCAAATATCTACCATAAGTCATAATATTCACTTTGATAAATATCATGAGAGGGAAAAATAATATAAGCTTATTCATCTTCCTATTTATATTCCAATAGGACCTCTTCCAAGATTTCTTCTTCAACATAAGGAGTGTATGCCTCACCATCAACCAAACAAGGAGATTCAACACAAGACCTTACCTCTTGTTCATCACTTAGGACCTCTTGAGGGTTTTCAAATAGTACCTCACCTATCACAATATGATCTTGTTTGTCAAGGGATGCAACATCTTCCAACTCCTTCTTAGTGATGCCAAGACTAGGCATCTTAAAATTGGATAACCTAGCCCAATAAGGCTGCCAAGGAGTTGGACTTTATTCAAGTAAGAGTTATAAATTTTCCTCATAAACTTAATCTTCTTGAGGTTCCCACACCATAGGTACATCAGGGAAAAGGTGATGTAATGAGGACAAAAATAACTAGTTAGAGGTGGGATATAGGGCTCAAAATCAAATTGAGAATGCAAAGTAAGAGGTTCTTTTGGGAGATTTTAGGGAAGGATAGGTAGACCTTGGGTTAAAATGGCTTGATTTATTTCCTTCTATGGGAAAATAAATTCATCTCACTATGATTGGGATTGAACACTTTCTTGGGGAGGGGTAAATGGGGTGTGTTTAGACATAGGATCTTCTTTTGAGTCTAAACCTTCCATCACACCTTGACTTAGCAACTTTACCCTTGACTCCAATTCTTCGATTTATTTGGCTAGGTTCTCTTGGAATTTTTTTTCTTGGAGTTCATATGAATAATAATGAGGATAAAAAGTGCATGAGGGCTGCCATTGAACACATGAATATTCTTGAGGAATGGTGGGAGGGACTTGCAAATGATCAACTCCATTCTCCACTTCACACTCTTGGACAATGCTTTTATCTTCTTTCTTTCCTCATGACTCCACTATATTACTAAAACTTAGGATGTTAGGATTATAAGAATTTTATTAAGAAATGG
Organism: Torreya grandis; assembly: GCA_037957365.1. Taxonomy (NCBI): domain Eukaryota; kingdom Viridiplantae; phylum Streptophyta; class Pinopsida; order Cupressales; family Taxaceae; genus Torreya; species Torreya grandis. Next base: position 3,335,941 of record JARHVA010001312.1, read on the forward strand.
TAGGAGGAGTTTGTATAGGATCAAGAGTCTTCTCAACTTCACACTCATTGTCAAGACTTATCTCCTCTTTCTTTCCCCATGACTCCACTATCTTGTTCCAACTTAAGACATTGGAGTTATGAGTCTCCTTTTGAGGTGGTGGGGATCCAATGTGAGAGGTAAATGAGGGTTTGAACTCCACTTCCTTTTCTACCAACATGGACTATTTCATATGCATATTTTCCAACTCAATTTACCTATCAAGATTATCTTCAAACATAAGATATCTTCTTTCAACTCTCTCCTCCAACTGATTTGGAAAATGATGAATTGATGGCCTTGATTTGGCTCATGATTAGGGTCATGTATGGATGGTATGAAACTTTGGGAAGTGGATATTAAGGCTGATAGGTATGGTGAGGTTGCCTTTCATGAACTCCTAGCCTATCCTCTAAGGAAGAGACTAAACCACTCACATATAACATCTCACTTGTGAGCCTTTGCCAATTGGCTCTCTCAATAGGTGCCTACTCTTTCTTGACTAACTCTAAAGCTTCTCTCACCTTATTAATAACATGATTAGGAACCTCTATACCACATCCCCTTTGAGTATCAAGATCCAACACATATCTCTCGTATCCCAAGAGTGTCTTCTTGAAGGTGGAAATGGGTTGGCTTGAAGAGTGGCTAGGTTGACTAGGAGGACTAAAACATTGAGAAGGCTGGTTATAAAACTGATATACTTTATGCATGGTTTGACAAGGATCATATCAGATCTGATGAAAGTCATATTGATGCTGATAAAGATCATGATAATATTTACCAAAGACTTGTTCATATTGATAGGGAATGGTACATACTTGAAATGTCTCACCAACTTATAAATAACAAAACTCAACACTAAAGTCAGCCATGAAACCTCATTAAAAGCAATAAAATAAAGGAAACATGTTACCATAAATATTCAAAGGATAACCTAGGCTACTTGACCTGATGATATATCTTTAGAGTCACCATTGATGCTTTGATAGATGCCTCTAAAGGATGATTGTTGAGAGACAATACCAAAAATATCTCAATCTATTGGAATAAGAGTCCCACCAAGTGTGACAAAAACTATTATCACTTGGATTTTCACCCTTTTATGAGATTAAAATATCTCCTGATCCTAATTTGTACATCAAGGGATCTATCCCCATCTAGAGACTCACCTCATTCCTTAGGCTACCCATAAAGCTAGAGGTGATTCCATTGTGCCACTTAGATGAGGAGAGCTTTTCATCTCCTTAAAGGGTGAAAATACAAGTGATAATAGGAACTTAATCCACTCACTTGGACACCTCCATGAAATCATTGAAAACTCTCCAACAATTTCACCCTTTGTCATTGATGTCAATACACATCATATAACTCACCTTTCTTTTCTCTCTTCAAGCACTCTCATAATAGAAACTTTCTCCCTCTTTGACATAATGACAAAGTGGGCACTAAATAATAATAAGGACCTAAAAGGAATTAAAAAATGAGAGGAAAACCTCAAAAATATGATAAAATCTCCACCTTACCTTGAGCCTACCTCTTCTTTCCTTGATAACTTCCTCTTGCTCCATGCCAACACTCTCTTCAACTAATCACTGCAACCAATGAAGATATAACACACAAAAGTAATAAAATATGGTGTAACTTACTAAGAAATATCTAAGAGGGACCCCCTATAATATATAAGCCATTTCACTTCTTGAGAATCTTTAGATCTCCATACACCATGAAGAACCACCTTATAGGCTCACTAGCCTTCTCTCTCAAACCACCTCAAGGACTACCAACAGAACTTCATGCCACTCACCAAATAGAAAACATGATAAAAAAAAACTTGGGAAATCTCTTTTAAACATACACACATTGATATTTTAGAGAAATATAAAAAAAATAACTCATCTTCTCATTAGGCCTCTCTAGACTCCTTATAGCCCTACCTAGAACTTGCAGAGCCCATAACTTTTAGTAGACACACATTCAAGACTTGAAACTTCATATATATCACCCTCATATTCCCCCTTAATAACACCAATTTTCATCACCTATATTGTCTTATGAAACATAATTTTTTACAAACCTACTACCTGATTAAGTCTTTAACTTGACAAAAACTTGAATAACTTGAGAACCACAAACCTTCAAATCTATATGAATCTTGATTTGACAACCCATTTGGACCATTAAATATATTAATAATCTTCAAACCTCAATTCATAAGGCAAACCACTTTTCTAGCATAGCCTAAAACCCTATAATCTCAAAATAAATAGAGTCAACAAACCTTGTGGTCAACGTCCACCTCTAAAACTTCTTGTACACTTGGAGACAACCATTACATACTTATGGACCAAAATTTGAGCCACCATAACTTTGGGAACCCATAAATCCTATAACCAATTTTATGCCTACTTGACCTTAAGCCAAAAATGAGAAAACTAAGAGCACTCAAAAATCTTCAATTTGACTTCAACAAACCTTTAGACCATAAATTTTTTTGAAGCAAGTTAGAATAAGGTGATTTTTTTTTTATGATCATCAAACCCTTATTAACATTTCAATAATCTCATTATACCATATGCGAACCTTCAATCTGACCCTACATACTGCTTCAAAGCATACCTTATGAATAACACCACAACAATACATGCTTCACTAAAAGGAGTCTCTTAAAAAGCATAGACAAAGACATCCTTTGAATCACAATTCTCTAAAACAAAGTGAAGTTAGGAATGACCCACTTCTCCTTAGTAAACACTAGAATCCTCTTATAGCTATAAGACTTCTTGCTCTTCTTCTTCTTCTTCTTAGTCTAAATTAAGACAACTGGTTCCTTTTCTATATCACTCTCCTTCTCTTCTATGATTAGATTGACAATACATGAATACAACATAGATTCATGACATAGATTTTATTTATAGAATATTCCTTGAATATTTGAGCCTCATCAATAGGTACTATCAATTGATGTTCTTTGAATTAAACTTTCTCAATAATAACAAGACATTCACTTGGATCCATACATACCTCGAAACTAGCCTCAACCAATACCTTGGTCTTCTCCTTGAGCTTAATGTCTTTACTCACAAATTGAGAAGACAACAAGAGACCTTGGCACTCATCAAATTCTAAAGTATTCTCTACCATAGCAAAAAAATTACTTGGACTTGAAGTCTCATCATGACTCATACTTACCACCTTTGGTTTCCATGAGTTAACTTACCTTCTTCATTGCACTCTAGGAGCCTGGTTGAACTCATTTTGACTTGATGACCTTTACTTGTAGAACCTAACAATGTGGCCAATATTCTCAAAGTTATAATAGACAATATTCCTTTATAGAAACACAATTTGTCTTACCATTTTTGGGTAGAAACTTGTAATATATCCTTTGTCATGACAAACAAAACAACCACCCCTTTTGGAAGAGGACTCACCTTGTCTAATCTTATGTGGACAATGGTTTGAAAAGTGTCCCACAATAAGATAGCTAAATAACTTAACTTTGTTCACACTTTTTGATTGAAGACCCCTATCATAGTTCTATGCAAACTCATTTTTAATAGGTCTCTTGCATTCTCTATTCCTATGCCCAAATCGATTACATGTGAAACATTAACCATTAAAACTTGCATACCTCATGGCATTTGGCTATTTGATCTAATTTGTCTTCATTCTACTAGAACCATCATTATTTGTTTGATGATTATCCTTATTCACATTAGTCTTCATCTTGTCCCGAGTTATATTATTTTGTTCTTCTTCATATCCAAGACCAGTTCTATCACTTTCATGATTTTGACCACTCAAAATATTGTCTAGATCACTTGAGCTATTTTAAAATATCATAAATGACTTCACCTTTCTTGTAGAATTATCTAACTAATCTTTTAAAGAATTATTTTTAGAAATATACCCTGAACATTTATCTTTCTTATCTTTCAAGCTTGTAGATAGGATTTCTAATTAAAAACTAAGATGCTTGACTATATATTCATGCTCCTTGGTGTCTTCATTCATTCTAGCCTCATACACACTGGATTGATCCTCATAGTCTTTGAATTGATACTTCATATTCTTATTGATCTTATTCTCAATGTTTAGTTTTTTAAGAGCATTTATTAATGCAATCTCATAGTCTACCTCATCTTCATCATCATCTGTATCACTCCATGTAGACACCTTTTGATGTGAGAAACTTCCTTCCTTGACCATGAAAAAAGCTTCATCTTCAATAGAACCAACATCTTCATGATCATATTCAGAGTCACTATCTTCACTCTCATCTAATGAGCTACAATCTTCTTTAGTGTAGAGAATCTTCTTATTCTGGAAGGACTTCTTCATGTTGTTATACTTTCTGAATCCTTTCTTTTGGTATGTCTTCTTGTATTTAACTTGGCCTTCACCATGATTTTCATCACCATTATTCTCATGCTTATGAGGGAACTGAAGAGTAAAAAATCCTATCTCTCCATTTTTGAAACATCTGAAGGGTAGTTTACCCTTATAATTCCCTATGCCTATGTTCAATTTCCTAGTAATTAAATCAATTAGTTCATTCTATCAATTTTAGATATGTCATCGTATTTGGGTTTTTTACCTTGGAACTTCTTGCTAGGCTTCATATCTATCTTGAATGTTGCTTCCTTTTTTGGTAGTATATAATCATTTACTCTCATCTCATAGGTAGTAAGGGTGCCATGCAATTGATCCATCTTTAACTAAGTAAGATCATGACGTTATTCTATAGTAGATTATTTTGGATCAAACTTGAAGGATAAATAAATTAATACCTTTTGGACTATATTAGCCTCGTAAATATTCTCTCCAAGACCTCTGATGATGTTCACAGTCTCATCAACTCTCTATAGAAAGGATTCCACAAAATCTTTTTCCTTCATCTTGAGACTTTCAAACTTCCTTCTATGAGTCTACAACTTAGCAAGCTTGACCTTTGAATCTCTTTCATAAATGATCTAAATTTTTTACCATATCTCTTTAGTATATTACAATGGATTACTTTTGTGAACTCAATCTCTGTAAGCCCACAAGTGATGGCATTCATTGTCTTAGAATCATTCTCAAATAACTTCTTGTCTACAATACTAAATAGAAGAATAGTAGGAGTAACATAAACATCCACAATATATTGCCATACATCAAAACCTAGGGACATAATGTATGTCCTCATCCTTGCACTCTAAAAAGCATAATTGGATCCATTGAACATCGGTGCTTGATTAGTAGAGAAACCTCCTTGATGACTACCCATATTGTACCTTGGATCACCTTCAATTTGTCAAGATTCTACCGAAGGACCTACTCTAATACCAATTTTTAAAGGTAAAATCATTGAGAATGGGGATGAATTAGTGATCCCAAATAATCTAAATTCAATTTCAATCACTTTTAAGTTCTTAATCAATTATCATAAGCATTCATGAAGCATACACGTCATTCATATCAATGAGCAAGAGAGACAATACAAGATCAATCACATAGCACATGACATATGTGGGAAACACTCTTTGGGGAGAAATACCATTGGAACCTACAATTGGAATACTATCCTATAATAAAAAGAAATAATTTAGACCAGTTGTAACTGATCAAGGAACTACCATCCCTTATTTTAGTGAGACTACAATCCCACAAGGAAATTCTACACATGTCTAACTAAGCTACCACAATAACTAGACTTTTAGTAAGTTTCAACTTGAAAGGAGGTTGAAACCCCCTAAATTTTGAACTACCACAACATGTAAAAACACATCCACCTTGGAACTGATGTCTTCAACAACTAATGATGGACATTTGATTATCAATCTTTACCTTCGCTCATACTCAAACAACAAAAGCACTATTTTGTAAACAAAATTATGACCTACAGGTCATATAAATAGTTTTAAATCTATTCTTCTCTTCAAATCATCCATAAGGCACCCACCCTTTCCTTCACTTCACAACACTATACTTTTAAAATTCAAATTTCACACACAAGTCTCTCTCCATGTCTAGAAATGAACACATTTGGTTTCACCATTTATAGAGCTATCATGATTATCAACATATTGTTTAATACATTAGGCATGACTTAAAACTTAAGTCATTTATCATAAAAATACATATATTATTACAATCTTCATAGGTTGGACATAGCATCTATGGGTCATCCTTAAGCAATTACACCTTTCAATTAGGCCCTTATAGCTCTTATAGGTCTCATGGAGACCTATTCACCCATTTAGCACTAAATAGAACAAAAATGAACACAAGACCACTTAAAAAATAATAGACACATTCCATATGATCTGTAGGTTCCTGTTAACTACCAACAACCAACATACTACCCTTATGCTTAAGCACAATTTGCTCAAACAACATTCTATGCACACAGTCACCATGAATGAATACATAGTCAACTTATAGACCTTTGATCATATTGAATATGATTTTTCAAACCTTAATAATTCACACATATGGTCCTCATGGAGTCTAAAATAATCCTTAATAGCTAACTCATCAAGAGATATCGAAATAATATCAAAACAAGCTCAAGTAATCTTCTTGGGTCACTTGCTAGACATACATGAAAACAAAATCAATGTTGAAGCTAAATAAATTTGATTATAATAATAATTAGACCTTGAAATTCATATTTATAGATGAACCTTGGATTCCTATAAAACTTTTATTTTTTCTTCATGGTTAAATTCTGCATAGATCAAAAGTTATGGGTCAATAACTAGGCATTGGTCTTTCCTTTGTTAAATTCAAATATTTGAGTTCAAATGATCACAGTTAAAATTTGAACACCATGATCACATATTGTGTCCTCAATAATTTATATAAATCATGATCCATCGATATTATTGGATGATGTTAGACTAATCGCTAGCCTCCCCCTTAGGGATTTGTGACATGGACTAACAGCCTCTTAAGAGTACTTATCTGGAATTTGTATCAAACATTAACAGGGGAATATTTTGGCATAATAGAAAACATTCCTTTATAAAAATTGGTATCAGATCCATGGTCATGGGTTCAAATCCCCTTGGGTAATTCTGAGGGGGGGATTGTTGAACTAATCGCCGGCCTCCCCCTTATGGATTCATGATATGGACTATCAGCCTCCCATGAGTACTTATCTGGTATTTATATCAAACATTAGGAGGTCTATATTTTGGAATAATTGGAAGTATTCCTTTCTAACAGATGAATATTGACCTTTAACTCATAATGCACCATTTTCAAACATTAAACCTTGAATATTTGACCTCATCTCATATAATCTTTCAATATTGACTCATCATGAACCATCGATCTCTATAGATTAGTCAGGACTTTATCTTATAGAGATAACCTTATAAGCACGTATAGTATTTAACATTGTGCACTTATTAGCATCTCTCTTAACATGCACTATTAGATCAAAATTATATGATTGCTTGTGCACCATTGGATCTTAGAAGAAACTAAATCTTTATCTCTATTAACCAACAAACACTTTGACCTCTTTGAATTGATGCACATTATATATATTCATTATATTATTTAACTTGAGACATTATATATTAATTTGGTCCTGATATTTATCTTCATACAAAATAAACTAAGTATGGGGACCATTGAAATCTATCTGTAAGGTCAACTTTGCACCTTCATATCTTTTACTTCGCTCAAGTGCAAGTTCTAAAAATTGGACCATATGATCTCCTCACATGGAAAAATCCAACCATATAAAAATATAATCCTAGAAACCTCACATGTGTGAGATATAATTATATGAAAATTCATCCTCATATTTATCAGTTCACAAAGCTAACTATGTCAAGAATTATCTGGAAAGACCAACTTTGCACATGCATAGCTTTTGTTGCACTTTAGTGCTTGACCTGAAAGTTAGTGAAAATCAAATAGGAAAAAAATGAATAAAACCATATGATAATCATCTCCTAAAACATCCACACGTGTAAGATATGCCACCATCAAAATTCCTATTCAACTTTTCTTGCCACATTACAAATTTGGCTAAGTATAAGAAAACACTATCAAAATGCCTAAAAGCCCAACTTTGTACTTGCATATATTCTATCACGCTTCATAGTTAGACTTAAGAATTTACATAGAGAAACTAGGGACTAATGTGATCACAATCGTATGACCAAATACCCCTGATTCATCCACATATGGCAATGGTGACATTAGCAAACTACCTACTTAGATTTTTTGCCATTGAACCCAAAATGCCTAGATGAAAATTATGGACTATGAGATGAATTACACTCATGATAACAAGCACCAAAAGAATATAAAACATATTAGATACATATTTAACATACCCAAATCACCATACTCATATATGAACAACACTAACCATGTCAAAATAGAAGATCAACCAAGCCTACTTCAAGCATACTAGGATAAGCACATTACACACTTTGTCATTATCACTTAGAATATCAAGGCACTTAATCCACTCACTTGGACACATAGATTACATCATCATGACATCATTTAAAACTCTCCAATAATATCCCCCTTTGTAATTGATGTCAACACACATCATATGGCTCACCTTCTCTCTCTTCAAGTACTCTCATAACAAGAACTTTCTCCCCCTTTAACATAATGACAAAGTGGGCACCAGCTAATATTGAAGACCTAAAAGGAATAAAAACAAGAGAGTATCACCTTAAAAAAATGATAAAAACTCTTCCTTACATTGATCCTACCTCTTCTTTCCTTAACAACTTCTTCTTGCTCCATGCCAACACTCTCTTTAACTAAGCATTGAAACCAATGAAGACGAACACACAAAATTACTAAAATTTGATGGAACTTACTAAAACATATAATAAAGAATAACCCTAAGATATATAAGCCATTTCACCTCATGAGCATCTTCAGATCTCTATACACCATGAAGGACCACCTCATAGGCTCACTAACCTTCTCTCTTAAACCACCTCAAATACTACCAACATAACTTCATGCCACTCACCAAATATAAAACATGATAAGAAAACTAGAGAAATATACTTGAAACATACATAACTTTCTCTTTTGGTGAAACTGAATAAAAAGCACTCATCTTCTCACTAGGCCTATCTAGACTCCTTGTAGCCCTACCTAAAACTTGTAGAGCCCATAACTTTTAGTAGACACACATTCAAGACTTGAAACTTCATATCGAGATAAATATCATATTACCACTAAAAAAACCAATTTTCATCACTTATATCATCTTTTGTAACATACTTCATTCACAAACTTATTACCCAATTAGGCCTCCAACTTGACAAAAACTTGAATAACTTGAGAACCACAAACCTTCAAATCTCCATGAATCTTTATTTGATAACCCATTTGTCCCACTCAATTTATTAAGAAGCCTCAAACCTTAACTCACAAGGCAAACCACTATTCTAGCATAGCCCAAAACCCTAGAATCTCAAAACATAGTCAACAAAGATTCTTCTAGTCAACATCCACATCTAAAACTTCTTGTACACCTAGAGACAACCATTACATACTTTTAGACCAAAATTTGAGCCATCATCACTTTGGGAACCCATACATCTTATAACCAATTTTATGCCTACTTACACTTAAGTCAAAAATGAGAAAACTAAGAGCACTAAAAAATCTTTAATTTGACTTGAACAAACCTTCAAACCATAAAATAATTTGAAACAAGCTAGAATAATGTCAACAGACCTTTTTGAGCATCAAACCCTTCTTGAAATTTCAATAATCTAATTGTGCCATCTGTGAACCTTTAATTTGACCTTATAAACTACTCCAAAGCATACCTTATGAAGAACACCACAACAATACATGCTTCTCCACTGAAAGGAGTCTCTTAAGAATCATAGATAGGGACATCCTTTGCACAATAATGCTCTAAAATAAAGTGAAGAAAAGAATGGCTCACATCTCCTCAGTAACCAATAGAATCCTCTTATAGCTATAAGACTTCTTTCTCTTCTTCTTTTTATTCTAAACTAAGACAACTGGTTCCTTTTCTATATCACCCTCTTTCTCTTCTATGATTGGATTGACAATACATGGAGACAACATAGATTCATGACATACCTTTGCATTTGTATAATATTCCTTGCAACTTTAAACCTCATCACTAAGTACTATTAATTGATGTTCTTTGAATGAAACTTGCTCATCAAAAACAAGATGTTCACTTAGATCCATACTTACCTCAGAACTAGCCTCAACTAGTACCTTGTTCTTCTCCTTGAGCTTGATCTCTTTAATCACAATGTGAGAAAATAATGAGAGCCCTTATCACTCTTTAAATTCTAAAGTATTCTCCACCATAATAAACAAATTACTTGGACTTATAGTATCATCATTACTCATACTTACCACCTTTGCTTTTCATGAGCTAACTTACCTTCTTCCTTACAATTTATGAGCCTGATTGAAATCATTTTGACTTGATGACCTTTACTTGCAAAACCTAGCAAAGTGGCCAATTTTCTCATAGTTGTAGTAGACAATATTACTTTATAGAAACATAGTTTGTCTTATCATGTTTTGATTGAAATATTTCATTTGTCATGACAAAAAAAAAAAACCTCCCCTTTTGAAGATGACTCACCTAATCTAATATTATGTGGAGAATGGTTTTCAATGTGTCCCACAATAAGACATCCAAAGCACTTAACTTTTTCACATTCTTTGATTGAAGACCCCTATCATAGTTCCATGCAAACTCATTTATAATAGGTATCTTACATTCTCTATCCCTATGCTCAAATTGATTACATGTGAAACATTAACCTTTGAAAATTGCATACCTCATGGCATTTGGTTGTTTGATCTGATTTGTCATCATTCTACCAGCACCTTCATTCCTTGTTTGATGATTGTCCTTGTTCACATTATTCTTCATCTTGTCTTGAGTTAAGTTATTTTGTTTTTCTTCATATCTAAGACCAGTTCTATCACTAACATGATTTTGACCACTAAAAATATTTTCTAGATCACTTGAGCTCTTTTAAAATCTCATAAATGACTTCACCTTGCTTGTAGACTTCTCTAACTCATCTTTCAAAGACTTATTTTTAGAAACATACCTTGAACATTCATCTTCCTTAGCTTTCAAGATTGCAGACAGGATTTCTAATTGACAAATAATATGCTTAACTATGTCTTCATGATCATTGGTGTCTTCATTCATTCCTACCTCATACACACTGAATTGATCCTTATAGTCTTTGAGTTGAGATTTTATCTTCTTATTGATCTTATTCTCAATATTCAATTCTTCAAGAGCATGTGTTAATGTAGTCTCATATTCTACCTCATCATCATCATCATCATCTGTATCACTCTGAGTAGACTCCTTTTGATGTGAGTAACTTCCTTCCTTAGCAATGAATAGAGCTTCATCTTCAATAGAACCAACATCTTCATGATCATATTCTAAGTCACTATCTTCACTTTCATCTGATGAACTACAATCTTCTTTGGTGTAGAGAATCTTCTTGTTCTTGAAGGACTTCTTCTTCTTGTTATACTTTTTGAATCCTTTCTTCTTATATGTTTTCTTGTATTAGACTTGGCCTTCACCATGCTCTTCATCACCATTTTTATTATGATTTTGAGGGCACTTACAAGCAAAATATCCTATCTCTCCATAGTTGAAACATTTGAAGGGTAGTTTACCCTTATACTTCCTTGAGCATGTGTTTAATTTCCTAGTAATTAAAGCAATTAGTTCATCCTCATCAATGTCATATATGTCATCCTCTTTAGTTTTCTTACCTTGGAACTTATTCTTAGGCTTCATCTCTATCTTGAATGTTTCTTCCTTCTTTGGTGGTATATCATCATTTACTCTCATCTCATAGGCATTAAGGGTGTCATGCAATTGGTCCATATTTAATTGAGTAAGATCATGATGTTATTATATAGTAGATACATTTGGATCAAACTTAAAGGATATAGACCTTAATAATTTTTGGACTACAGTAGCCTCTTTAATATTCTCTCCAAGACCTCTGATGATGTTCACAATCTCATCAACTCTTTGTAGAAAGGATGCCACCAAACCTTCTTCCTTCATCTTGAGACTTTCAAATTACCTTCTGTGAGTCTACAACTTAGCAAGCTTGACCTTTGAATCTCTTTCATAAATTATCTAAATTTTGTCCCATATCTCTTTAGTATATTTATAATGGATTACTTTGGTAAACTCAGTCTCTGTAAGCTTACAAATGATGACATTCATTACCTTAGAATTAGTCTCAAATAACTTCCTGTCTACAGCACTAGATGGAGGAGTAGTAGGAGCAACATAAATATCCAAAAAATATTTCCATACATCAAACCCTAGGGACATAATGTATGTCCTCATCCTTGTACTCTAAAAAGAATAATTATATCCATTGAACATCAGTGCTTGATTAGTAGAGAAACATACTTGATGACTACCCATATTGTACCTTGGATCACCTTCAATCTATCAATATTTTACCAAAGGACATTCTCTAATACCAATTTTTAGACGTAAAATAATTGAGGGGGGGGTAAATCAATGATACCAAATAATCAAAATTCAATTTCAATCACTTTTAAGTTATTAATCAATTATCATAAGAATTCATGAAGCATACACATCATTCATAGCAATGAGCAAGAGAGACAATACAAGATCAATCAAATAACACATGACATATGTGGGAAACCATCTTGGGGGAGAATACACATTGGAACATATAATTGGACTACTATCCAATAATTAAAAAACAAATTTAGACCAGATGAAACTAATTAAGGAACTACCATCCCTTATTTTAGTTAGACTGCAATCCTACAAGGAGCTTCTACACATGTATAGATGAGCTTCCATAATAACTAGACATTTAGTAAGTTTCATATTGAAAGTAGGATACAACCCCATAAATTTTGAGACTCAATAATAACACCTAATAAAATATCCACCTTTAAACTGATGTCTTCAACACTTGATGATGGACCTCTGATTATCATTCTTCACCTTTGTTCATACTCAAACAACAAGAGCACTATTTTTAAAACACAATTATGACCTATAGGTCATACAAATAGTTCTCAATATATTATGATATTCAACTCATCTATAGTTAACCCACCCTTTCCTTCACTTCACAACACTATATTCTCAAAATGAAAATTTCACACACAAGTCTCTCTCCATGTCTAGAAACCAATACATTTGGTTTCACCATTTATAGAGCTATCAAGATTATCAACATCTTGGTTATCCATTAGGCATGAATTAACCCTTAAGTCATATACCATATAAAGACAAATATCAATACAATCTTCATAGGTTAGACATAGCATCTATGGGTGACCCTTAAGTAGTTATACCTTTCAATTAGGCCCTTGTAGCTCTTATAGGTCTCATGGAGATGTATTCACCCATTTAGCACTACATAGAAAAAAAAGAATGCAAGACCACTTCAAAAATAATGGAAACATTACATATGATCTATAGGTCCCTTTTAACTACCAAAAACCAACATAATACCCTTATGCTTAAGCACAATTTTCTCAAATAACATTCTGTGCACACAGTCACCATGAACGAATACACGGTCAACTTCTAAACCTTATATCATAATACATATGATTGTTTAAACCTTCATAATGAAAAAATATGGTCATAATGGAGTATAATAGACTCCTAAATATATAACTCATCAAGTGGTATCAAAACATTATCAAAACAATATCAAACAATCTTCTCAGGTCAGTTGCTAGACATACATAAAAATGTAATCAAATTTAAAGCTCAATAAATTTGAATGTACTAATAATTATACCTTAAAAATTAATATTTACATATGTACCTTGAATTATCATACAATTTTTATTTTTTATGCATGGTTAAAATTTGCATATATCAAAAGTTATGGCTCAAAAACCAGGCATTGGTCTTTCCTTTGTTAAATTCAAATATTTGAATTCAAACAGTCATAGTTAAACTTCAAACACCATGATCGCATCTCATGTCCTCACTAATTTGGATTAATCATAAAACATTGATATGATTATATTAATCTTAAAATTTAACTCATAATTCACCACTACTAAACATTAAACCTCAAATAGTTGACCTCATCTCATGTAATCTTGCAATATTGACTCATTGTGCACCGTCTATCTCTACGGTTCAGTCAAGTCTTTAATCTTATAGTGCTCACCATTAGATATTGATAAGAATCCCATTATCATGAAAATTGACACCATTTAATTCCTTATAAGAACTTATACTATTTAAAATTTTGCACTTCTCACCATCTCGCTCAACATGCATCGTTAGATCAAAACTATATGATCACCTGTGCACGATTGGATCTTAGAAGAAGCTCGATATTTATCTCTATTAACCAAAAAACACTTTAACCTATTTGAATTGATACAAATTGTATATATTAACTATATTATTTAACTTGAGCCATTATATCTTCATTTATTCTTTATCTTTATCTTTATGGAAAATAAACTATGGGGACCATTGAAATCTGTTTGTAAGGTCAACTTTGCACCTTCATATCTTTAGCTTTGCTCAAGTGAAAATTATAAAAAGTATACCATATGATTTCCTCACATAAGATAATTAAAACATATAAAAATATGATCCTATAACCCTCACATGTGTGAGATATCATTACATTTACATGCCTCTGCATATTTATCAGTTCACAGAGCCAACTATGTCAAGAATTGTTTGGAAAGACCGACTTTGCACATGCATATCTTTTTTTGCACTTGAGCGCTAGACCTAAAATTTAGAACAAATAAACTAGGAATAAAAATTAAAAACTCATATGATCACATTCTCTTTAAATTCCCACATGTGTGAGATATGCCACCATCAAAATGCCTAACTAGCTTTTCTTGCCACATTACTAAATTTGGCTAAGTATAAAAAAACACTGTCAAAATGCTTGAGAGCCCAAATTTACACTTGAATATATTATATCATGATTAATATCTAGACTTAATAATTTGTGCATATAAACTAGGGACTAATGTGATCACAAAAATATGACCAAATCCCCCTAACTCATCCACATGTGGCAATGGTGACATCAATAAACTGCCTACTCAGATTTTCTGCCATTGGACCCAAAATGTCTAGATGAAAACTATGGACTACAATATGAATTAGACTCATGAAAACAAGCACCCAAATCATATAAAACATATTATATACTTATTTCACATCCCCAAATCACCATAATCATCCTTAAATAACTCTAACCATGCGAAAATAGAATATCAACCAAGCCTACTTCAAGCATACTAGGATAAGCACATTTCACACTTTGTCATTGTCACTTAGAATATCAAGGAACTTAATATAATCACCTTGACACCTAAATGAAACCATCATGAAATCATTGAAAAATCTCTAACAATCTCCCCCTTTGTCATTGATGTCAACACACATCATATAGCTCACCTTTGTTTTCTCTCTTCAAGCACTCTCACAATAGGAACTTTCTCCCCCTTTGACACAATGACAAAGTGGGAACCAAATGATCTTAAGGAATTTAAATGATGAAAAAAACTATAGGACCACCTTATAAATATGATAAAAACTCACCCTTACCTTGATCCTACCTCTTCTTGCCTTGACAACTTCTTCTTGCTCCATGCCAATACTCTCTTCAACTACGCACTATAACCAATGAAGAAAAAACACACAAAATCAATGAAATATAATGTAACTCATTAAGAAACATATGAGAGGGACTCCCCCTAATATTTATAAGTCATTTCACCTCTTGATCATCTTCAGATCTCCATACACCATGAAGGACCACCTCATAGGCTCACTAGCCTTCTCTCTCAAACCACCTCAAGAAATAACAAAAAAACTTCATGCCACTTACCAAATAGAAAAAATGATTAAAAAAAAACTTTATAACTCCATTTGAAACATACATACCAATCTCTTTTATAGAAACTGAACAAAAATCACTCATCTTCTCACTAGGCCTGTCTAGACTCCTTGTAGCCCTACCTAAAACTTGTAGAGCCCATGAATTTTATTAGATGTACCTTCAAGACTTGAAAATTAATATATAAATCAATCTCATATTACCCCTTAATAAAATATATTTTCATCACCTATATCATCTTCTGCAACATACTTCCTTCACAAACCTACTACCTAATTAGGCCTCCAACTTGACAAAAACTTAAATAAATTGAGAACCACAAACCTTCAAATATTTTTGAATATTGATTTGATAACCAATTTATCCCATTAAATATATTAAAAAAAATCATATCTCAACTCACAAGGTAAACCACTTTTCTAGCATAGCCCAAAACCTTAGAATCTCAAAACAAATAGAGTCAACAAACCTTCTTTTGGTCAACATCCACCTCTGAAACTTCTTGTACACATGGAGATAATCATTAAATACTTATATAACAAAATTTAAGCCATAATAACTTTGGTGACCCATACATATTATAACCTATTTTAGGCTTGCTTGCCCTTAAGCCAAAAATGAGAAATTCAAGAACACTCAAAAATCTTCAATTTGACTTCAACAAACCTTCAGACCATAAAACAATTTGAATCAAGATAGAATAAGGTAAAAAAACATTTATAAACATAAAAACCTTCTTAAAATTTCAATAATATCATTGTGCCATCTGGGAACCTTCAATATGACCCTATAGACTGCTCCAAAGCACACCTTCTGAAGAACACCACAACAATACATGATTCTCCACTGAAAGGAGTCTCTTAATAAGCATAGATAGGGACATCCTTTGTACCATAATGATCAAAAACAAATTGAAGCCAATAATGTCTCACATATCCTTAGTAACCACTAGAATCCTCTTATATCTATAAGATTTCTTGCTCTTCTTCTTCTTCTTAGTCTGAACTAAGACAACTGGTTCCTTTTATATATCACTCTACTTCTCTTCTATGATTGGATTGACAATACATGGAGACAACATAGATTCATGACATACCTTTTCATCTATATAATCTTCCTTGTATCTTTGAACATCATCACTAGGTATTGTCAACTAATGTGTTTTTAATGAAACTTCATCAATGACAATAAGATGTTCACTTGGATCCATACTTACTTTAGAACTAACCTCAACTAGTATATTGGTCTTCTCCTTGAGATTGATATCTTTACTCACAACATGAGAAGATAATGAGAGCCCTTGGCACTCTTTAACTTCTAAATCATTCTCCACCATAGAAAAGAAATTACTTAGACCTGAAGTCTCAACATGACTCATACTTGACACCTTTGGTTTCCATGAGTTAACTTACCTTCTTCCTTGCACTCTAGGAGCCTGAATGACATCATTTTGAATTGATGAAATTTGATTTGAGAACCTAGTGATGTGGCCAATATTTTCACATTTTTAGTAGACAATATTCCTTGATGGAAACATAATTTGTCTTACCGTGTTTGGGTAGAAACTTTCAATATGTCCTTTGTCATGATAAATAAAACATTTTGTGCACACAATCACCATGATTGAATACATAGTAAACTTATAAGCATTTTTTCATACTACATATGATGGGTCAAACCTTCATAATTCAAAAATATTGTCCTCATGGATTATAAAACACTCCTCAATAGATAATTCATCAAGATATATTAAAAAAATTAAAATAAGCTCGAACAATCTTCTCCAGTCACTTGCTAGACATACTTGAAAACATAATTAACATTGAAGCTCAATAAATTTGATTATACTAATAATTAGACCTTAAAACTAATATTTATATATGTACCTTGAATTCCTCTACAACTTTTATTTTTCCTTCACGGTCAAATTATGCATAGATCAAAAGTTATGGCTTAAAAACTAGGAATTGCTATTTCCTTTGTTAAATTCAAATATTTGAATTCAGACAGTCACAGTTAAAATTTGAAAACCATGCTTGCATCTCATGTCTTCACTAATTTATATAAATCACACACCATTGATATTATTATATGAATCTTAACCTTTAACTCATAGTGTAACACTGCCAAACATTAAACGTCAAACAATTGACCTCATCTCATATAATTTTGCAATATTAACTCATCGTGCACCATTAATATCTGTGGATTAGTCACATCTTTATCTTATATTGCTCACTTTTAGATCTTGATCAAAACCCCAATGATCATGAAACTTGGCACCTCACATGCCTTTTGAGTACTTATACTATTACACATCATGCATTTCTTACCATCTCACTCAACACACATCATTAGATCAAAATTGTACGATCGCTTATGCATTGTTAGATCTTAGGAGAAGTTCAATCTTTATCTCTATTAACCAAAAAAAACTTCGACCTCTTTGAATTTATACACACCATATATAATTACTGTATGATATACCTCAAGCCATTAGATATTAATTTGGTCCTAATATTTATATTTGTGAAAAATAAACTAAGTATGGGGACCATTGAAATCTATCTGTAAGGTCAACTTTGCACCTTCATATATTTTGATTCACTCAGGTACAAGTTCTAAAAATTGTACCATATGATCTCCTAACATAGGAGAATCTAAAAATATAAAAATATTCTCTTGGAACCCTCACATATGTGATATATAATGACATTAAAATTCCTCTTTAGATTTATCAGTTCCCAGAGTGAATTATGTCAAGAATTATATGGAAAGACCAACTTTGCACATGCATATCTTTTATTGTACTTCAATTCTTGAACCAAAAGTTACCATAAATAAACTAGGCACACAAATTAAAAAAACCATATGATCACCTTCTTCTAAAATTTCCACACGTGTGAGACATGCCACCATCAAAATGCCTAATCAAGTTTTCTTGCCACATTGCAAATTTAGCAGTGGGAAAACACTATCAAAATCCCTGAGAACCTAACTTTACACTTGCATATATTTTGTCACACTTCATCGCTAGACTTTAAAATTTATGAATAGAAAATATGGACTAATTTGATCACAACCATATGACCAAATCCACCTAACTCATCCACACGTGGTAATGGTGATGTCAACAAACTACCTACTCAAATTTTCTACCATTAGACCCAAAATGTCTAGATGAAAACTATGGACTACCAGATGAATTCCAATCATGAAAACAAGAACCTAAAGCATATAAAACATATTATATACCTCTTTCACATCCCCAAATCACCATAATCATCCTTAAAAAAATCTAACCATTCCAAAATAGAAGATTAACCAAGCCTACTTCAAGCATACTAGGATAAGCAAATTGCACACTTTATCATTGACTATCAAGGCACTTAATCCAATAAAATGGACACCTAAATGACATCATCATGACATCATTGAAAACTCTCCAACAATCTCCCCTTTATCATTGATGTCAACACACATCATACAACCCACCTTTTTTCTCTCTCTTTAAGCACTCTCACAACATGAAATTTCTCCCCCACATAATGATAATGTGGGCACCAATTGATACTAAGGACCTAAAAGGAAAAAAAATTGAGAGGACCACCTTATAAAAATAATACAAACTCCCCTTTACTTTGAGCCTACTTGTTCTTGCCTTGATAACTTCCTCTTGCGCTATGCCAACACTCTCTTCAACTAAGCACTATAACCAATGAAGATAAAACACATAAAACTATTGAAATCTGATGAAACTCACTAATAAACATCTGAGATGGAATCCCCCTAAGATTTATGAGCCATTTCACCTCTTGAGCATCTTCAGATCTCCATACACCATGAAAGACCACCTCATAGGCTCACTAAATTTCTCTCTCAAACCTTGAAGGACTACCACCATAACTTCATGCACTCACCAAATATAAAACATACTAAAAAAAAAATTTGATAACCCTCCTTAAAACATACATACCCTTCTATTTTGGAGAAATGAAACAAAAAGCACTCATCTTCTAAATATGCCTTTCTAGACTCCTTATAGCCCTACCTAGAACTTGTAAATCCCATAACTTTCCATAGACACACTTTCAAGACTTTAAAATTAATCATTAGAGAAATATCATCTACCCCCTTAATTACACTAATTTTCATCACCTAGATCATCTTTTGAAACATACATCCTTTAAAAAACCTACTATCTAATTAGGCCTCTAACTTGATAAAAACTTAAATAAGTTGAGAACCACAAACCTTCAAATCTTTGTGAAGATTTATTTTATAACCCATTTGGCCCATTAAATATATTAAAAAGCCTCAGATCTCAACTCACAAGGCAAACCACTTTATAGTATAGCCCAAAACCCTATAATCTCAAAACAAATAGAGTCAAGAAACCTTCTAGTCAACATCCACCTCTAAAACTTCTTGTACACCTAGAGACAACCATTACATAATTATAGAATAAAATTTGAGCCACCATAACTTTTGGAACACATAAATACTATAACCAATTTTAGGCCTGCTTGTTCTTAAGCCAAAAATGAGAAAATTGAGAGCACTCAAAAATCTTTAATTTGACTTCAATAAACCTTCAGACCATAAAACAATTTGAAGCAACCTAAAATAAGGTCAATAGACCTCTCTAAGCATCAAAACCTTCTTGACATTTCAATAATATCATTGTGCCATCTTGGAACCTTTAGTCCCTATAGATTGTTCTAAATCATACCTTCTGAAGAACACCACAACAATGCATGCTTCTCCATTAAAAGGAATCTCTTAATAAACATAGACAAAGATATCCTTTGCACCACAATGCTCTAAAATAAAGTGAATCCAAGAGTGGACCACATCTTCTTAGTAACCATTGGAATCCTCTTATAGCTATAAGTCTTCTTTCTCTTCTATGGATGGATTGAAAATATATGGAGATAACATAGATTCATTACATACCTTTTCATCCAAGAATCTTCCTTGTAGCTTTGAACCTCATCACTAGGCACTATTAATTGATGTTATTTAGATGAAACTTGCTTAGCAACAAGATATTCACTTAGATACATACTTAGCTCAAAACTATCCTCAACCAATACCTTGGTCTTCTTCTTAAGCTTGATCTCTTTACTCACAATATGAGCAGACAATGAGAGCCCTTGGAACTCTTCAAATTTTGAAGTATTCTCCACTATAACAAATAAATTACTTGGACCTACGGTCTCATCATGACTCATAATTACCACCTTTGGTTTTCATGAGTTAAATTGCCTTCTTCCTTGCACTCTAGGAGCCTGATTGGACTCATTTTGACTTGATGACCTTTACTTGCGAAACCTAACAATGTGGCCAATCTTCTCATAGTTGTAGCAAACAATATTCCTTGATGGAAACTATTTTAGGCAAGAATTTCACCCTTGTGGGAGAGTTTTTTAGGCTCTCTCACTCCCAACTATAATATTATAACAACCTCAGGCTTTGGGTATCTTGTAGTGAGGTTGAACCTCTAAAGAAGGCTAACTTCCTCTTGGTAGATCACCTAAAACTAAAGCTAAAATAATGATCCATGGGGAAAAAGGTTAGAAAGGGGATAAGGGATCATAAGAAATATAACTAGGTGATGTACCAAAATAAAATGGGAACATTCCATAAGCTTGAACCCACTCTATTTCTGTAGGGGACAATACTAACTTACACAACCTCGAGATTAAGCTGGTTGCATTAATATTTCATGGAGGAGGTTCAAGAAGCAATGAATGCAAACAAATAGGATTTATAAGACTAACTAAAATTTCACATCAATAGTGGAAAGAGAACTCAACCAAACCTACAAACAACATTGAAAAACTCCCTAAATAAGGTCAAAAAGGAGTACCATGGGTGAGGAAGATTATCCTTCACACAATGCCATAGTGTGCAACTAAATGGACACACATCCAAGGCAAGAGGTAGGAAAATAAAATCTTTTATTACATCAAGAGGTAGTTATTAAAAATGCTTGGCAGGGTTGACCCTAATCAAGTAGAGCGTATTTTTTAATAACTCAAAGAGTATCCCAGTTTCTCTAAATTTTCCAAATCAGAAAGAACTGGTCACTAAAAATTTCAAATCGGAGAACCCCTTTACAAAATGAAAGAATGGGATATATAGAAGAGGGAAGAGAAAAAGAGAGATAAAGGAGAGGGGCATATTATCCATAATAATTGAATGAGCTCCAATTTTCAAGGGATACCATACCACCCCTTTGTCTAATCATGACAAGTCCATCATCAACATTTATCCTTCAATAGCTCTAATTAGTTCTCAAGTTCTTCTCATTGGCTAAGAAAAGTGCACTAGAGGATAATAGTTTGTTTTATATGGTCAGTCATGATCCTTTCAAGGAGAAAATATCTTTTAAGGTTTTGATCATTATTGAATACTCTAATTATTTCTCCAATCTCCCAAATCTACTCCATGAATCTCACTATACCTTCCACTTGGCTTGATTATGAAGACAAGGTCCTCATATCTTAAAATTGACAGAGCCATTCCATGTGTGCTTTGAGTAGTGGTTTGTTGAAAGCATGGCTCAGGCTACTCTTTTCATTAATCATGGACTTGCTCTATACTTTAGGACCTAAACCTAAATTAGCTATAGGTTGAAAACCAATCTAAATTATTGTTTTTCTTATAGTTATAATAGACAACACTCTACTCAATGCTTGGTATTTTTTTGTCGATGAGTTACTAACCTTTGATCTATACTAGGTTTGAAAGACCTATTCTGTCCCTTGCTCACTATTGATCTAAATTCATGATTGAACATGTGTCATTGATTTATTTGAGCCCATTAACTTATCAATCACTTCTCACCATTGGATCTTCTATATGATTGAATGTGAGACATCAATTTTTTTTAACCTAATCATCTATTTCACGAGGCTTCACTTTGATGTATGTGCACTGATATTTGATGTTTGCACGAATGTATTTGACATCCATATAACTGTCATTGAGACATTTTTGGGAACATCATTAATCCTTTTGGGCCCTTTTTTGAAGTTATTTCCTTAGACTTTTTGCCTTGTCCTATTTATTTGAGATTTTTTTTCTCATACACTTTTCTTGAACTAATTCCTTTAGCCCCTTTTACTGATCTTATTTCCTTAAGACAATTTTCTTAAACTTATTTCTTCAGGCCAAATTTATTTAGGTTTTTTTTGGGACTTTTACTTTTGAATCCTTTTCTTAAAAGAGAAAGTCTTCAAGATTTTTACTAAGTTCCCTTTTCAAAGTGAAAACACCCTTCGAAGCTCTCAAAAATGCCCCTTTTGAAAAAAGTATCCTTCAAGTTTGCTGCATAATGTAACATTTTGGCATGGAAATGACCCTTCATAAAAAGTGTTTTGGCCATTTGGATTTGGAAAAGTGACCTCCCAAAAGGAAAGTGGACTGTTCGGTAATTAAAAAATGGCCTTTCTAAAAAGAAAGTACCCTTCAATATTTTGAAAAGAACCTTTTCCCTGAGAAAAGATATCTTTAAAAAAATTTTAAGTGCTATTTCCTTTGGGGAACTGAAAATTACCTTTTGGAAATTATTTTAGACAAAATATTGGAAATAATTTCTTGATATTTGAACAAAAAGTCAAGGCAAAAAATCCCAAAGAAAGAACACTTAGTTGAAAAAGAAAATATTCCTTTGAAAAAATTGTGCTAACAATTTTCCTAAAAGGAAACTAGAACTTATCTCAAAATTAGGCCCAAAAGAATTTACCTTTCACTTAGTCTCCATATAGAGTGTGAAAGAATGAACAAGTAAAGACCTAGCCAAATAAGAGATTTTGCACTTAGCACTTTTAGTCTGCGGGAGCTTCTAGGTTTGGGCTTGAACTACTACTTGATCATGTGAAGGATTGAAACCATGAAGACTTACTCAGATCCTTCATATTTACCATGTTGAGCATACTTCAAAGATTTAGTATGTGGGCCAAAAATGGCCAAGATTTTTGGTGACTCGTAAGGAAGCATACCTACTATGCTTGAGAAACCAACTCATTGCCTCATTTGATCCATTAGGCATAGAGTCACTACCTTTTTGACAAGGCTAGCCCTATGTAGAAAATCCCCTTGAAGCAACAAGGATAAAATAAAACAAAGTGCCCAAGGTACTTGGGAAAGGAAAAAATAAAATAGAAAGAAAATGTGCATAAGGCACTTGGAGAAAAGCATGAAATCTATCGTAATATGTATAGGGATACAATTTGAAAATACCCCCCTCTTGGGTCAAATGGAAAAATATGAATACCATTCACTTTTAACAAACTAAGACAAAAAATGCCTTGCTTTGGAGGTACTAGAATTGGTGAACCAGGTGGCTTTATGGTCAATCCTTTCATTGTGCTCTCTAAAGGATGAAATGGAACAAACATGTTTCCTATTTCTTGGGTCATGTCCTCCAAAATTGGTTCATGATGGACTATAGGGGATTTTACAATCTTCTCTTTTGATGACTCAATTATGTGCTCTAAATCAAGCATAACATGTGATGGCTCCTTTGAACTGGCGCTTGGTTTATTGTCTAGGCTTAGGCAAAAAAGCTCTAAGTCATTCCAAAAGGTAGCTTCCTCTTGGTCATCAAAGAAAATGCCAACTTCAACACCACCTTTGTCTACTTGCTTTGAAAGGGGCCATATGGTAGTTCATCAATACACCTAAGGCCCAACATGCCATGTTCTTGTGGCTCTGAATCTGACCATTCTTATTTATTCTTGAATACATCAGTACTACCTTCAAAGGACAATTCATATTGAGATTGGTTAGTTTCTTCAACCTAATTGACAGGTTCATCTTTAAGATCTAGAGGAGGCATAGGCTATTTTATAACCTCTACCTAATCCATGAATTCATGGTACAACTATTGCGATACCTCATCTTGATCCTCCTTTTTCTCTATTCCTTCTTCATCTTCATCTATAATCACACCAAATGGAAGATTTTAATACCAGTCAAAATCTCCTTTAATATCAACTACACTCTAGGTGTATACCCCTTCAAATATGAAGGCATTAATACTGCCTTTAGGCTTTAGTTCATCAAAGCCAAAGCCATGCCACAACAGCTAGTCCAAACTTGATTTCTCCTCCTTTTTCTAGAGTGGACTACCTATCATTATTTCTTCCTCATACACACTTACCTCATCTTCTTGAGATTCACTTGAAACGACAAACTCTTCCTCTATCCTTTATACAATAAGCTCTTTTTCCAAGAGGGAGATGGTGGGAAGGTGAAAACGTTCACCTTATTTGAAGCTTGAGAGAGTTTCTTTCCAACTAGGTACTTTGAGTGGTCTCTTTGGTGGCTCTTGAGAAAAATATATAGAGTCTTGGAAATCTTGTACATCAAGCTCATTGAGCCAAGCTATGGTTACTTATTTACTTTTGGCATAACTAACTCCTCCAAGAATGCTTCTTGGACTGCCTCAACTAACACCTCCTCCTCCTTCTTTGTTCCTTTTTGAACTGATTTCTATGAGGGAAATGAGTAAGGAACAGGCACCTTTTCTTCCTTTATAGAAAAATTTGGTCTCACAAGTGAGGGCATGATATAGCTAGGGTAAAATGCATTGGGGAAGATCCATGATGGAAGGGATTCATGCTCTTGAGTCGGAATGGGCATTGGGGTAAGAGAGGGAAAACTAATTATCTCTTAGAAAGGAGAGGACATATAAGACTTGTAAATACCTAAAACTAGCCATTGATAACCTTCAATTAGAATTTTGGCTAATTTCTACCCAAAATGCACAATTTGGCCTAAAAACACTAAAAAATGCAAAATGATGTGAAAATGACATATTCAAGTGCTGATTTTGGCTGGGGTATCCCTAAATGGGGCAATGAAATTTATGGGCCAACTAACTTTTATTAGTTCATTTCGAGTCAAAATGAAAATTTTACACCCACGTGCTCTAGACTCTTATTTCCTATCAAATCTCTTGCATGAGGCATGTGGCTTTGTTATTTTTTTTTGGTAACATCCTAAATGGGAATATGGCTGAAATACATTTGACAGTGACTTCTAATTCCAATCTAACCAAATTTAGGACTAATAACAAGGCATTCTGATCAATTTGAGTAATTTGTGCATAAAGTGCTTAATCATACTTAAGAGTTAATTAACCCAAATCAAGGCCTAATTAATAATTCCATGGAAACTTGTTGAAGAACTTTTTTTTTGTAAATGAATATTGAATATTTTCATCATCAAGTGACCTCATTTCTTGTGAAGACATCCCTAGGCCATAAATGCCATAAATATAAGGATTCATGCCCTCCATGCCTCTTAATTTCCCCTTCTTCTAATGTCATGATGAGGATAATTACAAACTTAATTAAAAAAATTGAATTAATCCTCAACCACAAATCTCAATCTTAAGATGGATGGTTGAGGTTGATTCTGATCAAATCTAAAAATCTATAAATAGGAGGCCTCATAACATCATTTCTAAGCTTTTTTGATGCAAAGTTATAATGCCAAATTGGTTCCAAAAGATTTAAGCAATTAGTGTTACCATGCAAAATTGATTCCAAGCCAAGCCAAGTCACAAGCCAAAGGTGCCAAGGAAAAGAGGAGATAACCAAGCCTCCTTTGATGAAGACTTCATGAGCACAAGCTGAGCAAGCCACCACTACAAAGGCATTTGGAGCATCCAAGGAAGGTGAAGGAATTCTTGTATTTGATTCCTTGATTTTTAGTTGTGTTTATTAACTAAGATCTCCCTAGTGTCTAGGCCTAGAGATGTTATGCTATTAGTGTGTTTATTTCACTTTTTATTTTGGAAATAACACCATACTAACCATCCTCTCTTGAGTCAAATTCCTAGATCACATAATGGCATGCCTAGTGGGACTAGATGCATCCTACACATGAAGAAGATCCTTTTGCAACTTTAAAATATTTATTTGAGCTCTTAAAACTCTCTAAAATTTATTTTCTAACTTTATTTTACCATTTTTGTTTGCCACATTTTTTACACAGTAATTGACATTGATAAAAATACCAACATCAATTACTTGGCTAGATTGACATCGGTCATCAAAATTGACATCAGCTAGATCTTAGTTGGCCATAACCAATATTGGTGGTATTAACCTACATTAGTCACTATTTTTTTACAAAAACATAGACCTAAGACTTATGTTTTCAAAGTTTGTTATTTCAAACTCAAAAGAGCTTCAAAGCTAAAGGACATGCTAATAATTTTGTTACAGGACCAAGTAGGATATTTGCTCAAAATATGTTTAAATCACTTTTGCATGCTTAAAATTTGATTAAGATATTTTTTTTGGTATTTAACAAAGAATTTAGGTGTTTTTAGTGAATGTGTTTCAAAGTTTTCAACTAAGACCAAGGGGTCAAATGAACACCACCAAACATTTCATTTGGGTTTAAAATTAAACACACTTTTCAATTCTTGTTTGAAATAGTTGATTAGATTAATTTTGTTTGGAAAAGAGAGGAATGTTATGTGTATGCTCTTCCATTTTTACCTTATAGGGAACCCTTGGAATCAAAAGTGCCATTCCCATTGCAAAGTAGCCTAGTCTAAGGCTTAGAAAGAAATTTATCTAAAGCACTCCCCAAAAACTCATCAAAGTTTGGATGACCTTGAAAATGACCCTAAAGTCTTTCTATTTTCATGTTTTATTTGTTTTTATGCATCTTGGCTTGCGAGGGGGACTTCATCACCTCCCATAAGTTATTTAGGGAAGCTTTGACCCAAGGTTTCACCTCTTGACATTGACTTCATTTGGCTCCTTTGGAGTTGCACATGGGACATAATGGCACTTTAGACATCACACTACATTGAGTGAACATCAAGATGTAATGGTTGTAAAAAGGAGTAGACATTTTTTCGATTATCTAAGTGATACAGACCCAAAATCCATGCTTTTTTTTTGCATTATTTGGAATGAAAGTCATTGTGTAATTGATTCCCCTAGATCATTTAGAAACTTGTTAGATCTTAGACAATTCCCCACTTGCCATGGAAGTATTGTTAGTGCAAGGTGCACCTCAAGGTCTATATCACAGTACTGTCATTTGAGAGAAGGGGGGGTTGTAAAAAGACTAAGATATAATGCACATTTACTTTTGGATAAACACTCAAATTCTTCTCAAATGACATATATTGATGGATTCTAAAAATTACCAAGCAACCTTGTCAGTTTAGGATCTAAGGGAGATTAATTAGTTGATCTTGTCTTAGATTAAAGTCTTGTGTGGAGTTGAAAACTCGGCGTAAACAAACAATCTAAACCAAACACATAGTCCAAATTTTCCTTTGAACAAAGAGGCATTATAATGCCCATGTGAGATCATCCATTTGCCTTGTTCAAAGTTCATCAAAATCTTGAGAGTCATATCATCCACTTTGGCATAGTTATGCTTCCCAATTGAGTCTAGACCTTTACCAAATTTATTTAGGTCCTTCAATTATAATTTAAATTTGAAATTACACCCTTACAAGTTCATAGGGTTGATGTGTTAAGTGGGTTCACCATTTTCACTAAACTTGAGGGAACTTAGGTTTAATTTCTAATTTAGGTTGAAGGCTTTTTAAAACTCATAATTGTTATCATCACTTGATAAACTTAATCCATTTTATGCTAAACACTTATACTTTAAGTTTATACACCACAACATTTTAAGTCAAGAAAGGTATTGTTATGCTGCCAAAATTGTAGGAAAACATCTTTGCCTTATAAAGTTTTTAAAGAAAACCCTTTTATCACACCTTTTTTGGTAGTATAGTGTTGTTATGCTGCCCAAATTTTTTTGAATATTATTTCATAGACCTTCTTGTATAGAGTTTCAAATTTATTCCTACATTTTTAAAACCATTTTGAGTGTACTTTTATGATCTTTTATCTAAAACATTTATATTGATCACCTTTGCTTAGCTTTTTTGTCAACAAAACCAAGTTTTATACCATTTTTGGTGAGAAAATAAACTATATTTAAAGTTCCTTTTGTTTCATATCTTATACCTAGTTGACCAAGTTCATGTCCAAGAATCAAATGCCTAGTGTTTGTTAGAAGTGTTTTAAATCTGTAATATTAAAACTTTCATCTATTTTCAAAGTCTAACTTTTGATGCCATTTGGCCAAGAGTCTTAGTACATACCTTATTTGAACCTAGATTTGAACACCACATTTGGCCAAAAGACCTAGCAACTTTTAAATTCCTAGATTAGATTGATTTGAAACAATTCAACCTTAGAGTTTGGTATTTTGATTTTTGGTCTATCTACTTGCTTACCTTTATGTGAATGGTGAAATGTTAGATACTTTATGCTAGCTTATTTATTCACAAATCTTTGCATAAACCTTTTGATCCTTTTGACAAATCTAGAACAAGTTGAAGGCATCATTTGTTTTAGATTCTATCCTTTTTAGAGTTTGTAGAACTCTTTGACATTTTATCACAAAGCATTAAATATGGATCCCAACATGTATTCCTAAACTCTTAGTGGAGTCATATACAATCCAGGGATTAGTAATGTAGTTGCACATGAAGAAATTGTGCAAGACCCCTATGTGGATAACATTGCTTATGAGATGGATTCTTATCGCTATTATAATACTCAATTAGGGGCACAAATCCAAGATCCATTTGCTAATTATCTAGTTAACACACCATCTTATATATAACAGGACCAAGAATAAAGTGTGCAATACCTAGCTACAATATCAGTAGTGGATGAGCTAGTACATCAACAATCATATTCTACTAATATGGATTCCATGTATGATCCATTTTTGTTTGAGTGACATTTGTTAGAGAACAAAGATGAGATTTTGGTTAGATCCATCGAGGTAGGGTCCAAGTTTCTAGTAGACTTCCTGCATGAAAGTTTACCAAGTCTAGTAAGAGTGCCCCACAATATCATTTACAATTAATAGGGTTCTTATAGCAATCCTATGGCTCTATTCTAAATAATGTACCAAGATCCTAATATATTTGATTGAAGCAAAAACATCATGGAAGATCACTTTAACCAAATTTAGATAACATATCAAACATACCTAAATCTAGCACATGATTTCAATTAGATGAACATGGTAAGTGAGCCTCTCATTGACCTAGTTCCTTCAATAAAAGTGATGATAGAGTTAACTGGACAAGAGAATCTAAATTCTAAAGCATTTGTACAAATTGCTCTAATAGATAACTTGATTCATATGCTTGTTATTAAAGAAGTGTGTTTAGCTTCTACATTGAATAGTGAGCCAAACATAGTGGATAATGTGAAAACAACATCCAATCCTAATCAAAGTGGTAATAATCCACAAACAACTAGCCAATAATATGTGCCTATAGTTAATCCCATGAGTAGATCATCATACCAAGGAGTAGGAGTTTTTGCACCCTAGCCTCAACCAACTATTTCCTCAAGTATACAGCCTATAAGATTAGGTAATCAAATAATGGCCAATGCCACACCTCAATGATAGAAGATGAATCTTACTCCTCCTCAATAAGTAATGAGTAGTATTCCACAATGGCAGACACAATATAGTGTATCAATGCAACAAATGATGAATACATTTCCACCTCAATTAGGGGCAACAAATATTCCACCCCACCAGGTAATAATGAACATACCTCTTCAATTGTAGAATAATATACCAATCCAAAACCATGCAATGACTAGTCAACAACATGCAAATATTGGTCACTGATTGATGTTGAATTTGTAACATACTTTCACTTCTTTACAAGGATTCATGTAATAAAGAAGTCCCCATGTTTCTCAAGTACCTACTAGACAACCATTGGCTCAAAATATGCCATAAATCTAGAGACAGGGTCTTGGTCCACAAGTTCCTACTCAACAATAAGGTTTGATTAGTTTGTAGCATGTCCCTTTTCATCCAAAATAGGTATAGTATAATTATATCCCTTCATCCCAACCATAAAATCCTCCAAGTCAAACTTTTATAGCCAACCCAAACCAAAATATCCCATAGCCAAATGTACAATTTCAAGTACATCCCAATCCACGTATGCATATTCTTGGTCCATTCCCAAATAAAATAAATATACCCTAATATGTATCTCTATCATACCTTGGTAAAAGTGTTCCACTTGTGACCTCCCAACCATCTATCCTAACCAATATTTTCCCTCAAACCAATATCCCTTCCAATTTCCTCTCCCAAGAATTGCAAAAAATGAAGGATGCAATTGTTGCTATTCAAGTAGGGAAGTAGACCAAAAATTTCAAATTAGATGACATATATTCCTATCCATTCAATATGGAGTATTCGTAGATACCATTTCCTCTAGGATATAAACCACCAAAGTTTGATAAATATAAAGGGAAAGGTAATCCTAAGGCTCATTTGGCCTAATTCTTTGTCGCATGTAAACCAATGGCATATAACGACATATACCTTTTGTTGTTGTTTCTAAGGAGCTTAAGTGGACAAGCCTTGGAGTGGTTTTTAAATTTGCCTAAGAATTCAGTAATGAATTTTGATGATCTTTATGATAAGTTTGTGCAACACTTTTCCTATAATCTCAAACATGAGATTTCATTAGTGGAACTGACACAAGCAAAGCAAAAAGCTAGGGAGAGTTATGTGAATTATTTATAGTGATGGAGATCCCTTGCAAGCCATTTCACCCATAGTTTAATAGATAAAAATTAGCCACTGTGCTTACCAAAAATTTGCATAGTGAGATAGCCTATCATTTAGAACTACAATATGTGCATATGTTCAAAGAGATCATTGATAAAGGTTTGTTGATTGAGAGGGTGATCATAAATAAGGGAGTCATTAAGCTCCCTTAAAATAATAAAAATTAAGGTACCAATAAGGGAAATGACCAACATTCCATTCAAGTGCCAACATCATAGCTGACACAAGCCAATTACCATGAAAGATTGAAGCAATTCAATTGCAATAGGAATGTTGTGGGAAATGGAGTAACCAAATCTCATCATGTCCAACCTATGTAGACATTATCTACACCAAATTTTTATCTTACTCCTACCCATCAACCTCTCCAAAAAATGCTACAAGTTCAACAACTAAGACCTACACAACAAATACAATAGCCTTTACCATTGCAAACCCCTCCTTCTAGAAGAACCATCCCTGCACGTCGTGTCTTTAGTGACCTAGGAGAACCTATTGAGTCTATATTTTGCAAGCTTGCTACTGATAATTTGATTAGTTGGCCCATACCATAAAATTATTTGTAAGGCATTCCTTATCCTTATTGATAGTATGAAAACAAATTATGTGACTATCATTGGGTCAATGGGCATAATCTATAAAGATGTATCTAAATCAAACATTTAATCGAGAATATGTTAGAGAATGGGGAGATAAAATCAGATAATGGTGCTTCCACTTCCAATCAAACTCTTAGGATCTATCAAAACCCCTTTCCCTAACATAACAATCAATAATAAAAGAACAATCAATAACAACAATAACAACTAGTGCAATAGTAAAATCAATAGTAGCAAAATCAAAGGCTGAACCAGTAGAACCAACAAAATTAGTAGCATAACCCACATTGACAAAATAATAGACAAAACCAAGGTCAAAATGGTAATAACTAACAAACCTACCATGAAGTTCCACATGACTAAAATAGGGTCATAGGTCATATTACAAGGGGTAGCATTAATACCATCTCCATTAATCCCAAAGCAAACACTAATCAGCCTAGACCATTGCTAAAAAAAAATATTTAACCAAATCACATGGATAATATTTTTTTAACTTGGGAGTGCATACAGGTAAACCAAAAAAATAGGACTTCCCCTTTTAGATGTTATAGTGACAACTCATTCTTGCCATGTGACCACATGCAAGTGTACTAGCAACTGAGACTTGTCCTATCTAGTCCCACACCATTCCCAACATCAATTAGCAATAATGGTCTAGCATTTAACCCCAATTATGTAATCACAACTTATAGGTCAAAGATTACTATCCCATGCCCATAACCATCTACCATTTTGCCTATCATCCAACCAACTATTTAGCCTCAGAATAAACCATTCATTACTAATCATGACAAGAAGTTTGATATTGTGGCATAATTATAGAAGACACTAGCAAAAATTTATATTTTAGATTTGATACAGATGTCAATAGTCCATAAGAACATCTTGAATGATTTTTTGACCCAATCTACTATTGCTAATGACATATCCCCTAATAACTTTCAAGCTTTAGTTATACACCTAGCTCCAACCCAACAAGTCACATTCAACCAAAGTGATATGTCTTCCCTTGGCCAACTCCATAATAACCCATTCTATATAGAATTTTATATCAGATAGCATAAATTAAAATGTGTCCTTATAAATAATGGATCTGGGCTCAACATAGTGTCTCTAAAACTCATCAAGCTTCTTGGGTATACAATGATAGATCTCCAACCATAAGTAATAACTATCAAAGCTTATGATAATCAAGAAAGAGAATCATAGGACATCATTAGTTTTCTAGTTATCATTGGGACTTTAACCCATGATGCACTTTATCATGTGTTGGATCTTGAGTTATCATACAACATGTTTCTAGGTAGGCCTTGGTTATATGAAATTTATGTAGTCCCGTCAGCACTGTACCAATGTATCAAGTTTTCCCACTCAGGGATGGAAGTGAATATTCTAAGATATTTATACCCATATGAACACTGCAATCATATTGAGGCCAAGTTTCAAAGCTATAATTATTAGTATGGCATGAATCCAAGTTCTAAATAGGAGAAAGGAAAGGTTATACTTATTGATCCTTCACTAGATAATTACATAGATCTTAATACCTTGGATTCCCTTTTCCACATGCCAACTCCTGAAGCTTTTAATCATTTCACCATTTCAGATAATAGACCAGGAGAATATGTGACCCATGATACATTTCATATTTCCAATCTTCTTCAAAATTTGAAAACCTTTGGGTGACCTAAGGTTATCCCACATATGCATTGGAAATGAAAGAATAAAGATAAGGGACCTATGACATTTGTACTAGCATCTAGCCTATGACCTGACCCTCTTGAAGGGGATGAATCATGGTTATGCAATGATGACCAAACTAATTTTTATAAAAATACAAAGTATCTTATTCCCAATAGGATCAGAGAGCATCATAATTATGAAGGAAAAGACCTCAGACTGGATCAGGAAGGAACCATCGAGCCAATTTCCATGACTAAATATGAAAGACCTTATGTACTTGGATTTAAACCATGTGGGGGTAACCCCACATATCTTATTAAAACTCCATCACCAATGACTAGTGATGATGATGCTAATAGTGAAGTAGAGTCTGATCATAGCCTTACCTTTGATAACCTAGTTGAAAGCAACCTATTTGATAAAAATGCCATTTATACCCTTACCCAAGCCATTCATCACAATCCATTACCATTATATTATCCCAAACTGATAGATTGGGACCAACAAGAATCCATTATGTCAATTGATGAGTTCTAAAATGATGAGGCATTTTGTGATTTCTTAGGCCTTAGAGATAATGTTTTGTTAGGAAATCACAAATCAGGATTCTCAATCACATTGGATCCTATAGCCTATTTTGGAGAGCATGTGAACACCCTTAGCCAAAAAAAAAAGTAAAACATTGAGGTCCCAAAGTGAAAACCTCTTTGAGGCACTTTCTAACCAAGGAAAAAGTAAAGATAAAGGCTAGTCTAGTGGTGAAAAACTATTTTAGGTGCCATTAGATGGGGGTGTTCATTCTTCTTGAATTTAGACTAGGAGACCACCAACAATGAAGTTGCCAGTAGATTAGAGTTTAGCTTTGAGAAATAACAAGTATTTGATCAAATACTTCAAGAATTTTTGACTATTTTTGTTACATGGCCAAATCTTCCATTAGGGGATTCAGATTCATCATGCCTAGGAGAAGTTGAAGAGTAGGTCCTAACAAAGGACCTTGACATAGTCTAATAGTTCAAGTTGTTGCCTACTATCCTAGAAGACAGTTCAACCCTTCTAGTGGAAGATACAATAGAGGTAAATATAGGGACTCCATTATACTTGAAATGGATAAAATTAGAAACATCTCTCATTGATAAGGAATGCAACATCTTCGCATCTCTATTGAGAGAGTTTGTAGATATTTTTGCATGTGCTCATTCTGACATGCCAGGTCTAGACCCCACCTTGGTTCTACACCACCTTATGGTTAATATTGATGATAAATTGGTAAAAAAAAGCTATGTAAGATGTATACTCACATTTCTATATTGTTAAAGAAAGATTTGGAAAAACTCTTAGAAGTAGGATGTATTCGATCCATTGACTACTCTGAATAGATCTCTAATGTTGTACCTATTAGTAAAGACCCTAAAGGGATCAAAATTTGTATTGATTTTTAAGACATCAACAAATCTTGTACTAAAGATGATTTTACCTTGCCTAATATTGACATGATCATTGATTCCATGGTAGGTTATGAAATGCTTTCACTCATGGATGGATTTTTAGGATACAATCAAATCAAAATAGCACCAGAAGATCAACATAAAACAATATTCAACACTCCATAGGGAACATTTTATTATCAAGTAATGCCATTTGGCATTAAGAATGCTGAAGCTATATATAAAAGGGCCATGACTACCATATTACATGATATGATGGATGATATTGTTGAAGACTATGTCGATGACATATTAGGCAAATCCAAAACTAGGGCCAACCATCTAGCAGTGTTGCATAAGATATTTGAAAGACTACGAGAGTATAGAGTCAAACTAAATCCAAATAAATGTGTGTTTGGTGTAACCTCCAACAAATTACTTAGCTTAATCATGTCTTTTAGAGGTATTGAAGTTGATCTAGCTAAAGTTCATGCTATAATTGAGATGCCATCACCAACCAATTTAAACAAACTCCATAGTTTGTAGGGTAAGATATAGTCAATCTGATGTTTCATATCTCAATTAGCAGATAAGTTCCATCCATTTACATTGAAAAAAGGAGTTGTATTCCATTGAGATGATCACTACCAAATAAATTTTCAATAGCTCAAATATTATCTTATCAATCCACCTATTTTATTACCTCTTATGCCAGGAAAGCCATTCTTATTATACTTATCAGCTACCAACCATGCTCTAGGGGCACTCTTGGCTCAACATGATGACAAAGGAAATGAGCATGCTATATAATACCTAAGTCATACCTTGGTTACATATGAACATAACTATGCACATGTTGAAAAAGTTTGTCTAGACATAGTTTTCATAGCTCAAAAACTACATCATTACATGTTGAATAATAAGACTATGGTCATTTCAAAAGTAGAAATGCTTAATTATTTACTATCTAAAATAGCTTTGCAAGGTATAATGGCTAAATGGATCATGTTTATTAGTGATTTTGACATAGAGTATGCCAATCAAAAGGTAATCAAGGGACAAATTCTTACAGATCAATTTGCTGAAGCACCTCTCATAGACACATAGCCACTCAAGTTCCAATTTCTTGATGAATCCATCGTGACCATCATGGACACACCCCTTGAAGAGTAACTTTAGAATCTATACTTTGATGGTTCATTCATTTCACATGGATTGAGGGTAGACCTATTGTTTATTACACCACAGGAGGATCTAATCCCTAAATCATTCAAAATCAGCTTTCCTTGTACAAACAACATGGCCAAGTATGAAACACTTATTATAGGACTTTGAAAAGTAGTGCATTGGAATATATCTCATCTTTAAGTTTATGGTGATTCTTAGTTAATCATCAATCAGGTCACATATAATTTTTAGACCAAAGATGACAAGCTGGTTCCATATAAAGCCATGGTTGACACTCTTAAAAAGAAAATTACTAATATTTAGTTTGAGCATATACTGAGGGCTAGTAACAGAACAATAGATACCATGACTACTATTGGTTATTTGATTAGACAAATAGATAAAGCTAGAGAGTATCATTTCCTCATCAAGAATTTATTAGCAACAGCTTATGAACCTTCAATTGTTGCTATGATTTGTGATATTGTTGGTCCTAATTCTATCTGGGACTCAGACCTTTATAATTACCTTCATGAATTTTTTTTACCACCTAACCTATCTCAAAAATAAACCAAATCCTTCATTCATAATTTATCTCATTATACTTTACTTAGATCCACTCTTTACAATCATAGTTTTGATGGAACTCTGCTTCATTGTTTAACTTTGGCAAAGTCAATGCTTTCATTAAGAGATGTTTATGAAAGAGTATGTGGAACCATTCTAGTGGGGTAATCCTATCCAAAAATCTATTGTGTACTAGTTATTATTGGCCCACAATGGATTTATATGCCACTACATATGTAAAAAAATGTGACAAATGTCAATGACATGCTAATTTGATTCATGCCCCAACAAAAACTCTAAAACTGATATTGACACCATGGCCATTTTCTACATGGTGACTTGACCTCATTAGGAATTTAACCCCACTTCATATGATGGACATAAACATATCCTTACCACCACTGAATATTTCACTAAGTGGGTTGAAGCTATACCCCTCACGTGACTGGAAAGCAGATTTACAAATTCATCTTGAACCATCTCATTAGCCGCTATGGTATCCCCTCTGAGATTATATCCAATAATGGAGGATCATTCAAGAACAAAGATGTAGACCAGTTATGTATGAAATAAAACATCACCCAACACTTTTCTAAAACATATTACCCTCAAGGTAATGGCCAAACTGAGGCATCCAACAAACCATTGTCAACATTCTCAAAAAGATTGTCAATGATGTTGATTATGATTGGCACATTTAGATATTTCCTGCCCTTTGGGTATACTATACCAATCATCATAGCCCCATAGGAGCCACTCTATACTCACTTGTTTATGGTACTAAAGCCATTTTTCCCATTGAGGTCAAGTTTCCTTCACTACGCATCTCTTTCAAGCATGTCCTGGATGATCATGACTATCAAGTAGCTCACCTGTAAGAACTGGATCTACTTGATGAAAAATGCATAGTCATGCTCAAAAATCTTCAAGCATATCAGAATTGACTCAAAGGCCACTATAATTGATGTGTGAAGTATAAAACATTTGAACTTGGTGATCTTGTTCTTAAATAAAAATAAAAGAATGCCATGATTGAGAAGAAACATAAAGGGAAATTCAAACCAAACTAGATAGGGCCTTTCATCATCACTACCGATTATGGATCAGGAGCATACAAGCTTGCCACACCAGATGGTGATGAACTTCTAGAGACAATGAATATTATTCATCTCAAGTAGTATTATACATGAATGATAAGGTGTATTATCTATTAGGACCATTTTAGCTATTGCATTTTGACACTATTCCTTTTTATACAAATACTACCCTTATTTATCCTCTTTCTCATATCTACTTTCTATTTCTGACCTATCAACCTAACATGTTCTAAAGCCTAGCCTGTTTGACCTTAGTTTTTGTCATTTGTTACATAGTTACAACATCAAGGTATCTAATCAGTTCATCATTTAGTTTAAGTATTTTAGATAGGGAGTATATTTTGGGATAGTGTGATAGAAGTTTTAGTAGTTGCATCCTTCATTTGTTAGTCTTTTCTTACCACCATTTTTGTTACTAATTATAACCACCTTTGGGAAAATTAGTACCATTGATCTATGTTGTTGTGTCTTAATTATAAATACCTATGGGAAAAATAGGGG
Source organism: Torreya grandis (assembly GCA_037957365.1). Lineage (NCBI taxonomy): Eukaryota > Viridiplantae > Streptophyta > Pinopsida > Cupressales > Taxaceae > Torreya > Torreya grandis. The sequence continues at coordinate 3,374,610 of JARHVA010001312.1, forward strand.
CAATATTAAGCCTTAACATACCAACTTGTCACTTCCTATGTCATACTATGTCTTTTTACCAAACATGCCTATTTTGTTTGAATTGGTCATCACACTAGTCAAGTTCCTCCATTGTAATGGCACTACAATGGCTTGAGGTCCTAGTCCAGGGCTATGTAGGTAGTTCTCAATACTTGTTAAGGTCAACTTAGTCACCCTTTTACCCATGCTCTCACCATTTTGTGAGCAACCTAAGCTACACTCTCACCATTTTACAAGAAACCTAAGCCATGCTCTCACCATTTTGTGAGCTTGACCCATTTAGTGTTTCGTCATTCTCGATTGATTTACGACACTCCAAAACACTTCCAAAAACATTTGAAAAATTGGTAGAAAAAAACAAAAACATTGACCACTTCTTTGCCTTAAGGATTTTGGGAACCCTTACTAAGTTATAAGTAAATCACTTGTCATTTAGTTTCCCAATCCTTTTTGGCCTTTTTCTCTCACACACTTGCCATTTTGCAAGACCATTCCTATTATTCTATCACATCCATTATATTTTTGCCCTTAGTTATCACATTCTTCCCATCCTCTGGGAGAGCTACATTTGCCCTAAAGCTTTTTATTGGATATTACATTCATGGAACTATGTAGGCAACATCCACTTGCCTTGTGCATATGGAGACAACTCGGCCACCCCCTTCATTTTCTTATATTCCCCCATTTTTGTTCATTTGTTAAGTTGTTTCTTATTTTCTAAAGGTAATGTTTGTAGGGTTTTTTGTTTGTTTATTTCTACTTATTTTATTTATTTGTCTGCCTATTTGTTTGCTTTCAGCACTATTGCCTTGATTTAGTTTATGTGTGTTCATTGGGTGATTCCTTACCCATACTTACACTTGAATCCATCCATATTCATATTTTTACATTGTCATCATGGTTTCTATCATTGGTGCATTGTTTATTTATTGACTATTGGATTGTGGGAGTCAGTCCTTATGCATATTTTGGCCAATTTTTTATGGTGTCCTATCATTAAGCCTACCATCACATGATATAACAAACTTAATCTTCAAGAAGTATATTTAGAAATGGCAGCATCTCTTTAGTACTAACATCCTTATTTCATCTCAATCATATGCCAAATAGAGTAATTGACCATGAAAAAATTTCAACCTTTATTAGTTCGGACGAGCATCTCCCTGCTAATAGGTTGTTCCAATACATCATTACCCTCTGTGTCAAGTTATCATCATACTCAACCAAGTTTATCATGTTTGCCATAATCAGGGTCTAATGATTATAACCACATATGGGCAAATCATTACACACCATCCCACCTACATTTATCAATGATTATAACTACCTTTGGGCAAATCATTGTGTTGTCACCATTTTACTTTTTTCCCCATATAGGGGCATGCTATTCTCTTATTTATCTATCCTAACTAGGGTAGCTCCATCTTCTCAATGATTATAACCACCTTTGGGTAAATCATTATGTTATCATACCATATTGCCACTATCAGGGTATAATGCTTATAACCGCTTTTAGGTAAACCATTGTACACTGTCCCACTTACATTATCAATGATTTTGACTACTTTTTTAGTATCATTATGTTTTCACCCCATTATATTTCTTTTCTTTGGTCCCCTCATTTCACTTCTTTCTTTTTGAGGGACTATTTCCTGAACTCCTTGTGCCACCCATTCCCTTGAGGGGGCATCATATAATTAGTTTATCATCATTACTGTTATAGGCATACATGACCTTTTTATTCTTTGAGAGATGTTACTATGCTTATAAATTTCAATGCCTTCCCAAATAGGGGCAAACTATAGACACCTAAAATTGGCCATCAATAACCTTCAATCAGGTTGTTGGCTAATTTCCACCAAAAATGCACAATTTGGCCTAAAAAAACTAAAACATGCAAAATAATGTGAAAATGACATATTCAAGTGCTGATTTTGGGTAGGGTATCCCTAAATGGGGTAATGCAATTTATGAGCCAACTAACTTTGATCAATTCATTTTGAGTCAAAATGCCAATTTTACACCCACATGCTCTGGACTCCTCTTTCCTATCAAATATATTTCATGAGGCATGTGCCTTCATTAATTCTTTTTTGGTAATATCCTAAATGGGAATACGGTTCTATTGCATCTGACAATGAATTCCAATTCTAATCTAGTCAAATTTAAGACCAATAATAAGCAATTTTGATTAATTTGAGTAATTTGTACATAAAGTACTTAATCATGTTTAAGAGTTAATTAACCCAAATTAATGCCTAATTAATAATTCCATGGAAACTTGTTGAATACTTTTTTTTGTAAATGAATATTGAATATCTGCATCATTAGGTGACCTCATTTCTTGGGAAGACATCCCTAGGCTATAAATACCACAAATATTAGGATTCATGCCCTCCATGCCTCATCAATGCCTTCCATGATTCCCTCCATGCCTCTTAGTTTCCCATTTTTCTAATGTCATGATGAAGATAATTACAGAGTTAATTCCAAAAATTGAATTAATCCTAAACCACACATCTCAATCTTGAGATGGATGGTTGAGGTTGATTCTGATCAAATCCAAAAATTTATAAATAGGAGGCCTCACAACATCATTTCTAAGCTTTTTTGATGCAAAGTTATAATGAAAAATTGGTTCCAAAAGATTCAAGAAATTAGTGTTACCATGCCAAATTAATTCCAAGCCAAGCCACAATCCAAAGGTGCCAAAGAAAAGAGGAGATAGCCAAACCTCCTTTGATGAAGACTTCATGAGTGCAAGTCAAGTAAACCACCAATACAAAGGAATTTGGAGAATCCAAGGAAGGTGAAGGAATTATTATATTTGATTCCTTGATTTTTAGTTGTGTTTGCCGTTTGTGTTTGTTAACTAAGCTCTCCCTAGTGTCTAGGCCTAGAGATGTTATGTTATTAGTGTGTTTATTTCACTTTGTTTTCATTTTAAAACTAACACCATACTAACCATCCTCTCTTGAGTCAAATTCATAGATCACAAGACTAATCCAAATGAGCTTACTAATTTTCATAAGATATCAACACGCTTTCCAAATCTTGGACAATGCTTCTCAACCACACCTTATTCTCCCTCTCGCAAACTACCCATTGTTCATCCTAAAAAATTGACCATCTATCCTTGAACAATTAAAGAACATTCCTTGCCTCTTATATAACATGAATAGGGATGACTGAAGAAATTTATAAACCCCTACCAATCTCCCTTATCAACTTAATATAATTTTATAATGCTTGCTTGAATCTTGATAAGGATGCAACAGGATAAACATAGTCTTGCCAAGGGAAATTATAGGACTAATTTAAATGCAAAGGAGACTGATCTTGGTCATATGCAAGTGTGGGAGGAGGGAAAATTCCATGATAGGGATGATAGGTTGTTTGAGGGTGACTTGGGGGGAACACATAAACAATGTTAGATTGATAAGTGTGATGTTGAGGTAGAGAACAAGCATGCTGATCAAAAGATGATTAATTGAACATAATAGATAATAATTATTAGGAACTTGGTCTACTTATACTAGCTGATGAATAATTGGAGTCACCATTGGTGTTTACACACATGCCTCCAAAGGCTAATTGGATGAAGAGAATATCAAAATTCTTCACTCAGTGAACAATATAGTTCTACCAGGCATGCCAAAAACTATTATAGACTAGAATTGCACCCTTGTGAGAGATTTTTTCAAGCTCTCTCACTCCTAGATACAATATTGGAAAAACCTCATGTTGTGGGTATCCTATAGTGAGGTCAAACCTCTAGAGAAGGCTAGCTTCCTCTTGGTAGATCACCTAAAACGAAAGCTAAACTAATGCTCCATGGGGAAAAGGGTTAGAAAGGGGATAAGGGCTCCTAAGAAAGCTAACCAAGTGATGCACCAAAATAAAATGGGAAACTTACATAAGCTTGAATCTAAATGAGTTATGCAGAGGATAATACTGACTTACACATCCTCAAGATCAAGCTGGTTGCATTAATATTTCATGGAGGAGGTTTAGGAAGCAATGAATGCAAATAAAGAGGAGTTCTAAGACTCACTAAAAGTTCACATAAATGGTGAAAAGAGTACTCAACCAAACTTTTAAATATCATTAAAAAACTCCCTAAACAAGGTCAAAAAGGAGGACCATGGGTGAGGCAGATTCTCCTTCACACAATGCCATAGTGCGCAACTCAATAGACACAAATCCAAGACAAAATGTAAGCAAAGAAAATCCTTTATTACATCAAGATGTAGTTCTTACAAATGATTGGAAGGGTTGAGCCTAATCAAGCTAAGCATATTTCACAATATCTCAAAGAGTATCCTAGTTCCTCTAAAATTTCCAAATTAGAGAGAACTAGTCTCTAAAAATTTTAAATCAGAGAACCCCTTTACAAAATGAAAAGAATGGGATATATAGAAGAGGGAAGAGAAAAATAAAGATAAATGAGAGGGGCACATTTTACATAATCATTAAATGAGATCCACCTTTCAAGTGATGCCCCACTACCCCTTTGTCCAATTAAGACAAGTCCATCATCAACATTTATCCTTTAATAGCTCCAATTAGTTCTCAAGTTCTTTTCATTGGTTGAGAAAAGTGCACTAGAGGACAAGAGTTTGTTTTATATGGTGATTCATGATCCTTTCAAGGAGAAAATATATTTTAAGGTTTTGATCATTATTGAATGATCTAACTATTTCTCCAATCTCCCAAATTTGCTCCATGAATCTCGCCATACCTTCCAATTGGCTTCATTATGAGGACAAGGTCCTCATATCTTAAAATTGACAGAGCCATGCCGTGTGTTCTTTGAGCAAAGGTTAGTCAAAATTATGTCTCAAGATGCTCTTTTCATTAATCATATACCTGCTCTATGCTTTGAGACCTGAACCTAAATTAACTATAGGTTAAAAACTAGTCTAAATTATTGGTTTTCCTATAGTTATAATAGACGACACTATGCTCGATGCCTGGTCTTTTTTCATTGATGAGTTGCTAACCTTTAATCTATACTAGGTCTAAAAGACCTATTCTATCCCCTAATCACCATTGATATAAATCCATTATTGAACATGTGTTGTTAATTTTTTTGATCCCATTAACTTGTTAGTCATTGCTCACCATTAGATCTTTTATATGACTAAATGTGATCCATTGATCCTATTTTTTGAACCCAAATATCTATTTCATGAGGCTTCACTTTGACATCTGTGCACTTGTATTTGATATCTACATGAATGTATTTGATGTTCATGTAACCATCATCAAGATATCTAAACCTCAATAGCTATCTTTTATGATTGAATTTGACATTTGTGGGAATTTCATTAATCCTTTTCAGCCCTTTCCCTAAGTTATTTCCTTAGAATTTTTGCCTTGGCATATTTCTTTGGGAATTTTTTGCTTGGACACTTTTCCCAAACTAATTCCTTTGGCCCCTTTTTCCTGATCTTATTTCCTTAAGACAACTTTCCCAAACTTATTTCTTTGGGCCAAATTTCTTTAGGTTTTGTTTAGGACTTTTACTTTTGGAGCCTTTTCCTGAAAGAGAAAGTCTTCATGATTTTTACTAAGTGCCCTTTCTGAAGGGAAATCAGCCTTCAAAGCTCTCAAAAATACCCTTCTAAAAAAATTATCCTTCAAAATTATTGTATAATGTAACATTTTGGTGGCATGGAAATGACCCTTCAGAAAAAGTGTTTTGGCACTTTGGATTTGGAAAAGTGACCTCCCAAAAGGAAAGTGGACCATTCGGTAATTTGAAAATGGCATTTTCGAATGGAAAGTACCCTTCATCTTTTTTGAAAAGAACCTTTTCCCTGAGAAAAGATATCTTTCAAAAAATTTTAAGTGCCATTTCCTTTGGGGAACTAAAAAGTACCTTTCAAAAATTGTTTTAGACAAAATGTTTGAAATAATTTCTTGATATTTGAACAAAGAGTTGAGGCAAAAAATATTGAAGAAAGAACACTTAGCTGAAAAAGAAAATATTCCTTCGAGAAAATTCTATGGACAATTTTATTGAAAAGAAAATATAACTTAGCTTAAAATTAGGCCCAAAAGAATTTACCTTTCACTTAGTCTCCATATAGAGTCTGAAATAATGAATAAGTAAAGACCTAATTAAATAAGAGATTTTGCACTTAGCCCTTTTAATATGTGGGATCTTCTAGGTTTGGTCTTGAACTACTTGATCCTGTGAAGGCTCAAAACCATGAAGACTTACTTAGATCCTTCATCTTTCCATGTTGAGCTTGCTTTAAAGATTTAGTATGTGGGCAAAAAATGGCCAACAAAAACATAGTTTGTCTTATCATGTTTGGACATAAACTTACAATATGTCCTTTGTCTTGACAAACAAAATAACCTCCCCTTTTTGAAGAGGAATCACATTGTCTAATATTATGTGGACAATGGTTTGCAAAATGTCTCATAATAAGAAAATTAAAGCATTTACCTTTGTTCACACTTTTTGACTGAAGACACCTATCATAATTCTATGCAAACTCATTTCTAATAGGTCTCTTTCATTGTCTATCCCTATGCCCAAATTGATTACATGTGAAAAATTAACCATTAAAACTTGCATACCCCTTGGAATTTGGCTCTCTGATCTGATTTATCTTCATTTGACTAGCACCTTAATTTCTTGTTTGATGATTTTCCTTGTTCACATTAGTATTCATCTTATCTTGAGTTACATTATTTTGTTCTTGTTCATATCCAAGACCAGTTCTATCACTAACATGATTTTGACCACTCAAAATATTATCTAGATCATTTAAGCTTTTTTTAAATCTCACAAATGACTTCACCTTTCTTGTAGAATTCTCTAACTCATCTTTCAAATACTTATTTTTAGAAACATACCTTCAACATTCATCTTCCTTAGCTTTAAGGATTGTAGATAGTATTTCTAATTGACAACTAAGATGCTTGACTATATATTCATGCTCCTTGGTGTCTTCATTAATTCTTGCCTCATAGACACTAAATTGATCCTCATAGTATTTGATTTGAGACTTCATCTTCTTATTGATCTTATTCTCAATATTTAATTCTTCAAGAGCATTTGTTAATGAATTTTCATAGTCCACCACCTCATCATCATCATCATCATCTATATCACTCCAAGTAGACTCCTTTCGATGTGAGAAAATTCCTTCCTCATCCATGAATAAAGCTTCATATTTAATAAAACCAACATCTCATCATCATATTCTGAGTCACTATCTTCACTCTCATCTGATGAACTAAAATCTTCTTTGGTGTAGAGACTCTTCTTGTTCTTGAAGGATTTCTTCTTGTTTCTATACTTTCTGAATATATTCTTCATGTATGTCTTCTTGTCTTCATTTTGGCTTTCACCATGCTCTTTATCACCATTCTTCTCATGATTATGGGGGAACTTACAAGAAAAACATCATATCTCTCCATAGTTGAAAAATTTGAAGGGTGGTTTTACCCTTATACTTCCCTGAGCTTGTGTTCATTTTCCTAGTAATTAAATCAATTAGTTCATCCTCACCAATGTCAGATATGTCATCCTCTTTAGGTTTATTGCCTTGAAACTTCTTCTTAGTCTTCATCTCTGTCTTGAATGCTACTTCCTTTTTTAGTGGTATATCATCATTTACTCTCATCTCATAGGTAGTAAGGGTGCCATGCAATTGATCCATCTTCAACTGAGTAAGATCATGACTTTCTTCTATAACAGATACTTTGGATCAAACTTGAAGGGTAGAGACCTTAATACCTTTTATACTACAGTATCCTCTTTAAGATTATCTTCAAGACCTCTGATGATGTTCATAGTCTCATCAACTTTCTGTAAAAAGGATGCCATAAAATCTTCTTCCTTCATTTTGAGACACTTAAATTTGATTTTGTGAGTCTATAACTTAGTAAGCTTGACCTTTGTATATATTTCATAAATCATCTACATTTTATCCTATATCTCTTTAGAAAATTTATAATGGATTAATTTGGTAAACTTAGTCTCTATAACATCTTAAGTGATGGAATTCATTGCCTTAGAATTATTCTCAAACAAATTCTTATCTACATCACTAGATGAAGGAGTAGTAGGAATAACATAAACATCCATAATATATTGACATACATCAAACCTTAGGGACATAATGTAAGTCCTCATCCTTTCACTTAAAAAATCATAATTTGATCCATTAAACATCAGCACTTGCTTAGTAGAGAAACCTCCTTGATGACTACCCATATTCTACCTTGGATCACCTTCAATCTATTAAGCCTTTACTAAAGGACCTACTCTAATACCAATTGTTAGAGGTATAATCATTGAGAGGGGGGTAAATTAGTGGGCCTAAATAATCCAAATTTAATTTCAATCACTTTCAATTTCTTAATCAATTATCATAAGCAATCATGAGCATACACATCATTCATAATAATGAGCAAGAGAGACAATACAAGATCAATCACATAACACATGACATATGTGGGAAACCCTCTTGGGGGAGAAAACCCATTGGAACCTATGAATGGACTATTATCCTATAATAAAAATTACCAATTTAGACCAACTACAATTGATCAAATAACTACCATCCCTTATTTTAGTGAGACTACAATCCCATAAGGAGCTTCTACACATGTCTAGCTGAGCTGCAACAACAACTAAAACTTTAGTAAGTTTCACCTTGTAAGGAGATTGCATCCCCCTAAATGTTGAGATACCACAAAAACACCTAATAACACATCCAAATTGGAACTGATGTATTCAACACCTGATAATGGACCTCTAATTATCAGTCTTCACCTTCACTCATACTCAAACAATAAGAGCACTATTCCATAAACAAAATTATGACTATAGGTTATACAAATAGTTCTCAATATATTCTACTCTTCAACTCATCCATAGGGCACCACCATTTCCTTTGATTCACAACACTATACTCTCAAAATGAAAATTTCACACACAAGTCTCTCTTCAAGTCTAGAAACCAACACATTTGATTTCACCATTTATAGAGCTATCATAATTATCAACATCTTGGTTGACCATTAGGCATGGATTAACCCTTAAAGAATATGTCATATGAATACAAATCTAAATAAAATATTCATAGGTCATCCATATCATTCATGGGTCACCCTTAAGCAGCGACACCTTTCAATTAGGCCCTTGTAGCTCTTATAGGTCTTTTAGAGACCTATTCACCCATTTAGCACTACATCAAATAAAATAAGAACACATGACCAATTATAAAAACATGGACCCATTAAATATGATTTTTAGGTCCCCTTTAAGTTCCAACAACCAATATAGTACCTTTATGCTTAAGCATAATTTGCTCAAACAACATTTTGTGCATATAGTCACCATAAATGAATACATAGTCAACTTCTAAACCCTTTTTATACTGTATATGATTGGTGAAACATTCATAATGCACACAAAATGTCCTCATGGATTCTACAAATCTACCTAATATATAATTCATCAAGAGATATTGAAACAACATCAAAACAAGCTTGAATAATCTTCTTGGGTCACTTGTAGGACATACACAAAAACATAGTCAACTTCGAAGCTCAATAAATTTAACTGTATAAAAATTAGACATTTAAATTCATGTTTATAGATGAAAATTAAAGTACTATACAAATTTTATTTTTATTTCATGGTCAAATTTTTCATAGATTTAAAGTTATGGCTCAAAAACCAGGCACTTGTCTTTCCTTTGTTAAATTCAAATATTTGAATTCAAACAGTTATAGTTAAACTTCAAACACCATGCTCACATATTGTGTCCTCACTAATTTAGATTAATCATGAAAAATCAATATTATTTTACAAATATTTACCTTTAACTCATAGTGCACTACTTCCAAATATTAAACCTCAACTAGTTGACCTCATCTCATGTAATCTTGCAATATTGACTCATTACACATCATCAATCTCTATAGATCGGTTAGGTCTTTATATTATAGTACTAACCATTTGATCTTACTAAAAACCCACATGATCATGACACTTGGTACCCTTTAATTAAGTTTGATAACTTATACTATTAAACATCATGCACTTCTTACCATCTTGCTCAACATGCACCGTTAGATCAGAATTATATTATCGCCTGTGCACTATTGGATCTTAGAAGAAGCTCGATCTTTATCTCTATTAACCATCTAATACTTTGAAATATTTGACTTGATACCCACCATAGATATTCATTTCATGATCACCCATGAGACATTAAATCTTCATTTGGTCTTGATCTTTATCTTTGTAAAAATAAACTATGGGGACCATTGAAATCTATTTGTAAGGTCAACTTTGCACCTTCATATCTTTTGCTTTGCTAAGTGCAAGTTATAAAAATTAAACCATAATATCTCATCACATAAGATAATATAACCATATAACAATATTCTCCTAGAACCCTCACACGTGTGAGATATAATGACATTAAAATGCCTCCTCATATTTATCAGTTCATAAAGCCAACTATGTAAAAAATTGTCTAGAAAGACCAACTTTGCACGTGCATAGCTTTTGTCACACTTCAATACTTGAACTAAAAGTTATAAAAAAATAGGAACAAAAATGAAAAAACCCATATGATGACCTTATCCTAAAATATTTACATGTGTGAGATATGCCACCATCAAAATACCTACTCAACTTTTCTTGCCATATTACAAATTTGGCTATGGGAAAATACTGTCAAAATGCTTGAGAGCCCAACTTTGCACTTTCATATCTTTTATCAATATTCATTAATAGATTTAAGACTTTTTCTATAGAAATGAGGGAATATTTTAATCAAAACCATATGACTAAATCCCCCTGACTCATCCACATGTGGCAATGGTGATTTCAATAAACTACCTACTCAAAGTTTCTACCATTGGACCCAAAATTTCTAGATGAAAAATATAGACTACTAGATGAATTCCACTCATTCACACAAGCACCCAAAACATAGAAAAAATATTAGAGACCTCTTTCACATATCCAAATCAACATACTCATGCCTACACAGCTATAACCATTCCAAAACAAAATATCAACCAAGCTTACTTCAAGCATACTAGGATAAGCACATTGCACACTTTGTCATTGACACTCAGAATATCAAAGGCCCTTAATCCACTCACCTAGACACTTCCATCACATCATCATGACATCATTGACAACTCTATAACATAATAATCCATGTAGAAGTTCATAGACCAATAATGAATGTCATAGACATCTTAAAAGTGAATGTCATATATATCATGATAATATACATCTCATAATGTCAAAATACAAGATGCAATCTGACTCTATTAATATTTTGAACCTATAGTAGGTGGTGTCCTAGTGGTTTTGGTGTTCATGGCTAATGAACCAACTATCCTAAATTACTTGTGTCATGTGTCTATGTCTTAAAATGTGAGGACCTATTGCTAGACCTCTCTACCTCTCATACCTCAAACATGGCTATCTGTTGATCCCATGGCACTATAGTCTCATATGTTCATCGATAATAAGAGGTATCATCCTTATCGTAAAGGCTCTTAAAAACCATCTATGAAAACCCTACCTATGTGTCAGCTCTACAAGCCTCATCTTATTCCCATCTAATTTTCTACACATCCACCCTAGCCTGATCTCTCTCTATTATGGCATGATCCCTCTCAGATATGACTTGATCATGATTAACCTATAGTTATTCCTATACCTATATAATTTGTGCCACATCTACCTTTATATGGATAATGTGTGACTAAAGGGGAGTCATATCATCATCATTGAGAGTAAGCTACACTTTTAAGTAGACTACTCTCCTCTCTAGGCCCTCAATCTTACCTACCCATGTAGTGATATCCTTCTCTAACATGAAAACATCCTAAACTATCCATTTATTTGATGGCCCTTCCTAACCTAGATCTACTTGAGCCCCTAAAACACTTGCCTTGCTAGGGTCTATATCCATATCTCTCTTCTTGGCACCCATGGTACCAAAATGCCTAGTACCCTGATCTACATCCATCTCATACCTAGTACCCTGATCCACATCCATCTGATAACTACCCTGATCCACCACATCTTATACCTCCATCACAATATCGTCTACCTCTACAATATCCTCACCCTCATCAACATCCACCTCAATACCATTGTCACCTTGATCCCCACATTTTCCAACTGGAGCTTGGCCAATCTATCTAACTTGACTACCATGTACTAGTCCCACTTGTGTTTGTCCTAGTACCTATGCTATTACTATAAATATCAATGGACAAACCTATTCCCACCATAGTATAGGCATATATCACACTTACATCTATTGGGCCTCTTACACAATCTTATATAGTCTCTTTAAGTCTTCCATTACTAATCACTGCCACCCACCTAGTAATCACTAGTGTTGATAGACTTCTCTCTTGTTAGCTATGGGTAAACCACCTAGGACCCTCTAGGACATCTTGATGCATCCTAAACTACCACTATAACTAATCAATATTGTACTCCTTGATGATTTTCATATATAGCCCAATCAAAAATCACGTAGTAGTCATAAAGTTGGTATACCATCTATCCCATGGCTAGTCTAGCTGAAAGGGAAAAGAAGGTCACCATGTGAAGAACTCTGAAGTCAAATCATCCAAAATGCATTGATAGAATTTAATATCCCCATGGTGCCCTCTATGGCATGTACCTATATGTGCCCAACCATAGAATACTATATACTATGGGTCTTACACCCTCATGAACCCAACTAGGTGCTCTAATATTATATGCTCTCATCCCCACACCTCGAGAAGTGACACTACACTAATACTCAAACCTCCTTGGTAGGCCACTAGGTGCAAGTCCATATAAAGCTGGACCAATACTGCCATCACCTAAACAAATATAATGTTGTCATACATCATAGACCTGATAACTCCACCTAGGCCCATATGAAAACCTTGACCACTCTTATCAGGTAATAATATGCCATTGATATTTCCCATGAGCATAAAAACCTCTCTATTTATTAATGATAGTGGTGTTGACTCCTCTAGTGCTATGCCATTTAGTCAAATTACTATAGAAGACTCTAGTAGGTCAATATTTACCTTCCCATGTGACATGGGAATATATATGTAGCTGATCAAATCATCCAATACCTCCTGCTATTATAATGGATCTATCCAAAATAGCCTCTATCCTCTCATAAGTAGCTTGGGGATATGGTAGGTATTATCAAGTGTCAATGTTGCCTCTCCCATAGGAAAATGTAATGTGGAAATCTTGGAGTGCCATCACTTAGATAGTGCACTCAAATATGCTCAATTTGCTCAGATAACTAGCATTTTCACCGCCTCCTATAGACTCATTGAATCTAAAAACTTGATCATCTCGATTGTCTAGATCTTTTAAGTCTGTAGGTAGTACACACATCACTTACATGATGTTAATACCTCCAACCACTCTCATAGCCATAAATAGATTAACATCAGGATATATCTATGTTGATGTCTATAAAATTCCTACCCTACTAGACTTAGTTTATTTCCTAGATCTATTTTACCTCTCTACTAGAGGTTGGACCCTTTATGGGTCCCTTAAGTTAACCATTTTAGATTTTAGGGTGAAGTTGTCATTTTCCTAAATGATGAAATCCCTTTTTTAGCATTTTTTGCCATTTTTAGGTGAAATCACCATTTTCATTTTTTATAAAAATGATTACTTCACACGACTTATGAAAAATAAATATTTGGGTTTTTTCAATGTTTTTTGGTGATGTAATTTTTTAAAATGATGACTTTGTACAAAGTCATCAATTTTCTCTATAAATCCATCATTTTATTTTCCAAAAAAATGAGAACTTTTCAAATTTATATCCTAAAACTAGTAATAAATGTGAAATAAATACATCAAAAGTCTTAATTAAGTGTGCGTAGTAACTGCATGTTGTGTGGTGGTCACTCATGCTCTCTCAAATGATCACTCATGTGCCTTTGTGCTAGTCCATGAGGTATTTTTCTTCACAGGGTCAGAGCTCAAAATTCTCAATTGATTAGGGTAAAAATGTTTTTTAACCTATGGGGTGAATATATAACTTGGAAAATTATTTTTTCACCACCTAAGGCCTAAGTTTTCTTTTTATTCATTCTTATATCTCTTATTTTTGACCCTGTGGTCTATTTTTTAGGTTGTTCAATTCTAAATTCACTAATTTTTGATTAAACTATATTATGGGGCCTTTTAGAGCCATGTATAAAAATACTATTTTTGTACCTATTATATACTAGTTTAAATGTTCATCTTCTTAATAGTAAATTTTTATATATTCATGATGTTATTCTATACCATCTCATCATCACTCTATTTATATATTTATTGCATGAGCTCCCCTTACCAATTTGCCAAAACATGATAAATTATTGTTCAACTAATTACCACTTTAGCCACTCTACTAGCACAAATTAGTATGCCACTAATTTTAACACCTTTGGGTAAATCAATATTTCTACCCCCATTACCACTATATTGTGTCATTTTTCCTTTTTTTAAGGGTCCATTAGATGACATTATTTGCCACTCGATCCTTCAAGGGGGCACCTAAGGCTCATCAATCTCCCTCTGGGGCACTAACCAAGGCATTAATTTTTTTATTCTTTGAGAAGATGTTACTATACCTGTGTCTTACAACACCTACTCAAATAGGGGAAAAATGTAGACACTTCATTTTGGCCACATCTGGGTCTAAACCATATATCAAACCAATTTCTAGTAAATGATGTAAATTAAGCCTATAAATTACCTAAATAACCTAATTTCATCTGCACATTAGACATTAATACCCAAAATCATATTGAAACATCTTTATTTAGGGTATTATCCTATATTCAATAATAACCTCCCATTTATTCATCTCCAATTAAGTTTTGACCAAGCAAATTGACACTTTTGACTTATTAAATAGGGCACTTAATCTAATTCCTAAAATGACAAAAAACCTAAGTATAAATAATTAAGTAATCAAATAAAATTAAAGGCTTAGTTAAATATTCGATGTTGAATTATTGAAAATACAATTTCCAAAAATTAAAATTCAAAAAATATCAGATAAAGTGAGGTCATGATGACATCATCATCTTCAAAGTCAAAAATGATAAAATATCAACATAAATGCATTAAAAATTAGAAATTTTGAGCCATGCCTCAATAAATGCATAATTAATGACCTTATTTATTTCATTTGGCTTCCCAAGGTTGACCTAGGGTTAACCTAGACTTAACTACATCTAGGTTGTGGTTAGTGTGAAGCCTATAAATACAAGGCTTCACACTCACTTCTAACAAGATTTTTTGTACAATGTTATAATTATAAATTAATCCTAGAGAATATTCAAATAAGATCATTTTCCAAAGCCATATACCAAGTGGACAAAGGGAGATGATGCTAGAACACCATTGATAAAGAACCGTTACTCACAAGTTGAGCTCAAGACCAACTTTATGCAAACAAACTCTTCAAACTTGCAAGGAAGGTAAAAGTGTTCATTTATCTTCTAGTTGTAGTTATTTTGCTTTGTTAATTAGCTCCCCCTAGATCCTAGGCTTGGAAATATAGATTTATTTATTTAGACTAACAAAGATAAGTTAAACTTGATTTTTCTTGGATTCCTTAGATACATAACCTATTTCGATACAAAACATTAATTTATAAGTAGAATATTTGTAAAATTAAAACCTTAATCATGCACAAGCACACAAAATAAGATCAAATACAAAAGGTTAAAAAATTTGGGGAAGTGGGAATCACTGAGCTATCCTAAGAAAACCCCTTGTTGACTAAGCGTTACCTACATATCCCAAAGGGACTGAAGCTAATGAAGTTATCCATTTAGGGAAGATCACATGAATGTAATTAACACATCTGATTAGAATGCTTGGTAATAAACTCTTAGGAATGGTGAATACGCATTCCAACCCAAGATTCATAAGTGATAACACTATAAACATCACATAATAAAGCTATAGACAAGTGGTTGAAAATCAAATAAAATCAAGTGTTATTCAGAAATAAGATATGCTAATACAAAGAAAATCCATTGCATAAGTAGGCAAGGCAAAACATAGAACTAGCCTAACTAACCAATGTAGAATAAAACCTCACATAAGACAAACTCATAAAATGACTAAATAGCTAGCTAATACACTAATAAACATGATAACTACATGAAATACATAATCTAACACTCCCCCCCCCACCAAGTGAAACTAGGGGATAATAATAGTCATAAAAGAAATAGTGACATATCAACAGTATGAGACCTAGCAACTAGGCCTGATAAGGTACTCATGTAAAATATGTATCCATGAAATGAATAAGGAATATGTCCTCATGAAAACCCCCAAGGATAAATTCTAAAACTCTAAACATGCCATATAACTCAAGGAAATGAGGTGATATAAAAGGCTTAGTAAAGATGTCTACAACCTACTATTGAGTCAAAATGTACTCCAAGCTAAGAACTCCATCATAAATGTGTTGATTAATGAAGTGCATATGTACATCAATGTGCTTGGTTTTCTAATGCTCAACTAGGTTATGATATATGTGAATTGTACTCTGGTTGTCATACCAAACTATAATGGGTGAATCCTATGTGAATCCAAACTCTATCAATAACTGATGAAGCCAAAGAATTTGCTGACTTGCTATAATTACTTCCCTATATTGAGCATCTATAGATAAAATTGCAATAGATTTCTAGTTCTTACACAACCAAGTAATAGGTGAAGAACCAAGATAAAATATGTAGCTAGAAGTAGAATGCCTATCATCAAGAGGACCCACACAATTTGAATCATTGTATCTAACCAATTGGGTATAACCCCTAGTGTAGTGTAATCCAAAATGATTAGTGCCTCATAGATATCAGAGAATCATCTTGGTAGCCTTCCAATGACTATCATGAGGGTCATGTGAAAACATAGATACAAGGCCAACTACAAATGAAATATCAAGGTGAGTATGGGTCAAATACATAAGACTCTAACCATCTACCTATACAATGTAGGATCACAAGGTGGAGTAGTATAAGACGTAGTGAGAGTCACTCCAGACTAAAGAGGAGAAGGACTTGGCTTGCAATCAACCATGCCAAAATGCTAAAGAAGATTAAGGGTATACTTTGATGACTCAAATAAATCTCTATATATGTCATTAAAATTTATAATCCAAGGAAAAAATGCAAAAGACTAAGATATATCATGTTGAACTATGCTAAAAGTGCCTAGTGAATAGTCCAAATCTAAGATGAGGAACTACTTGTGAGAAGCAGATCATCAACATACAAGACTAGTATAACAATGTCCTCCCTAATATGGTAAAAATACACTATGAGATTGGAGTGGCAGTGAACAAATCTAGTGGAGAGAAGAAATTATTCCATCTTCTCATACCAAGCCTAAAGGGCCTGTTTAAGACTGTAAGAGACTTCTTAAGTTGAAAAATAATAGAATAATCATGAAAAAACCTAGAAGGCTACTCCATATAGATTTCCTCATGCAAATATCCATGAAATAAATCACTCTTAACATCTATCTATTATACTGGCCAATCTTGTGATGTAGCAAGAGAAATTACAAGGTGAACAAAATCCATCTTGGAAATGGGCACAAAAGTATCAAAATAGTAAAAACCTTTGACCTTTAAGAATCCCTTTGTAACAAGATATGCCTTATAATTTTTAATGGACCTATCAACTACATACTTGGTGTCGTAAATCCACTTGTACCTAACCAAATTTCTTCCTTTAGGAAGAGTGACCAAATCTTAAATGTGATTCTTCAACCAAATGAAGAATACTCATTTTTCATCGTATCATCCCACTCTTGTATCCCATGAGCTTGTGAAAAATATTGTGGATCCTTAGAGAATGCTTGACACAAAAGTCTAGCACCTATAAAATGTGCATGATGATGTTTATTAGGTGGAATATCTTGTATGAAAGGTGTTACCTTAAAAACTATAGTACAATCCCACCTAGGCATAGTGGAAAAATTAGTGTGAATAGGATACTCATCCTCTATAACCTCCTAAAAAATTTACTAAACTTTCTCCTCAAATAATTAATCCTTGAGATTCATTGAAATAAAAATAAGAAGGCATGGAATAATATTAAGAGGCATGAAATGTGAAGTGTTAATCAAACTGTACATGTGTTCAAAAATGAACATCATGAGTATTAAGATATAAAAGATGATAAACTCTCATGTCCTCACAATACCATAAAAAAATCAAAGGTTTGATCTTCTTATCCCATGATTTCCTTTTCTTTTTTGGTAAAAATGCCCAAGCAAGGCTCCTACAGACTCAAAAAAATGAGACATTAAGCTTGGTTCCAACAAGTTCTCAATTTGGTGTGTGGTTTTGAATGTAATTCACACAATTAACTACCTTTGGATAATAAATGGAGGTAAATTCCATGAATGCATCATTTAGTTATCCATTTCCTTCAAATTTTGATTTTTCCATTCTACTAATCCATTCTACCATGGAGTATGAGAAATAGAGCGCTGGTGAACAATACTATGGGTTGCTAAAAAATCAAAGAAATCTCAACTAAAGTACTCCCCCATTATTTGTACAAATTTTCTTGATATAACTCAAAGAATATTTCTAAACAAAAGACTTAAATAATTTGAATTGAGCAAAGACATCACTCTTATACTTGAGTAAATAAACCCAAGTATGCCTCAAGAAATTATCAATGAAAGTAAGTACATACTTAACTCTATTGAAGGAAGGGAAAGACCATCAAATCACTATGCACAAGCTCAAGTGGTGAATATATTTTGGACATACCCTTAGGAAATGGTTCTTGGTGTTGTTTCCCTAATTCATAACTAGGGTAAACTCTATCAAGACATGAAACTATAGGAAGACTCTCTACCATACTATGAGTGCTCAACTCCTTCAAATATTTGTAGTTTAGGTGTCCAAATATCTCATGCCAAAGTTGACTCTCAGAATCTACATGAGAAACTAAACACATCCCTATAGGATGAGTATCATCAAAACCCTAAAAAAAATAGAGTTGAGAACTATCATAAACAACACCCTATGCAATAAGTGTGTGTGGATCTAATAAAACTCAAACTTCATCACCCTTTGGTGTGAAAGTCACTATATTGCCTTGACCAAAATGGCAAATCTAATAAATTTAAAATATATTGATGGTGATGTTTGGAATATTTTATGCATCATTGATGCAGCCACCATCTAGCTATATGTCACCCTTACCCTTAACCTAAATGAAAGAACAATATCCAACCTCAATGTTGGAAGTATAACTCAAACCAAGAGAAACAAAGGACTCTTTGGAAGAAGCCATATGATGTGAAACACTAGAATCTAGAACACAACTATATAAAACACGTGAATATGATCTCCCAACAAAATTAAGTTATTTCCCATGCTCATGAGATGGAGGAGGAGTGGAGATAGAAATATTGTGTTTCCTAATGGCATCCTCTAAGGCTTGCATTCTTTTGAAACACTTAGAATATTCATGATTAGTCCCCCTACAATAGGAGCAATATAGGTTAGACTTATCTTGGATTTAGAATATGATTTGGGTTTAGATGTGTTAATGTTGGGCCTAGGTGTATTTTGAGATGGAGGAGGAGTATTTTTATTATTACCCTTAGTTTTTACCTTGTTTTTAGGATGTGATGCAACTAATAATTTTTGAGAGGTGAAAGACTCAAGGTGAGATAATTTAGATTCCTCCTTAGTAATTTTCTCACAAAATAACTTTATATCTGGCTTTTTGAATGTGGCACCTAAGGCATCCATATTAGAGAAAAAATTAGAAGCAAAGATTTGGAATGGGCCACTCAAATTAGACAAAATCAAGTACACACACTCTTCATAATTTTTATCTCATCCACTCCCCTTCAACTGTGTCAAAAAATGATTAAATTTAGTGGTCTATAATATAGTTAGAGTCATTCAGATTAAGTGAAGTAAGATCCACTTTAAGCTACATGGCTCACAAGTGATCTACTTTCCCAAACAAATCCTTTACCTTAGCCCATATTTTTAATGGAGAATCACATCCATCTAAATTAAATAAAACACTATCACTCACATAACCCCCAATCAAACCCATACACTCTTCAAACTTACATTGGTGCTGAAATTTTTCAAATTCATGTGTAAACTGTGATTGAGTTTTGATATTAGGGACCATAATACTTTTCACTTTATGATTGTTTCCATTTAAGGTCTCCATGTATGGTAATTATCTATAGTCAAAGGCTCAAAGTTATTAATACCAAAAATAGAAGCCATGCTAATGAATCACCAAATATCAGAAAGAATGTAAAAGGGTGCACAAAATTAGCATTGAGATAACCCCCCAAAAGATTATATTAAGAACCCCTCCAATTTAACACTTTATAAAATTAGTTAATTTTAAAAAATTATTTACACTGATGGATATAGAATAAAAAACCATGCACTTTTGAAAAAAACAAAACTCAAATTTGAGTTACGGTTCAAAAGATATAGGTGTTATCATTTCTTGTAAAATGGGTCAAAACATTAAAACATACACTACAAATGGATTTTTGTGACCAAATAATAAAATAATATAGGTGACCAACAAATAATTGGAACAAAAATTGAACCAAGAACTTATAAATTCCAATCAAAGTGAAAAAATATCCTCCCAGTGACCTCAGTGCATGTGCAAATGATTTAAACTTCATCTTTTAAGAAAAATTCAGCTTGTAACAATGAAGAATGAATGTTTATCTATGATAAGAGGGAAAAAATGAGGTTTATTATTGTCAGTTAGATTAAATTTGAAATCAATATAGTAGATAAGACTCCCTCTGCTAATGCCTTGCAATCAACTCTCCAATCTCCAATGCCACTAGCCTCAGATCAAGATGCCTCTCTCAAAATGCCTAGCTGGTCAAACCAAGATAATGCCACAATTGAAAAAGTATAGATATCATATATGTAATATAGGTATAAAATAAAAAATGTGATTCCAAAGATATATAATGCAGTTCTCTATTGATCCAACACCTTTATATAGAGAAGGACACCTTGTTTCCACTGGTTAACGCCTCCTCTCAAAGTTCAACACTGGCCAAATCTAAAACAAAAGGAAAAAGTGCCTACCTCTTCCCAAGTAGATCTAAAGCCATTCTTATTAGATATAAATCAATAAAAAAACACAACACCTACCTCAAACAAGCACCACTCTTTGTTTTTTCCTCTAATACAAGTCTGGAGCTTTAGATTAAGACACCTCTCTCTAAACAGTCCAATGCCTAGCTTAACAATGCTTTAGCTTATTATTATTATATTTAGCATCTCAATTAATTATCACCAATATATAATACAAAATAAATAATGGTGTAGTAGTAAAAGATCATAGATATGGTGTGGAATGTCAGGATGCCTCTCAAACAGGGATGCAAAACCACTTCTAATGCCTTTTTACTCTCTCTTAAACACTAAAATGTGAGAAGTAGATCTAAAATAAAATAAGGATACTCCAATGAAATTATTTATATCAATAAGAATACAAAGAAAAATCTTCAAAAATTATTTAAAAATGGTGCCACAAGTAGATCTCCATGTATGCCTCTCTCCTCAAGAGAAATCAATGCTCCACTAAGTGAAATCAATGCTCCACCAAGGGAAATAAATGTTCCACCTCCTCTTTCCTATGATTCCTCTCCAACTTCCCTCAAAGAATAAAAACCATAAAAATTATTCAAAGTTTAAATAAAAGTGTCAAATTCATAAGAGGGAAAAAATGTTGAGGATATACAATAAGGGAAGACACAATAGCAGTAAGGGAAAAATTTGAAGCAAAATGCAATAATGCAGATGGATGAAACACCTCAAATATTTTTTACCATTTTAGGAATGGTGAATAAGAATTCTAACCCAAGATTAAAAAGTGATAACACCAAAAACATCACAAAAGGAGTTATAGATAAGTTATTGAAAAGCAAAGTAAATCAAGTGTTATTCAAAAATAAGATATGCTAGTACAAAAGAAAAGCCCTTGTATAAGTAGAAAAGGTAAAACATAGAAATCCCCTAACTAGTCAATGTGGGATAAATCCTTATATAAGACAAAATCACAAAAGGATGAAACAACTATCTAATCACTAGCAAACATGAGAAATCCATGAAATATATTCTCTAACATAAATAATGTTAAACTTGACAAAGGACTATATAATTATAGTAGAATTACAATAGAGATATTTACTCATAAAATAGATGTTTTTGAAACTAAAAAGGTAGGTAACTTATAAGAGTATGCTATGCCATTTCAAATGTGACCCTTGATGTGCTTCTATAGATAAATATTTTGAATGCTCCTGATAAATGACCTATTGATATGTATAAGAAAGCCAATAAGAAGTGTGTCATTTTGAAAAGATAGATGTTAGAGAATGAGAGACAAGTCTACCCTAATAGATAGGTGTATAATTCACTCATGTATGCTTAGTTCACATTTGTCCTAAAAGGGTATATGATTCTGAAATAAGAGTGACAATAAAGTATCTACTAAATAGGGATGAATAGAGAACTCTGAAGGATGTTCTTAGTAATTGTAGTACTTTGAAGGCTTTCTTAGATATTATGGGTTATCATAATGAAAAATTAGCCAAACAAGATAAATATGTCGATAAAAATAATTTTAAAGCATTTATTAGTTAAATTCAGTGTCTAGATTTCCCTTCTATTTATTTTAGTGATGCATAAGATTACTAGTGTAAAGGAAATGTAAAACTTGAGTGTGCATACACACTATCTTTATCATGGAGATGTACATGCCCCATTTTTGAGGTATTGGATAAGTGTTGAACATGTGGTGAATTGAAAGTGATCAACTCTCAATTTGAAGAATCAATGAATAATCCTAAGTTTAAAATATTGTTTGCTCTAACCCTCATAGAGTACTTGGTAATGCTTGAAAAAATGGGAACCAACAAAGTGGTTAGTTAAAGTGAAACCAAAACCTTGAGTGTCACTAAGATCTCATGTGGATCAAATTATAACCAAAACAAAAGAGGTGGAAATTAGTACATGGCTCTCTAAAGTGAAACCAAGACATGGAGTGTCACTACACTCAAACATGGTCTACTTGTAAAAGATGAATCTCACTTTTGTAGATGGATCTAGATTCAAACTATAATTTATTGAAACTTTGAAAAAGAGAAATCTAAATTTATGAAGAAACAACTTGTTCATTAATGCATATCATGCTCCCTATATTTTATAGAAAGCCAATTTTATGTTTTGATTTTTTTTCAGATCTTATATCTATCTTTACACAAGTGTATCTATGCTCAAGTAGTTGTAAGAGAAGAGTTTATAAGTAAGCCAAATGTCTCCATAATCTAAATATTCTATTTTTTTCATATTGTAAATTGTCGAATCTAAAATGTATTACTTGTAAAATATTGAGATAAGCCCATTATGATCCCCCCTTTTGAGATGAGGGAAATTGCTTATAAATCACTTGTCTTAAAATAAAAATGAGAGCATTTGTGAAAGCTATAATAATGTAATTGCATATTTTTATTGTATTTGAATCTTAAATATGTAACATTGAAGTATATGAAGCATTTTTATATTGCATTGCATCATGGAATTTGAATATAACATTGAAGCAATGTATGAAGCATGTAAATAATTTGTAAGTGTTGAATATGTATTATAAACATAATATTTTTGAAAAAATGAAGCATCAAAGCACACAAGTAGTATGTTCATGCTATGTATCATGACACCATAGATATACATAATAAATTCATAGTAGTGTATGATAATAATCATGGTGCCATAGAATATAATAATGAGCATATAAGAAAAGTCACACAATGTTACACAAGAAGGCCCACAAACCACAAATAGGGGACATGTAAAATGTTGCATAAAATTATAAAGTTTTCATGAATGTCACACATAAGGCCCAAATACTAAATATAAGGGACATGAAAATGTCTCACAAAAATATAAGGCCAAAGGCCACACACACATGGCATGGTGATGTCATACAAGAAAGAGGGTTTTCTATTTAATATACATAAGGCCAAGGGCTGCATTCAAAAATCAAGCAAGTTGAATCATGTTATGTAAATCAACAAACATATAGATAAAATGAAGATATATTATTTTGATCATATGTATTTATGTTCATGTTAGAAAATAATATAGTCATCATGACACATTTAAAGTATAAATGAAAAGAGATATTTGTTTTCATTATAACTCAAAATGAAAAAAAGGTTGTGGATAAATATAATCTATAAAAGTATTCATATAGAACAATGAGATTCCCCAAAATAAGTAAGTCTATTGGGTAAAAGGCTAGCCCATAATTGAAACCACGTAAAAGTATGTCATAGTTTGAAATTTCATTTCTATCTATATATGAATTCTATTATGTGATCTAAAAACTATATAAGAGGTCCCTGTGATTATGTTGCATTCTAGAAAATATTTTAAAAATGCATAAGGATATGTCCATAGTAGGTGGACATGTCTGCAATGTGTTATTTTCCATCTGATTTGACATTTTTTAGATTGAATATATACAAATTTTTTTATTCAATACATATTCTTTTATGTGTGAGTATTTCCTGATGCTGTAAAAATATGTCCTTTTTCACATCGAGATACCTTGTCAGATGCATTGTTTATTGAAAAGATAATAAAATATTCTATATATTAAACATTGAAAATATGTTATCTAACAAAAGGAGAACATGCTTACAGGTCATGATTTTAATTTTTCCAAAAATAATATTTTTTTACAATTTTTAGAATTTATGAATGTTTATGTACATTTTCACATTTTAAAAGTAAAATATGCATAAGTGGAAGTTGAAAAATCTACACAAATAAAAGTAAGCAGAAAGGTTTTGAAAATGGAAGGAGGATGGGGAGAGTTGAAAAACCCTCAACAAGTAACTAAGGAAAAACATGATAAGATGGAAATAAAACAAGGTACCCCCAATGTTTAAGTATATGTAATGTAATAAAGATAGTAAGCATGACCATATGAACTCATGTAAAAATAGATAGATATAATAAAGATAGTAAAAATGAGAGGTAGAACATGTATAGATGTGAAATATTTAGAAAATGAATAACCATGAAGGGTGTGCATTGAAAAATTAGTAAGATAGTTATCTTGGGTAGTTAAAATTATTTTGAAGAAAATAATATAACTATAGTAACCAAAATTTGGTTACAAATACTTGATCATGTTTATTTTACCTATTTTACCATTAATTGACATGTGTAATT
The DNA here is from genome assembly GCA_037957365.1 of Torreya grandis. NCBI lineage: Eukaryota > Viridiplantae > Streptophyta > Pinopsida > Cupressales > Taxaceae > Torreya > Torreya grandis. Next base: position 3,399,974 of record JARHVA010001312.1, read on the forward strand.
AATTAACACTTATTTTATCATTTTGACCTATCCTAAGCATAAGAAAAGACCTAATTTCATCACAAGGCCATCTATTATCACCTATAGAAATGAGATTATTTCTAAAAACACATTTAAACAAATGTATACCCTAACTCAAATCTAAAACTTAGTACTTTTCATAAAGGTACATGATTTCCCAATAGGACAAGAATGCCCAACATTCTTATCCCTATCTATCATTACTATCCTTCCCTCATAACAGTCAAAATTTTATAAAAGGAAAGTACTCTTAGGGTTGGCCTTTAGATTCATAATATCTCTAACGAGTCTTTTCCCCTCATAAACCACTATAAAAGTGCATTCAAATCATTCATTTCAAATATTTTGGTAAGCTTAGCAATTATACTAAAAGAGCTTATTTACATAAGTGCACATTGACCAAAAGTTCCATATTATTCCCAAATCAATTTCCAAACACTTCAAGAAGTCATGATCCAAGTTTGACTTCTATTTTATGCATCCCTATCCAAACATGACCAAGTATTCAAGCCAATTATAGATGCACTCATATAGTAAAAATAGTATAATTACATAAATAACTTAGTTTGGATAACTACATGGAATGGATAACTACATGGAGGTTTGATCCCTCTTCAGAGTATTTATGTGTATGTAATGCTCAACATAATTAGATATTGAGGTCTAGAACAATTTCAACCACTAACTACTTTTTACTCCACCTATTTTTATCTCCTTGTGGCATAAATATATGGTTTTCATCTTCAATAAGGAACATATAGGTATTCACACACTTTCCAAAGATAAAATTTGTGCAATAAGACCTAATTTTCACTATCACACTTTATTATACCAAAAGTTCCAATTTTATACAAAAAGACAAGATCAACCACCATGGAAAATAGTGACAGTCACTCCTATCCTCTATGTGTCCTTATAATCTATAATAAATTAATTATACTCATTCAATATTTTCAAATTTTCAAATGAAGCATGAATAATTGATGATCTATACCTAAGACATCATGAGTATACAAAGATTAGCTAGCAAATGCTAAGATTAAACCAATATGTTACAAAATTTCATTACAAACCTCATCTTTGCTTATGATTGTGCTCAAATGTAGTGTAAATAGGTATTTATAAATTCCAAATCATGTTGAAACATCTCCTTTGAAGCTATGGACTAATTAAATTTGATTAAGAATAGAAAAGATGATGCACAAGAAGACTCTAGAATTTTTTAGCACTTTGTTGTCTAATTTGAGCATGTTAAATTGTAATATAAAGAGGTCTATTTAAAAAAATTAAGATCAATGAGGACCCATCATCTTAAAATAAATATGAAAGATTGTGAATGAGTTATTAATAGTGCACATGGATTAGTACATGGATAACTAATATGAGCCCTTCATCTTACTCAAGATGAAGGGTGGAGGATGGCCCTTGAAAATATCAAAGGAGGATTAAAATAAGCCCTTCATCTTGTTTCTAAGATTAAGGATAAAGAATTCTCTTTATAAGATCTCTATGAGAGTCCATTTATGCACTTCATCTTATTTGAAAGATTAAGGATGGACAATTCTCTTAATAAGATCTTTGTGAGAGTCCATTTAGACCCTTCATCTTATTTCCAAGATGAAGGCTGGAGAATCATTCCCAAGAAGGCACATAGATCACCAATGTGGGCCCTTAATCTTTTTTTCAAGATGAAGGGTTGAAAATTCTCCTAAAATATCTCACAAGATTTATTAAGGGCATTTCATCTTATCTTCAAGATGAATGGTGGAGAATAATATTGTATATTAATTTACTTATCAAATTGATTATCCTACAAAATACTATTCCAAAGGATCTCAATATCCTTTCTTGAATGAAGATGTTTTGGGGGGAAAGAAGAATTAATTAATTGAAAGGAAATTATAATTCTATTTTTAATAAAAATATACATATAATAATGATTTAGAGAAGAGAGAACTAATTGCATTAATTGATCAGTGAAGGGGAACTAGTTAATTGACTAGAATAAAATAATTAACCAGAGAAAATGACTAGAATGATAATTAAAAAGATCTAATATGGTGAATTATCTAACCTATGGATGCTTCAAGGTGAATTCCAACACATAAATTAGATGAATAAATGAATTTAGACCAATTTGTGTGTAATTTCTTAGAATCATTCCATTTTGTAATTTTGACATGGAAGTGATATAAGTGGAGTGTATACATTTGTCCCTATTTGAGAAGGTGTTATGAGATGTAGATGAAACAATGGATTTTCAAAGGATGGAAAAATAATTAAAATAATCATAGAAGAAAATTCATAGATGTTAGTTTTGATGATTTTATTAAATGTACTAGTAAATGGGTTCAAAAATGTCCCAAAGTAATGCTTAGTAAGCCCTGGATGCCCTCTCAAGGGGAGATTCAAGAAAAATGGATGAGTGTGTTGGGTCATTTATGATCCAAGATAGTTTTATATTTATTTAATTTTTTATTTAGTTTTTTTAGTAGTTAGTTGTGTTCAAGTTATTTTACCCATTGGTTAGTTTTGTAACCAACTTCCTCCTTCCATAAGATTTTAAAGCTTAAATGATATACCTAATTAAATATGTTAAACATCAAATATATTTTATCATTATTTATCTTTGTCCAGGCCTAAACAATGGTATTAGAGAGAGGTAATTTGAAGAGGAGGAATGAAAAGGAAATATGTTCAGCTGATTTAAAGAGAAAAATAAGCAAAGGCAAATTTTTTGAGAGTAGAAAACCTATGGTACTATTGTTCCCAAAATTAGCTACGCTCATTTTGTGGACAACCCCTACAAAACTTGTCCATTTCGTAATCTACACTCTAAGTTCATTGATCGAGACAAGATTCTCTTGATCTCAAGTGAAGTTGTTTGACATCCTAGGAAAGTTTATGACATTCCCTTGTCATGATTTCTCAAAAATCATGAAACCTGTTGTAGTCATAAACTAATCAAAATGTCAATTTTGATCATTTTGAGGGTGTTAGGGAATTTTGATTTTGATTATGTAAGGTCAACACTTTTTTTCGCTTTTACATGGTTTTTTCTTTTCAACATGCATGAGCAACACTTTTTACTGCCATTGCATGTTCTTGTTGCCGGTATGTGTTAGGTCAGCCAAATTTGCCACCTGAGAAAGATCTTTAATATCTTGAACTTTGATTGGAATTAATGTCCACTCATTTAGAATATTAAAAGATTATTTTGGAGCTTTTAAATGCATTTATTTTTATCATTTCTTTTATCAGAGTTTCCTCGACCCCTTTTTGTAACCACCCAACCGTGGTGATGGAGGAAGATTTTGAATTCACCACCACTAAGCTTAGGGTTTAGAACTTGCTAGCTAAGTTGTTTTCAACTTCTAAGGTTTCATTTTTTGAGTGATATATATTGTAGATTAATATTTTCATTTTTTTTTATCAAATTTTTTCCTTTTATATGTTTATGTCCTAGATTTTTTATCTTTAGTGGGTCAAACTGATGAAATCTGCCAACCTTCATTCGTGCCCTAGGTTATTGTGTGTGTCATTGGTGGTTTGACCTAACCAAGTTATACCCTCCAAATCTAGTTGAAAACCATCTTCCAAAAAACTTGGTGATGATGGCTTTAATAAGCCACTCTCACACTTCCTGTTGTGAACAAGTCAAATGCAAAGATGGCATTTTTTGTCACTTAAGTATTTTGAGATGTTCTCAATAGGAAGTGTAAGGGCAAAAAAATTTGCCACCCTTTAAAAGTGATATTTCAAAAAAAAAAAAAATTCAATCGATACCACATGTGGTATCGGAAAAAATTATTACTCAAACATTGCTCTCATTACCTGTAGTAGCGGCAAATTCTACCACTCAAAACATCAAACTTGCATTTTCTTTATTACTTGTAGTATCGGTAAAAATTATTTCTCTAACATTTAATAAATATGCAATAGCGGTGAATTTTTCCACCTATGCAAATATAATAATATCCCTCACATACAAGGGTGGTAAATTTTGCCGCCTATGCAAACATTCTCTTAAATTTTCTTAACTCTGGGATATTTTCAATTTTGTTTTTTTGAGCCTATGTTCCTCTAATTTTTTATCCTGCTCATACTTTATCCATTTCAAGCATATCTCCATATTCGTGATCTTCAACATGTAATTTTCATAGATTACCAGTATTTTTCCTAATTGCATGATCATGACTTTTTGTTGCAGTTTCTTCTGTGGATCTTCTTTCTTCATCAACATCCTTCTAGTAACAACTCATTCAGATGACTGAGTTGTCTCCAAAGAAGTCAAAAGTGATGAAGTAAAAATATCAAGGTGTTTTTCTAATCACCTCAGTTACTTCTAATGTCGATGACATTAGAGATACAGAGATTGGCCATGTGGACATGACTAAGTTTGTGGAGAGAACCAAGTCAAGCAATCCCAGATCTAAAATGAAGAAGATAATTGGTAGTAACATTCATTTGGTATCTTATTTCCCAGTGGTAGCTCACAACATAGAATATATTCTTTAGTGTGCTTAGTTTATAACAAAGATACTAGGGTTGTGATGGACACTAGTGGCAATGTGATAATCAGACTAGATCCCAAATTCATTTATAAGGTGTTTATGTGCCCTCCTATTATAGAAGTGATAAAGTTTGATTTTGTTGAAGCACAAAAAGAGTATAACAAAAATCTTGAAAAGGCAAAGAAGGTAATCAATAATAAATGGCTCAAGATGTCAAGGTCAAATTTGTCAAGGTGGCCACAGTGTTTTCATAGAAGTGACTTTATAGAAGAATTTGGTGATATGATAACTCTTCTTAATAGGATAAGAGGTTTGTCATCTTCCTCAAAGTTCCATGAATGGATGTATCCTTTCATCAAGGTAATAATCCAAGGCAAACAAACCATCTTCTGGGGAGAACAAATTATCAATGCTTTGAATTAACAATTGACGAAGGTATCCACTACCTTCAAGTTACACATGACTTCTTATCTAGTGTATATTTTAGCTTCAATGAGAATCTTTCCAGTCTAACATCAAAAGGAGATAAGAGAGTAATCCCTATGTATCAATACTATTCTCAATTAACATTGAAGGGTTTTATTCATCATTTCATGAGAGTAAATGATGCTTTCTTTGTAGTATTCTTATGTCTTTTTAATCCTCAACTAGAACAAAGAAGAGTGTCAAATGAGGCTTGGACAGTGGTAAATGATTTTGGATGCATGTTATTATAGTTTCCTTCTTTCTCATACCTGAGGGTTGGCTTTTTCCAAGGTCATCCTTATATGCTTCCAATATTCCCCTAAGACAAATTGGTCTTAATGGAGTTATGTAGATAAATGATCATCATGCATAATAAATAGATGGAGCTCAAAAATCCCAGTTTCAGGTTCCTAGTTGAAATTGGTAGGTATTCAATATTAACTACTGTGAAAGCTAGGGTCATGAAAATTGAGATGCAAATTGTAACTATGAAGCAATTTAAGATAAGACCAAATTTTGACTACATGGATGTGAAAGACATAATTAAGAGGAAAACCCAATTTCATGAACTTATGATTGAATATGTTTGGGTAGATCTGAGAACAGAAGAAGAGTCAGGAAGTTGGACTACAATAGGTTATCTCTTGAGCAGATTGAATATCTGGGACTTGTTGATATCCCTAAGGATCTAGTGGATAATGGAGAGTTGATTAATGATATATATAATAATAAATAGGTTGCTAATGCCCCTTTCCCTCCAATCTAATGGCCCCAAAAAGAGTTGACCTCTTTGAGGAAAATATTTGAACCTATATTGGCAAACACCAATAATTGGCTAGCAAACAAGGGAATTGCTTTGAAAGAATTCCTCACAGGGTCAGAAACTAAGATTCAAGAGGAAACAAGAAGAAAATTGGAGAATAGGATGAAGAACAAAAGTGATGTTCCCTCTTCTTCCAAGCCATATAAGCCTAAGATCATATTTGTGACAACGAAATCAAAAGCTGTAGAGAAAGAGTCTAAAATAGAGGATAGGGAAGTTGAGAAATAGAGCATTGAAGAACCAGGCATAGAAGAGATGGAGATTGAAGATAGGCCTATAGATCAACAAGATAAGGAAAATTTTTCCCCACAAGAGAATATACAACAAGAAATAGGAGTCTCTTCACCCTTGCCTAACTCACCTATTGTAGCTTCTTTGTCTATTTTTCCTATTAATATTCCCTCTTTTGAATCTCCCTCTCCTTCCAAAATAATTTTTGACAACCCTCAAAACACTTTTGAAGATATTATTCATTCCTCAGGATCTATTCCTAGTTTATCCTCCTCATCTTTTGATATTGGAGATAATTCTATTTTTTATCACTTTGTAAAAGGTGTAGTTTTTACTAACACTCCACCTATTGTTTCCACTGCTAGTGCAAGTGTAGCTCTGGTGATGCCAACAATGGGGAAAGAACCTAATGTGAGTACTTCTATGCTTCCACCATGGTTTTCAATTTATACACTAAAAAAGAAGAAACAAGCCATCTCCCTAGATGACTTTGATTTTAAGAAGCTGGTGCCTGTAAAAGCCAAAACCCCGAAGAAGCCAAAGATTCTTTCAAAAATACATGGGGATAAGGGACACAAATTTTTAGAGATTGCAAGACCTCCATAGGATGCAACCATTGAAATTTTGGATATGAATTATTACTCTATCTCTAGAGTTGAATTAGGAAAAATAACTCATGAAAGTGCCAAGAATGATATGCAATTATCCATGGACATCCTAATTCAAAAATTTAATAGGGAGAAAGAAATGAAAGATCACTACAAAGCAATGGTGGAATAGTTGACTGCGGTGGTAAGGAAAATCACTTTCAGTTGAGAAGTAGTAACTCCTAAGGCTATTTCTATAGAAGACCCCATCATTTAGAAAGTAGAAAAGATTCATCTCAAAGGAAAATTACTTGAAGAGTACTTAGATAGGATGCGTGCACAAGGAATGTCCCTACTTACAGAGCTATCTAAGAAGATAGATAAAATGAGGAAAATAAGAGTAGAACTTGATGATCTCATTGATGTTTTTTCTCAAAATATTGAGAGTATAGAAAAGAATCATGATAAATGGGTAGAGATGAGAAAATTAAAAATAAGCACTCTAATATAAATTGGCATCATTCCTAATAGGTATTCTTATATTGAAATTAAAGAAGCATTGACATAGAGGAGCCATGTGCTTCAATATTTGATCAATGACCTTGAAACTGCAAGGAAGCTCAGTGAACAAAGTGATCTTAGTCTTTTGCATAAATTAGAGGCACTACCTTGCAAGCTCGTATCATAAGATAACAAATTTCTCTTTATAGAAGAAATGATTTAGGAATTTGAAGATATGTTCCAGAAAGAGTTTGAAGATAAAACATTTTTAATGGCCATTGTGGAAAATATTCTAGACAATCAGTTAACTTTGGATAATCTAAAAACCAAGTTAACTAGTCATGCAAAATCAATCACCACAGTAAGAGATGCCATAGTTAGAGCTAAGATGATTTTTAGGAACATTGTTAGTCTAGATAGTATCGAGATGTAAGCAACTTTCACTATGTATGATGGTCACATGAATAAAAATGGTGATACAAATTGAAGCAATTTTTTCCCTTAGTTTATTTCTATTTTTTAGATGTACTTTTAAAATAATTTTGTTTTTTCATATGTAATTACATGTAAAAAATAGGAAGTCCCAAGTCAATAAGGACTCCAATTTTTAAATAGGTCAAAGTAGTTAGGTTTTCCCTAAATTTTCTCAAGGCCTCTCCTTATAAATAAAGAGGGCCTCTATTGTAATGAGATATCCTTTAGTTATTGAAATGAAACTCTACCAAATTTAAGAGCATTTTTAGACTTTGAGTTCAAATTGTAAATCAAATTGTATCAAGTGAATGAGAAAGCAAGTGATATTTCAAACTTTGTGTTGAAATAACTTTTTTGTATTGGAATTTGTTCTTATGTCCTTTTCCTAATACGATCTTATCTATTTGATTAAATAGTAGTGTGAGTGAAAATAACTTGGGAGATGTTCTAAAGTTGATTGTGGAGACTTTGTGCGACAACAATTATCTTTAGTTTGCATTTTAGTGATTTAAAAGTAAAGGATATTGGAAAGGCTTTGAACTACTATTATCTTTTGTGATCATTTATTTTGTTATAGTTTTCGATGAAGACTTTGGGCTACACCTCATTCTACATTGTTCTAAGTTATGAATCAACAAAAGAAGCAAAGATAGACTTTGTGTTCTCGTGGGTTTTTTAGTTTTTTAGTTAATATCAAGAAAGTGTTATTTATTTTATAAACATCATTTTTGAAAAAAAGAGAAATGAATGATATGGTCACACCCTTGAATTAGTATTTAGTTAAAATTAGTTTGTGATAGTTTATAGGGAACCTCCCCTTGCTGAGAGGAGAGATTTATCTTATTACATTGTGGTTGATATAACCATTTTGCCTTTAGTTAGTTGAAGACAAAATATTCACCCAATAGGTACAATGCATTTAAAATTGAAGATCAACAATAATCAAAGTCCAAATGTATAAATAAGTGCTTCACTATACATTTTCCATATGGAGGCCATATAGACACTTTAGGGGCTATAGGTGAAGCTCGATCTAATGAATAACAACTAGTAATATTTTTATTTTGGTGTAGGGTCAAATAAAATTTATTTGAATGAATTTTAAACTCATTTCCTTTGTATGGTGGCTTTAGAAAAAATTGATCCTCTGGCTTTGTATGGTGGTAGCATATTAGGTGTAGTTGTATGATAGTTTAAAAATATATACATTCTTTGGTATAGTATAGTACAACATGGTTTATAAGATCAAATGATTGAAGTTATTTTCCCTAAAAAGATTATATATATATATATATATATATATATATATATATATATCATTTATTTGTGGGCTCCACCAAGTTAGAATAGCGCATTCCTTTTTTATGCAAGGATAAAATATTTTTTTAAACTTACATTTGCTAAGTCAAAGATATATTAAATATCTTACCTCTTTGTATTCAAATTCCTTAAGGGAAATTTGGATAGGATATATTTTAGTAGTCACTTGTTCAAAAAGGTCAAGGTTTCAAAACCCATTTGGTGTATCTTTTGATCAAAATTATTTTTTGATCTTATTTATTGTATAAATGGAGTTATAAGTGGTGGAAAAGCTAATTTTTGGTGCAATAAGGGTGTAATTATTTTTTACAAGTCTCAGAATATATCTAGTGGGTCAAGGCCAAACCCCAATAGCTTTCCTTATTTTGATAGCACCATGGAAAAAATTATGAGTTTAATCTCTAAAAATGGATGCTTAACTTCGAAAAATGATAAGTAATGGTCAATGAATATGGAAAACACACTTTTTTTTAATGATTTGTGGAAAAACACTAAAAAAGAAACCACACCACCAACTAAAGCTACCAAATTTCTTGAGTTTTAAATGTGTGATAAATGTGCCCTTTCTTTGTTTAAATCATCATGTTCAACTTAGGTAATTATCCATATTGAAGTCATTAAAGGTAATTCCTGGAAAGCTTGGAAATTATTAAAATATTTGTATTAAAACAAGTTTCCTATAAGAAGATTTATCTCTTAATTCAATTACTTAATAATAAGCTTAACATTGAAACATTGAAATAATAATAATGCACAACTGGTAGAAAGATAGATGACATGTTGATCTCCATCACACTAAATGACCTTAGTTATACATACACCAAATTAATTGAAATGATAAAGCTTAGTTATAAGCTTAATGGTGCCATATTTGACTCTATTTATGAGTTGTCGAATCAACATAAGTGACAGTTTGTAAATAAGAAGAGTACACCTATTGAAGAGACTCACTATACAAAGAACAGGTCCCATCACAAAGATCATCACCATATACAAATTTTTTTTCTAAAGAATTCTTTGAGACACTCTATGATTCATTCTCTGAGACACTCTCCACACCATTTTAGATGTCTTCACAACATTCTCATTGGCACTCTATAGGATATTCAAAACACAAACATCACCATAGGCATTATTATCACTCTTGTGGTTCTCCCAGTGATTGAACTTCTTTTAGATCTCAATGGCACAAGAAAGAGACAAAATGTGGTATTAGACATATTGTAGATGTATTTACTTCTCAATGACCTTGCTCTCCACATAAAAATAAAGTCAAGGAAAATTATGTGGATCATTCTAGTGGTAGACCTTCTGGTTACTCCAACTATTCTAGTTATTATAACACTTCCTCTGATTAGGAGTGTCTTATATAGCCAAGGTATATGGTCCCAATGGACCTAAAAGCTTGTTTAAGTGATCAATGATTCAACTATTTTGTGTGAGATACTAGGCTTAAGGTAGGGAACTATTTTAGTATCAATTTTTTATCTTTTATTCTTGATTTTAGTTTCATTTTTGGCTTTTTGTACTTAATATTCATAACATGTAATAAACAAGATTATTTTATTTTATTTCTCTCATTACACAACTTTTCACCTCTTGCTTAATAGGGGGATAAGATATATAATTTGGTTGGTCTTTGATTAGTCACCAATGATAATACAAGTTGATAAGAGTTGCTATCACTAACAATGTTGAGCAAAGGTCATCAACATTTGTTAGACATTAAGGAGATGTGATATACACAATATGGGTTGGTCACTTTTATATTATTTTGGGTAGAGCCTTATGTGTATTGATGTAGTTGGATAAGATTTAATTATGTTCTACTATAGTATGGTATGATGATCATAGGGGATGAGTGGGACTACAATATGGTATGATGATCATAGTGGATGAGTAGCCTTGATCATGTTCATCAGCATTTTTATGCCATAACTCATTAGGCAGGATTTTATATGGAGTGGTATAGACACTTAGTTTTGTTAACTTTAGCACCTAAATAGGTATTTAGTTTAATTTTTAAGAAAATGACTTATTTTAAGCCTAAAAATCACTTAAATTACCTAAATTCATCCACACATGGGATTTAATTGCCTAGAAACATGATGAGACTATCTTATTTGGTGTATTATCCTATATGCACCACTAACCTAGTTTAGTTCTAACCTTAGTCAAATTATGACCCAATAAAGTGGCACTTTTGGTATGTTAATCTATTAATTCATGACATCTAAACAATTACCAAAAGCTAAAAAACACTAAGACTAATTATATTATAAATCTTAATTAACTTGCCTAAATAAAAATTTCAAATCAAATTAGTGAATTTCATTCACTATAAAAAAGAATATTTGTCAAAAATGAATTCAAAGAGTCAAATGAGTTAATAAAGTGATTTATTATCTCATAAATATTCAAAAATATGACTCACACCTTATAAATATTTAAGTGAGTTGTCATGCCTCACAAATATCAGAAACTAAGGTGTCAAGATTTCATGACTTCTTTAAACCCTCTTAGAGTTAGACTAAATCAACCTAGTTTAATTTAGACTCAACCCAAATTAGAATTTAACCTAACCTACCTATGGTTAGAGTTATTTCTTTGAGATATAAATACAAGTGCCCATGCCATTGATAAAAAAAACTTTTATGTGTAAGGTTATTCTGTTGGAATACCTTCTTAAAGCCCTTGAGATTAGTGTTATTATGTTTAATTTATGACAAGATTCACACCAAGCTACAAGTGACTATTGGAGAGATGCTACCACCATGTAAGAATATTTTTAAAAGACTACAATCTTCATAGGATGAGCATAAACATTCTTATGCCAACAAGTAATCATCATATGTGACAAAGGAGGTAAGAAAATTGTATTGTCTTCATCTCTATTTTTTGCTCTTTTTTATTGTCTTATGCTCCCCCTAGTTCTTAGGCAAGAGGTTTTAGTCTTAGTGCATTATTATTCTTGATGTTTTCTCATTTTGACTAACAAGAGACTAATATACATATTGTTTCCTTTTTGAATTCTTAAGGTACATAATAATCAAGGCTTATCGCCTGCTCTTTGGGGCATGAACTATTCAACTTAACAAATTTTCATTCTTTGAAAATACATTATTGTGCCTATGTCTTTGAATGCCTTCTCAAATAAGGGAAAACTATAGATATTTAATTTTGGTCACTTTCATGCCTAAACTAGCATTCAATTCAATTTCTAAACAACTGAATTATTTTAAGCATATAAATCACTTGAATTATCCAAATTTATTCATACACGAAAGTTAATTGCCTAAAAACATGATGAGGCTAGCTTATTTGGTGTATTATCTTGTATGCATCACTAGCCTGGTTCAATTCTAACCCTATTCAAATTACAACCTAGTAATTTGGCACTTTTAACATGTTAATCTATTAATTCATGACTTTTAAAACAATTGCCAAAAGATAAAAAGCACTAATCAAAGCTAATTATATTGAAAATCTTAATTAACTTGCCTAAGAAAAAATTCCAAATCAAATTAGTGAATTTAATTTACTAAAAAAATATTTTTTGCCAAAAATGAATTCAAAGAGTCAAATGAGCTAATAAAGTGATATATTATCTCTTAAATATTCAAAAATATGAGTCACACCTCACAAATATCTAAAGTGAGTTGTCATGCCTCATAAATATCAGAAACTAAGGTGTCAAGATTTCATGAGTACCTTAAACCATTTTAAAGTTAGACTGACTCAACCTATGTTAATTTAGAATCAACTCAAGTTAGAATTTAACCTAACCTACCCATGGCTAGAGTTAGTTATTTGAGCTATAAATACAAATGCCCACACCATTTATAAAAAATATTTTATCTGTAAGGTTATTCTATTGGAATACCTTATTGATGTTTAGCACAAAATATATTGAGAGGGGGGGTGAATCAATATATTATATATCTTTTACTTAATCTAATTTCTTTTTTTTAACCACTTAATCACACATTCAAGATATGAAATAAAACTAAAACAATAATATGCACCACACGAGAGAGAGAGAGAGAGAGAGAGAGAGAGAGAGAGAGAGAGAGAGAGAGAGAGAGAGAGAGAGAGAGAGAGAGAGAGAGAGAGAGAGAGAGCATATTTTTATGTGGAAACCCAAAGTGGGAAAAACAATGGAGAATAATCTCAAGTATATGAATGAGCACCAACTCAAAGTACAAAGTTCACAAGCACCAACTTTCAAGAGCACCAACCCCTTTGTCGAGCACCAACACAACAACTATTTGTGAGCACTAACCCATAGGAGCACCAAACCCTTGTAACTATTTATGATCACCAACTCAAAGGAGCACCAAACCCTCTTGTGTATAAAACACAAATATCTTTCAATGTTGCTTACTCAACAAATGATATAACTCTACAATATCTCTTGCTTTTCTCTCTTCAAAGATAAATACAAACCATGCACTCTCTTGCATATTACAAATGGCTTCTCAAGTCTTTATTTATAGCTTTCCAAATGACCTTGGCATTCACCCTTTGTGACCCTTCAATCCTCATTAAAAATGGCACCAAACTTGCATAACCCTTTGTATCCTTGCATTTGAAAAGTCATATGGTGACCTTTCATAAGCAAATGCATCCTTTCCTTTTTTGTCTTTATCTTTGGTGAATTTTTGTATTCCTCAAAGTGTCCCTTCATGTAAAAGTGTGCCATATCCTCTTTTGTCTTTACATGGTGACTCTTGGAATTCATCAAGATGACTCTTCATGAGAAAATGCATCCCATTCCTCTTTTATCTTTATCTTGTGACTCTTTGACTTCTCCATGGGCCCTCTTTTGACTTATATGCAACCAAAAATATGTTCATTAATATTAAATAAATATTAACACACATTATCCAAGATATGAATATTAAAAACACCATTGAATGCAATGGGGCTTTTATCACCAATAATGCTATACCTTTGACATCAATGACAATATTTCCAATAATTTCCCCCTTTTTCATTGATGGAAACCTCAAATTGAAACTACTACATCTTGAAACCTACACATACTACCATCTAAAAAACATACAGTAACTCTCCCTTACTATAGAAACTTGTCTCTATTCTCTATACCTATTTCTATTCTTCTCCCCCTTTGACATCAATGGCAAAGGTGCTACCTGGAACTAACACTTAGATCCCCCTCAACTGATGTTGAACCTCAATGGAAAGAAGTAAAATAATTTACTCCTAGATTTTCCTGTAGATACTCAAATGTGTCTTTTGGTAGTGCCTTTGTGAAAATATCTACAATCTACTCTGTAGTACTGATATATTCCATCTTAACATGTTGATCTACAACTTGCTTTCTCAAGAAGTGATATCTAATGGGAATTTATTTTGTTCTTGAATGCATCACTAAATTCTTTGAAATATTAATAGCACTTATGTTGTCACAAAAAATAGAAATAGGTTCATCATATTTTACCTTGATATCTTCTAAAGTTTGCTTCATCCAAAGCACTTGAGTACAACACAATACCACTACAATATATTTTGCTTTAGCTATAGAAAGTGATACTAAATTATACTTCTTGCTTAGCCATGATACTAAGCTATCACCAAGGAAGAAAGCTCCTCCACTTGTACTTTTTATATCATCCCAAAAACCTACCCAATCTGAATCTATATAAGTAGCCAAAGTGAAATCTCTACTTGTGGGATACCAAAATCCATAATCCAATATCCCCTTGATATATCTGAATATTCTTTTCACCAACTAAACATGGCTATTTTTTGGAGCTGACTGATATCTTTCAACCGTACCTATTGCATGTATGATGTCTAGCCTTAATGATATCAAATATAAAAGACTACCAATCATAGATATATACAAAGATTGATTTGCAACAGGTGAATCTTCATCCTTGCTCACTTTATTTTCTATACATATTGGTGTGCTAATTGGTGCACAATCCTCAAAACCAAATTTCTTCAACATTTCCTTGGCATATTTACTTTGAGATATAAAAATTCCTTTATCTGAGTGAAATATTTGCAACCTTAAGAAAAAATGACAATTCTCCAAGCATAGACATCTCAAATTATTTTTGCATATTATCAAAAAAGAAATTTGTCATCTTTTCAATGTTTCCCCCAAAAATGATGTCATCAACATATACCACAACAATAAATTGATGCTCACCTTTTGTTTTGATGTAGAGATTACTTTTAGTAAATCCTCTCTTGAAACTTTGATCCTACAGGTACTTATTAAGTCTTGCATACCAAGCTCTGAGAGTTTGTTTTAATCCATACAGTGCTTTCTTTAATCTGTATACATGACCACTAATATTTGAGAGAATAAATCCCTTAGGCTACTTAATGTAGACCTCTTCTTCTAGATTCCCATTTAGGAAGGTAGATTTGACATCCATCTAAAACACTTTGAAAATTTTAAACACTGCATATGCAAGAAACATTCTAATATCCTCTAGCCTTGCTACTGTTGCAAAAGTTTCTTCAAAATCTATTCCCTCAATCTAAGCATATGCTTTACATACTAATCTTGCTTTATTCCTGGTCACTTCTCCATTTTCATTTAATTTTTTTTTGTAAACCCATTTTGTTCCTATTACATTGTGATATTTTGGTCTAAGCACTAATTCCCAAGTATCATTCTTTCCTATCTGATTTCATTCTTCATCCATTGACTTAACCCAATGCTTATCATGTCTATCTTCTAAAAAAGTTCTAGGCTTAATTTTGGATAATAAAGAGAAATTAACTTGCCCAAATTCACTTACCATCATTATTTTGGTGCAAATTCCTTCATTTATGTCCCTAATGATGTAACTTTCATTATAATTCTTTGAACATATTTGGATGGAGTTTTGGGATCCTTTTTCTCCTTCTTCTCATCTTCATCTGATTATTCAAAATCTTCCTCTGCAATGATTTCAAGAATGTCTATTGGATCATTGATTCTTTGTGTTCCATCTTCTTCTATTCTGACACTTGCATTTTTAATAATTTTCTTGGTTATTTTGTTATAACATTTATAAGATTTAATTTTATAAGAATAACCAAGAAATATACCTTTATCTGCTCTAGATTCAAACTTACCATGTTTTTCATTAGTTCTCTTTATGAAACATCTGCTGCTGAAAACTCTAAAATAATCAATTATTGTTGGTTTGTCTTTCCATAGCTCATAAAGAGTCTTGTCACTATTAGCTTTCAATAATGTTGTATTTTGAATATGCACTACTGTAACAACTACCTCTCTCTAATATTTATTTGGTATATTGGATTAATTTAGCATTATCCTCACTATTTCTTGATCTATTTTGTTTCTCTATTCAACTAATCCATTTTGTTGTGGAGTTTTGACTGTTGAATAATGTCTCTTTATTCCATGGTCTTCACAAAACTTAATAAACTAATTTGACATGAATTATCCTCCTCGATCTGATCTTAGACACTTAATCTTCAAATTTGTTTCATTTTCAACTAATGCTTTGAATGCTTTGAAATGTCTAAATGCTTCTAATTTTTTCTTTAAAAATATTACCCAAGTCATATGTGAAAAATCATCAATAAGTAACATAAAATATTTCTCGCCTTGAGTACTTTGAGTTCTCATAGGTCCACATAGATCAGTGTGAATAAGGTCTAACATCTGGGTGATCAAGTACTATTTTGTTTTGAACCATCTTCTATCTTACTTCCCATGCTGACAAGGTTCACAAAGCGTGTCAGATGGCTTTATAATCTTTGTAAGATTTCAACTGCTTGCTTCTTGCTGATGTTAACAATATTGTCAAAATTTATATATCCCATTCTCCTATGCCATATCCAACTTTCTTCAATTTGACTCAAATAACATCTTTAACCTTTGATGTCTAATAACATATATAAATTATTGCATGTTCTTTGAGCATCTGCAATCAACACATCTAAATGTTTTCTCCTAATTTCATAACCTTCTGCATAAAACTTTAGTGTGTGCCCCTGATCACACATTTGAATTATACTCAAAATATTATGCTTAAGATATTCTACATAAAAAAAAAATTTAGTTTTAGTTTTACCATTATCCAAACTTAGTGTACCTTTTTTTAAAATTTTGGTAGTAGTATTATCTCCAAATTTCACTGTGCCACCATTGATCTTTGAGAACACAGACAACCATGGGGAGCTGGTCCACGGGTAAGTACACTTTTTCTTTTGTGAATTTATCATTTAAGTGGATTTATTACTTGTAGAATTAGTAAAATAAATGAATTCATTATTTTCAAAATGGTGAATTTACCCATGAAATCAACAAATTCATCTATGAAAATGATGAATTGGTTAAGAGAATAGCAAATTCAACCATGAAAATGGTGAATTAGCACTCAAAAATAGTGAATTTAGAAAACATCAAAATGACATAGAGAGATTTCATAGAAATGATGATTTAGCCCATCAAAATAATGAATTGGTCATCAAAATGATGAAAATGTTAAAAGACCTTTGATGTTATTTAAACAATGAAATTGAATCTAAAAATTACAAATTGGTTGAGAAAATGGTGAAATTACTCGACAAAAAGTTGAATTTACTAATTGGTGAAAATAATGCTAGGAACAATGAAATGGTCAAGAAAACAACAAAATAATTAAGGTAAACATTGAAATCATCATGAAAATGACAAAATTTTCTAAAACTTGTTTAGTAGTGAATTCATCATTGAAGATAGTGAAATGGTCCTTCTAAAAGGTAAATTCACCTATAAATGGTGAAAACATCCTAATTGCATAGATGAATATAAATTAAATAAAGAGAAGAAGTGAAAGTGACTCCTAAAGCTGAATATGACAAGATGAAATGATTTTATTAGAGAAATAGATGTGATTAGTAAGTAGAAATGTGATTGAATTAGTAAAAAAAGACTAACTATAATGACTTTGATTGTATTATAGGAGTGATTTGATGTGTCAAGAGATCATGAGAGATGATCACACATTATATGACAACCAATGGTATAGATGAGTGACATGTCTAGGTTATTTGATATATTTGGCCTCTTACATGTGGCTATGATGCCAATGATCAAAATAGATCGAGCATTGACCAATGCCTTAGTAGAGAGATGGATATCAGAGACCTCTATATTTTGGATACCTATAGGCAAGGTTACTATCACTTTATAGGATATTTGGTAGATTTTATAGGTATCGATAAGAGGACTTCCCTTACATTGGCTTGCCCTAAGTCATAGATAGGCTACATTAGAGGACTTGATAGCACCCATGGATATTAAGATAGTTTAATATGGGTACATGGATATCAATGAGATTAAGATTGTCATGGTTATACCTTGAGATAAAGATATGGAGGTTGATGTTCCAGTACTATTTGTGTTTGATAGATTAGTTATAGTTATCATGGTTGTAATCAATGACATTCTACTACCTAACAAAAGTGGTTAATTTTTTCATATGGGCTTACGAGGAGTTGTGAGAACATACTCAAGGATACATTAGTTTTTACATGAGGACTATTTATTTTGGCATAATTATATCATAGCCTTCATTGCATTGTACACTAGGGAGGATGTAGTATTGGTTCACTACACTACTCCAAGTTTGGGTATGGGGGCATATATCGATTGAGAGACCTATGGGGAGACAATAATAGAGGGGAATAAATGAGCCAATGGTGTATAGATGGTATCAAATGGACCTAAGCATAAGAGGCACTAATGATATATTTGATACTATAGGTGAGCAGTAGATGACATGATAGATATAAATATAACATAGAGGCCATATTTAGATATTTAGTTTTAGTGGGCTAAAGATTTAGAGTACATGTTATACATAACCACTATGTGATATATTATTTGTTGACATGAGTATATCATAAAGAGATATAGGTTGGATATGGTACAATGATATTTTGGTCTATATTTAGGTGTACCTATAGGACCTCACAAGTTTGCACATATAGTTAGAGAGAAATGATAGTGGGGACCGACCCCTGATAAATCCAAGGTAGGAGCTAGCTTTAGGTTGGTTCCATAGGTGGCCTAGATTTATGAGGGTGGGATAGTAGATATAGGTGTTACTAAGCCATATACAACATGGTGGGCTCAACATCAACCAATGAGATTAACTATTACACTAGGTAGAGATCAGGGATAAGTCTTATTAGGCATAAATTCCATTATGTGCTCAATGACCTAGTCTTATTGAGATAATAGTATATGATAAAGTAGAAGAAGAGGGAGAATAAAGAAATGATGATGATGAGATTGAGATAGAGTATGTCGATGAGGAGGTATAGATAGGATTATATGAGGAGATGGATGTTACAGGTAAAAATCAGGGTACATAGATGATAGGATATGCTAGATAGGTTGGCCCATCTAGATTGGTAGTATCTTCTAAGGCTTAGGCTATGATTGATAGATTGAGGCTAGAGATCAGTGCTAGAGATATTAATACCATAAGGTTATAGGTGTGATTGGATCACAAATTTTATCAGGTATCCACAAATCATAGTTAGATTAGTGCAAATTAGACAAAGATATCTAGATTGATAACAGAGGTGAGTCAGATGCATTAAATATAGGCACAATTTACCATTGAGAGGGATTTTTATTGAGATGAGAAATATTTTTAACTATAGGGATAGGATTAGCATATTTATCAGAGATAATTTACTATATCAAATTAAGATTTAGCTCAAGTAGAGAGATATACAACACGGACATAGATTGATGGGGCCTGTTGTGACTAATAGAGGCTTGTTATAGAATTTTGAGAATAAAATTTAGGCTAAATATGAGGCTAGATATTATGAGAGCCTATATGAAGTAATAATACCATTTCTAGTTAGGAGTCCTACTTTTTAGAGTATAGTTCATAATGATCAACATCTACATCAGGTCAATCTCATAGGATTTACACATCATCTAGATCCATAGTCTAGCCACCTCCTTGATCATTAACCATGGGTACTATAGCATAATTTACCTCACCGTGGGATAGGATATGTGATATTTATCTTCATGAGGATCCAAATGATAGATCCACTAGAGATGGTCATAGCCAGAGTTGACTATTTGAGACAAAGCTTCATACTTTTGATTTATGAGATGTACTAATTTATATGGTGTACTTGGATGATCTAAGATGTACATGTATTATATTTTGATGTATATTACCCATTTTAGTGTATATATGGACCTTTTTACACTTTTATATATGATATTTATGATATTCATTATTATCTCATGTGATTCTGATTTCATTTGTGTATGTCTCTATTACATAGATTATATATGATAGATATGACTCTGATTTATAGATTTTGTTTCTATTGATGAGATGAACATGATGTTTATGATTTTTATTATTAGATCAAATAGATAGAGATGTGTTTGATTTATGGGAACTCTTTGTCCTAAAAAAATAAAATTAATAATTCTATTGTTAGGATTTGACTAGTTAGGTGGAACTTGGTATTGGTTGTGATAAAAGATGGAATGGAAATATATTGATGCATAGGAAGAAATTGATATGATTACTATTATAATATGAAATATAAATTCTATTTATATGTAAGAGGAAGTTGTTTATTTTGACTAGGGAATTACTGTTGAGGGATGAGAATTTGTTGTTAATTAGAATCAACCTATTGTATAGAAGGAACTCATTGTTGTGTATTAGACCAAATTTGATGAGTGTTAGAGGCAATGATAGAATAATTGTGTTGGGGAATATGGGAATTAAAATAAATATTTTGTGTCTCAATGGGAATCTATTGGGAATGACTTGAATTTTGTGACTATTGAGGGGGGAATTTGCTCAAACATTATTTGATATGTGGGATTGCTAGAAACTTGGTGAGGATTATGGAATGTTTGTTGGAGATTTTATACAATTGGTTGTAAATAATATTTAGATGTATGTTTCTCAAGATCAATAAATGTCTCAATATTAGGTAATGGATCAACCAAGGAATATTTTTCTTGATGGTAAAGTGGAGAATTAGAAATTGGAGTCAGTAACAAGGTGGTAAGGTCACTGAACATTTTACCAGCTTGTTGTAATTGGGCCAAAATACTAAGTGAAACTTGGAGGAAGCTACATGTAACTCATTCCCTTTCCTATATGTTTTTGGAATTATTGAGATTTGAATAACTGAAGGACCATGACTAGAGGACTATATATCATCATTCCACTAGGTAATTTTGATAATATTTTATGGTCATGATTTCTCAACTAGATTTAAAGTTTCTATGGGAAAATAAATAGTAACTTAACACCCATTTCTAATAAGCATAAAAATACTTATTTTCTATTATCAAATAAGCCCTGTTCAAATTGAGTTCTAGATGCATCATAGGTAGGTGTCAATTCTTCATACTAAGGTTGGTACACTTTCATATCATGTGGATTCATAAAATCCTCTTTTTTATGGGGATAATTGGGTTGATATGTGAATGGGTTTATTTGACCTTGATTTCAATTGTCATCATTATCAACACTATAATCCATATCACTTCTTATGTAATGAGGCATATTAAAATTTAACTTGGAATAGACCTAGATGAGAATGAAAAAATAGGATGTTTGGAAATGACAAGAGAAATCCTTGGACTTGAACAAATTTTATTTTAACACAAGAAAATGGTATCAAGACTAGAAATCTTGACTTGACCAAATTTGATTTGAAGTGAACTTGTAATTAAGAACTTCAGATATGACTATAATTGGTTCAAATTTTCACAAACAACATAATGGTATGATTTTAGATAAGATAGGTGTAATTTTAAACAAATTTAAACACAAGATGTAGGAAGGAATAATTTTGACTTTGAACGTGGACAGAGTAGCACCTTTTTTGTAGTTATGGTAGGACAATGTTGTAAAATTTGGTTATAATTTGTTTGATGGGATTGATTTTTGAATACAAATGAGGTTTTGACATGACAATAAAATATCAACACACAAACATCATAATAAATTTAATAACTTATGTGGGTACACATCACATTCATTAAACCTTCGATATACTCACCTTGAGAGAGGATTAAAATTTTAAGCTTCATTAAAGAAATTATTAAAATTATTGGTGGTGTTTTAATCCCACCCTTATCTCAAAAGGTATGTATGAACAAGGCAATATTTAAGGGGGTTGTTAACCTTTACACCCATAAATTAATGAATGATCCATAGTAAAAGAGGTATATAAGAACCAATCCAAGATCAGGTTATTTATGAGAAGGCCTTGTCCCTTCACAACCATTTCAGTCATAAGAGTCTCACTAAAGTGCTACTAGATTTGGGGTTTGCTTATAATTTTACTGGGATTTATAGATGGTCCCTATATATAACCCATAATACGTGGTATGTGAGCACAAGTTCATCAATGAATAAGTTTGATCTTATTGCCAAAATTATTAGTTTTGAGCATACCACACCTTGGCCTTGAGTATTGGAAAGAACTCCCTAGGGTTCAATCCTCATGTGACGATGTGTAAGCAAAAATTTAGGCCTTCATGGTGGAAATTCTCCTTAATTTTTATACTCCATTGGATAAATAGGGTTTAGTATGAATTATGTGTAATAAAATTCCAGTTACCACACCCTAAATACTTATGAGAAGGTGATAAAATCCAACCCACATAACCAAAATAAAAAGGAAGGTATTTTCATTATGATTTGCATAATTACCACTAATTGAGAGTGAAGAGTGTAGTAGGTAAATCCTCAAGATTAAAACAAATAGGAGCCTTGAATTTCTGAGTCTTCCAAAAATGGAGAGCATCCATGGAAAATATCCTCAAAAAACACTCAAACAATAAGAAAACTTGTATATAATGAAAAATCTTTGAAAATAAGCAAGTTTTCTTATAGCCCAAATTAAATGTGAATTCTTTTTAAGATACCAAAAGAAATGTGAATAGATAATATATTTGTTTGAATAAATCACCACAACCTTTTTGGAACCTACAAGCAAATAAGGCAAGTAGTTTTTCTTGATGGGTTTATAATAAGCGAAGGAAGTTGATTTTATATGTTTTTACAGCTCTTAGATTTTGACACATAAAAAAAATCACTGTTTAGCAGGACTAATTTACTAATTTCAAAAACCTACAAAGAATAGAGAAAAAAACATATAAAAATACAAAATAAGGTGATTTCACCAATTAGCAAGAATAATTTCATCAATAATAGAACAATTTCATTGATAATAAAATAATTTTACCAATAAGTAGTAAACTAGACTGTGATATACCTGAGGGTGATTTCATCAATTCTTTAGATAAGTTTACTAGTTCCCTTAATGATTTTTTTGATACTTGAATAATTTATTTGAATATAAAAATCCTCATATGTAGAACAAAGAAAATAAAGAATGAACATAAACATTTTCACCAATTATAAAGTTGATTTCATCGATTAACATGTCAATTTTACTGAAAGATAAGTCAATTTCACTTAAATATAATTTGATTTCACCAAAATAGTGATCAATTCATCGATTAATAGGAGAATAAACCCACATGTGATTTCACCAATTTATCAGTTTATTTCACCAATTACTTCGTCATTTTTACTGATTTATAGATGATTTCATCAATTATGAAACCTACACAAAAAAGATAGAACAAAAAATAGAGAACAAAGATAATATATTGATTACTAGATAATTTTGTTGATTAGTAAAAAATATAAACATTTTCACAATTTTCATGAAGGGAATTCATTGATACATAGGAACATAATATAGTATAAAATATGATCATAAATGAACCAAAATAATCAAATTTTATTTAAAAGAAGATTGATAAAGAGGCTCAAAATAAATGTGTGGGTTGCAAGTCCCAACTGGCATACCATATGTGTCGTTATAATCTAGAAGAATTTTATTCTAATCATTAAATATTTTCAAATATTTAAATTAATCATGAATAATTAATGATCTACACTTAATAACTTGTGAGCATATAAATATTAGCCAACAAATGCAAAGATTAAGCCAATATTATGCAAAACTTCATTGAAAACCTCATCTTTACATCTAATTGGGCTCAGATGTAGCATTAATAGGTCTTTGCTAATGCCAATTCATGTTGAAACATCACCTATGAAGCCATGGACTAGTTGAATTTGATCAAGAATAGAAAAGGTGATGCACAATAAGACTCCAAAAATTGTCATCACTTTGTTGTTTAATTTGAACATGCTAAATTGTAATGTAAAGAGGTCTATTTAAATAATTTAGGATTAAAGAGGACCCCTCATCTTTAAATCAAGATGAATGATTGAAAATGAGTCCTTAATAACACACATGGATCACCAATGTGAGCCCTTCATCTTACTCAAGATGAAGGGTGGAGGATGGCCCTTGAAAATGTCAAAGGAAGACTAATATAATCCTTTCATCTTGTTTCCAAGATGAGGGGTGGATTATTTTCCTTATAAGATCTTTGTGAGAGTCCATTTAGAACCTTCATCTTGTTTCCAATATGAAAGGTCAAGAATTATTCCCAATAATTCACATGGATAACCAATGTGGGCCCTTCATCTTGGAAACTTCATCTTGTTTCCAAGATGAAGGGTTGAGAATGCTCCTAAAATATTTCACAAGATTCATTAATGGCCCTTCATATTGTCTCCAAGATGAAGGGTGGAGAATAATCTTGTATATTAATTTACTTATCAAATTGATTAACTCATAAAAGAATATTCCAAAGGATCTCAAGATCTTTTCTTGAATGAATATGTCTTTTGGAGGGAAAAGAAGAATTAATTAATTGAAAGGAAATTATAATTCTATTTTCAATAGAAATATAATTACAAGAATGATTTAGAGAAGAAGGAATTAATTACATTAATTAATCAATGTAAGGGGATTAGTGAATTGACTAGAATAGAATTATTGTCTAGAGAAAATGACTAGATTGATAATTGAATAGTTTTAATATGGTGAATTGTCCCACCTAGATATGCCCCAAGGTGAATTCAAACATGTACATTAGATGAACAACTAAATTTAGATGATTTTGTGTGTAATTTTTTGGAATTGTTCCATTTTGAAATTTTGACATGGAAGTAATAAAAGTGGAGTGTCTACACTCTACTAGGGGTTCCTATCCTTGAGGTACTTAGGTTTAACTTCTGGAAGATTTTTGAGTTTTCTACACTCTATCTATTCATGCATTCTACTTTTCTATTGAGTTTGATGACGACTTAGAAAGCTAAGTTTATATCTCTTGCATAGTTTAGCCTTGTTAATTTCTATTTTTCTTTGTCTATTTCAATCATTTATCTTTAGTTTCTATTAAAAATTATATTTCCAATACCTTGCATTTTCTATTCTATTCATCTAATTAAGGATTAATTTCAACATTAATTAAATTTTAAATAAAACATTCAGTGAACCCATTTATTGTTTATAATTTTTCAAACTCTAAATTTTCTTTAGGATTCCAACCATCCAAGGATTTAGTTTTTTGACTTTTATTTTAGTTTTTTCATTCAATTTTTCATTTATAAATTCCATTTTATGTTTTTCTTCCATGCCACCTAAGTAACTTGTCTCTAATACTCCTTTAAGGTGAAGTTCTAGAATGAGTAAGATTATAATTAAACATATTTAAATTCCTTGGACAACTACTAAAATGGATTATACTAATGCACACATTTGTTCTTATTTTGATGAAAACATTGTTAATGAACATTCAAAAGAAAATAATCAAAATGAACAAGACAATGAGCAAAATTCACAAGATACCCATGATGGTTTAGATAGGATTCATCCTGATGACCTTAATGGAGTTGACCAAGAACAATTCCAACCTATATAGATTTAGAGAAAGATTTAGTCAAATTCCACAATACATACCCAAAATAATTGAGATAATGTTAGCTTCCTAACATGTACAACATGCCAAAAATTCTACTCTTAATGTGCAACAGGGATTGCCCTTTTATATTATAAACCCTACTACAGGTGTGGCCACTAGTAATGTTGATACTAATTCCCATTCAAATCCTTAGGTTTGGGGGAAACACATGGTTTACATCAGATTTTTATTCTTATGCCTAACCAAGTAAGCCTTATACTCCTAAAGTATTTATGCATAGTATATCACATACCTCATCTAATGCACAATCCTTTGAGAAAGTAATTACATTTATGAAAGCTTAGGTGTTACAATCAGAGCAAGGCACACTAAAAGCTAGCCAATCATTAGATTATAAATATTTAATTCATAATAATTTAACATATTCTATTGCATTCTATCTTTTACCTATCGGGTTTGTAGCTCCTAAGCTTATTTTCTATGAGGGTAAATTTGATCCTGGATATTTTCATTCAACATACTCAGATTATGTATTTAATCATAAATTTATAACTATTTTGTTTCCAAGGAGATTAAAAGACTATGTTTTTCATTAGTTTTATTATCTACCTACTCAATTTTTAAAAAGCATTCAATCCTTTAACAAATTTATTTCTCAAACACTTTTCTATCAACATTAATGATAAATTTATGTATGCATAAATTGTTAAGCTTAAAAAAGTAACTCACAAACTAATTAGTGATTATGTGCTTCTTTATAAGACTATGTTGGATAATATGACTAATTCATTGTAAAATAATGAACTTCAAGACATATTCAAACAAATTTTTCTTGCACCATTACATGAGTCAATCATCCTTAAGAAGTTTAAATCATTAGAATACCTTTGTCATAATATAAGAGATAGAGAGGTAAAAAGTATTGCTTTAAACAAGATTAAGTACACATATTCAAATCAAATCATATTACAAATCCAAGACACAATATACTAAATCAAAATTAAAGGTACAAGTCAATGTTATTTCTCAACCTACTCATAAGGTAGTTTTGTTAGATCAACCATGAAGATAATTTTTTATATTATCATAACCACTTTAAAAAATATTATAAAAGTTAATTGAATGTCATGTAATAACTTCAGATCCTCCATATGATGTTATCATGAGTAAACCACAAATTAAATTCTTTGATAACAATGCATATTGTGATTATCATTGCTACAATGGTCATTCTACAAATAAGTGCTTTTAACTTAGGCATCTCATTCAGGATCTAATATAAAACAATGTCATAGAGGTAAACATTTTTATTGATGAATAAAAATTGTTATAGAAAATTTTAGTACCCCCTTTTAAAAACATAAACAAAATTTAATTCTCACATATGATGCCCTGAGTCATGAAGCTTAAAATTATTGGTGAGGGCCACTTGTTTGCATTCATTAAATAGTTGTTTTTTGTGTATATCTTTTCACATGACATAATTCTATGTTGATTTATTTAAATATTATTAATATCATTAATGGAATCTATCATTGCATTGATTTGATCAAAATTCACAAAGAAATTTCTTTTTATATTGATAGATTTAAATGGTGTGTATCACAAAAGTTAGAACATATTCAATTGCAAGTTGGTGTATTAATTTTGATAATGATGACATATCTTGTCCACAAATACACTTTTTCATGGCACAATTTCCCATGTCTTGATAATATATTCATATACCGAATTGAATGAAACATACTTGAATTAGTTATAATGTCATTGGCATGAATAGAACATCACAAGTGTAATGCTTAGGTTTTTAATATTGTTATCCTTCTGGATCTCAAATTGTAAGAAAATTTGAATAATTTGAGTCCATGGGTTATTAAATGCTTGGCAATGATTTGTAACATTTATTCATGAAAGTATTGTTACCTTAGTTTTTTCATTGACTCTTGACTATTAACATCACCATGGTCCACATAGGCATATAAAGTCATTTGGGATAATGTTTATATTTTTATGGGATTTCATGGTGATTAAAATATTTGTTCATGTTCCTTGGAAATGATATTGACCTAGCCTTGGTCACATCATTTCAAAGTTTAATGCATGGTTTGTTATTGGGAGATATTTAGAATTGTGTGTTATAGATGTAATATTTGAATTTGAATTTGAATTTAAGGTTGAGAGGTTAATTGATTTATTCCATACATTGTGATATTGGTGTTAATGGTTTTTACTTTCCTTATTATTATTTTTTTATGGGTAAAAGGTGACATGAAGTTAGATTTTACTAAGCATGTTGTTAATTTGATTGGGTGATTATTTTAGCTATTCAGTTTGGCATGTTCATTGGTGGTATTCACTATCCATTATCTTATTATAAATGTCACCAAACCACCTTATTAGTTAATATTATAAGTTAATACACCATTGAAACTTATATTTTATCATTCAATCCTCATTATTTTTAGGCTTTATGTGGAAAACAAATTATGTACGTTTGATTTTCAAAGGAAAAACAAAGGATTTGATTCAAAATCCTCTCATTTTATGCATTTATCTATTAGGAGGTATGTAGGTCATATATTGTTTTGGATTTTGATGAAGCTAAGTATGTAATAGTGAGTAAATAATGGTTTTTTACTTGTCTAAATTATTTATTTACATAAGGTTTTTCTATCTAAGCAAGTTCAAGTCATTATGAAGAAAAGATAGGTAGTATTGGTTGAATACAATATACTAAAAAATTATTTTTGGTTCATGGTATTGAAAAAATATTATTTGGTTGGAATGGATTTCATGTAATGATATCTCATTGGCTTGTGATAAATATGTAAATTTGTCTTTAAGTTGTATTGTGAAGTGACTTTATTGCACTAGAAAGAAAACATTTTTTTTGGCATGAACCAAAAATATAAATTTATCTATATTTTAGCATCATGTTATTTATTTTAAAGGTTATGATTTATAGACATTAAAGGTTTATAATATGTAATATAACCTTAGTTTCATAAAGGATTATAGTTGCATAAATGAATAGGATTTGTTAGAGTCATTTTATGATAAAGGTTTGAAGGTACTCAAGGTTTAATTGCCATTGTTCTTGCAGTCCCATTTTATTATGGGATATCTTTGCCACCATTCTATCATGTATTAAATACATTGTTTCATGGTTACTTATGAGAAGATAGCTATTTTGTGTATGAACACATAAGCTTCCATAAGTTTTTGAAGTTATTGGGTGATTGAAGATAGTTTGGTTAACATAAAGTAATTTTTTGGCCTCCATTTTTCCAAATGTATTCTCAAAAATTTATAGATATTTAAAAAAAAAAAATTCAAAACCCTTCATGTTAATTTTAATAGTTACATACAATTTCCACAATGGTTTAGAGCTTGAAATACAAAGACAAGGTGGTTTGTATTTTAGTTTGCATAAAATGTTAAAGGAAATGTTTAAAGCTTTGGAATAGTTAGTTCTTTACATGCACTTCATTATTATACAAAATAATGGCTAATAAATGTTAGAATATCATAAAACTTGCCTAAGTCTACATGGAGAACATAATAATATTTGTGAAATTATGAAGTTTCTATGATAGTAGTTGCAAGTATTATTCTTAATTGACAATTTTTTTATTATTTTGGTTTAAGCAAAGACATGAGGAATATGTTATTGAATATGAAATGGTTTTCTTGAAAGATATTTACTATCATAAGTTGCCTTTGGAATAATGCATAATTTCATATGAACATACAATTTCACTAGTTTTTATTGATTGATGGGACAACTGGAATTCATTTTGGTTGTATTTTTGATTCAACACATGTTGTATACAAATCTATGATTAATCCTTGATTCAAGTGGCAAATACAAATTAATTTTTGTGCTAATATATTTACCATTTATTGTTTGATAATAACTTGTATGACTCTTGATAGAATATTCTTAGATGAAGTTGGATTATTTAAGATATGTCATTTTAAAAGTTCTTCTTTGATTTATTTAAAATTTATAGCCATGTTAAGTTGGACACTAGATTATAAAGGTTTTGATAAGAATGTTTGGGAAAGAGTTAGTATACAACAAACTAGTTGGACCCATTCATAGAGTATTCACCATGAAATATATTTTAGGGATTGTATGGTTGTCAATGCTTTCTTTAGACAATTTCATCATAGAACTCATGTATCAATTCACTTTGACATAAATGACTTGAATTTTTATAAAACACTTGATAATATTCTAGATTCATCTTTGAGTTTACATGGTAACATTTTTTTTTAGAGGTCAAGGATGAGCTAGTTGGTGATCTGGTCCATATGCATGAGGTATGTTAAGTGACTCTTATTTACACATAGACTTGGATGATTTGAATGATGCCCCTCCCATTTTCAACCATGTTAAATTATTTCTTGAGATAAACCCTAATATTACTAGTCCAAACCTACCTTTGGTAATTATTCTTAGTCATGCTACACTTATACCTAATTCATATATCCTCAAGTAAAAAGTGCATTCATAGCCCTATGCCTGAACCCATGGTGACCTGTGTGTTGAATAAATTGAAAATTGAGATAGATGATGATGGTGGAGATACAAACTTGGTTGAATTACCCACTATGCCAATGGACTACACTCAGTACCAAACAAATAGGGGAGTTCCTCTGATTGATTTAGTTTTTAGGATTGATTCTGATTCATAAGTTGTAGTATGGTGATGTTTTTCTATTGGTTATATTATTTTTTGATAAACTTGATATGTTTTTCATACTTTTAGTTTTAAACTCTTTTTATTGGATTTATTACTATAGACAATTGTACTTTTAAGAACATTCCTAATTTTGATAACATGGCTAGATGTTCATATGGTCATTTAATGGTATGCATTTGGAAAGTTGACTTGTTTGAAATTTAATCATATGATGTTTACTTATAAAAATGTTATGCTATAATGGATTATGATGTTGTGTAATGTTTATATTATTAGACATAAGCATTTATTGATCATCTATTCATACTCACATGTAAGTAGTTATTTAGTGGTGTTGACAAGTCAAGGCCTCCCACTCATTAGAGAATAATATGTTGATCTATATTATTTTAAATTTAATCTCATGAAATTTAGAATAAGTTATAAATATAAAGTTAAGTTATAAAATTTATAACCTATAAATCAAATATTTATAAAGTAATTAACTTTTAAAGTTAATTTAGTTTATAATTATAACTAACTAAAAGGTTAGTAATAATAATAAAATATAGCCACCTATAATGAAGTTACTTTATAAGGAGATTGAAGACATATAACAAAAGAAAAAACACAAAGATATTAAGAGCACTTAAATTCTCAAGTTTCTATATCTTTTTAATTCCATGCAAACATCTCTAAGATTGAATAATCACTTGCATATAGACCAAATGATATCTTCTTTGATGGTGAAGTAACCTACTTGAATAAAATAGGTATATCTAGGTTTATTTATTTATTTATAATCAATTATCTGAAGATTATCAAGTATCAATATCTTTGATGATTAAATATATGTGGTCATATACATAGAACTTCATGTACTTTGCCCAAATAATGATGAAAGCATCACATTTTGCAATAGATTATTAATCTATCGATTATATAGTGATATTTTATTGAAATATTTGTTTATAATTAGACTTATGTGAAAGTTTTCTCAATAAAGGTTATATTTTCATACTTCAAATTTGATTCATTTTCAAAGTCTCGCACTCTTTATTTTACTTAGTTTTTTAAATTTACTTAGTTACTTAAGTTTATTATTTTATTTTAGATTAATTTGTTCTTTGTTTTATTAGTATTAGTTTTCTTTTTCTTTTCACATCTTATTCTCTTAGCCTTAGTTATTTCATTTAATAGTATTAAGTTGTTATTTATTTTTAGTTTGTATTAATTTATTATCTCGCTATTTTAAGTTGTTGTCTTGCTTACTTTATTTGATCTTCATTTAATTTAAGTATTTAAATTAGTTTTCATTGGTTTAGTATAACTACTATATCTTAATATTGGTTTAGTATTTTCTTAATATATTATATTATTAATCCTATATCTTATTCATTATTATTCTTATATTTATTTATATTAGTTGCCATTTTTCTTTATAGCTAGTTACTTGTTAGATAATGTTAGTCTTTGTTTCTTTTTCATTTCTTGGTTTCCATTTCTATTTATTTTATATCTCTTTTAGTTTGTTACACTTTTTTGTTTTAGTTTGTTGTGGTATTTAGATTGATACTAAAAGATACATTATTTAATTATAATGATTCAAAGATCTCTCCTTCAAGTGATTGCATTTCTTGTAGGACTTACTATGTTAGATGTGCTAGAATATATCTATTTCAATTAGATTCTAAATTATTTTATTTTGAAATAAGTGATTTTTTTATAAATATAATGATTCTTAATTCATTATATATTATGTTGACTTATTCACAAAATTATTTAAAAATCATCTCCATATTTTAGGATCAACTTTTGCTCCATATGTCCCTATAATTAAACTGGTCTAATTCCATATTGACCTTTACTATAGGCAAAAGGGTTGATTCATTGATGTGACATTTTACACCATCAACAAATTTGGTGATTTTACTAGGGAGTTTTTAGACATATTTTCTTTATTTCTTCTTCTTCTTTTATTAGTTTTTATTACCCATGACCATCATTGGTCACCCTCCTATCATCCAACTTGATTTTGATATTATTTAGGATCATATTGATATTGATTATAATCTTATTCATTTTACCTTGTATATTAGACCTTATGATTTGCATCACATTATTTAGTTTATAATTGAATATGAATACAAATCAACCTTGAAAATTGATTGGTACACTAATTTAAGTCATCAAACTCAATTTCATATTCAGGAATGAAACCATTGCACTTAAAGAGAAGGGGAACAAACCTTGGCTCCTAATCTTATGCCTAAATTTCACTTTCTTTCTGAAACCCCTCCTTTTGATGATTTTAATGTTTCTACTGATTCTAATAAATCTATTAAACCAGATGATCCTAGTATAACTGTAGAAACTATTAAATCTTTCACTAAAAAAATAAGTTGAAGATAAAGTTATGGATCTCTTTATTTTTTTGTAAAATGATAGATACCAAGCTTAAATAATTGACAATAAAATTGATTTTAGTACAAAAATGAACAAATTATAAGTCTTTAGATTCATGAGAATCCAATCAATATCAATAACTGTCCTAGTAATTTACCTTCACTTAATGGACTTAATGTCCTAAAAAAGTTAGGAGCCCTTGGTGACTCTTAGAAATACAATTTAGATGTATTTAAACTAATTTATGCTAATTTTGGTATAATAAATGAAAAAAATTCTCTTAGGGTATTTTTGGAAACTTTAGAAGGTAAACCATGCCATGCCTTCAGTAGTTTGTCTAATAAGATCATTATAATTTAAAAATATGTAGAATATTGGCTATAAATCTATTTTGGTAATCCTAAAGAAGATCCATTTTTATAGTCAATAAACTTGTAAATATTTTTGTTAATCTAGGTGAGACTGTTTACCATTTTATTACTATATTTACTAAGCCATGTCATAAAATTCTGCATGACATTAGATCATCTAAAATAATATCTAGATTATATTTTTTGTAGTGCATTTCCTTTAAAATAAAAAATGGATTAAGATGATAAATACATACTATAATATGATGCTATATTTAATTTTTACATTGAATATGAAAATAAGTTAAATTGTGTTGGATTTAAAGATTGGGTTTTTATTATTTTAACTTCTGATAATGATTTTTTTTTGAAAGCCATACATAATATTGTCTATGAGATGGTAATCATCAAATGATAATTAAATTACAAACTCTCCACATCATGACAAAATCCTAATCCTTAAAAAGGCAAGAATGAATAAAATATTAAATATTATCATGTTTTAATAGTAGACCATGATCCTAACTTGTATATCTATTCAAAAATTAGAACAATTTATTTATGGGAAAGATAGTATTGTCATTGACTTGGTTGATAATATAAACATGTGTGGTTATGATGAGTCTTTGAATGATATCAACACCACCATTGTTTATGCTATTCAGATGAGGTAAAGGGATTATAAGTTCACCCTGAAAGATAATTCAAATACAACTAACAATCAAAGATCTGCTTCCAAAACTTTTATGAAATATAGAGGTAAAGTAGTGCATAATAGTAATGCTACAAATAAATTTACTATAAATGCTTATCAACCTAATCCTTTATCTAATAGAGTCAATAATGCACAATATCTTTCTCTTAATCCCAAACATTTTACTCAAATACATAATCCTAATGTTGGTGCTTATAATATTATTGATGATATAAAAACCATTAAAGTTGGTTTTTATTTACTTCAAGTGACTGGTTTACCTAGTCAGCTTGATAAAATTTATGATGTTATTAAAAACCCAAATCCAAATAATGTATTAAGATTATAGGAAGAATCTAGTAATAATTAATCTAATTATGTTTTCAATCAGTACAACGATCCTCGAGATGATTACATTCCTCTATTTTATGTTTCTATTAAAAATAATGATAAAGTTATCCATAACTATATTCTTGATACATGAGCTTCTAAGAAAATTATGCCATAATTTATTATTGATCTTGAACACAATAGTTTTGATTCTTGCTAAACCAAGATCTATGGTAAGATCAGTGACATTGTTATCAATATAGCTCAAGATGAAAGAATTAGGTACATGTTAAATACGCAAGTTTTATATATCCCTACTAATTATGTTATGTTGCTAGGTAGAGATTTCTTAAGAGTAATTGGTGCTTTTGTAGGTAAGGATACAACTTGGGTACCTATTAGTAATGAAATTATATTTATGAATAGAGAGGAATGAAATAATATTCCTATAGAGTCCATACCAACCAATGTAGCATATTTTAAAATTGGAATTGGTACTTATGAGTTGTTAATTTTAGATTAACTTGATCAGCAACAAAAGATACCTATTTTTAGGGAAACCATTTAGTCTTTGTACTTTGATGGAGCTTATTCACAACATGTGAGTGGTGTTGGAATTGTTTTAATTTCTCCTATAGATAAATGTTTTTAGTATAGTTGTAAATTATCATTTGAAAACTCTAAAAACACAACTAAATTTGAGGCTCTCTATTTAGGTCTTAAAAAATCTATAAAATTTATTATTAAACATCTAAAAGTGTTTGGAGATTTTGAATTAATTATTAGACATGTTAGAAAAAATTATAAGACTAATCAAACTCATCTCCATAGATATATTCAGAAGGGTTGATCACTCAATGAAATCTTTGAGGAATTTATATCACACATATCCTTAGATAATTTAATTCTTATGTTGATAAATTTTTCATTTTTAATTCTAATCTTACCTTAAGTGAGCAAAAAACTATAGATTATTATTTTTCTAAAGTTTTTAGACCTAAAATGCTTGATCTTAATGATAATTGGCCTATTTTTTTTATCGTGATGAGTATATTGACGCATTTTTAAAATTTAATTACTTTAATCATGATAATTATTTGTTGAATTGTGGTGATTATTTGTAGTTAAATATTAACAAAATGCCTATTAGTTTGGTTTGTTTGGAATCCATATTCATGCCACATGATCAACCTAGGATTTCAAAAACTGAAGAACCATCTAGGAGAATTACATGTGAGATTATTCCCATCAATATTAGCACTAAAGAATATCTTAAATTTATATATTTAGGCATTCATTATAGTACTGAGGAATGGATACAATTTATTAAATTGTTTAAGGAGTTTATAGATAATTTACTTTATCCTAAAAAGACCTAAAATGTTATGATATTGAAATAATAAAGCATGACATACCTATTAAACCTGGGAGAAAACCTTTTAGACAAAAATTTAGAAGAATACGTCCCTTGTTAGAGGACACTATCAATAATGAGTTTGATAATATGTTATATGGAAGTGTTATTTTTCCTATACAATATTCAAATTGGATATCTAAATTAATTTTAGTTAGGAAGAAAAATGATGATATTTGTCTTTGTATAGATTTAATAGATTTGAATAGAATTAATGTT
The DNA here is from genome assembly GCA_037957365.1 of Torreya grandis. Lineage (NCBI taxonomy): Eukaryota > Viridiplantae > Streptophyta > Pinopsida > Cupressales > Taxaceae > Torreya > Torreya grandis. The sequence goes on from JARHVA010001312.1 coordinate 3,435,857, forward strand.
AAATATAAATTTATTTACCTAGTATAGATAAGATTTTTCAGCGAGTTATAGGGTATAAAATGATGTCATTTCTTGATGGATTATCTAGTAATAATCAAATATTTTTGAATCCAAAGATAGACACAAAACTACATTTACTATACATAGAGCAACATTTATTTTTAACTGAATCCCCTTTGGTTTAATGAACACTAGTGTTAGCTTTTAGAGAGTTATGCATGAAACTTTTGGTGATTTAATTGACATCATTATTCAAGTCTACCTTGATTATCTTATGGTGCATTCAAAGAAAAAAAAGAAACATATTGATCAAGTACATTAAGTTTTCACTAGATGTAGGAAATATGGTACTGCTTTAAACCCCAAGATATCAGTTTTTGTAGTAGTGGAAGGAAAATTATTAGGTCATATTATTTCAAAATATGACATTTCAATTGATATTGGATAAATAAAATATATCAAATATTTACCTCCACCTAAAATTCAATACGATATTATATATTTTTTGGTAAAATAATCTTGTGCATAAGTTTATATATGATTTTGTTGATAAAATTAATGATTTATAGATGTTATTTAATAAAAAAACTTAATCACGGGTGTAGGTTCATATTAAAAATTTAATAAAATAAAAAATGTCATTGTAATTGCTCCTATACTTGTTAAATATGATCTAAATAAACTATTCATTTTGTATATAAATGTAACTGACAAAGCCATTATTATGATCATTACTCAACATAATTTTAATCATGATGAAAGATCAATTGGATACTAAGTCAAAACATGTAAGATGTTGAAACTAGGTACCCTTTGATGGAGAAATTTGTTCTGTCATTGATCTCATACTTAAATAAATCCAAATATCTTTTGATGGGAATAAATTTATTATTTGATAAAATGATCCTATTTTATCTTATATTTTAAAACAAACAACTATTCAAGGTAGATTAAAGCAAAGTGGATTTCAAAAATCTAAGAGTTTGATATTAAATTTGAAACCTCTCAAATTATTAAAAGAAATGATCTAGTTAAGCTTTTGGCTTAAAATGTGACCTCTAGCATAAATGCTTTATTTTTGTCGGTTGATGATAATTTAAATGTTAAGATTCATTTTCAAACCATGAAAGTTGTTAATTTATCAAAATAGTTAAATATAGGAATTGAAATACATAAATGAGAATATTTCTTCTTTTAAGATTATTAGTATCATAACTTGATTTACTACTTCCAAAATCAAGCCTATTTTGATTCATTGGATAAATGTCAAAGAAGAGCATTAAGATTTCAAGCTTTAAATTTTCTTTTATTAGACAATGTTATATTATATAAGAATAGAGATGGACTATATATTCATTGTTTAAATCATTATAAAACCTAAAAGGTTTTTAGGAACTATCATGAAGGTAATTTTGGTGGTCACTATGCAACAAAAACTACTACATACAAGATTTTATGTGTAGGATATTATTGGTCTATATTGTTTCAATATGCTTATAAATTAGTAAGATATTATATGCCTTGTTAACTTTTCACTGGATCAGATAGTCTTCTAGCCATGCCTTTTAACCTTGTCACACCTAAAAATACTTTCACCAAATAGGGTATCAATTTTATTTTTGACATTCATCCTCCATCTTCAGTTGGCCATAGGTACATTTTAACATCTACTAATTATTTTACTAAATGGATTAAAGTAGTAGAGTTAAATATTTTTGTCACATCTGAAGTGATTTTATTTTTTAAAATCAAAATCTTCCTAGTTTTGACATTTTTAATGAAATTATTTTTTATAATGGTCCTCAATTTATTTATAATTATTATTTGGAGTTTCTAATACATTATTCAATTATCTCTAGTCATTCTTCAAAATAATACCCACAAGGAAATGGCCAAGCATAATCTAGTAGTAAGAATTTGATTTCGATTATGAAAATTTGAGTTTGTAAAAATAAAAGGAATTGGCATGTTAATGTTTTTGAAGCATTATGGGTTGACCATATAATAATGAAAGATTATACTAGCTATTCTCCATTTATGTTAGCCTATGGCTTTAAATCCACTTTGCCAATTGAACTTCAAATAACTTTAGCTAAGACTGCCATTTAATATTTAATAGAGGATACTAATATGATAGAATATAGATTAAATGATCTTATAGATTTAGATGAAATAAAATCAATAACTTTTTAGAAATTATAAAACACTAAAAAGAAACTTAAAAATTATTTGATAAGAAAGTTTCTAAAAAGATCTTTAAAGTCAGTGATTTAGTTTTGTGCTGGGATAAAGCTCATGAAGGGCCAAGAAAATATTATAAGTTTGATTCACTTTGGCTTGGTCCTTACAAAATAAATATTATTCTTGGTAAAAATACATTTTATTCATAGAATCTTGATGGCAATTAGCTCTGATATTCAGTAATTGGTCATCATCTGAAGCTACTTTTCAATTAATTTCCTTTTCTTCTTTGATGTTTTTCTTATTATTTTTATTTATTTCTTTTCTTTCTTGTTTGATTAATTTTGGTTTTTTTTTTCTTCTTTGTTTATTTTTTTAGGCATTTGGATCTCTTGTTTGAACTTGTGATACATTTGTCATTAAAAAGAAGACAAATGTTTTTTGCATATTACTATCAGTATTTCTTTATCAAATATATGAATACTTTGTTAAGATTCATATTAATATTTTATAAATAAATGAGTACTAAATGTTATGTTGTTATAAACATTAATTTCTTTCAGAATTGATATTCTAGGCCAAACTTCCATGCTTTATTTTTTTATTATTTTCTATGCCATGATAGCCAAAAATCTCATCCCTTAATTATGAAATATGTAAAGGGGTTTGAACAAGGATAATTAGGAAATTATTTGCTTAGATCACACTCATAAGTCTCTAAAATCTAAAATTTCGATTAAGAACCAATTTTGAAAGTGAAACTAGCTAACAAAGTCATCAATGTTGTAATAAATTTCAATACCGCCTTTGAAAAACTTAAAAACTATTCAATTATCACATATGATGGCTTGAGCCATGAAACTTAAAATTGTTGGTGAGGGCCAACTTGTTTGAATTAATTAAATAGTTATTTATGTGCATATGTTTTAATATGACATAATGTTGTGTTTATTGATTGGAATTTTATAATATCATTAAGAGAATATAGCATTGCATTAGTTTGATCAATTATCACAAAGAACTTTCTTTTTGCATTCAAAGATTTAATAGGTACATATCACAAAATTTTGGAGAATATGAAATCAAAAGTGTTTTAATTGAAATAATTATGGCATATCTTAATTGAAAATACACTTGTTCATGGCATTATTTCCATGTCTTGATAATATATTCACATGCAACTTGAATGAAACATACTTAAAGTTGTTGTAATGTTATTGGCATGAATAAAATGTCATAAGTGTAATTCTTAGGTTTGAAATCTTGTTATGCTCTTTGATCTCATCTTATAAGATAACATGAACAATTTTATTCCATGGGTTATACATTACTTGGTAATGATTTATTAACATTTGTTCACAAAATTACTATTACCTTAGTTTATTTCATCGACTCTTGACTATTAGCATCACCCTAGTCTATATGGGCATCAAACATCATTTGGCATAATGTTTAAATGTTTAGAAGACTTTAATTTGATTGAATTATTTGTTCATGTTCCTTGGAAACCATATTGACCCAACCTTGGTTACGTCATTTCAAAGGTTAATACATTATTTGATTTTGGGAGATACTTAGAATTGTGTGTTCTTGAGGTAATTTTAGTATTATATTTGAATTTAAGGCCGAGAGGTTAATCGATTAATTATGTAAATTTTAATCTTGGCATTAATGGTTTATCTCTACCTCATTTTTGGTTATCAATGGGAAAAAGGTGGTGGGAAATTTTTAGGTTACTAAGCCTATTGCTAATTTGATTTGGTGACTATTTTAGCTACTCAATTTGACATGTTTTTTTATGATATTCACCATCCTATATCTTATTGGAAACATCACCCAAATTCCTTAATGGTTATTCTTATAATCTACTCCACCATAAAAACTTCCATTTTTTCATTTGAACCTCATTCTTTCCAAGTTCTATGTTGAAATAAAACTCTGTATGTTTGATTTTCAAAGGTGAAACAAATGATTTGGTTTAGAATCCTCTCTATTTGTGCATTAATTTGGTGGTAGGTGTGTAGGCATTCTATTGTTTTGGATTTTGATGAAACAAAGTACATAATAGTTAGTAGATAACAATATTTTGTTTACGTACATTCTTTATTTGCATAAGTTTTTTCCATCTAAGCAAGAGCAACTCACTATGATGAAAATGTTAAGAAATATTAATATGAACATTAGTTATTATGTTATAGTAGTTGGTTATTATTATCAAGTTAGTAAAATATATTATTTATAGAAATAATATATTTTAGTTGTACCTGTATCTCTATTAATGGGTTAGTTATTTATTTGCCTTCCTATTTTATAGGAAGTTATTATTCCTTTTTGGCTATTTAATAGCCTATATATTATTCAAATTTATGGTGAATATAGTATAGTTTGGATCTATGGTTATTTTTCTATGTTGATTCACTCAATTATTTTTGTGATAGATTTATGTAGATCTAAACCAAACTCATTATCTAGTATCCGAGCGGTGTGTGATCCTTTGCATTATGGGGACTTAATTTTTGAAGGGGAAATATTCCTTGATTAGTCCAAGTCACCCCTTTTCATGGTCAAAGTATCATATTTAATTATTTCTCTTTTAGTTTTTAGTCATTGTTGTTATTCAATTTTATTATCTTTAGTAACAAAAATAAGAAAAGTCCCACTGTAGTGGTGATGGCATAGGAGGAGTAATAAAATGAGAAGTGAAACCATACGTATCACCAACATGAAGAATAAAAGTATAAGAGAAGAGTATAAGTCTTGCACAAATAGTGCCATAGTGTACTTTTTATTCAAAATTACTCTTGTATCAGGTCATTATTTGTGACTTTCTACATACTAATCTAGTTAATGCTTGTGCTCCTCACCAGAACCCTAATAAAGGATACCTTTCCTAGTTCAAAGGCAAGCTTGAATCTTTGAAGGTTGATGCTTCATCAATGTTTAATATTAAATCAATGGAAAGGAAAATGTTATAGATTTTTTTTTGGATCGTCAATGCTCAATACAAATTTATTTCCATCTTGTTTCTCACACCTTAGTAGTCAAAACCTTAATTTCATAACATGACATACTCTTCTACCTATATCACATACACTCTTAGAATGGTCTCCACCTCACAAAAATCAATGAGTGGATTTAATCATCTCTAGCTCATTCCATCACCTAAAACAGACTCTATGAGATCCCTTCTCACTACAAACTTGTTCTCCCAGTCTAGATATTAAAGTTAGCCCTTTTATTATCTTTAGTAACAAAAATAAGAAAAGTCCCACTGTAGCGGTGATGGCATAGGAGGAGGAAGAAAATGAGAACTGCAACCATACCTATCACCAACATGAAGAATACAAGTATAAGAGAAGAGTATAAGTCTTGCACAAATAGTGCCATAGTGTATTTCTATTCAAAATTACTCTTGTATCAGGTCATTCTTTGTGACTTTTTACATACTAATCCAGTTGATGCTTGTGCTCCTCACCAGAACCCTAATAAGGGATACCTCTCCTAGTTCAAAGGCAAGCTTAAATCTTTGAAGGTTGATGCTTCATCAATGTTTAATATTAAATCAATGGAAAGGAAAATGTTATATATTTTTTTGTGGATTGTCAATGCTCAATACAAATTTATTTCCATCTTGTTTCTCACACCTTAGCAGTAAAAACCTTAATTTCATAACATGACCTACTCTTCTACCTATATCACATACACTCTTAGAATGGTCTCCACCTCACAAAAATCAATGAGTGGATTTAATCATCTCTACCTCATTCCATCACCTAAAGTAGACTCTATGAGCTCCCTTCTCACTACAAACTTGTTCTTCGAGTCTAGATATTAAAGTTAGCCCACTGAGTTCCTCCATCCACTCATCATCCAAGCACTTATAAAATCTATTCTATCATCAAGCTTCCTTATGTAGTTTAGCATTGAAAATCTAAAATTATAAGGTTAGGGTTTAGGTTTAAGGATTTTTTTCGAGTCATTGTGTCTACTAAAAAAAGATTAATATTTGATTATTTATTAAAAATTGTTATTTGATAATTTAAGTTGTAATTGAAGTCTTTAGAAATAGTTATAAGTCCATAGACTTTTCATTATTTATGTCTTTTTTTGTTTGTTATTGAGTCATGGTCTATAAGTCTATAAAAGAGTCAATATAAATTAGTAAGAGTCTTTTATTTGCTAAATCTAATATTTAAATGGATTTTGAATAATAAATCATAAATTTAGTAGTCACTCTTTTTATAGTTTTTTATATAGTTCATTTAAGATAGTTAAAATTATTGAAGTCTAGGTTTAAGCTTGGAGTTAGTATTTATTGTCAAGTCAATGTCTTCATTTTTTGTGTTAAAAAATTGAGTCATATTTGTTTATCAAAAAATAATAAAGAGTCATTTTCAAGTGTATAAGGATGCATTATCACTTGTATGCAATGTCCAAAGTATGGGGGGGATTTTTTCTCAAAATATTAATGCATCTAAGCTTCATAGATATATTGGTTGAGTAGGCATATTCATCTATTAGATGCTATAGGAAAAGGAGGATGGAGGACACTTTTACCTCTCATTAGCCACTAATGATGGGGCACCATTTTTCAATAGTGGCACTTTTTATTGTCAGCTTATTTTCTATAGTGTGAAATATGAATAGAAGTGTATCCATGTTCTTGTAATTTCCAAATGTAATCCCATAAAAGTGTGATAGTACAGGAGATTCAAACCATCATTACTAAATCAAGAGATGTTCTTGATAAAAGTAGTTGGTAGGAGTGTTCCCACTACTTTTTTATTAGTTTGATTGATGTTCCTAGATTTGGTTGATGTAGTTCCCTTTACATGGTTGGTATGTTACCAAGTGGTTGATACATGTTCCCAACTTTGAGGAGGTTCCCATTTCTTGGTTGATAGTGTTCCCATTTCTTGGTTGATTAGTTCCCACAATCAAAGTGCAAGGAAGTAGCACATAGGAAGGTCGAGACATGTGTATATTATTTAGATAGAGGATGGTGTTTCTCCCTATGTTCATACTAAGGGGATAATGTTAGGAAATATTAGTATAAACATTAGTTATTATGTTATAGTAGGTAGTTACTATTATCAAGTTAGTAAAATATATTATTTATAGAAATAATATATTTTAGTTGTATGTGTATCTCTATTAACGGGTTAGTTGTTTATTTGTCTTCCTATTTTATAGGAAGTTGTTAGTCCATTTTGGCTATTTAATATCTTATGTATTATTTGAATATATGGTGAATATAATATAGTTTGGCTCTATGGTTATTTTTATATGTTCATTTGCTCCATTATTTTCATGTTAGATTTATGTAGATCTGAACCAAACTTATTAGAAAATATAGGTAGCATTGGTTAAATACATAATACTGAAGGATTTTTTTAGTTCATGGTAATGAAAAAATATTATTTGGATGGCATGGATTGCATGAAACATTGTCTCATTTATTTGTGATAAATATGGAATTTTTTATTTAAGTTTCATTGTGAAGTGACTTTATTGAATTAAAAATAAAACATTTTTTGCATGAACCAAAAATATAAAGTTGTTCATATTTTAACATCATGTTATTTATTTTAAAGGCTATGAGCTATGCACATTAAAGGTTTATACTATGTAATAGAAACTTAATTTCATAAATGCTTGCAATTGCATCAATGAACATGGTTATTTAGAGTCTTATTATGATAAAGGTTTGACGGTACTCAATGTTTTATTTCCATTATTATTGTATTCCTATTTTATTATAGGATGTCTTGGCCACCATGATATCATTTTATATGAAATACATTGTTTAGTGTTTAGCCATGAGATGATAGATATTTTATATATGCATGCATAAGTTACCATGAGTTTTTTGAGATCTTGGGTGCTTAAAAATAGATTAATTAACATAAATTATTTATGTGGCCTTCATTTTTCCAAATCTATGCTCATAAATTGTTGATATTTTTGAAATTGTTTTTTTCTGAAACCCTTCATGTTAATTTGAATACTTACATGCAATTTATATAGTGCTTTGAGTTTGAAATGCAAAGACAAGGTTGTTTGTTTTCATTTTTACTTTAAACGTTGGAGGAAAATTTTGAAGCTTAGGCACAATTGGTAATTTTCATGCACTAGATTAGTATATAGAATAGTGGTTGATAAAGGTTTCAATTCATTCAACTTGCCTAAATCTATATGTAGAGCATACAAGTATTTATGAAATTATGAAGTTATATGATAATAGTTACATGGATTATTCTCATTTGACAATTTTTTTTGTTTTGATTTAAGTAAAGACATGATGAATATGTTCTTGACTATGAAATGGATTTATTTACATAACTTTCCTAACTCCAATTGCCTTTGGAATAATGCATGGTTTCATATGAACATACAATTTAATTAGTTTCTATTGATTTTTGGGATGATTGGAATTCAATTTGGTTGTATTTTTGGTTCATCACATGTTGTGTGTGAATCTATTATTGATCTTTGATTCATGTGGCAAATATAAATTGGTTTGTGTGTATGAATATTTGTCATTTATAATTTGATAAGCACTTATATTTTTCTTGACATAATATTCTTAGATGAAGTTGTGGGTTTATTTAAGATGTGTGATTTTAAGGTTATTATTTGAGTTCTTTCAAATTTAAAATAATGTCAGTTTGGACACCAAATTCTAGAGGTCTGGTAAGAATGTTTAGGGAAGAGGTATATAAAAAACTAATTGGGCTAAATCATAACATAGTGATCATAAAAAATGTTTCAAGGGTCGTAGGGATACTGATGCTTTTTTTATACCATTCCATCATATAAATCATGTATCAATTCACTTTGATGTAAATGACCCAAATTTTTGGATAACACTTGATAATATCCCAACTTCATCCTTACATTTATGTGTTAACATTTTTTGTAGAGGTCAAAGATGAGCTAGTTGGTGATCTCATTCATATGGATGAGGTACATCAAGTGATTCATCTTTACACAAATGGGATGAATTGAATTATTCCCCTCAAATTTTAAACTATGATTAATTATTTCCTTAGTTAAACCCTAATCTTGCTAATCCAAACCTACATTTGGTAATTATTCCTAGTCCTACTCATTTGTACTTGATGATCCTACATCCTCAAGCAAAAATCATGATGGAAGCCCTATGTCCTAACCCATGGTGACCCATTTGATAAAGAAATTAAGAATTAAGATAGATGATGATGGTGGAGGTAAAAATTTGATTGAGTTTCCCATAGCACCATTAGAAAACACTGAGTACCAAATAGATAGGAGAGCTCCTCTGATTGATTTAGTTTCTAGGAGTGATTTTGATCCATAATTTGTGTTAGTATGGTGATTTTTTTATTTTGGTTATATTATTTGTCAATAATTTTGATATGTTATTCATAATTTCAATTCTTAACTCTTTTCAGTGGATTTAGTAATATAAGCAATTACAGTTTTGATAACATTCCCAATTTTAATACCATGATTAGATGTTCATATGTTCATCTAGTGGTATGTGCTTGGATAGTTGACTTGTTTGACATTTTATCATATGAATTTTACTTAGAAAAAGGATATGTTACTAGGGATTATGATTTTGTGTAATGTTTATATCATTAGACATAAGTATTTATTGATAATTTATTCATATGCACATGTAAATAGTTGTTTAGTGGTGTTGACAAGTCAAGAGCCCCCACCTATTAGAGAATATTAAGTTAGTTTATATTATTTTAAATTTAATCTTGTGAAATTTATTTTAAATATATAAATATAAAGTTAAGTTATAAACTTTATAACTTATAAAGCAACTAATTATAAAGTAATTAACTTTTAAGTTAATTGACTTTATAACTATAACTAACTAAAGGTTAGTTGTAACTTCAAAACATAACCACCTTCAATTAAGATGATTTATAAAGATATTTAAGACACATAACAAAGAGGAAAAAAATGCAAGTATTAAGATCTCTTAAATTCTCAAGTTTACATACCTTTCTTTTTTCATGCAAGCATCTCTAAGATTGAATAACCACTTGCAAATAAACCAAATGATATATTTTTGATGGTGAAGTAATTTAATTAAATAACACAAGAATATCCATGTTTCTTAATTTATTTATAACTAAATATTTGAAGATTAATGAGTGATAATGTATTTGATGATTGTATATATACAGTCATATGCATATAACTTCATGTACTTTGCCCAACTAATGATAAAAATATCACATTTTGTGATAGATTGTAAATCTATTAAATGTATAGTGATATTTTGTTGAAATATTTTTTTGTAATCAAACTCATTTGAAATTATTCTAAATAAGTTTTATTTTTTCATATTTCAAAGTCAATTACTTTTCAAAGTCTCACATTCTTTATTTTACTTAGTTATTTTAATTTACTTAGTTGCTTAAGTTTGTTTTTCTCTTTTAGATTAGTTATTTAGATTAATTTGTTCTTTGCTTTATTAGTATTAGTTTTATTTTTATTTTCATATCTTTTTTATTTTATTTTATATGGTAAAATATAGGTTTTACAGGGACCTGGAACCACAAGAGTGCATTATAACAGTTTTAATAGGCCAACAAGGTTGAGAGGACAAAATAGAAAACCAGTACTTAGAATGAAAATAAAATATAGAAAACTATAATAGAACTAGGAGGAAGGTCCCTCCTGAGGATCATCAGCAAAAATAGTGTCCTTCATCAGGGTGATATGTTTATATTTTGATACTTTGGCCCATATATGGTTCTTGGGGCCTTTTGTCGCTTCTCTAGGGAAGTCATTTTGGGCCAATTCCTACCTTTTACCTGTAAAGGGGTCTATTTAGGGGGTACCCCCATGGGAGAACCTAGGGGGGATTTTAAAACCTTGGAAGATTTTATAATAGAGGATTATGGGAGTTGTGTAGAGTAGACAAAGGTATGGATAGTAGCCTCAACCACCCTATGAATTTCATTCCAATCTTGGATAAGCTTAGCCAAGCCAAACCTTACCTATTGTACCTTTGAGTTTAATTTTTTTAGAAATTTTTTTTTCTTTTCTAGCTCCTCCATTACTATGTCCTTACCTTTCTAAGTTGAACTCATAGGAGTCCCAATTTCAATGTGTTTAGGCTTGGGGATAAAAATTAGTTTGAAAGGGAGGTCGTTGGGGGGGATTAAGATAAACTATTTTGGGGGGAGCGTTCAGAGGGAAGGTGGGATCCCTCGATAGGGTCCTCTACTAGGGGGTCCTCCTGGGAGTCCTCTTCAAAAGAGGAGCCCATGGAGGGGACATTTTGACCTAAAAGGGCCTGATCATGTTTAACAAGTAAGAGTATTGGACCTTGATGGAGAATGGGATTTGTATCATTTACTTAGTGAAACAAAATGGTACTTTCTAGGGACTTGAGCAAGAAAGATGGAAGACTGATTTTAAACCCAATGAAGTGATTTAGGATCAAGAAATGGTGTGAAAAAATTAAAGTGTACTTACCTTCCAAAGTCACATAGTGCATGACCTAAAGGTAGATATTAGGCCAGTAACATGGAAGGTTAGGTCATGGGAAACCTTTCTTATCAGTCTGTATGAAATCATTCATTCTGAAGAACTACTACAAGGATTCTTGCTTCTTTGACTATTCCTTAAATTATTTGGTGCCTGTGCAAGACATACCCATGGCATCACCAATGAATTCCTATGAGATGTTAATGGTGATGCCTCACATGGTGACCTTCTGCTTTATCTAGGCCACTATGAAGTCTCATACCACCATGATGTTGTGCTCAATGATGCATTACATAAAATTTGTGAGTCCTCCCTTCTTGAGTTTATTCTAGACCTTCTTTTGCTTGTGGACCTCTTTACATTATGTGGGTTCTAAGCGGTCTCTGTCACCACCCATGGGTGATGAAATTTTAGAGATGGAGTGGGAGAGTCAAATTTTTTGGAAGTGGTAGAAATAAATAGGGCTCAAATGGGTGGGAACACCTGCCAAAGTCACATTAAAATAATTAATCTCTCTTTCTTTAAAATGAATGTAGATATGCTAAATTGGGATTCACCCCATCGAGTTGAGGGGTTACACATACGAAAGGATGATTATATTAAGCTACATTAGTCCCTTTAGCATGGATGATGTTATACACTTTTGGGGGGATGTTCCCTACATCATGATTAAGTCTCTTAGCCTTAATTATTTAATTTAGTAGTATTAATTTATTATTTATTTTTCATTTGTATTAATTTATTGTCTCATTTTTATAAATTGTTGTTTTTCTTAATTTAATTGATCTTCATTTAATTTATGTCTTTAGATTAGTTGTCATTACTTTAGTATTGCTACTATAGCTTAATATTGATTTAGTATTTTCTTAATCTATTATAGTATTAGTCCAAGATCTTATTTAGTATTATTATTATATTTATTTATCTTAGTTGTCTTTTGATTTAATGTTGGTTAGTTTTTAGATTGCTTGGTTTCCATTTCCCTTTCTTTTATATATCTTTTAGTTTGCCACACTAATTCTCTTTTAGTTTGTTATGGCATTGAGACTGATACTTGAAAATACATGATTGAATTTTAACGAATCAAAAATATTTTTTTCAAAGACTATCTCTCTTATAGCCTTTACTTTGTTTGACAAGTTAGATTATATCTATTTCAATATAATTTAATTTTTATATTAAAATAAATAAATTGATTTTTTATTATAATGATAATTTATTATGTATTATGCTAACCTATTCTTAGAATTATTAAAAAACCTATTTGCTTATTTTAGGATAATTTTTTTCTCTATAGATCCTTATGATTAAACTGGTCTAAATCCATCTTGACCTTTATGATACGTGAAAGTTTTGATTCATTGATGTTACATTTTCTATTGTCAACAAATTGACAATGCTAAACTCAAGATTCTTAATAATCCATTTCTTAAGCATGATACCAATAAGGATACTTTAAATATGCATCATAATTATAATGTGTATCCACCTTCTTCATCATATGATCATACTTTGGATGGTATTATTGGTATCATTACTCCAATTGTTATGCCACATATTATGATTACTTTTTATGATAATGAAATAGTTGACGATGATTCTAATTTCCATGCTTTGTGTATAAGAGTTCATATTAATCAACAATATATTCATAGTGTTCTAGTTAATAATGGATCAAGAAAAAATGAATGCACAATTACTTTGCTTCATTATTTAGGTTATAAAAAAGTGACATACAAGAAAAACTAAATGTTTTAAGTTTTTCAAAGGTAAACAACAAACCACTTTGGGACATGTTGTGTCCCCTCTTCAAGTGGGACCTATTATACTATCTGCTTGTTTTTCTATCTTATCTCAAAATTGAATTTTTGATATGATATTGGGACACCCATGGTTACAAATGATTCATGTTGTACCTTATATGGTTCATAAATATTTAAAATATATTTATTTTAATCAAGTTGTTAAAATTTTGGGGATCAAGTATGAGCACTTTATACATTCTATGTTACCTCCTCATCCCCATCCACCACCATAATTAAATTCTATATCTATGAAAAATCAAACCATTTTTTGGCATCTAAACAAAAGTCTTCTAATCAAGACATGCAATAGGTTTAAAATCAAATAATGCAAAAGTAAGTTTATAGGAAAAATGTATCCCCTTTGCAACAAGCATACACATTTGAAACATCTCCTAAGTTGGTTATTAATACTATGCAACATGTAGCTTCAAAGGTAAAAAATTTGATAAAATTTTCTAGAACACCTAATAAAGCTTCATGCACTCTTGCATCTCCTAAATCCATGGTTCCTACTCAATATCATATGAATAGTCATATAGGTAGCTTTATCACTCAAAATGATGCAGGTTATGATTTTGATATTGTCAATTCGATGCCTTACACTCAAATAAAGTGAGATATCTATTGTTCATTACTAATTACTTTGATTTCTATCTTGATGGCATCATTGGATAGCTTGTGCATTGTTAAAAATACAAAAAAAATAAAAATTTAATTATACATAGCTTATGTACTATTACATCATATCCTTCCATTCATTTGGATTTGTGATCATTTGATTCATTCTTCTATTATATTGGCTTACACTGTATGCATCTAAATTCACTCGCTTCATTTAAACGTCACTAATATCACTATTAATTGACACTAATTCCACTTATCTAATTTATCTCATCTAATCCTGTCCTATAATCACACATTCTAATCATTTATCTCAAATTCCCATCAATATTTCTTCATTCACTAACTATAGTATTATCCCACTTCTTCATTAATTCTTCTAATCATCTCTTATCTTATTTTAATCCCCACTTATCTATTATTTGGGAATTTTAAATTCCCATGGCCCACCTACTAGCCTATTCCTATGATCTCCTACGCCCCTAGTCCCTAATCATCCACCTAATACCTATATAATCTCCTAAATAATCTTAATTATCTCCTAAGAATATTATAGAATTATCTAATTCTATAATCTTATCTATTCTCACCCTTCCTCTCTATAAGCCTCTAAATCTAGAGGCTTCCAAGGAATTTTTAATTCCTTTTAATCCTTCCTTCCACATTATATTTAAACAACCCCATCCTCCATTGAAACTAACTGGAATTCTCATGCCATATCTATGTTAAAGGAGAAATCAATAGAGGAATCCATAACATCGTCATGCTAATCCAATCCTTGAGTCCATCATCAACATCCTTAATCATGACATCATAATGTCAAATTTTTGAGTCTAAGGTAAATCTCAATCCAATATTCTTGTTTTTGATCTATTTAATATTAGTTTGGAGCAATTATATTTATAATTACAATGTTATTTTGAATTGTGCATTCATCTAGTTGCATTTTGATTCTAATGGCTCTAGATCTTACTTAGGTAGTTAGACATTTTGGGTTTTTGATGTGATTATGCAATCAAATCCTTTATGTTCAAATTTTCTACTACATTTGGAAACCACGGTGGGACCATTACTCCCAATTTAACAATTTTGCATCCTATAAGTGTTTTTTGTAGCTTTTAGGTATGATTGGATAAGAAAGGAATTGAATTTTGAATAAAATTTCACTTACAGGTCAAAATCATAATATTGCTCTATAAGTTACGATATTGCAGTCATAGTTTTACCCTGAGAATTATGGTTTTACGATAACCATAAATTTTTAACCATTAAAAATTTCTTTATTTGGTAGGTTGTTATCCTTCTACAATACTACAATTCATAAATTGTGATTTTGCATCAAAAATCATGGTTTTGCATGCTAATTTATGGTTTTGTCTAACCCCTAATGGCTAATGTTTTCTGACTGTAACAAGTTTTTGTCATCTACAAAATCATAACTTTAAAATTCATGGTATTTACCTGCAAGTCATGATATTTCAACTACAATCACAATATTGTAATTTTGTCCAAAATATGCTAACAAATACCTTTTGATACTTTACTTGTAGATTTAATTTTGTCATTCTCTATCTTGTAGGAAATCAATGATCAGACATGTCACTCTTGAAAAATTATTTTTGATCTTGGAATATTTTCGTTAAACATAATTTGTGATTTTAGATCTTAAAGCATATATTTACTAACTACATTTTGTGGAATGGGTTTTTATCTATGTGATCTATTATATGTTAATCGACAGGGGCAATAGGAAAGGAAAAGGTAGGAAATCATCCAAAGTCAAAAAAAACACAATCATTAACCTTTTTCCTATCTTCTATAAAACCAAAAATCACTAAGCCATGATTTTGCTTTGAAAATTGTGGTATTTCATTCACATTAGCAATTTTGTAATTTTACCATTTTGGACTTTAATTCTATCTACTAGTTTGTTATCTCTAGATCCATAAGGTAGATATAGGATAAAATCTAATTAAAAACACTTTATGTTCTTTGGATTATTCAATATTTTATCCAATTTGATAAATATTTTAATATCCTTTTATAGAAATTTTGATACATGATAATCTACCATAATCATCTATAAATAAGCATTCTCAAGCATCTAAATTAATCTACCATAACTATCTACATTGGTCAAAAATCTAGAATTTTAAATTTTTACACTTTTTTACAAAATCGCTAATATTAGAATTGGAATTCACCCTGTGAGTCATAATTTTTCACTAACAATTATTGTTTTACAGTCTGACCATCATGGTTAACTATCTATTACAAAATTTCAAATCATAAATTGTGATTGTGCACTGGTAGTTACGATATTGCAATCTAAAGTTGTAATTTTACACTTATTTTTAATTTTAAAATTATCTTTTTTGAGTGCATTTTCATAGTCATTTTCAATGAATTTTGAGTCATTCCAGGCCTCTCACAAGGCTCAAATTACTTTTGGTGTCAGGGGCTCTACCTCTCGACCCCACCTTATACTATGATAAGGAGCACACTAGGGGTGCTAACCCCAGACCCCACAAAGGGCTCCACCCCTTGACCTTGCAAGGGGAGTTTCCCCTTGATCTCATTCGGGGATTCTACCCCCAAACACCCATGTTGTGGCCCGCTCACCCAAAGAATTTATAGAGCTGAATCATGACTTTTTAAAGGTGTTTTTCTTAAGGCCTATTTGATTAACATTTAATTCTTAAAGGGGTAAATTTTGACTTACTAAAATATTATTTTTTAGGTCCTATTTTGGTCTAACATTTTGTCTTACAAGTCACCCCTCAATATTTTTAATCAAAACTACTAATCATTGTTTTATAGGTTGTGTTTTTTTAAAAGTGCCAATCAAACTACTAACTATTCTCTTGCAGGATGCCTGTCAAAAACATTTTGTCATATAGAAAATTATTCTGTTTTAGACTCTTCCTCATTTTTATCCACTTTTTTCAAATAATTTTCTTTATTCTTTCATCTTGTATATATCTCACATCTAAATTAAATTAGTTAATTAATCTCCTTTTTAGTCTACTTATTTGTCACTCGAGGGCTATAGTGGTGTATGCTCTCCTCCTTGCATCCTAACAGTGGTTCTTAGAGAATAAAAAGCCACCAATAAACCCCCTTCATTTTTATTTTTTATCTGTTGATGATGTGAATTTCATCACCCTGCACTAGACCAAACTCTATGTTCTAGTGAAGTATAAATATCAAGAGAGTTGTCATTGGGAGTTAAAATAAAATTCCCCATAAAGGTTTCCATGGAGTGAGTAGAATTTTATCTCTAATAAAAAAAATGGTTAGACAACATCCTATATGAACTTAGGCTATATCATACCTTCACATATATTGGGGATGTCCCTAAAGAGCCCATACAACCTAACATAGGACCTTTTAGCCATAACAGGTGATCTAATGATAGAGTCAGTATCATCTCCTAAGTGACCATCATGTGCAGATAGGTTTGAGAGGGTTTGGGATATTATATAATAGGTCACCATCCTACAACCTCACCTGTGAAGTTGTTATATGGTGTGATCATCGGGTTATACAACTTTGACTTTACTAATAATAGGTTTATGACTTTCTTGATTTGATGAGTGTCATGTTAGATTCATGATGTTTATGATCCAAATCAACCTCATACCCAAACCTATACATTATTATCTAGGTATTTTACACATATCATATCATATATATTTTCCTCAACATTCTATCATCTTGTAAATCTTTGTCATCATGCCATTGTACATATTGCCTTTTATACATCTTTTTACGTGTCTCATACTATTTCCCATCACCACTTTATCTTAACCCCCTCATATTATATCCATATCCACTCATCATTAGTCATACCCCCATCACCTACATATCCTAATCACATCTTATCATACACATCTTGTCCTAAGTCCACTCTATCCATAATCTATCATTTATCTTGACCTTGCCTTCACCTAGTCATCTCATCCCCCATTTAGTCTGACCTCATCCTATCTTATCATAAGTTATCTATTTAGGTCATATACATGTCCAAACCATCCCCATTTCATTTACATTACCCCTTATCATTTCATCATCACCTATATATAATTGTCCTTATTTTAATCCCATTGTACCATTATCTTATCACCTTCATCACATAATCTTATCCCATCCCATCTTGAGAAAATTATTCCAAGGCTTGAGCTAGTCCTATTGTCCCTTTCATTTCATCTTATCATTATAAGTCTATTATTTCTCATCATTTGGTTAGATATTATTCATAGTTGGTATCCTACTAGCATTTTGTCACATTGTCATTTTCAATCTAGTAACCAATCATGATTAATCTAGTCTTTATCATACAATCATCTAGCCTATTCATAACTAGCACCCATCCAACCATCATCTTTCTAGTTTGAACTTAGGCACTCATTAAATCCCCAATCCTTTTGATATCTTGAAAATTAGTCAATATTGATAGATCACTAGCACTTATTGTACTATCAGTCTAAAATCTGATCCTAGTCTTACATCATCTCAATCATATTTTATCCACCTCATCTTCATCATTATCGGTCATCCTAGCTCAGTCATTCAGGCCTACCTTATTCAAGAGACCATATCTAATCCTTAGTCTACCTCCATGTTATCCCCCTTCATCATCCTTCTTTTATCATCCATCCCCATGAAGCTAGACCCCATTCTCATATAATAATGCATATTCACTAGCAAGGATGAGATCCTCTTGTGGATCCTTAAGATGAGTGTCCCACTTCCTAAAGGCCTTGACCTCATTCAACATATTTCACCTCAAGTCCAAACCTAGTCATGTGAGTCTCATTCAAATCATCTTCCCACTAGTCATAGCCCATCATCCACCCATTCCTACACTAGCAAAAGGAATCCAATCTTGGCCACCTCATCTACTACCAGTTCATCCACCCAGTCATGTCAATAACCATCTGATCTAAAGTTCAATGCTTCCACATCCAAATCAAAAAGCGAAGTGGGAATTTATACTCCCATTTTTATGTCCTTAGAAGCCATTTTTCACCAACTTGTCATTTCTAATATGATGTTCTATCTACCTATACAACATCTTGATCCCACCAAGCTTAAGCCATCTAGGTATAAATCTAATTAATATTGTGCATATCACCAAACTTGGGGACATACAATTAATTGATGTTTACATTTCCAAAACTATGTCCAAGACCTCATCGGCTATGGTGACATTGAAATTGAGGATGAACTAGATGCATCTATATCCCAAGGTGAACAAAAAGAGGAATGCCAAGATTCCATTCATGTTCATGATCTTAGTACTCCATTCCCTCATAATCCCTCCCATGGGCCTATATTTGTCAAATCAATTATTCCTCCACCATATCCCCCTTATCCACCATATCAAAAAACCCCTGATGAGAGGTCATTTGTGACAATAAACCTTCTACTATTAGCATTACATTAGAGTCAGCATCAAAGTCAATAAAAATGTTATTTGCATCCAGATCATGTTCAACACCAACATCTAACTCAAATTTCTCATTAAAAACATCATCCCTCATCAATATTCTATAAAATGATGACTATGCCTATCCTTTTGAAAATACCTCTAATTAGGATGATAATCAGTCACTAGGCATATATTTTTATCAAGATGATGAAGTCATGAAAAAGTTATTATAAGATTTATTTGTTGAATATTTTTAGAGTGAATCTGATCCTATTTTGGATGCATTTACTAGAGTTAGTCTTAGTGATCCTTTTACTGATCTTGAGGAGATTTTATTCGATGTTAAAATTGGGTCTCCTAGGAACCCCTATGAAGACCATGCTACCCCATCACCACTCATTAACCTCACCATACCATATCCCCCACCTTCATCCATCATACACCCCTTTCTTCATGTCAATGATCATTTACTTACCTCCCTCCATAAGGATGAATAAGAACATACATCTTGGACCCTTCTTCAAGTAATATAATGTGTGCCAAAAATATAAAGGTCCAAGACCATATCCTAGAATTAAATCATAATAATCAAGTCATATTTGATCCCATAAGTCAAATTCAAGAAAAGTCAAATCATAAAAATGTCCTCCCCTAGTGAATCCCAACTTTAGGTACTAGGGTATTATCAAATTAAAAAATCAATCTCCCATGGTGAAACCCAAAATTAGGCACCAGGGGGTAGTTAAATTCATATTGAATCATAAAATCAAAATAATGCTAGAAAAAGTATTAATATGACCAATCATTATTAAATAATCAGATTAAATATGAACCACAAAGTCATAGTGTCTTGGATACTTGTAGTCTTTTATCACTTGGTACCAATTAAATGTAGAAAATACAAAATCTCTAATGATGTATATAAATAATATTTCGAATATCTAATCACCCATAACACCTTTTTATCATGAACAAATAATCCCCTCAAGTCCTACCATCTATTCCAGTCCATTACTCCATATCAACATCTAGATCTAATCCAATCCATGTCTCACATCACCTGTTAGGTTGTGGAGCTAAAAGCTTCAACTATGCAGATGGAAATAGGAGGTTGCTGAAGTTCTAGAAGAACCAGCATCGGCAGCATGACTAACATCAGTCAAGATATATGTAGAAGGCAACCGGTGTCGGTAGGAAGTCGGCCGATGTCGGTCAACACCAGGCAAGCAGGGACCGACGTCAGTTGCCTGTGTGTTCTAGAACTGTTCATTGCACAAACAGTTAGTTAAGTGAATGGAGTGTTTGCATGTAAAGGCTATTTCGAGTCTTGAGCTACGTGTCTATTATTAGCAAACTAAGAGTCTAAGTTATTGTTTAAGTCTAGGATCTATTTAAAGACCCATTGGCATGTATTGTAATTATGAGCTAGAAAGGAAGGCAAGGAAGATCCTTCCATTGTAAGATCATTGAGTTGCAGGTTGTTGCAAGCTCATAGGAGATCTACATGTGTGAGTATGGTCTGTTGAATTACAGGTTGTAGGTTCATGGGAGATCTACTTGAAGTACTTTAGAGTGCTTGGTGTACTGGAAGGGTTATTACTGATTGGTTGGAGAGGTGAACACCAATTCTATGTGTGAGTTGTGTGTTGGGACCATTTTTGGTAAGAGAGTGTTTTGAAGAAGAATTACTATACACTTAAGGTGTGGGAAGCCTCTGCAAGGTGGAAGAGTGTGGCAGCTCTTTATTGTATTCTTTTCTATATAAGTATTAATACAAGATTGTATATTGTCTCTCATATTCTGTGCTATTTGTGAATTCTAGTTACTTGTACTTCTAGATATTTCTGCATGTTTAATTGCTTAAGTTTGGTAATCATATTGTGCTCTTTCTGAGGAGCAAGATCCTAATGAGTGGGATCAGAACAAGGTGTGTTGTTCTTGGATTCCCCATCAACTGGTATTAGAACTTTAGGTTGGGATACTAACAGGTTGTTTCAGATCTGGTTAGTGTGTGTTGATTACAGGTTACTCACAGGGGTTTTTGTTTGAGTGGGAGTAGAGCAATGGCAGAAGAAAGTAGACTATGAATGGAGAAGTTTAATGGCATGAGGTCCAAGTCTAGGTATGGTAGAATAACCTGCTAGAAATATGGAAAGAAAGAACAAGAAAAGAAAGATTGTTGGTTGGTAACAGATCAACATGAAGGACATGAAGAAGAAGCAGATGTTGTGGATTTCATTGCACAGGATGCTCTGGTATGTTCTTTTGATAAAGTAGAATCTTGGGTTTTAGATTCTAGTGCCTCTTTTCATGCATCCCCAAATAGGTAATTTTTTCATGAGTATGTCCAGGGAGACTTTGGAGAAATTTGTGTAGGGGATGGTAAGCCTTGTCAGATGGTTGGCAAAGGGAAAGTGAAGCTGAAATTGTAGATAGGTAACACATGGGTGTTGAAGGAGGTCATGCATGTCCCAATTTTGGAGTGGAATTTGATTTCTATAAGAATTTTGGGTGATGAGGGTTGCACAGTAACTCTCACAGTGAACTCTTGGAAGGTTACCAAGGGTGCACTTGTTGTAGCAAGAGGTAAGAAAGTAGGTACACTTTATCTATCTACTTGTATTACTGATTCTCTTTCTGGGTTATCTACTTCAGCTGTAGATTTGAAGATGTGGCTTAATAGGCTTGGTCACATGAATAAGAAGGAGATGCATGTTCTTGAGTCAAAGGGTATGCTTTCAGATTTAAAGAGCATAGATCGAGATTTCTGTATGTAGAAGAAGGTGACGTTTCTTGAGGAATCCGATGTTAGTGACAAGAGAAAGAAAGCCTTGGTTTTCAAGGAGAAGGTGATGGATAGAGTTCAACACAAGGGGCAAAATAATTCTGAGTAGAGCAAGGGTGATTTGGATAAGGGTTTGATCTAAAAGGAGCTCACAGGTAGAAGTCAGTTCTCATAAGAAAAACACAGAGACTGACGTTAGCTAGAAAACTAGCGTCGGTGTCCAGACAGGGACTGACATCAGCTATGTGCAGCCTGATGTTGGTGACTCAGGGATAAATAAACACTGGCATCGGTAAGGGGAAATCGATGTCGGTGATGGGGCAGTCACAGGGAACCGACATCAATCGGGTGCAGACAGGGATGTGACCGACATTGGTCACTGAGATGAATTTTGGGTGGACAACAAGCTGTCAAGGAGTCTCAAGTGCCCATATGGAGGACTTAAAGGATATGTAAGCCTCAAATTCATCATTTCCCTTCTTTACACTACTTGTTGCTCACTTATGGTAAAGAACCAGGAAGTTGTTAAAGAAGCAGAACAGGTAGATCTAGGAAACAGTGGGAGCTTGGCATGGATGAAGGATGTGATTCCTTGGAGGAGAACCAAATAGGAGTTTTGGGTGGAGTTGCCAGTTGGAAGTAAGCACTGAGAAATGAATGGATGTTCAAGATGAAGAAGATCAAAAATGGATATGTGAGACGAAAGGCCTTGGTATATGGTCTTGTATAAGCTGCAGGGCAATAGAGGTTTGATCATTGTGTTTCTCTTTACCAGGTTGGATAATATTAGCTACATTATCCTATTACTGTATGATGTGCTTATTGTAGGGTTACATATATAGAGTATTGATGAACTAAAGGTAAAGCTAGTTCAGAGGTTTGTCATGAAGAATCTGGGACCAGCAAGATTCTTTGGCATGAGTGTGTTCTAGGGACATGGAAGGTCACATGTTGACTTTATTTCAGGATGATTGTGTGAGACCGGTTAGCACGTTGATGGTTGGACAGTTCACAGAACAGTGTCTTGATTCACATAATGAGGTTGAGTGCATGGTATGTACTAGACCTAAGTTTTCCCAAGCAGTGGGAGTTGTCACAAGTTAGGAGCCAATCTGGGAAAGAAGCATTGGAGGGAAGTTCAGTGGATTCTTAGAGGGACCAGCAACAGGTGCACATGCTATGTAGGGTCAAGTTATTTTTTACATGGTTTGTAGATGTGGATGTGGCAGGTGATTTGGATGACAGGTGTTGCACCACAGGGTGTGTGGTGGTTGGTATTCAAGAGTGATCTTGAAGAGGGATACAGAGCCAAGAGAATAAACTAGATGGTGTATAGGTACAGGTATAGTTACAGCTATTTATCTCCAAGTGAGAGATTGTTAGGTTGTGGAGCTAAAAGCTTCAACTATGCAGACAAAAATAGGAGGTTGTTGAAGTTCCAAAAGAATCAGCATCGACAGCATGACCGATGTCAGTCAAGATATATGCAGAAGGTAACCAGTGTTGGTAAGAAGTCGGTCGATGTCGGTCAGCACCAGGCAAGCAGGACTGACGTCGGTCACCTGTGTGTTCCAGAACTATTCGTTGCATAAACAGTTAGTTAAGTGAACAGAGTGTTTGCATGTAAAGGCTATTTCGAGTCTTGAGCTGCGTGTCTATTATTAGCAAACTAAGAGTCTAAGTTATTATTTAAGTCTGGGATCTATTTATAGACCCATTGGCATGTATTGTAATTATGAGCTAGAAAGGAAGGCAAGGAAGATCCTTCCATTGTAAGATCATTGAGTTTCAGGTTGTTGCAAGCTCATAGGAGATCTACATGTGTGAGTATGGTCTGTTGAATTGCAGGTTACAGGTTCATGGGAGATCTACTTAAAGTACTTTAGAGTGCTTGGTGTACTGGTAGGGTTATTACTGACTGGTTGGAGAGGTGAACACCAATTCTATGTGTGAGTTGTGTGTTGGGACCATTTTTGGTAGGAGAGTGTTTTGAAGAAGAATTACTGTACACTTTAGGTGTGGGAAGCCTCTGCAAGGTGGAAGAGTGTGGCGGCTCTTTATTGTATTCTTTTCTGTACAAGTATTAATACAAGATTGTATATTGTCTCTCATATTCTGTGCTATTTGTGAATTCTAGTTACTTGTACTTCTAGATATTTCCACATGTTTAATTGCTTAAGTTTGGTAATCATATTGTGCTCTTTCTAAGGAGCAAGATCCTAACGAGTGGGATCAGAACAAGGTGTGTTGTTCTTGGATTCCCCGTCATCACCTACCTATGCAAATCATATCTTATAGGGGTGATAAAGACACCTAGCCTAGATATTTAGAGGGTTCACTATCAAAAATCACTAAAGGTCATGAGGACATTAATACATCCAGTAGAGACAACATCTCTAGAATAGGTGTTGGCTAAAAATTCAGCTAGTGTCAATATTATTGCATCTCATACTCATATCTAATAAATCAAGATTCCCAAAAGTCAAATAAATAAATAATTAAATAAATAAAATAAAAAATCATTCATCTAATGGTGAAAACTAGTCTTATTGCACCTTGGTTAAGTACCATGATGAAAACTAGTTTCCAGTGTCATGGTGAAATAATCAATTATCTACATTTTTACCTCAACACTTGGGGTAAAAATCAATCCATTTCATTTCCTTTATCAATACATCCTACTTGTCTCATCCCTTTTTAACCTTGTCTATGTCACTCATCCATATATTATCCCATTATGTCCACCCTTTCTTCTCATCTTGACCTTTGTGAGGACGAGGAAGGTGTCTTGAGAAATGTTTTAGAATCATCTTGTCATATCCTCCAATGGACACTCAAGCAAATAAACATATATTTCCTTCATGATGAAGTCATTATCAATCCCTAATCCTTTATTCCTTGGTCCTCATACCCTTTTATATACACCCTCATTCTTTTGTCATCCTATTCATCATTCCATCTATCCTCATCCTAGTTGTTAGGCTTGGCATTCCCTTTACTAGTAACCCCATTTGTATAGAATACATAATATTTCAAAAACCCTAAAAATCATAAAATTTGAAATATTCAAAAATATTCCATGAAGTCTTATCTTATGTCTAAACCATTCATTGCATCCATCTCCATACCTTAAATTTTTCACAATCATGACATCCATCCTCCTCTCTTAAATCAAGGGCAAATATTGGCTATATCAAGCTAACATTGACCTAGTATTACCTTCACTTAATTTTTCTTATGTATCTCATCTAAACCTCCAAATATTTATCCTAATCCAAATCCAAATCCTCATCTAAGTCCCTTTCCTATTTCAAAATCCATACCCACATCCATATCCTTAGCTAGGTCCTAATCCTCATCAACATCATTAGTCTATTCCAAATTCAAGTCTAACCCAAGTCTATAATCACATCATGATCCTCATACTCCAACCCATCACCCACTCACTCATCCCATAATTAGACAAGACATTATGACACTGCATGTAGATACATGTGTGTGTTACTTGTATGCTCTGTGTTGTTTGACTTTTTTGAATCATGTATATATCTTGTTTGTCTTTTCTTTTATTTGTTTCATTTTGGTCTTGAATCATGTCTATTTTTGTCTATTGGGAAATGAATGAGGATTTTATGAGTACACCCAAGGTACAATACTACTTTTATATGCCCTCGATGATGTAGAGTTAATTATTTTCCCACACACTTTCGCACAATGTCCTATTAGTTATACTTATATCATGGGGCCTACTACCAAGTGCCATATCTATTGGATTGCTTAGAATATCATGATCCTTATGATACTTTTTATGGCTTGATAATATTCACCCTCATCATTTATCTAACTGTCTCATCATCATTATTTTTCATCACTAATCTAATCCTCATGACCCATTCGAGTAACATCCAAACTTATATCCTCTTAATCCTAATATCATCATCTACATCATATCCTCTAATCACTAACATCATCCTCTAATCACTAATCATCATCATCATCATCATCATCTTCTAGTCATAACTATATCAACCTGAGGTCTTTTCAGACTATGTAGGTATCACTTGGCCACTTTTTAGTGCCCAAGGATAACTCAACCACTATATCTTATTTTCCATCATCATCCCCCATTCTTACATAAATCAAATCCTTGAGCTATAATATCAATCATTCATTAATCAATCATCATCCTCACAATCATCCCATTACTCTTTTTGTCAATCACTTTCACATGTTGATTGGGCCGGATAAACCACAACATTTGTATATTCTCCATCTTTAATCTATCATCCTTGATTGGTCAATTTATCCTTTATTACTCCCTTACATGTGTCTTGCTATGGGAATCATTGATATTAATCATATTATGGCTCATTAATTTTAATTATAGTTTAATTCTTCTCCTTTATCTTTTATTCACTTGACCCTATCATTCATCACCTTCATCATATTAATCAAATTCAAATTTGAGCTACACCCATCATTAGTATTATCCAATCCTTGTCTATCATATCCTATAGCTCTCTATTTCATTCATCCTTGTTTAGGATACATCTAAATAATGTGGCCTTTTAATCCTATCATCATCATGTTATGATTGGAACCCCCTTGGGATGTGTCAACAACCAAGACAAAGTCATCTCTACTCCCTATGCATGTGTCTTTGCTAGGGGCATCATCAACCTATAACTTATTTATTCAAGTTGAAATCATATTATTCATCTTCTATCTCACATTTAACATCATGTCCCCTTATTTATTAATTACATCCCACCCCTCATTTCCTCTTTATAGTGGCCATTTGTCTCATTATTGCCCACATGCCCCCTCAACCCCTTGAGGGGGAATCATATCCACTAACATCATCTACTAATATTCATCCATGACATAGTTTTTATTTGAAATACGATTTCTCCTTACACTTTACTTCACTTTCAATTCCCTTTCAAAGAGGGGTAAAATGTATGCATCTAAATTCTCTTGATTCATTTGAATGTCACTAATATCACTATTAGTAGACACTAATTCTGCTTATCTAATTTATTTCATCTAATTCCATCCTAAAATCACCCCTTATAATCATTTATCTCATATTCTCCATCAATATTTCTTCATTCACCAACTATAGTCTTATCCCTCTTCTTCATTAATTCCCCCAATCATCTCTTATCTTATTCTAATCCCCACTTATCTATTATTTGGGGATTTTAAATTCCCATGGCTTACCTACTAGCCTATTCCTAGGATCTCCTACACCCCTAGTCCCTCATCATCCACCTAATCCCCATCTAATCTCCTATCTAATCCTAATTAACCCTAAGAGGATTATATAATTATCTAATTCTAGAATCATCTCTATTCTCATCCTTCCTCTCTAGAAGCCTCTAAATCTAGAGGCTTCCAAGGAAATTTTAATTCCTTTTAATCTTTCCTTCCACACTATATTTAAACAACCCCATCCTCCATTTAAACTAACTATAATTAGCATGCCATATCCATGCTAAAGGATAAATCAATAGAGGAATAAATAACATATTCATACCAATCCAATCCTTGAATATAATATCATCATCCTTGATCATGCCATCATAATGTAAAAATTCTAAGTCTAAGGTAAATCTCAATCCAATCTTCTTATTTTTGATCTGTTTAATCTTAGTTTAGAGAAATTAGCTTTAGGAGTAGAATGATAGTTTGAATTATGCATTCATATAGTTGCGTTTTGATTCTAATGGCTCTAAATATTACCTAGGTAGTTGGACATTTTGGGTTTTTGATGTAATTATGCAATCAAATCCTTTGTGTTCAAAATTCCTACTACATGCACTAACCTATTGGAATCTTATCCCTTCTATTTCTCCTTCTAAATCTAGACAGTCTCAAAATAATAGTCAATTCTTGCTAGCAGTGACATTTATCTACATGCTTGGATAGTTTTGGCCAAAATTTTGTCATTTTACTTATAAGATAGAATTTCCCAAAACATGATAGAAACATCGACCATTACTTTCCTAGTTGGTTGATCCTATCATTCATATATTTCCACTAAAAATATACATTTTTAGAAAACATAGCCTTAATTATTTTAATTTCTAAATTATTCACTCAATATCAATATGAAATTTCCAATCTCTCATGAAAAAATTCTTTTTCTAGCTTAATTTTTCCATCCATGCAACATATTTCAACAAGTATAGATTTGATAAAATGAGAATGTAATGTTAGTTATTTACATACATTCTTTAGTCTTTTATAAATTTATATCATTTCTAATTCACATTCCCTACTTGGAAAATTCCTTCTATTGATCCATTCAATTCCTTGTTAGTGCACACATTTCATTGAAACTTGTTACAAATTGTCCAAATTTGGTCTCATTTCTTCTAATTTCAACACCTTATTTCATCTTAGTTGATGTTTCTGATTTATATAGTGTAAAAATACATAATAAATCATATATTCTAAAAAATGCAAAAACATTCAAATATGATCAAAAAATCCAAAATTAGATCCTGAACATGATTAACACTCTAGTTTACATCTTTGCAATATGTTTTTTTATCTCATGATTAGTAGATAGTATATTATTTTTGTATCACATATTTCACATGTATATAAGAGGTGTTGTGTAAGACATACAAACATTTTCACAAATTAATATGTTAAAATCTCTCTACCCACTGGCCTTTCCAAGTTGGGAGCATTATATTCGTAGATGACAATATGCATGTGTTATCATTATATAACATGTATGTTGTTGATATTTTAATTTTTTTACACATGTTTTGTTAAATTTTATATCTTAAATAGTGTAGATAAACATGATATTTGATAGGATATGATTACATGGAATATGCATAGCTTAGATTATTATTTTTAAATCTATGTTACATTTATTGTTGCTTACTTGTACATAGTAGAATACAACTTGACTTATTTATTGTGTTGGTCCTTGGCCCTTGTGTGAAAATACTTGATGGATGCATCCCTATGAGATCATGCATGTTGTGTGCAACATTTAAACATGTCCTTGATTTGTCCCTTTTCCCTATTTGTGTGTCACATTTGAATGTCCTTGTTTTAGACACCCAATTATAGCCATAGCTAGATTTTGACCATTCTTCAAATTAATTTCTACCAAATAATGCAAATTAATACTAGGAATCATTAAACATCCCAATTTCATCTAAACATCATTCAATAGTGCTCAAAATCATGTTGACACATCCCTATTTAGGGTATTATCATATGTGTAATAATAACCTCTCACAGATTCATCCTCAGTCAGCTTGCAACCTAACAACTAGTAGTTTGGCATATGAACCCAATAAGCAAGGCACTTGAATAATTCCTAAAATAGGTAAAATGATAATAAAAATGAATAAACTAATTAAACCATATTAAATGCTTAGATAAATAATCCATTTGAAATTAATGAATATCTAAAAATTGAATTCAAAAAATCAAAATATCAAGCCTCTTTATCACTATCTTTATGAGTTGTCAAGCTCTCCCAAAATATCTAATAAATATCTAATTTGTGAGCCATGCCTACTAATTGAAAATCATAATTACATGTACCCTCCTTAACTCAAATGAAGTTTATTTTATCTCACTTAAGGTTAGTTTGAACTCATTCCATGCTTAAATCCTAACCTAACTCACCTTGGGTAAGAGTTAACTTTGGAGGCTATAAATACAAGGCCTTACCTATTTATCTTTAAGATCTTTTGGTGTAAAGTTATTATGCTCAAATAGGTGTAAGAAGCTTTTCTAGTAATGTTATTATTGACCATTTTGACCATAAGTCAAAATCAGTCAACCCCCTATAGTCCAAAATTTTATATAGGGGTTATTTATAATGTCATAAGGTGTGTTATAGTTTGTTTGATGTCATTTAATGTCTTATTAGCCTTGGTCATAGTCCAATTAATCTTTGTGTCATTTGATGTCACTTAGGGGCCATTTTATGGGTTATAAATGAAGTAATACCATTTTAAAGGTGTTAATCTGTTCCAAAATTCCTTAAAATGTATAATTTGTCAAATTCCTTGTCAATAATGTTAGTACTAACTTAAACTTGTAGGTTATTAAATACAAATCAAGAAAATAAGTGAAAAAGGGAGAGTTTCAAAGCTTGTATAGCCTATAAGAGAGAGTTTCATGTGAGATAATATTTTAGGATGGATATTCAAATTATTTTGACTCATTTCAATGCTTGAAATAATTTTTAAGTTCTAAAAATGGGCTAAACCCATTCTATCTCTCTATCACTTCACTATGCAAGCAAAACTAGTCAATAGGTTTTTAGATAGTATGGCTGGTATGAGGACTTCTAGGTTAAGATATATTTGTGTTGGATATTAAACTTTTTTAGATTCACATTCATGTTTTTATTTCAAGGATTAGCTTCATATACTTTATGAACCATCCTTAACAAGTTGTTTGTATATTTCTACTTGTTATTTCCCACACCCTACATGTTTTGCTCTTGTTTGAGCTAGTTCATACAACTAAATAAATTATTTTGATTAAAAATTATGTATACTCCATACTATAATGTTTCCCATGTTTAATTTCATGATTGGAAGTGATTTTATGAGCTAAATAGTTTAGGTTACAAATTGGTGTCACCATGTAAGGTTATAATCAGATTTCACCACTTGAAGAAGGTTTATTTCTCTAAAATGGTTTCATGTGAATGTGATATGGTGTGATTAATTTTTATAATGTCATATAAATCACCTTAATTCCTTGATTAGTTTTATAATTTCATGCATTGATCAAACACACAGTCACATGTGTCACACAATCAGTCTTCTGTTTATTTCCAGTTGTAGTCATCATGTCTTAAGGTTTTAAAACATTCATGGGAGGTATATGGAGAGTAAATTAAATATGTATACATAGTAATAAACAATTTTAAAGTGTAAAAAATCAAGCAAAGTTCCCTCAAACACCATATTATAGACTGTGATAGTCAATGCAATATGTATACTTAGTCATACACCATTAGTGTTCACCTGTAGGTAGCCTCAAGGAATTTTCATGTTGAAATGGGATATGTAAACTTATTCCAAGCCTTTAGAGTTTTTAAAATCTCATTTAAACACTTGGGTAGAATATAAAATTAGTTATGAATTCATATCATGTGCACATTGCTCAGGTTCTGCAATCACTGCCTGGTTTGTAACTATTTTAACACTTTTAAGAGGGTACAAACATTGAACCGATAGTTTTGAATATTTTTATAAATACATCAAAGTGATAAATATGAATTTGGAGACCTTGATAAGCTATAAAACTCATTGAAGGCTCATATTCTATGCACTCTACTATATTCATACTCATCACCTGCATACATGGAAATGTCCACCTATAGGTGTTACCACAGAGATCTGAGATGCTTCATATAGGATATTAGAACATGATTTGAAAAATTATTGAAGTTTTTAGATGTTGAGGGTAATCTAACAATCATGTATAAAGTCATTAAGGAGCAAGGAGAGTTAATAATTCATGATCAAATTTGAGAATTTGAGTTTTAGGGACAAAATCCCTAAAAGTCCAAAAAAAGAGACCTAGACCCTTTTGTTGATGCCAAATAACAATGTTTCATAGAGTTTTATCAGGTTTTTATGCATCTACCTTGTAGCACTATCTTAGGGGAAGAGCCATGAAAAAAGGAATGGGTGTGTGACTAGTGGAAAGTAGTGTTTGGAGACCTCAAAATCATGAATTTGTTTAATGTAGTTTTTTAGTGTATTATATAGGATTTGAACTTCAAATGACCTTCACATCCCAAAGTTGTAGATGAAGCATATATTCATGATTGGATAGTCTTGTTGAATTGAGAAGGGTAATTTTTTTTCAAAGAGCATCAATGAAGGTTGGATCACTAGGTTTTTATCCTATAGATGCACCTACAAGTGTGTTTTTATTCAAAAAGGACACTTACAGTTGACTGTAGGTACCTATAGTCCCATGCTACAAACCTAGACATGAAGGTGTAATGGAAAAAAACATTTTCTAGTGAAATGTACCTCAAAAGTACCTTAAAGGGATAACAAACCATTTGGCATAGGTTTCAAGGATTATACTCAATTATCGGACCTCCATTTAGCTTTAAAATAGTCAATTATAGCTAACTGTGATATGATAGTAAGCTAGAGCAAAGGATTTAGAGTATGTCAAGGCATAAACATGATGTGAATAAATAAAAATGGGTCAAATGTCATATAACATTCAAATAAGGTATTTTAACACTATATTCAAGGTCTAACCATGTAATTCTATACTTATAGGTGTTACTCCCTAGGCAAGATAATATAATCATAGTTGACTATAAATGAGCATGAAAAAGAAAGGTGAAGGCACCTTAAGTTGGAATTGAAACATGAGTATCAAGCCTAGTTAAATATCCTCACAAATGATTATGACTTATAATGATGCTCATGTCATGGAAAGAATGCATAGAAAGTCTCTAACAATGCTACCTACAGCTTGTATTCAAGACCCTACACTTAGTGAGTTTCCTTATGAGTTTGTCTTAGTTTTTGAGACAATTTAAGGTGATAAAGATGTGATCAAGAGATAAAATTCAACACAAATCATATAATCTACTTTAACTAACCCCTCATATATTTACTTGTGATGAAATAATAGGGTAAGTTTTATCTATTTTATCTCAGACAGAGGGCACTCCCCAAAAATGCAAACTTGTAAATTTTGAAGAAAGAGGATGATAAGGTGAGATAAGGGTTGGGGAGACCTTTAAAGGATATATGGAGAGTTTTATAACATATTTACCAACATGAGGAATAATACACATAGGTGAGAAACTTAATAGAGTGTCTTAAACCTATAAACATGCAGGAATACCTACTTGGTCTAGATTAGGCCTAAATCCCTAAAGGGACATGATTTAAATTATAGTCTTAAATGAGAATTAAAATGAATTTTAAAATGTTAATTAAAAATTATAATATGTTTTCAAGATATAAAGATGCAAAGAAAACCATTGATAAGCCATTTCTTGGCCGAAATTATATTAGATCTATAGGGAATGGAAGAAGGAGCTTGAGAGGGAAAATTTTAGAGATCACATCTACTTGGACACTTTGCATGGGAGCCTAAGGAGGTAGGATATGTTAGATAAGGTACCTTATGAACAATCACTAAAGGTCAAAATTTCTCTAAACCCTCTCAAACCCTTACCAAAGAATTGATTGGAAAAATGAGGAAGGAGATGCATCCATATTTCATATAATGACTTTGGAAATGGTTGGAAGTTGTAGATGACTCACAGGGCTCCCCTATCATACTGAGTTATACCCTACCTATATGAACAAGGTGGGAAATGGATTTATTTGATAGTTTTTGGTGTTATGTATGTAAATAAGAATTTTAAATGATTAAATACACTTTGGGAGAGATATTGGTAATTAATATAATTCAAAATATTCAATTAATACCTAAGTTAAGTTCTTAAGTGCCTTTACAAGTGCCTTCATCTTAGCCAGTCAAAATTGGCATAGTGAACAAACAAGTGAGAAGGTGAAAGTTATAAGTGAAAGACATTTTAAGGTTTTTCTAAGGAATATAATTCCATGATGGGTCTTAAAAGGTATCATACACTCTCTTGTATGTATCATATGGAAAAATTGAAGGTATTTTTTGTGGCAAGTGTGAAAGGTGAGTGAAAGAGGAGTTATTTAGACTGTAGGTAGTGATAATTCACATAAAAAATAATCTATATGATTAGGGATACAATAAATTAATTTTAGATAATTTATACAACCCCTCCCTCTCATTTTAATCATCACATATATCTCTAATTATTTTTAGGATGTTTCAAGAAGGCTAAATGATGAAGGTAGTTTTTTGAGCAAGCAAAAAGAGTTGTATGCCACATTTTAAGATGTTTCATGTTTTGAAGGAAATTTTTCCAAGTAGACCATGAATTTTTAGTTAAATATTACTTTCTCATACATTTTTAACTCCTTTTCTCATCATAACACATGTCCTAGTGACTCTTGGACTTCGTTTTCTTCTCTTTTCTCTCTAATGCTATAAGTAGTAGCCATTTTAGCTCTTGTAGATTAATACCACACTTTGTATGGTGAATAAATAATGTAAATACATTATATTTTTAATTTGAAAAATAAATTAAATTATTTTTTTGAGCTCATTAACATTTTTATAAGTGTGAAAAGTGATTTATGGTGAAGTTAGTGATAATTTTTTATCCTTGTTTACCTTATCCTTTCATGTTTATGCAAGAGTTCCTATTTTTATAAGTCACATGGAGTGTAACTAGTGTGTTATATTTATTTAAATTTTATAATCATCCTTAGAGTTTTAAACCTACCCTATATTTCACTTTACTTGTGTTGTATCATGTATATAACATCTATGTTGAAACACCTATGTTAGAACCTTTTAGGACTTAAAAGCTAGTTTTTATGCCTTGTTTATTAGTGAAATAACTATGGTTTTCATGTTGAAATAATATTTTTGTATCATCCCATTAGATTATTTTATTTTTATGTAAAATTATAATCCTTTTCCCATAAACAATTATTTAAGTAGGTGATAATCACTTCAAGGTATATTCAAGGAGCTAGCCCTTAAACCTAGAGGTCTACTTCTAACCAATAGGTAAACCCACATACTATAAGTATTACCATGTTACTAAAATATTAAAGAGGATTGAACACACTCTTATAGGGTTAAATATTTAGTGAAAATAGTTCTATCATGCCCATTGGGACCCATTATCATTAAGATAACGTATCAAGGTGAATGTTGGTCTTGACAACATCACTTACAAATCGGTGTGCTACTCAACATTTAGAAACTCCATCCAAGGTAAAATCTAGTTATGCCATTTTTTTATCATAAAATTACTCTCATTGTTCATGGTTATTATTAGGTCACCATCTAGTAGAGTTTTCAATCCTATAAATCCACCTGTTCAGCCTAAACTTTCTCTTAAAGTTCAATACACTCATCCTAATATGTCTTTTGAAGAATAAAAAATATTTTTCTATCCAAATAAGTTAAGAGGTTTAAGAGATAGAATATATTGAATAAAACATGGCTAGAAAACATGCCTTTCATACCTTCAATACTAAAAATCCAATTCATATCCATGCATATGATGCCATTCCCCCTAATGCCACAAAGGGTGTGCCTAAATTCAATGGTAAGAGTCATATTACACCTAGTGAACACATCATGGATATCTCTAACTTTTGTAGTTTCCACAATGTCAATGAAGATAATATTTCAATTAGACTCCTTTCTATGTCCCTTAGAGGGAAATATCTTGATTGGTATAGGACTTGATTTGGTGGATGAATCACATCATGGGATAATTTTGGAGTGTTATTAACTTCAAGGTTTGAAGATGAAAGTGACCATACCTCTCTTATACAACATCTCAATGTGATTAAAAGATGTCCTAAGGAAAAAATGTATGAATTAAATAAGAGGTTTAAAAAGACTTGGTATAGATTTCCTCCTCCCATGAGACCACCTTCTATATTTGTGTTCCCTACCTATTTGAGAGCCATTGGTACTGATATTTCCATCATGCTACAATCCATGTGTGGTTTCACTATTCCCAATGTATATGAACTTCCCATTAGAGATGAGAATGACGTCATTCAAGTAGGAGATTTTCCTTTTAAGGTGTCTATTCCCTTTCTTACCAGTAATTTTTCCAATACTCCAAATATTTCTAAAATTTATAATGTTAATGTAAAGCCAAATACTGCTCGTAGGAAGGCAAAAGATGATGTTGATTGGAGAGAAAGATTCCTAGCCTTAGAGGATCAAACTAGGCAAGCCAACATGCAACAAGGTGCTTATCAAAATCATTATCCTTATCAATAATAATTTGGTTAGAAATATGGAAGAGGAAGAGGTTAAGGGCAGCTTAACTTTAATAGGCCACCCAATGTGTATAATCCCAATTCCACCACTAATGCAAGAGAGATGGTATTGGTACATAAAAACTTAGTGCAAGTGGAAGATTGGAAACAAGGCCAATTTATGGATGCTAATAAAGGTGGAGAGAAAGCTCTAGTTTCTCAAGGAGGAGTCACTCCTCTCTTATCAGCTAAAGATGAAGTCATGATGGAAGCAAATGAGGATTGGTAGCCTCATGGATAAAGCTTTACCAGCTTATTGGTGGAATATACTTTTGTACTCAATCAAAGAGCCTATATTGAAAAAAATATAATGGTTAAGAGGAAGGATATATGAGGTGAAAATAGCATGCCTAGAAGTTCATATAATCTATCTACAAGGCAACAAATCATGGTTGCAATCATGGTAGCTCTAAACACACCTACACCTCCTCCAAATCACAATATGGTAAGGTATGCCAAAGGTACTTATATTCCTCAAGTTCCAATAGCTTATTTTCCTCTAAGGACTAAATATAAGGTGATTACTACTACCCTAAACATAGTAAATTATTTTAAAAGTGTCAAAGCATCTATCTCCTTATGGGATGTCCTTCATATACCTAGCTAAAAAGAGTTATTACAAAATCAGTTGTCTATTATTACTACTAGTCCTTCACCTTCAAGTAAAATTCATGGTTATGTTGCTCTCATAAATTCAAATAATACCATTATTGAACCATCTACTAGGGCTAAGAAACCTCCACCTTTATACCTCACTCTCATAGTGGGTGACAAATTGGTCCACAATTACGTAGTTGATAGTGGTGATTCTACTTCAGTCATGCCAAAGATTATAGCTAATAAGTTGGGCCTAAAATATGAACCCCATAGAAAAGGAGTAATCCAAATAGATGGTACACCTACTAAGACAATAGGTCTCATAAAAAACTTAAAGGTTTTCTCTCATGATTGTCCTAGCTTTCCTATCCTCCAAGACATTATTGTGGTAGACCTCCCTACTCACTTTTCAAATCTATATTTCAAGCGATTTTACAGCTAAGATAGGTGGATACCTCTCATATAAATAGTCCTTATTGGCCTTTAGGACAAGGTATGGAACCAAGGTGACCATAATAACTTATCCGCTTACAAAATATCATATTGAACCCTACATTGAAATAAGTTCTAACTTGAATTGTGTTGTCCATGAGAAAAAGGAGCCTAATATGGATGATGTGGCTTCTAAAATTGAAGGAATATATGATTTGTTCCTAGATGAATATGGTGTAGATTATTATGAACATGATCCATATGCATACTTTTAGAAAACTGACCTTGGTACTTATATCATGCATGAAGATCAATTTGAAGAAGTTGAGGTAAGTGTTGAGCATGCTTCACAAGATGTTAAAGGTAACTATTTGATTCATACATATGATGATGATGGATTGATGAATATAATTGATCACCATAGTGGAAATAATTATTTATTCATGCCTACAATTGATGAAGATGCCTTGGATGATGACACTCATGAAGAAGAGGAGGATGAATTATGGCTAAGATTCAATGCCATATGTCAATAGTTTGACCAATTGAGTAATATTCCTTCTCATCCTAAGAAACACATATTTGATGTGTTGGATAATGAGACTAATGATTATTCTCTTATGTTTTATATCAATCATGAAACTAAGGGACATTTTTTTAAGGAAGAGGAACATTAAATTATTGTCTAAAACCCTATAGTCTTAGAAGGACCTAGTGGAGTTAAGGCATAAAATTTTGTTATGATTCAAAGATAGTCAAGAGATTAATATAAGGTAAATTAATATTCCAAGGTATTAAAACACAAATAATGATAATTTTAAGACTCCATGTATCAATTTCATCATGTATGAGAAGATAGAAAGATTGAGGTAATTGTCATACATTCCAATATACAATTTGAGAGTAAATCAAATATGATAGTGATAAATCAAATTACATCTCCAATCAATGATTTTAGAGAGAAAGGAATAAACTTAATGAAGGTTCCAAATAGTCCATTTTTAGACCTAAAAATATCCAAAGGTGATAGGCTTCTTGAACATTCACATATCCAAGTGATTGGTGATGAACATGTTTCTCATGCTACATCACCTTCATGGAGTGACAAAGATGCAAGGGGAACTATATTTTACCTTGGTTGAGGTATTATCAGATGTTTCACCTCAAGAGTGAGGTTTTTAAAATATTAGATTAGGTGTGTGTGTCTTTCTTTCAATTATGTTGTGTTCCATAAGTGTTTTAGTTAAACACATATGTGTTTTCCTTTAGTGGGTCTTGTTTTGTGTGTCATTTATTTATTGTTTAGTGTGGTGTCAAAGGAAAATTGTGTGTAAAACTAGTGTATATGTGATTCCATGTCCCAATGGATAGGATTAGGCAATTGGTCTTGGTATAGCAAGCATACCACCCTTGAGAAATTACTAAGAATGTTGACCATTTTGACCACAAGTCCAAATGAGTCAACCCCTTATAGTCTAAAACTTGATATAAGTGTCAGTTACAATGTCATGAGTTGTTTTATAGTTTATTTTATGTTGTTTAATGTCTTATTGGCCTTGGTCATAGTCTAATTAGTCTTTGTGTCATTTGATGTCACTTAGGAACCATTTTATGGGTCATAAATAAATTTGTATGGTTTTTAACGTGTCCATGTGTTCCAAACTTCCTCATAAAATCCAATGTGTTATATTATTTGTCAGGAATGTTAAGAATAACTGAAACTTGTAGGTTCCTAACTAAAAATTAAGAAAACAAGTGAAAATGAGGAGTTTCAAAGGTTGTACAACCTATGAGAGAGAGTGAGTGGTATGTGGGATAATATCATGGGATGTATCTTAAACTTATTTTTAATCATTTACATGCTTACCATGCATTGAAAGTGCTAAAAAATATCTAAAACCATTTTATCTCTCCATCGCTCCACTATGCAAGCAAAACTATTCAACAAGTCTTTAGATAGTATGATCAGTAGGAGGACATCCAGGTCAAGAGCTCTTGGTGGTGGATATTAAAAATTTTAATATTCATATTCATGTTTTTTGTTAAATTATTAAATTATTATACTTTATGAACCATCCTTAACAAGTTTATTGTATATTTTTGCTTGTTGTTTCCCACACCCTACAGGGTTTGATCTTGTTTGAGCTAGTTTGTATAAATAAATTGATGATTTTGATTATATGATATGTATACTCCCTCCTTCATGTTTACCATGTTTAGTTTTATATTGGAAGTTATTTCATGAGCTAAATATTTTAGATTACATGTTGGTGTCACCATGTGAGGTTGCAGTTAGATTTCACCACTTGTAGAAGGTTTATTTATATGCAATGGTTTAATGTGAATGTGATATGGTGTGATTCATATTTATAATTTCATATCAATCACCTTATTTCCATTCTTGGTCTTACAATTTCATGCGTTAATCAAACACACAATCACATGTGTCACATAGTCAATCTTCTGCTTATTTCCAATAGTAGTCATGGCATCTTAAGGTTTGAAAATGTTCATAGTAGGTATATAGAGAGTTTAAATATGTTTAAAATCTTATTTAATCATAAAAAATAATCAAAGTCCCCTCAAACATATATTATAGACTATGATAGTCAATGCAATATGTATACATAGTCATACACCATTAGTGTGCACCTACAGTGCTATCAAGAAATTTTCACATTGAAATGAGATATGGAAACTTTTTTCAATACTTTAAATTTTTTAAACTCTCATTTGAACACTTTGGGATAATATAAAACTGGTTATGAAGTCATATCATGTGCACATTGCTCAAGTTCTGCTTCACTTCCTAGTTTGCAACAATTTTAACACCTATATGAGGGTAATAACGTTGAAATGAGAGTTTTGAATCTTGATCCAAATAATTAAAGGTGAGAAAGATGCATTTGTAGACCTTGAAAGGTATAAAACTCATTGAAGGCTCGTATTTTATGCACTCTACTATATTCATACTCACTACCTGCATACATGGAAATGTCCACCTACAAGTGGCACCACAAAGATCTGAGATACTTTATAGAGGAGATTGAAACATGATTTGAAACCTTCTTGAAGTTTTTAGATGTTGAGGGTACTCTAAAAATAATTTCTAAAATCATCAAGGAGTAGGTAGAGTTTGAAATTCATGATCAAAGTTGAGAATTTGAGTTTTAAGGACATAATCCCTCAAAGTCCCAAAACAGATCCCTATGCCCTTTTGTTGATGCCAAATAACAATGTTGTATAGAGTTTGATTAGGTTCTGATGCATCTACCTTGTATCCCTATCCTAGGGGAAGAGCCAAGAAAAAATGAATTGGTGTGTGACTAGTGGAAAGTAGTGTTTGGAGACCTCAAAATCTTTAGTTTGTTCAATATAGTCTTTAAGTATATTCTATAGGATTTGAACTTCAAATGACCTTCACATCCCAAAGTTGTAGATGAAGCATATATTCATGATTAGGTAGTATTTTTGAGTTAATAAGGGTATTTGTGTTTCAAATATCATAAATTAAGGTTGGATTACTAGGTTTTAATCCTATAAATGCACCTACAGGTGTGCTTTTGTTCAAAAGGGACACCTACTGTTGATTGTAACTATCTACAGTCCCATGGTACAAAAATAGACATGAAGACCTAATGGAAACACAAACACTTTATAGTGAAATCTACCTCCAAAGGACCTCAAAGTTATAACAAACCATGTGTCACAAGTTTAAAGGATGATACTCACCTATAGGACCTCTATTTAGCATCAAAATAGTCAACTGTAGTTGACTGTGATATGAAAGTAAGCTAGAGCAAAGTATTTGGAGTATGTCAAAGCATGAACATGATGTGAATAAATATAAATGGATTAAACTGGATAAGAAAACTCTAATAAGGTATTTTAACACTATATTAAAGGTCCAAACATGCAAATTTATACTTATAGGTGTCACTCCCTAGGAAAGATAATACAGTCACAGTTGACTGTAACTGAGCATGACAAAGAAAGGTGAACGCACCTTAAGTTGGAAATGGAAAATGAGTATCAGGCCTAGTTAAAGCTCCTTAAAAATGATTTTTACTTCTCATAATGCTCATTAAATGGAAATAATGTAGAGAAATTATCTAAAAATGCAACCTACATCTTGTATTCATGACCCTATACTTAGTGAATTTCCCTATGAGTCTATCTTGGTTTTTGAGATAGTTAGAAGTACTAAAGATGTGATAAATATCTAAAATTCAACATTTATAATCTACACCATCTAAGATAACCCATCA
The DNA here is from genome assembly GCA_037957365.1 of Torreya grandis. Taxonomy (NCBI): domain Eukaryota; kingdom Viridiplantae; phylum Streptophyta; class Pinopsida; order Cupressales; family Taxaceae; genus Torreya; species Torreya grandis. The sequence continues at coordinate 3,477,412 of JARHVA010001312.1, forward strand.
TATATTCACTTATGATTAAATAATAGGGGAAGTGCCCTTTGTTTTGTCTTAGAGAAAGGGCACTCCCAAAAAATGCAAACTTGCAAGTTTTGAAGAAAGAGGATGATAAGGTGAGAAAAGGGTTGGTGAGAAATTTTAAGGAGATATGGATACTTGTACATAATATTTATCAACATGAGAAACAATACCCAAAGGTGATAAACTCAATAGAGTTTCCTAAACCTGTAAGCATGTAGGCAGACCTATTTGGTCTAAATTAGGCCTAAAGCCCTAAAGGGGTATGATTTCACTTCTAGTATTAGGTGATAATTCCAATGGGTTAAAACATGTTAATTAAATATTATAAGTTGTTTTCAAGATATAAAGACATAGATAAAACCATTGGTACGTCATTCATTGGCTCAAATCACATTAGACCTATAGGGAATGGAAGAAGGAGCTTGAGAGGGAAAATTTGAGAGCTCACATCTACTTGGACACTTTGTATGGGATCATAAGGAGGTAGGAGATGTTAGATAAGGTCCCTATCTTGAATTTTGAATAATTTATTTAGGGTTTAAATGTTAGACCTTCATGAACAATCACTAAAGGCCAAAACTACTCTAAACCCTCTCAAACCCTTATCAAAGAATTGATTGGGAAAATGAGGAAGGAGACACATCTAGATGGCATATAATGGATTGGGAAATGGTTGGAAGTTATATAGGACTCCTCAGGGCTCCCCTATCATATTGAGTTATACCCTTCCTATATGAACAGGGTGGGAAATGGATTTATTTGAAAAAAATTAGTGTTATGTGGGTAAAAAAGGGTTTTAAATGATGAAATCCACTTTGGGAGAGACATTATGACTTAATATAACTCACCATACTAATTTATTGCCTCAGTTAAGTTCCTAAGTGCTTCTAAAAGTGCCTTCATCTTAGCCAACCAAAACTAGCATAGTGAAAAAATAAGTGAAAAGGTGAAAGTTATAAGTGAGAGAAATTTTAAGTTATAACTAAGGAATATATGGTCATGAGGGGTATTAATAGGGGTTATAAACTCTCTTGTATAGATCAGATGGGAAAACTAAAGGTAGTTTTGGTGCCAAGTGTGAAGGATAAGTGAAAGAGGAGTTATTTAGACTACAAGCAGTGATAACTCACCTCCGAAAGAATCATAATGATTAGGGATGAAACCAATGCATGTTAGAGCTTATATACAACCCATCACCCTTAGTTAAATCATCAAATCCATCCTTAGTTAGTTGTAGGATGTTCCAAGAAGGCCAAATGATGAAGGTAGTTTTTTAGCAAGCAAAAGGAGTTCTATGCCACATTTCAAGATGTTTCATGTTTTGAGGGACATTTGTCCAAGTAGACCTTACATGGTCTATTCCATATTCCTCTCTCCTACATGCTTAAATCCTTTTCTCATCATGACACATGTCTTAGTGACTCTTGGAATTCATTCTCTTCTCCTTTCTCTCCAATTCTATAAGTAGTAACCATTTTAGCTCTTGTAGACTAATACCACACCATGTATGGTAAAGCCATGCTATAATGACATTGTATTTTTCCTTTGAACAATAAATTCAAGTTTGGTTTTTAGTTCATGAACATTTTTATAAGTATGCAAAGTGATGTATGAAGTTAGTGATAATATTTTATCCTTTCTTCCCTTATTCTTTCATGTTTATGCAAGAGTTTATAATCTGACTAGTCACATAGAGTGTAACTAGTGTGTTAGACTCCTTTCAATTGTATAATCATCCTTAGAGTGTGCAACATTCCCTCTAGTTCACTTGTTTTTTTTGTCTCGTGCATTCACTTCTATGTTGAAACACTTATGTTAGAACCTTTTGGGACTTGGAAGCTAGTTTGTATTCCTTATTTTTTAGTGAAAGAAGTATGATGGTCATGTGGAAATCATCTTGGTGTATCACACACTTAGAGTAGTTTATTTTCATCAAAAAAAATTTCCCTTTTCCCACAATCAACTAGTTAAGTAGGTGATAAGCACTTCAAGGTATATTCAGGGAGCTAGCCCTTAAACCTAGAGGTAAACTTCTACCTATAGGTAAACTCACATACCTAGAAGTATTCTCATTTTACCCAAATCTGGAGGAGGATTGAACACCCTCTTTTAGAGTGAAATATTTTGTGACAAAAGTTACCAAGCCAATTTCACAAGCCAAGCCAAGCTAATCCAACCAACACTACCAAGTTGCCAAGGAAAGGTGGAGCAATGGTACTTCATTGATAAAGATTTATTGAGCAACTTGGTAATGTTGGTTGGATTAGCTTGGCTTGGCTTGTGAAATTGGCTTGGTAACTTTTGCCACAAAATATTTCACTCTAAAAGAGGGTGTTCAATCCTCCTCCAGATTTGGGTAACATGAGAATACTTCTAGGTATGTGAGTTTACCTATAGGTAGAAGTTTACCTCTAGGTTTAAGGGCTAGCTCTAAAGATTTATTGAGTTTGTTACATATGCTCTCCCTAGTGTCTAGTCTAGAGTTGTTAGTATTTAGTGTGTTTGTTTTGATTTGGTTTTCTTGAATAACACTATACTAATCTCCCCTCTATGGATTCCTTGTTCACATGTTTTTATTGTGCTAATTATTATAAATACCTTTGGTCAAATCATTATCTCTATCTACACAATTGGGGTATATTTTCATTTTGCTAATGATTAGAATCACCTTTGGGAAAATCATTATCTTTTTACCTTGATATGCTGGTGATTATAAATACCTTTAGGAAAATCATCCTTTTTATCTATCCAACTGGAGAATATCATTATGCCATTGATTATAACCACCTTTGGGAAAATTATTATCTTTTTACCTTGATATGCCAATGATTATAACCACCTTTAGGAAAATCATCCTTTTTATATTTCCAACTAGGAAATCTTACTATGCCATTAAATATAACCACCTTTAGGCAAATAAATATTTTATACACACCCTTTACCTTTAAGTCCCATCATTTCCTTCTTTTTGAGGTAACGATCACTGACCTTCTTTGTCACTCGCTCCCTTGAAGGGGCATCTAGGGCTCATCCATCACCTATTGGGGAATTAGGCATTAAATACCTTTTCATTATTTAAGAAGATGTTACTATTCCTATAGCTTAAAACATATTCCTAAATAAGGGAAAGATGTAGACACCCCATTATGGCCAAAGCTGGCTTCCTACCAGACTTCAGATTGATTTCTACCAAATAATACAAATTAAGCCTAAGAATCATTCAATGTCCCAATTTCATTTGCACATCATTCATTAGTGTTTATAATCATGTTGAGGCATCCTTATTTGGGTTATTATCCTAAAAAAAATAATAACCTCTCATAAATTCATCATTAGTCACTTTATGACCTAACAACTAGAAGTTTGGCCTATAGACCCATTAAGTAGGGAACTTGAATAATTCCTAAAAAAGATAAAATACTAATCAAAATGAATAAAATAATTAAACTAGATTAAATGCTTAGCTAAATAATCCATTTATAATTAATGAATATCTAAAAATGAAAATTCAAAAATACAAAATATCAAGCCTCTTTATCATTGTCTTTATGAGTTGTCAAGCTCTCCCAAAATATCTAACAAATATCTGATTTGTGAGCCATTCCTATTAATTGAAAATAATAATTACATGTACCTTCCTTAACACAACTGAAGTTAAATTTAACTCACTTAGGGTTATTTTGAGCTCATTCCATGCTTAAATCCTAACCTAACTCATCTTGGGTAAGAATTAACTTTGGAGGCTATAAATACAAGGCCTTACCTATTGATATTTAAGCTCTTTTGGTGTAAATTTATTATGATAAAATATGTGAAATAAGATTTTATAGTAATGTTACCATGCCAATTTTACAATCCAATCCAAGCTAAGCCAAACAACATTACCAAAGTTCTAAGGAAAGATGGAGCAATGGAGCTTCATTGATAAAGATTTTTTGAGCACATAGCCGAGCAAGCTAACTCAACAAGTAATTTTAGAGCTACAAGCAAGGTAAAAAGAAGATTTATTTTGTTTTATATTTGTGTTTTCATTGTATGCTTGTTACATATTCTCTCCCTAGTGTCTAGGCTATAGGTGTTAGTGTTTAATGTGTTTTGATTTGGTTTTATTAACTAACACTATACTAATCTCCCCTCTATGGATTCCTTAATCACATGATGGCATGAATATTGGGACCTACACCTCACAAATTTATTTCCATGGAATTTTAAGACCCATTTATAATATTTTTCTTGGTGATCTAAAAATGATCTCACACTCTAGTTAAGTTTTCATAAGAGCTTTTACCTTTTTGGTTGTTGTATGTTTATTTTGGAAACCAAGTGTAGCATGTATGCTCTCCCTTCCTCCCCCTTTAGGGAATTGGGGTGATAAAAATTGCTTCACTTTTTTCCTTTCTTTATTTTTCCAAAGTATGGAAGGAAAGTTACTAAGGCACTCCCCAAAATTTAATTGATTTTGTTGATCCCAAAATGACCTTAAAGTCCTTTCACAATTTTTATTTTATGCATCTTGGATTGTGGGTGGGAGTTCATTACCTCTCCATGAATTCTCTAGGGAAGTGTCAACCCAAGAATTCATCTCCTATCATTGTTTCAACCCTGATCTATGATAGGGGTATATAAATTGAGGTCAACTTACTTGGATGCTTATTTGATCAGTTAAACAAGATCCATTAGTAAGAGACTATCATGAAATATAGGTTTAACTCATACATTGAAATACACTAAGTAATTAATGGATGTAGTGGTTGTGAAAAGGATAAGACCTTTTCACAACAAGCTAGTTAATGTGTATCCAAATGATATGTTGTGCCATAGTGTTAACCACACATATGGGACCATTTAGAATGTATGAAAAATTGATAGTTTTTAGACAACCCTGCTCACCATGGATATATTGACAATTTAGGGAAAATATTCTAAAGTTCCATGCCATTATATGAACTCTTGAAAGAAGAGGGGGCTTAAAATGCCTAATTTTCATGTGCATGTAAATTTTTGGATTAATAGCATTATTTAATCTCAAGACCAAGTATATAGATAAAATTTGACAGTATGAATCCACCTTATTAGTTGTTAGGATTAAGATAATACACTTAGGTGTTTTTATTATTTTTCATTTTACTTGCATTTTTTTTACTCAAAACTATTTGTTTGTCATACCACATTCAACAACAAGTCATGTTTGCACATAAATCTTTTGTTTAAAGAGGGGTTATGCCATATGTTTGATGTCACACTTTACTTAGTCATTTATCAAACTTTTGTGTGTGTGTGTGTGTGTCTCACTTGTTTGAAAGGGGAATCATTACATTGCACATTTCATTCCAAGTCTTGTGCTTTAAAGTTTTTGAAACAAACCATTTTTTAAATGTTTAGATCAATATATCATCATTATACTACTTGCATTATTTCAAAAACTTGTTATATTTTATCCAATTATAATTTCAAAACCACATGTGCCTTCTTGGTTTATGCCTAGTATCATTATTCCATATGTTTTGGTCTATTGTGTTGTCCATTTAAGAAACCAATCCTTATAAATCAAGTTAAAAATTGGTCTTGATAAGTTTAGATTCAAACATGGGTTGGTTTCAAATTTTTTATATTAATTATCTTGTCTTTTAGACCTAGTTTGTGCTGAGTCTAGATTTTGTGTCATGTTCCTAAAAGACCTTGCAATTCCCTTTTGTTTTAGACCTAGTGTTATTTTAAGTCTAAATTTTATGTCACATTTCTAAAAGACCTATAATTTTACCTTCTATTTTAGACCTAGTGGTTTTGAGCCTAGTTTTGTGCCTTATTCCCAAAGACCTAAGAACCTTTTATATTTTTGTAGACCTAGATTAGAGTTGTTTGAAACACTTTTTACTAAGTTTGGCATTCGGTTTTATCCATTCACTTGACCATTTGTGTGAGAAATTTGAAATTATACATTTTTGACCAAGTTTATCATTAATCATTTTGGAAAATGGTTCCATTTATATACCCATTCCTAGACCAATGTTGCTTTTAAACCTAGACTTAGACCAAGACCATTTTCATAGACCAAAACTACCATCTTTGGGTTAATTTCCAAACCTAATCTTTTTGATTATTATATGTTGTGATCAACCTTATTTGGGTCACTTAATATACCATTTTATCCCTTTCAATGATAATGGTACCTGATCCCCTACCTATACCATTAACCCTCCTTGGGCCTACATGAGCAACCAAGCTCCACAAAGACTAAGGATTACCATAATAGGACCATGTCCTTTAGCCTGCACTAACACCAAGCTCCATAGTTCCCAAATATTACCATTATAGGCCCTCTTCCTTTGGATTATGTTATCAAAAATGCTTTTCAATTCCCTTCCATTACCATTCCCAGCCCTTTCAAGTATGTTATCTTGTTATCCCAATAAGGTTGTGTAATTATGACTAGACGGGTCATAGTTACCATCCTAGACTGGAAACCAATCTTTGTTAATCCCATATTAGATGATCCTATTTAAAAAATATACCATTATCCAACCATCAATCATCATTCATCCATTTTAAACCTTCTTTCACTTTAGAAAATCTGTGTTGATCATCAGTCATAACAAATCCAATCAATACCTCTCTAAGATCCATCATTTGAAGAGTAATATGTGTTTAAAATTGATATTTTAAAACCAATCATAAACCAAGGCCAAGAGAACCAACCAATACACTATGTTTGTTGAAACACTTATTTATGATGAGTTAACCTATGATGAATCACCTTTCAATCATTTCCCTTTGATTGAGGAGTCTCACTCTAATAAACTAGTCTTTATTGAGTCACTTTTTAATGATTATAACCACTTTTGGGAAAATCATTATCTTGATCATTGTCCTATTTTCAAAAATCCTCCATTTGATAAGGAAGTCTCTATGGAGTTATATTTTGACCTATTTCCCCTAGTTGAGGAGTCTCACTTTGACAATCTAGTCTCTGTGGAGTCACCCTCGAGCTATTCCCTCTCTTTGAGGGGCTTCACCTAGATGAGCTAGTCTATGTTTAACCCTTCTTAGATGAATATATTTTTGAAGATCCCATTATTCCATCATAAGCCATTACTTGTCTATTACCAAGAATTTAACAATACATCATTATAGCAACATTCACATTTGAAGAAGAATTAAAATTAAATTCATTATCTATTTTTGAATTGATATCAGATTTAGCATCATAAGCATAATCAACATCAGTCTCAACATCAAATTTAATGTCCTTTAAGTCACACTAAGCTTTGGAATTAGAATAAATTCGTGGCTATTACAACATTGTTTACACATGCCTTGCAGATCAATTTGAATACATTTGTGATCCTTTTATAAATTTTGAGGTTTATTGCTTTAGTATCGACACAAGTTCTCCTAGTATCTTCTACAAGGATTATTCTAGCTCTTCTCATTAAATTCCCATTACACATGCCATTAACACCACCCAACATAGACATTATATTGACATTCCACCTCCCACAAGTGTCAAATGGGACCTACAAAAACATACCATATTAAACTGCATCCATGGTGGCATATCAATTGAAGAATACTAAGGGACCAAGACCACATTCATGCAAATGAAGAAGAATATCCTATTGAAACCTTTTTTAGAGGTGTTAGGGGGAAATCAAAGTCCAAACTCAACATCTTCTAGTGAAATCTTGTTTGAGGCACTAAAAGATAATTAAATTCAAAAGTTAACATTCCTTAGTGAAACCTTTTAGGAGGTGCTATGGGAAAATCAAGACAAATATATTGGTGAGAACTTCTTTGAGGCACTAATAACTAAGCACAACATTTCTTCACTGCTTGATGAAGACATTATTAAAGATAACATCAATAAAAGTTACAATCTATAACATAATCATATGGTAGCTACTCTCAAGCTCAAACAAAAGAAAAATTTGATGGTCCTATTGAGAGCATATTTAGAAGTCTTTAGCCCCACCATAACCAAAATTATATCAAAACTAAAATAAACAACATTATGTGTGCCTCAAAATCCCAATATTAATTTGTTTCCCAATGATTATACATACCATTATAACCAATTTATTTATTCCAAACCTATATTACATTTCTAAATTAGACCTATTGGCCAATATTTATTCCTATTTACCATCCTTAGCCACACTTTTTTTTACAAAAGCTATAAAAACACCTTGTCTCGATGTTTGAAGGAAATATAATTAATGACCAATGAAAATCACAACATTATTGAAGTCAAAATTTTTAGTAGGTTCTTGATAGAGCAAATATTTAGAAGAGGTGTGGGATAACAATTTAAACATGATTAACTATTTTAGTTGTATCATATGTTGATCAGGAAGTACATCTCCACATGAGTAGGAACAATAAAATCATTCACCTTGCCTTTCCCTTGGTGTTATTTCATACCCTACCATTTACCTTACCTTGTCATTTTGGGGAAACCTTATTACCAACATATCCTATTATCCATTTTGGTTGTATAATATGATAATTAGGACGTGTATCTCCACATAAAAAGAATAACACAATCATTTACTATGCCTTGCCCTTTGTCTTACCATTTACTTTGTCTTTCACTACCTATCTATTATACCATGCCCTTGACCTTTCACATACCATTTCCTTTTACCTGACCCTAACCTATCATGTTTGGCCTTGGTTATGATTTATTTGTTCTTCAAGCACATTCAGTGGTTGATGATAGATTTAGTTCCAACAACATTTTTATAATTACATGTTCAAATGGTAGTATATGAAATTATGATAATGGATCTATAAATTGCATCTTTAATTTTTTATTACGCTTGAATGGTGTCATTGATTATAATTGCCTTTAGTAAATTCAGTGTTCCATCTTATGATACTAATTATAAACACCTATGGGAAAATTAGTACCACTGACCCTTTGTCATTATTTCTTAATTATAACCACCTATGGGAAGATTAGTAACACTGACCCTTTGTTATTATTTCCTAATTATAACCACCTATGGTCAAATTAGGAACAACCCCTTTTACCATGCATTGTCTCATCACCATAATTACTATTGTCATTTGCCTTTTACTTAGAACTTGTTGGCACTTAATTGGACTCATTTTTTATAGGTATAATTATAGTGACTTGAGGTAATAATTGGAATATGTAGGCAACACTCAATTTATATTGAGGCCAGCTCAGTCACCCTTTACCATGCTTTCACCATTTTTTGAGAAACATGTGCCATGCTCTCACCATTTTGTGATCAACCTAAGCCACACTCTTGTTATTTTATGAGTTGGACTATTCTATGTGTTTTAATTATTGATTGAATTGAGTTACATAAAAAAATTCAAAAACATTTGTAAAAGATATAGAAGATCCTAAAAATCACAAAATCATGAAAATTGGCTTAGAATTTCTACGTGAGATATAAAATTGTCACAATTTTTAGAATGGACCATCTTCTATGTTCAATTTATTTTTAGACCACCTTTGGTCTTTTTCCTCCAATATCCTATGAGAACTACACTAGCCTAGATTTTTCATGGACTATGTAAGTAACACCTAGATACATAGGGTATCTTGGGTTAGCTCAGCCACACCTTCCTTTCTTTTTGACCACTTCTTTGTTGTAAGGATCATGGGACTCATAACTATTTCATGAGTAACCACTTTTCATTTAGTTTCCCCATCATTTTTGGCCTTCATCCTTCATCTCTCACCATTTTGAGAGTTTTTATTATACACATTATGTATATAAATTTATACATTAATGACCACTAGGATTCATCTTACACTCTTGCCATTTTATGAGTATTCTCTATTTCAAAATCTCTCACCATTTTGTGAGACCATTCCCAAATTCCTATACACATCAATTAAATTTTATTATCCATACTTTCTTCTATCCCATATCCTTGGATAATTACATTTGGTCTTGTTGTTCCCAAAACTAGTCACTCATTTTTGTGGACAACCTGTTGACCATTTTGGTCCTACAGGCCAAAAATGGTCTCCTTCTTTCTCAAAAATGTTCTGAGAAGTCAAGTTATTCAATTAAACAAGCCTTTTCAGTAAAGGAAATTGCTTATTTTCAAAGGGTTTACAGTCAGGAAAATGAACAAGGTTCAAAAGGTGGGTTTTCACAAGAAATTTTTTTCAAAACACTTGAAGGCATTTCCTAAAAAATTGATAAGGATGGTTCAACGGTGGGGTTAAATGATATGAAATGGACTATATAGACTGACCATAGTTGCATTGAACTTTGAACCATTGAACTCCACTAAAAAGGTTCAAGTGAAAGGTTTAAACAAAAGGTTCAAGTGGAAGGTTCAAACAAAAGGTTCAAATGGAAGGTTCAAGTAGAAGGTTCTAACAGAAGGTTCAAGTGAAAGGTTCAAATAGTTGGTTCAATGATACATTGAATTAATAATAAGACTGAGTGAACATGACTCTTCATAAAACATAAAATATTGATCCACCAAACTATTGAACCATTGAACCAGTGAACTCTAAAAGATGGTTCAAGGTTTAAAAGGTTCAAGTGACCAGTGACGTCCCCATGGATGTCAACTTTAGGAAAATGGAATAATTTTTAGTTTTCAAATGATGCAGACCTGAGGACAAACTCCGTGACCCACTGAGAAAGGAGTTGGAGAAGCTAGCAAAAGATGAGAAGATAGCCCTGAGAGCTTAGATCACCAAGAAGAGACAACATATAACAAGGAAAGAGGGAACAAAATAGAGAATCTAGAAGTGTTGGTAGAAGATTTATTCTAGTGGGTGGAACTATCCACCAAGTGGTTATCAAAGAGCATAAGCATTCAATGGCATGACCCATTTTTCTTTGTTTGAGTAAAGATGAGTAGACAGTCATGTAAGTATCATAAATAGGAGTGGCCTTGCCTTTCAGAGGACCAGGAAACCCATGCTTTTTAAGAGACATTTGATATGATTTAAATGCCAAATTCAAGGTTGGTAATTTGCTCCAGCATGGCCCCTGCACAGGACTTCCTCTTTCTAATGCATTCAATGCAGCATGGGCCATTTGTGGAAAGAAGTGCCAAAGTCTTTCTTTTGGATACTATATGTTGTAATCTCTCAATTTGAAGGAAAGGAGAGGATCTCTCAGTTATTGGAGGTAAAAATTTGCCTAAATTGAAAGACATTTTTGAGACTTTGAGCTCAAATTGTTAATCAAATTTTATCAGGTGAATGAGAAAGCAAGTGACCTTTCAAACTTTGTTTTGAAATAACTTGTGTTATGTAGGAAATTGTTATTATGTCATTTTCTTGAATATAATCTTATCCATTTTATTAAATAAGTAGAGTGAATAAAAATAATCTAGGAGATATTGTGAAGCTGATTATGGAGACTTTGTGCTACCATAATAGTCTTTAGTTTGTGTTTTACTGTCTTAGAATGAAGGATATTGGAAAGGCTTTGAACTACCTTTATCTTTTGTAATCATATGCTCTATTGTAGTTTTTAGTGAAGACTTTGGGCTGCACCTCATTCTACTGTGATATAAGTCATAAATTAGTAAGAGAAGCAATGAAAGAATTTGTGCTTTCATGGGTTTCTTGTGGATTTAATTATTACCTAGGAAGTTTTCCTTTTGTTTTATGAACATCATTTCTGAAAAAAGAGAAATGGATGATATGATCTCACCCTTGATTTAGTATAAGATAAGTTTGTGATAGTTTATAGGGAGCCTCCCCTTGCTGAGAGGAGAGATTTATCTCATTACACTATGGTTGATATAACCATTTTGTCTTCAGTTAGTTGATGGCAAAATATTCACCCAACTACTTTGGGTGACTCTACTAGGGAAGAATGAATAATTCAAAGATTCACACTTCAAATTGAAGCATTTCCAATTCTTTTCCATTCTACATTCTGGTAGATCCATGGTATATGTGAAGCCAGAGAGCTTAGGGTATTATCGATCCTATATTCAAGTTTGTGCAGTAAAATAATTTTGATATTTCTCCTCCATGATCTCACCTTCAACAAACTAGGAGTTTTCTTCCTACCAATGTCAGGTCTCTAATACGAGGTGAAGCTACTCCTTTCTCTGCTAGCAGATCTTTGTCTATACATACTCCACACAATTTTGTTATCCCTCCTTTCAATTATCATATCATGGCAGCCCAAGGCCCTTGGGGTAACACTTTTGGTCCCCTAAATCTAACCCCACCTTTACATGAACTATCTCATAGTTCAAGAAAGAATTTTCCCAAGTTTTATGGTGATGGGAAAGTTCATCCTGATGAGCATATTATAGCTTTTTTCATAGCCTATGGTGTGATAGGTGTTGAATATGAAGATATAGTGGTAAGACTATTTGTGGAAACATTGAAAGGCACTATCATAGATTGGTTTTATCATCTTCAAGCTCAGACTATAACTGAATGGAACACTCTCAAGGCCAAGTTTGAAACTAAGTTCAAACCCATAGAAGATGCACATGCCTTGTTGGCTTAGCTTATGCAAATAAAGAAGGATCCTCATGAGCCTATGTGAGACTTTATTACTAAATTCAATAAGCCGAGTAACATGATTCTTACAATTTCTCAGCCAACACTAGAAAATCTTAAGTACTTCTTCATCAATTATCAACTTCTCAAAGTGAGTTTTCTATTAAGGTAGGTTGGCCATATAGATCTTTCTACAATTTAGTTTTTGGCTATCAAGTTCGAAGATGATCTTATCCTTGCAGGTAAGATAAGAAGAGATCCTAATAGAAATAAATTTTCTTCATCTGCTGAAAATTCTTCCATAAGCACCACTAATCCTATGGTGCAAAAGTTAGTAAATGAATTGCTAGCTCTAAAAAGGAAAATATCCTAAGGTATGTCTACTCCTCCTTATCAGGATATACCAAGGAGGCCATTTCCCAACCATTCATATCAAGGCAATGCTGCTAAAAATTAAGGGCAACCCAATCATCTTTCTCCCACACTAGGGAAGCTTGCCATTGAAGCAGCACTAGTCAACTCAGTAATTGGTTATTATGAAGCTAAACATGATTTCTCTTTCTAACCTAAGTTGGACTAAGAGGATGCTAATCTCTTTACAAAAGGAGAAGAAGAATTAGTTGGTGACTCCAATGTTGGTTTTTTGAATTACCAAGATGAAGCTAGAAAAAAGGGAGAATTGTTTGATGGATCATATGTTGTTTATACTAGGTCCCAAAACTAGTCAACTCAATAAGCTGATAGGGGAAAAGTAGTAAAATAACCTCAGCCAGTGATCTTGATTGCTAAATGGGGAACTTCACTACCTTTCTAATCAAAGGACCCAATGACCAATAAGAAAATAAGTACCTCAAACAATCTTGTACCTTCTACTTATATTCCTCATACCAGTGCCACATCAAATAAAAATTAGAATGATGGACTTCCTTCCTCTATTTCTAGTTCATTCTAGTTATTCAACATAATTGATCATGCTAGGAATACCAATATCTAAATGTCTGAGTTTAAGTACTTACAAGCCAACCCTAAGCAGTTGGATAGGTTAGATGAATGCATCAAAAATAAAACTATCCCTATAGGACAAGATTTTTCAAAAGTGACTCATGATCCCCCAAAGAACAAATCCACCCAAAATAATCTTGTCTCTACTCCTCTTTTTTCCCCTAAAAAAATAGAACCTTTCTATATTTCTCTATTGATAAATGGTCATAAATTGAGCAATTGTATAATAGATTTTGGAGCCTCTGATAATGTTATGCCCGCCAAGGTAGTAAATTCCCTCAGTCTTACCTTAACTAAGACTTATGGGAGATGTTTTCTTATTGAAAATAAGTAAGTGCCTCTTTTGGGTCAAATCAAAGATGCCCAATTTGCATTTGTGGCGTTCCCAGATAAGAGGGTTAAGATGACAATCTTAGTGGCCGATGTTCTAGCTTCTTATGGCATTTTGCTCAGATGTAATTTTTGTAAAGATGTAGGTAGAGATTTTAACATGGATCTATCTGAAGCGAGGATACCTGTTAAGGGCATCATGCAAAAGTTGCTTCTTGAGAAAGAGTCAAAATATATTGTTACTCAAATGTCAGACCCTGAAGCTCAAATTTTGTTTGAATCCTTAGGAATGGGTAATTATTTTCTTTCCATTGAAGATGTTTCTATTTCATTAGATGAAAGTCCATTAGGTGACAATTCAGATAACTTAGACAGAAAATTAGAAGAATTTGTAGAGAAAAGGTCAAGTAAAAGGGGGTCTTCCCTCACTAATGAAGAGAAATATTTAAGAAGATCAAATTCTAATGATGTTTGGATTTTAGAATTTGATGGCAGCTATTCTTCTACCAGTTCTAGAGCTAGAATTGTTTTGATATCCCCACAAGAAAAAATCTTCCCTTACTCATACAAGTTATAATTTGGCAATACCAACAACACCGCTAAATATGAATCATTATTGCTCAGATTACAAGCCGTTCATGCTAAAGATGTTAAAATTATCCATGTCCAAGGAGATGCTGAATTGGTGGTTTGTCAAGTGAGAAGTCTATATCAAACCAAAAATGAAAGATTGTGGCATTATCTCAATCTTGTCTGGGATTGCATTGAAAGTTTTAATGCTTTCAATATTTCTACAATGCCAAGAGAGTTTAATGATCATGTAGATTCATTGACTGTCTCTACAACCCTCATGGTTCCTCATAAAGATTTCAAAGGGAATAAGTACACTATTGAGCTGGTCTTTTGACCAAGTGTACCTGATAATGTTGACCATTGGTAGGTGTTTAATGGTGATAATCAAATTGTCACTTTTCTAGAAAATATGGATAGTTTTGAGGAGCTTTATTTTGAGGGTAGTGACTCTCCCCCACAAGAATCAGTTCCTAAAAGAGATTCATAAATTGGTGAAGAATTTATTCAACTCAAAGGGAATAAAATCTCAAAAGGTTTGGTTTCTCTTGAGAAGTTATTTAATAAGCATGACAGGTATATCAAGTAGTAATAAATGGATTCAAGTTCTTCTAAGGAGTTCAATCAAGTAAATTTGAGTACGAAAGAAAATCCCAAAATGGTCAACATTGGGAAATGTTTCGCTACTAATGAAAAGCTCAAATTCATTACTCTTCTTTGCCATTACATTGATATTTTGGCATATTATTATGATGACTTGAAATCCTTTAGGCCTAAAGAAATTTACATGAAATTTTCCTTAAGACTGGGTCAATACCTCAAAAATAGAAACAGAGGCAATACAATCCCAAAATATCAGGTACTATCCTTTTAGAGATTCACAAGATGTTGAATGCCAAAATAATTTTTCTAATTCACCATTCCACCTGGATCATAAACATAGTTCCTATAAGAAAAAAGAATAGAGAAATTTATATTTGCATGGATTTTAGGAATCTCAATTAGTCTTCTCTGAAGGACAACTACCCCCTACCCATAATGGATCAAGTATTGCAAATAGTAACTAGCTCATGAATGTTATCAATGTTAGATAGTTTTTCTAGGTATAATCAAGTAGAAGTCAATGAAGTAGATCAACATAAAACCACTTTCACTACACCTTGGGGCATGTTTACATATCAAAGAACGCCTTTTAATTTGATCAATGCTAGCGCCACATTATAAAGAGCAATGGACCTTGCCTTTAGAGATGAATTAGGGAAGTTCATCATGGTGTATCTTGATGACTTGACTCTCTTCTCAAAACACCATCCTGATCATGCACATCATTTACAACAAGTGCTGGAATGTTGTCGATAAAATGGTATTTCTCTCAATCTAAAGAAGTCAATTTTTAGGGTTACAAAAGGTAAACTTCTCAGGCACATTATATCCTAAGAAGGCAGAAAAATTGATTTAAAATAAGTCAAATCTATCCAAAATCTTACTCTACCTGCTAGTAAGACTGTAGTCTGTTCTTTCTTTGGAAAGGTTTATTTTATACAAAGGTTCATTCTTGAATTCACATAGAAAACTCACATCATTATTGACATGATGAAGGGTAAAGCTACTTTTCATTGGACTGTAGAAGCCAAAGTAGCATTTGAAGATATCAAGAAGGATATTACTCATGCCCCAATCCTGGTTTGTCTAGATTATGCCAAAGACTTCATAGTATATAGCTATGCTTTTGAACATACACTTTCAACCATTTTGGTTCAGCAGAATAAAGAAGGTGTGGAATCTCCTATATCATTTATGAGTTTCCATCTCAAAGATCACAAATTGAAATATTCCAATATGGAGAAGCATGTTTATGCCATGGTTAAGGTGGTAAAACATTTTTGATTCTATATCCTAAATTCACACACTGTCATTCTAGTGCCTGATATAACAGTAAATTCTATTTTTAACTCAACAAGAGTTTGGTAATAAAAGGGGGAATTATATTGCTAAGATTCAAGAGTTTGATCTTGATATCAAACCTACTAAGATGGTGCAAGGAAGAGGTCTCTGTCAATTAATTACTGATAACATACCAAAATAAATAGGACATGAAGAAGCAAAAGTTGAAGACATGCCAACAGTGCTTTTTGTCACTACTATTGATGAGTGGTATTCCAATATCACTCATTTTATTACCTATGGTGAGTGTCCTACTCACATGTCTTATAAATAAAATATAAATTTTAAGCTGAAAGCTGCTAACTATGTCCTATGGGACAATGGTTTGCACAAAAGGAGCCTTGATGGGGTGTTTCTTCATTGCATGGATAAAGTGAAACAGAGTAAACTTTTGGAATTTTTCCATAATTTGGCTTGTGAAAGACATTTTTTTACACCCATGATTACTCATAAGATTCTATGAGCTAGATACTATTGGCCTGCACTATTTCAAGATGCGTATAATTGGGTATGTAGGTGTGAGTTGTGTCAATAGTTTATTGGGAAACCCAAGTTGGTTGCATCACCTCTCAAGTTGGTGGTGATTGAAGAACCTTTTTAGCAATGGGGTATTGATTTCATCATCACCATGAACCCATCCTCAAGTGCTAGACACAACTATGTTCTTACCACAACAGAAGTGGTATGTAATTTTATGAAGTGGGTGGAAGCCATTCTTGTCAAGCATGCTACTTCAAAAGTGGTATGTAATTTCCTTAAAGAAAATATTGTTTCTCGATTTGGGGTTCTAAATAAGATTATAGCAGATAGTGCCACTTGTTTCTCTCCTCATGAGATTACTGAATTTTGCTACAATCACATGATTATTCTTTCCCACTCCTCAGACTATTATCTACGAGGAAATGGTCAGGTGAAATCGAGTAACAAGAATCTGGTTACTATTATCATGAAACTAGTAGATGATAATTAGAGAACTTGGCATAAAGCATTGTTTGATGCTTTATGGATAGATAGTATTATGCCTAAAAGGGTAATAGGTATGCCACCATTTCAAATTTTGTATGGTCTGAATGCATAAATACCCATTACCTTGGAACTACCAACACTAAAGTTGGCAAAGACGGTAGAAGATTCAACTTTTAAAAATTCTATTGATAAAAGAGTCATGTACCTGACTAAGTTAGAAGAGTAATGAACTATGGTAGTGGACCATATTTCTGAACATCAAAATCAGGTAAAGAAACTCTTCGACAAGAAAACAAGGATTTATGAGTTTTAGATTGGAGATCAAGTCTTATTATGGGACAAGAGGAGAGAACTAAAAGGACTGCATGGAAAATATAATTCCTTGTGGAGAGGTCCATTCACCATTCATAAATTCAATGGTGAAAATAGTTTCTTACTAAAATATCAAGATAGAATGCCAGTCTCACTACCTCACAATGGGCAGCATCTGAAGCACTCCAATCCTTGAAGTATCAGATAAGTTCATTTGTATATTTGTATAGCATTTGTTTGTTTTGTGTTGTTCATTCAGTTTTTGGCATCTTTAGATTTTTAGATGGCTTGACTCCATGGCCCAATGGCATGGATAAATTCACTTAGATTCTGGATTTTACTCCCTTCGATCATTTCAAAATACAATCGATAGAAGTTCCCCAACTTGAGTCAGCTATTGTTCCCAAAACTAGTCACTCATTTTTGTGGACAGCCTATTGACCATTTTGGTCCTATAGGCCAAAAATGGTCTCCTTCTTTCTCAAAAATGTTCTGAGTAGTCAAGTTATTCAATTTCACAAGCTTTTTTGGCAAAGGAAATCGCTCATTTTCAAAGGTTTTACAGTCAGGAAAATAATAAGGTTCAAAAGGTGAGTTTTTGCAAGAAAAATTTTCAAAACACTTGAAGGCATTTCCTAAAAAATTGATAAGGATGGCTCAACAGTGGGGTTTAATGATATGAAATGAACTATATAGACTGACCATAGTCACATTGAACTTTGAACCATTGAACTCCGCTAAAAAGGTTCAAGTGGAAGGTTTAAACAAAAGGTTCAAGCAAAAGGTTCAAACAGAAGGTTCAAGTGGAAGGTTCCAGTAGAAGGTTCAAATAGTTGGTTCAAAAATACATTGAATTCATAAGAATACTGAGTGAACACGACTCTTGGAAAAACATAAAATATTGATCTACCAAATTGTTGAACCATTGAACTGGTGAACTCTAAAAGATGGTTTGAGGTTCAAAATGTTTAAGCGACTGGTGATGTCCTTGTGGACATAAAATTTAGAACAATGGAATAACCATTGGTTTTCAAATGATGCAGACCTGAGGACAAAGTTAGTGACCCACTGAGAAAAGAGCTGGAGAAGCCAGCAAAAGGTGAGAAGATAGCCCCGAGAGCTTAGATCACCAGGAAGAGACAAAATATAGCAAGGAAAGAGGGAACAAAATAGCGAATCTAGAAGCATTTGTAGAAGAGTTATTCTAGTGGGTGGAACTATCCACCAAGTGGTTATCAAAGAGCATAAGCATTCAATGGTGTGGCCCATTTTTATTTGTTTGAGTAAAGATGAGTAGACAATCATGTAAGTATCATAAAGAGGAGCAGCCTTGCCTTTAACAGGACTAGGCAACCTAGGATTTTGAAGAGACATTTGATATGATTTAAATGCCAAAGTCAAGGCTGGTAATCTACTCTAGCATGTCTCCTTCACAGGGCTTCCTCTTTCTAATGCATTCAACACAACATGGGCCATTTGTGGAAAGAAGTGCCAAAGTCTTTCTTTTGGATGTTATATGTTGTAATCTCTCATTTAAAGGAAAGGAGAGGATCTCTCAGTTATTGGAGGCAAAACTCTACCCAAATTGAAACACGTTTTTGAGACTTTGAGCTCAGATTGTTAATCAAATTTTATCAGGTGAATGAGAAAGCAAGTGACCTTTCAAACTTTGTGTTGAAATAACTTGTGTTATGTAGGAAATTGTTCTTATGTCCTTTTCTTGAATATAATCTTATCCATTTGATCAAATAAGCAAAGCGAGTAAAAATAATCTGGGAGATGTTCTGAAGTTGATTATGGAGACTTTGTGCTACCATAATAGTCTTTAGTTTGTATTTTAGTGTCTTAGAACAAAGGATATTGGAAAGGCTTTGAACTATCTTTATCTTTTGTAATCATATGCTCTGTTATAGTTTTCAATGAAGACTTTGGGCTGCACCTCATTCTACTGTGATATAAGTCATAAATCAATAAGAGAAGCAATTAAAGACTTTGTGCTTTCGTGGGTTTCTTGTGGATTTAGTTATTACCCAAGAATTTTTCCTTTTGTTTTGTGAACATCATTTCTGAAAAAAGAGAAATGGATGATATGATCTCACCCCTAAGTTAGTATTTAGTATTAGGTTAAGTTTTCAATAGTTAATAAGGAGCCTCCCCTTACTGAGAGGAGAGATTTATCTCATTACACTGTGGTTGATATAGCCATTTTGTCTTCAGTTAGTTGATGACAAGATATTCACCTAATAGGTCTAAAGTTCATGTTGGATTTTTAATCCATAAAACTATGTAGGCAATGTCCACTTGCCTCATGCATCTAGAATCAAATTAGCTACCCCTTCCCTTTCTTCTATTTCCCCCATTTTATTTATTTGTTTTTTTGTCTCATATAGCCTAGGGCAGATGTTTGTTATCTTGTTTGTGTTATTGATTCCCTATAGCCTAGGAGCAACCTTGTGCTATTATTCTTATGTTATTAAACCTGTGTCATTATTGTCTAGTGTAGGGTCGCCCTATCACCAAAAGTAACACCTCTATTATAGATAGACAAAAAATTTGTTTTCTATTTACACTAATATTGTGATTAACCATTGTTTATGTTTATTTCATTTTTTTCTCATTATTGCGTCTTTATTTAATATTTCTTAGTGTTCTATTATATTTTTTTGTATTGGTATTTTGTTTGTTAGTGTTTGTTTGTTTATTTCCTATTTATTTTCTTTCATTGTTGTGCCTTGACTTAGTATATATGTGTTCATTGGGTTATTCCTTACACATTATACTTAAGTATATTCATATCCATACATCAACATTATCATTATAGATTTTATCATTGGTGCATTATTTTTGATTTTTTATTGCATCATGTATCAATCCTTATGCAAATTTTAGTTAAATTATCATGGTGTTTTATATCATGGGGCATACCATCACATGCTAAAATAAAAATCATATTAGACAATCTGACAAGAAATGATGCCATGGTACTTCTCTTTGGTCACATGATAAATTTATGATCTATCCAAACATTATCCAAATAAAGAGTAATTAAATCACAAAAGAATTTTAATCCTTTCAAGTTAGGATGTATATCTCCATACTAGTAGGTTTCCCAAATTCATATTTATCCTTTATACCAGATTACTCTTAATCTATGAGTATGGATTTAGTCTATAAGCCCCCTTTTCCAATTTTCCATATTATCTCAAACTATAGTTCTAATGATTATAACCACCTTTGGACACATCATTATGTTTCAATATACCTAGATGCTAATCAGTAGAACCACCTTTGGGTAAATCATTATCATTCTCCTAACCTTTAGGGGCAAGTTTTCATTGTGATAATGATTATAACCACCTTTGGGAAAATCATTGTGTTTTGATCTACCTAGACGTTAATGATTATAACTACCTTTGGGAAAATCATTATCATTCTCCTACCCTATAGGGACATGTTTTCATTATGATAATGATTATAATCACCTTTAGGCAAACTAATATCTCTATCCACCCAACTGAGGCATATTTTAATTTTACTAATGATTATAACCACCTTTGGGTAAATCATTATCTTTTTACCATGCTATGTCAATGATTATAATTGCCTTTATACAAATCATCCTTTTTATCTACCCAATTGGGGCATCTCATTGTGCTACTAATTATAACCACCTTTGGATAAATAATTATATTTTTACCTTAATATGTCGATAATTATAACCACCTTTGGGTAAACCATCCTTTTTATCTACCCAACTGGGGAATCTCACTGTGCCACTGATTCTAACCACCTTTGGGCAAATCAATCTTTTCCACACCCCCTTTAGCTTTAGGTCCCATCATTTCCTTATTTTTGAGGGAATTTTTATTGACCTTCTTTACCAATTTCTCCCTCGAGGGGGCATCCAGAGCTCATCTATCACTTATTAAGGAATTAGGCATTAAATAAATTTTCATTCTTTGAGAAGACATTACTATGCCTATAGCTTGAAATTCCTCTCGAAATAGAGGTAAACTGTAAACACCCTATTATGGCCATAGTTGGCTTCCAACTAGACGTTAGACTAATTTCTACCAAAAATTGAAAATTATGCTTATGAATCACTAAATATCCCAATTTCATTTTCACATCATTCATTAGTGCTCAAAATCATGTTGACACATCCCTATTTAGGTTAGTAACTTGTACACAATAATAACCTCTCATGAATTCATCTTTAGTCACCTTGCAACCTAACAACTGGAATTTTTGCCTATGGACCTATTAAGCAGGGCACTTGAAAAATTACTCAAAGAGATAAAATTCTAATAAAAATGAATCAACTAATTAAACTAGATTAAATTCTTATCTAAATAATCTATTTATAATTAATGAATATCTAAAAATGGAAATTCAAAATATCAAACCTCTTTATCATTGCCTTTAAGATTTGTCAAGCTCTTCAAAAATATCTAACAAATATCTAATTTATGATTCATGGCTTTAATTGAAAATCATACTTACATTTACCCTCCTTAACTTAATTGGAGTTAACTTTAACTCACCTAGTGTTAGTTTAAACTCATTCCATGCTTAAATCCTAACCTAACTTAACTTGGGTAAGAGTTTAACTTTGGAGGATACAAATACAAGGCCTTACCTATTGATCTTTAAGCTTTTTTGGTGTAAAGTTATTATGATCAAATAGGTGCAATAATATTTTCTATTAATGTTACCATGCCAATTTCACAAGCCAAGCCAAGCTAAGCTAGCCAATATTACTAAGGTGCTAAGGAAAGGTGGAGTAATGGAGTTTCATTGATAAATATTTCTTGAGCACATAACCGATTAAGCTAACTCAAAAATTGGTTTTGGAGATATAAAGAAGGTAAAAGGAAGATTTATTTTATTTTCTAGTTGTGTTTAAATTGCATGTTTGTTACATATAATCTCGCTAGTGTCTAGGTTAGAGGTGTTAGTGTTTAGTGTGTTTGTTTTGATTTAGTTTTCTTGAATAACACTATACTAATCTCCCTTTTATGGATTCCCTATTCACACTTGTTTTAGACCTTAGCCCTATATGTGTGAAACATTTGAACATGTGCCTTTTTTACAATATTCCTCATGTTTATGCATGTTATTTAGGATATTTGAGCATGTCCTTACTTTTGGCTCTTGACCCATAAATGTCTATTTTTTTATCATTTGTGCTTGTTATGTGTGGTTTTTGATTTTGATATGTGTTATGATCTAAATCATGCACTCCTAATATGCTAAAATAATTATTCTATGAGCTTAAATGATATGTTATACAGGCCTTGCCTATAAATAAAATTCAAAACTTACTATGTTAGTACACTTTTTCCATATGTTACAATTTTTAATGATAACATCTATACTACGCATGTTTCAAGTTGACTTTTATTTTGAGATGAGTGAATTTTCAAGAAAAACATTACCTCACTTCAAAAGGTGGGAATTTTTTCGGGATTCTTATGTATGAGATAAGCCATTTTCAAAGAGCAAAATTCAATTATTGGAATAATTACAATTTCAAAGTTATAAAATGTGGAAAAAATTAGTTATTAGCACATATTATGGGTGAATGTTCTATTTAATATACACTCATATTTTAGTTTTAAAGAGTAAATTTACATAGTTTCTAAGTTTCAAACATAAGTTACAATGAATATTCACATATAGTTTCAACCTCTATAATTACAATAGGGGCATAATACAATTTTATGCCACTTTTATTTAGTTGTGGACATGATAGGAGCATGGTGTAATCCATTAATTTTTTTATCATGATTTAAAAAACTATAATGAACCAAAATGTTTGAGAACATTACAAATGAATCTACAAGCCATTTGTAGTGGTTGATTCAGTTTAGTTGCATAGTGCATGACTTGGAGTTCATTAAGCACACCAACACTATGTATGCAAATCCATTATAGATTGTATCAAATGGTCTAGTTAAAGAACCATCTTTTCTAAGTGCTTGAAGGATCCAAAAATTATCCTAAACTTTATGTAAGCATCATCACTAATAAAAATTTACAAAAATAAGCATTGATGTCATACATACTGGTGTATTCATTTCATACTCTCATTTTAATTTTCAAATTACTCAAATACAAGTAATTTTTAATTTATCAAAATTAATTTCAATTTAAATTTACCGAAGCTAAAGAAAAGTTTTAAATGTAAAAAATCAATTTTTCAAAGGATCAAAATAACTAATTCATGTGTTTTTTAGGATTTTCTAAATTATACAGTGCCTTACATTATTTAAGTATGTATTCAAAGACAAAGTGTGTTTTACACCATAAGATATAACTTCCTTTAATCTAGTAATTTTATTTCTAGAATAAAGGTGCAGGAGCCAATGTAGTAACCTAAATTTGGTCATAAATACTTGATTATACCTATTTTACCAATTTTTACCATTAATTGATATGTGCACTTAATTGACACCTATTTTTATGATTTTTCCTATCATAAGCATAAAATAAGACTTACTTTCATCACAAGGATATTTATTTTCATGCAAAGAAAAGAAATTTATGGATTTTTATTCCCTAACTTAGACCCCAATCTCAATACTTTTATTGAAGGGAAAGGAATTACCAATAGGACATGAATGCCTATTGTTCTTGTCCCTATTTACTGTTATTGTCCTTCCCTCACAACAATAAAAAAAAAAATTAAAAAAATGACCTTAAGGTTAGCTTTTGGATTTATAAACTCTCCAATAGTTATATTTCCCACTTTAAACACTATAAAGTACATTCAATTCATTCATTTCAAACATATTATAAACCTTATCAAATCTAATACTAGAGATTATTTACACAAGTGCACATTGAACAAAAATTACCTATTCTTCCCAAATCAAATTCCATGCACTTCAAGCAACCATGAACTAAGAATGAATTTAGTTTTATACAAACCTAGCCAAGAATGATGAAGTATTCAAGCTAATTATAGATGCATTAATATAGTCAAAGGATCACAATTATATAAAGGGCTTAGGTGGGATAACTACATGGAGGTTTAATCCCATTTCAAAGTATTGGTATATAGATAGTATTCAACATATCGAGGTGTTGATATCTAACAAAATTCAACCCTCTATCCCATTTTTAATTCTTCAAATCTATTTATCTCCTTATGGTACAAAACTAGGGTTTTCATCTTCAAGAAGGAACAGACATGTCTCCACAGACTTTTTAAAGATAAAAATAACTGTAATAAGACTTATTTCAATGTCGCACATAACTATGCCAAAATTTATAGTTTTCTACAAAAAGATGAGATATACCAGGTGTTCCTATCCTTGAAGGCACTTAGGTTCATATTCTAGAATATTTTTGGGTTTTCTACACTCTATCTATCCTTGTATTATATTTTCATGTTTAGTTAGTTGATGAGTCAGAAATCTAAGTTTATCTCTCTTTTCCTTGATTTAGATTTGTTCATTTCTATTTTAATTTATCTATTTTATTCATTTATGTTCAGTTTATTATAAAAATGTATTTTTATCACCTTGTATTATTATATTAAATTTATATAATAAATGATTAATTATAATATTAATTTAATTTAAAATAAAATAGGAACAATGAAAGTCTAGTGGCTAGAATAAAATTGGATTAGGTGCATAAGAATAAGAAACAAAAAGTAAAACATAAAGAAACTATGTATAAGTGGGTACTATGTAAGGAAAATAATAAAGGGTATTAGCCTAACTATGAGGTTAGAAGGGAATGATATAATTTTTCCAACCAATGATCTCATCAATAGGGTGCTCATATGTATATCTAACTCTTTGATAATAAAGAGAAATATTTTGTGCAAGAGAAGAACTACCTAGTGTAAAAGCATCTAAATCTGAAGAAGAATCATGTGTTGAAAACTAACCCTTTGAATCACTACTCATATATCTATCTAAACTTGTATCCTCATGCATGAGAGGATATAATGTAATATCATGTACCTATGTAGCAACCCTCTGAATAACTTTTGATGTTGTATGAGATAAAAGACCTTATGTGATGTGCCACTTTTTGCTTAGCAGTTGTGCCACTTTTTGCTTAGCAGTAGATATCTTAATTTTTGTAGCCAAGTGATTATGCTCATGTGTAACCCTATTATGTTAAATAATGGATCAAGAAATTATAATATCCCTATGTTCATAAATAGGTAAATAAACTAAAATTTTCTCATGCTCATAAGTAGGTGCAAAAACTAATTTTAGAATATGCCTCTTTGAATGTGATTCATAATCTTGAATAGTTGTATAAACTAATTCATTACCAATTTACTCAATAATTATGCCAAAAAAATATTATGGAGTAGTATTAAGTACCATTTGTTCCGTAATATATTCATATTAAATTCCTAAAATTTTAACCACTTGATTATCATGAATATACTCTAGATATTTTTGAACTATAGAAGTAGTTGCTCTACATTTTTATAACCAAGGTCTCATTAATAACATATCAAAGAAATATGTGCTTCATAATACTAATAAAGGAGTGAAAAATATGAGAGGTGTCACTTATAAGAGTAATATGATATGTCTGAGAGTATCTTGTGTATGACCATCAAATGTTCTCACAACTCTATATGTATGTCTTATATCTTATTCTATATAAAAAAGAGAATGTAGAAGTGTTATGGTGTACACATTTTTACTTGATCCATTGTCTACCATATAATTATGGATTGATTGCATGCCAACATATGCTCTAATTAATAATGCATGTCTATCAAAATTATCATAAATAATTTTAGAATCATCAAATGTAATAAATGGGCATGATGATAGCTTAATTGTAATTATACCAATGATACCATCAAGTGGATGCCCATATGAAGATGGAGGAGGATGAGAATTGTATGAATAATGTACATAATTTTTCTTGTAATCCTACACTTCATTATTAGGAAAAGGCTATTTATGCATTTTTATGTTTTCACTCATTTGATTTTGGCTTAGCCTCTTCATTAGGAGTACCAATTTCAACAATTTCCTCAACAATGAGGTCTTGAATTTTTTTATTTAGCTTCATATGTATATTATAAGAATGTCAAACACATATATGATAATAAAAAATGCATTTCCATAAAAACTTGTAGATTGAGATTTAGATAGATATACTTCTAATGGTCAAGTAAGTTCAATAACATAAAATTCAAGGATATTTTGTAGTATTACATGAGGAGATGAAAGTAGCCCTAAAAATTACCTCCTTAGTGGAGCTTATGGTTGAATATTTTATGGTGGTTGTGATTGTAGACACTAGAAAAATACACACTTGTAGTTTTCAATTACTAAATGCCTTTAGACCCCCCTAAAGACCCCTTAAACCTTCTTAACCCTTAACAAACCCCTCTTAACCCAACCAAATCACTATTCTCCTAGTCACATAATATTACAAAATCATTATTTGAAAGTACCATTCAAAATTACTATTCACTATCACTATTCACTATGGGACCCACTATCACTATTCATGATGACATGGAAAGTGACATGGCATGTGACATGACAAGTGACATGGCAAGTGACATGGAGGGTGATATGGAAAGTGACATGGCTTAAAAGTGAGGTGGCTTGATGTGGGACATCATACCCCACTTGGGACCCTTTCCCAATGTACTTAATGACATCATTTAAGTATCACAAGGCCCCCCTTGAAATATAGTGAATTTACCCTTAAGGGGCCATCATTCAACATGTGTTTTGCCTTCACACATGAAAGTAGCCTTAAAAATGAGATACCTACCTCTTTAGTGCTTTTGGAAAGATAAAGGGCACTCCTTTTTAACATTTTAACCCAAATGGGAGACTCACCAACCCAAATGGGAATCCCCACCAACCTCATATTTGACTATCCATGCACCACATGGAAAATGGTGCCATATTTGGTATGCCACCTCTTTAAGTGCTTAGATGAAGAGAAGAACGTGCAATGAAATTTTTTTAAGACTAATTCAAACCCATGTGCATGATTCCCATTCAAAATTGGACTCATGTGCAAGGTGGGAGACTCACTAACCCAAATGGGAATCCCCACCAAAATCATCTTTGACTCGTTAATGCACCACATGAGAAATGGCACCATATTTCACTTTTCCCTTCTTTAGGCATGTTTCTTAACATCAAATGCTATAAATACCCCACCTCTACTTCACCCAAGGTTAAGTGGTAAGTTAGTCTTTGGTTATTAACATCTTGTTTCAGGTCTTTGAAGGAAGTCATCATTTTGGAGGTTATCCACATCTTGGAGGAAAATAATTAAAATCAATGAAGCTCTATCAAAATTTCTATGGGATTCCTTCATCAAATCATCAACCACATCAACAAGCATCAAGTGCTTTCTTATTGTAGTTTATTCTTCCCTAGCCAAAGAGGAGTTCTCACAAATTTTAAATTCAACATGTGCGCATTCAACATGTATTATTCTACACACCCTTCTTAACTAGTTTCTTATTTTCACACTTAAGAAAAAGTAAAAATTAGATAGAAACATTTTGGCATGCCCGATGGGACCCTTGAGTTTTCTTTGGCTCTTAGATGTTTTAGGAAATTTAGAATTGCATTAGTGAAATTAATTTAGTTGAACTCTTATAAAATTAAGCTTCTTTCTTTAGAAAAAATTAAAAAAGGTTTTAGCTGCATTTTTTAGAAAATTAAATTTTATTGAATTTATAAAAAGAAAGAAAAGGGCATTCATCCTAAGATTAGGATTGAATTTTCATGTTGCATTTAGGTTCATTTTAGTTATTCTTTTCTTCATTCAAAAAAAAATTAAATCTTTTGGTTAAAATTGATTGCATCAATTGACTGCTTGCTTGATTTTAGCTCACCTAATTTAATTAAATGTATTATAAATTAATCATAGTTTACAAATGTTACACAAACCAAACCACTTTCACAACAAAACATCAAAACACACTTTAGATAAGGCCCAAATAGGATTTCATCACCTAGCAAATCACCTTACCTTTTCTTGGTTATTGTACTTGGATTTGATCACCAAAGGGATAACCAACTTAGTTTTTTGGCTGAGTATAAACTCTAAAAATTGATACATATTGGCTAAGCACCTGCACTAGTTATGAGATCATTATGTGAGGTAATAAACCCCCAAGTACTAGGCCACTTACTCAAACCAATACAAACTTCTATTGAGTTCCTAAACATAACCTGAAACTAAACATAGACTGCCTTGTTTAGGACTTGTTCTACAAACCAAATTTCTTCTTCACACTTTCTAAGGCATAAGCCAAAAGAGAGACAATTAAAAATATAGGATTTAACGTATCTTAGTGTATTCTTTGATTTCCTTGAATATTTTTTTTCTTACTTATTTTTTGAGGTGTGAGCTTCATTTCTCTCCATTCTTCACATAGTATTTACCAGACTACAAATTGAAGAATCAAACCAACCAAGAACCTATTTTTCAATACCTCATCTCCACTACCTTGTTTAATGGAAATCTTTCCTATCTTCTCTCCTAGAGATCCTAACTTTTCTAGGATCTTAGAGAACAATCCTTTTGACTTAAAGTGGTACCTTACATCACAAGCCATGTATGCTCCCTTTCTTACCAATAATCAACCCAACCTTATTTACAACCAACCCAATCCTATCTACAACCAACCCAACCTTATGTATAACCAACCCAACCCTATCTACAATTAATCTAACCTTATCTATAACTCATCAAACTCCAACTTCAACCAACCCATAAACTATCAACCTTCACCTGAACTACCAATTGAGTTTGTTGCAGTGATAACATATCAAATAGCTAGATTAGAGTCAAAACTTAGTCCATTTATTTATAGTATCCATGATTAATCAAACCTCACGTATAACCAACCAATGTCTTATCATTAGCTATTTAATATTATCATGCCCAACTAATAACCTATCAACATCTATCGACTCAATCACCCCAACCTTGTCAAATCTGGCCATTTCCCCCAACCATCATATTAACCTCAACCAACCTTGTTAACCCAATCAATTTCATCGCCCTTAACTAATAAACCAACCTATCAATCAACCTATCAACCCAACCAACTTTTTAACCTATCGAACCATATAACCTCTTCAAACTAACCAAATAACTTACAAATAGTTCCACACCCTAATGTGATAATTGAGACATTGGTACACCCTCTTCTAGCCCTTAGTAAACCTACAACTAAAGAAACTATAATAACACCAACCTTAACCAATACACATGTTAACCAAGTAGAACCTTTATAAATTTCCTTATAAACCACAATTAAAGAAACCAAACAATCTTTTCCACTTCCCCTTTTAGTGAATCAAAGCCAACTAGAATCATCTCACACTTATGAGGTGCACACGATCAGTGTTGTTATTGATAAACCTATTACTACTACTTCTTCCACCCCACTCAATGAAGTGGGGGAATCACTTCCCATTCCTTTGGATGACCAAACAAAGGAATTAACCTCTTCTTTAATTTCACTTGACACCATTACACCTTCCTCCCCCACCATATACTCACCTAATCTTCCTTTGGAAATAATCCATTTAGAATAGGTCACCTTATCCAATCCATCCATGGAAGAAACATCTTCTCTAAATGTTGAACCTTACACCAAAAACATAGATAGGGAAACCATTACCTCTTCTCCACCTAAGGTTTTAAGCTTTGAAATCAATGATCAAGGAACCAAACCTATCTAAAAGTCCTTTTCTAGGCTAGTATAAAGCCTAGAGTCCACTTCTCAACCCAATCTCAATAGAGCCACTTTTTGGCATCATCTTAGCCTCCCCTATAAAAACAAAAAAGAACCCTTAGATTCACTTGAATCCACCATCAAACATATCACTACCTCAACCCCATCCTCAGATACTCCATCCTCCAAAACCATATGGGAACCATCCAACCCACTTCCATCTAAAATTGTAAAATATCTTTACATCTCTTTGACCAAACCCATCAAGAATCTAGGAATACTTCCTATTCCTAGCATAGCTCACCAATATTTGAAATTAGACCTAACTCCATCAAGTCCATCAAATAAAACTTTGACTAAACCTATTAAAAGGATGGAGTCTCTTAAACCATCTCAAAATAGACCGATGCCCCCCTTCTCTTAAATCTTCTACTTCCAAACCAACAAAGAAACCCCAACCTAACCAATCTACTAAAACCATTCCACAACCAACAACTTCCAAGGTGAAGCCTACTCCTAAGAAGGTCCCCACTCCAAAGCCTAAAAATCCATCACCCCCAATGCCTTTACTTGAATCCTATTCAACCATTTTATAAAGGTTGTTGTAAACCTCCTCCTTAACCTTACTACCTTTCAAAAATTTCCAACCTGTCAAAACTTTTGACCCTTCATGTCCTCAACCAAAATGGTTTAATGTTAGCTTAGTTTGTACATACCATAAGACACTTGAACATGACATAGAGAATTAAAAATATCTCCAAGTAATCATCCATAACTTATATGAGGATAATTTGTTATCAAATTAACCTCCCTTAACCAAGCCATCCCAAACTAACTGGAAAACCAAAACTACCCCACCACCCATAACTTCCACAATAAAAACTAATTTTAGGAAGGCTCCCAAAACTAAAAACTTGTCAACTCTAACACCTTTGCATGAATCTTATTCAACCATTTTACAAAGGTTGTTACAAACCTCTTCCTTAACCTTACCACCTATCAAACCTTTTGACCCTATCAAAAAAATTTACCCTTCACACCTAGAACCATCATGGTACAATGACCACCATGTGTGCTCTTACCATAGGATACTTAGCCATGATACAAAGAACTGCAATGCTCTTAAAACCATTATCCACTAGATTTATGATAAGGATAATATGTTATCAAATAAACATCCTTTGAGCCCATTACCAACCCAACCATCAACCATACCTACCCAACACTTACCTATTCCCCCATTCTCACCTAAGAGTGAGGAAAAACTGAAGCAACAAGTTAAACCAACACTTCCTTTTATCCATACCATATGTAGGGTTACCTACTCTTAGGTCCAACAAAAGGATAAGGGAAAGGCTAAAGTGTCCATTCCATGTGTTGGGTGAATATTTTGTCACCAGCTAACTGATGAGCAAAATAGGTCATTTTAACCATAGCAAGGGAGATCGATTGGCTAGATGTGCAGGTTTACCACATCAAAAGGAGACAAATCTCTCTGCTCATTAAGGGGAGGTTCCTTATAAATATGAGAGTGCTATATATATATAAGCTGAAAATAACAGTCAGGGGTAGGATAACACTATCCATCTCTCTTTTTTCAGAGATGACATTCACAAACAAAGGAGAAATCTAGGTGAGAACACTAAAGGCACTTCTCTTCTTTTAGAAGTGGTCTTGCAGCAAATAGCAGGAGTTCTTTTTTATAGGTAACAAGTAACTGGTAACAAGGGGTGTAGTAACTAGCAGAATGAGGTGTAGCACAAAGTCTCCACCTCAACTACCCAAGAGTGAAATATGAAGAATAATGGGGGTACAAAGTCATCCTAAGATCCTTTACACAAAAATAAACTAAAAATACACACACTAAAGACAGTTGTGGTAGCAAAAAGTCTCTCCATAGTTGGCTTTAGGACACCTTCTTGATTAATTCCACTAGTTCTACTTATTTCATTAAAATGGACAAGAACTCATTCAAGAAATAGACATAAGAACAATCTCCTAAATGACACAAGCTATTACAGCATAAAGTCTAAAAGCAACTTGCTTTCTCATTCAAACAAAAAAATATGATTAACAATCTGAGCTCAAAGTCTCAGTGATCACCTCACAATTTTGGTAGAGTTTTGCTTCTATAACCAAAAAGATCTCTTTTGCATAAAATAGGAGATTACAGTATATAGTAGCCAAGAAAAGCTTGGTGCTTTGTTCCATGGAATGGCCCACACTGAATTCAATGCCTTAAATGCATTTTTAGTTTTGTCAAGGGGCTATGCTAGGTGGCTACCTTAACTGTGGCATGTCAATTCATCTTAAATGTCTTCTCCTCAGCATGAGTTGTCTGGTCTTTCACCAAATATTTGCACAGCTATCCACTTCACCTTTACTCCAAGGGAGAAAAATAGGCCATGCCTTTAATGTTTGTAAGCTCAAATATCTACTTGGTGGACTATTCCACCTACTAGAATAACTCTTACATAGATATTTTTGGTCTTTCCCTCTTTCTTATTACAATTTGAGCTCTCAAGATATCCTTTCCCTTTTCTACTGGCCTTTCGGCTCCCTCTTCAGTTGGGCACTGAGTTTGTTTTCAGGTTCCTCACCACATTTAAAAATCAATGGATATTTCATTGTCTTGAATTTGATGTCCATGGGGATGTCATTGGTTCACTGTTTTAACGGTTTGGGTGGCCTTTTTAGGTCCTTGGTTCTTTCTTATTCAATTCCTTCAAAAAAAATGTTTAAAGGAATTCCTTCAAACATTTTCTTTGAAGGAAATCTTCCCTTGCCTTAGCCACTTTCCGTCGGGCTTTTGATCATTCCTTCAGACAAAATGTCCAAAGGAATTCCTTAGGACATTTTGTTCGAAGGATTTGCCTTGTAAAATTTTGACACAAAAAATCTTTCTGAAGGGTATCTCTTTATCTGCTTTTATTCACTACCCTCTGCAAGGGCACTTGCCCTTTGGGATTTGGGGGACTCCTTTGAACCATTCGATTAAAATGATTGATTGAACCAACTTTGGTTCAATGGTTCAATCTTTTATTTGAAGCTTTCTTTTGATTGAGTCTTTTGAACTTATTGAACTCATTGAACCTTTAAACCCATTGAACCATTTTGGTTCAAGGTTCAATGGTTCAATGGTTCATTATTTACTCTTTAAAGCCTTCTTTTTTCTAAGTCTTTTGAAGCTGTTGAACTTGCTGAAGCGGTTGAATTTTGAACTTTTGCCAAAGTGCTTGACTCTTTAAGCTTGCCGATGTCATTAAACTTTTTAACCTATTGAACCTTTGAACCTATTGGAAGTGGGGTTCAATGGTTCAATGGTTTAATCCTTTGTTTAAAGCTTGCTGATGAATCTTTTGGTTAAACCTCGACATTGAACCAACCTTGAAATTGCCTAAGTGTTGGGAACTTGTTTCTTTCTTGCAGAGTTCGTATAAATTAGCCTTCAAAGTCCATAGTTCTATTGGATGAAGAATAAAATAATTCAAATTTTGTCCCAAAAAAATGAGTAACAAATTTTGGGAACAATAGTTGGCTTCAGTTGGGGAACTTCCATTGATTATAAAAACAATTGAAGGGAGTAGAAACTAGAATCTCCAGTGCATTTAAGTATGCCATTAGGCTATGGATTCATGCTAACCAAAAATAAAGGCACTAAAAATGAAAATGAAGAGCACAAAATAGAACTAAAGACTATACAAATATACATATGTATAAATGATCTTATCTGCTACTTCAAGAATTGAAGTGCTTCAGATGCTGCCCACTATGAGACAGTGAAAAATGGCATTTTGTCTTGATATATCAGCAAGAAACCATTTTCTTCCTAGAAGCGATGATTGGCGAATAGACCTCTACACCAAGAATAAAAAATTTTGTGCACTCCTTTTGGTTCTCTCTTCTTGCAAAAGAGTTTCTTTTCCTAACTTTGGTGCACAGTAGTATGGTCTACTACCATAATTTGTTGTTCTTCTGGTTCAGTCCATCACATGATTTGATTGTTAGCATCAAACACCTACCAATGATTGGCATTGTCAGGCACACTTGGTCTAAAGACCAGCTCGATAGTGTACTTCTACTCTTCAAAGTGTTTCTGAGGGACCAAGAGGGTCGTAGAGACAACCAATGAACCTGCATGGCTATGAAGCTCTCTGGGCATTGCAGATATATTGAAAGCATCAAAAATTTTAATACAGTCCCATCCCAAATTGTGATAATGGTATAATCTTTTGTTCTTGGTTTGGCATAGGTTCCTCACCTGAAAAACCATCAGTTCAACATCTCCTTTAGCATGAAGGAGTTTAACACCTCTGTCTTGAGCTACCTTCAACCCGAGTAATAGAGATTCATACTTGACAGTGTTGATAGTGTTGTTGGTGTTGCTAAACTACAACTTGTATGAAGAAGGAAAAATATCTCCTTGAGGAGATATTAGAATAATCCCAACTCTAGCACCAGTAGAAGAGTTGCTGCCATCAAATTCTAGGATCCAAACATCATCAAAAATTGATTTTCTATCAAATTTTTCTTGATTAGAGAGGAAAGATACTTTTTCATCTATACTGCACCCTAATAATTATTTTGATGTCTTATTTTAATCAATTTTTCGATCACCACTTATTGTATTTTCATCTGCTATGATAGGAACATCTTCAGTAGATAGAAAATAGTTATCCCTATCTAAAGACTCAAACAAAATTTGAGCTTCAGGTACTAACATTTAGGTGACAACATATTTTGCTTCCTTCTCAAGAAGCAATCTCTACATGATGCCTTTGACAGGGATCCTCACCTCAGATAGGTCCATGCTCAATTCTTCACCAACGTCCTTTCAAAAAAATTGCCTAAGAAGAATGCTGTAGGAGGCTGGGATGTCAGCCACTAGGACTGTCATCTTTATTTTTTTTCCTAGAAAGGCTACAAATACAAACTGGGCATCCTTGATTTGTCCTAGTAGTGGCACTTTTTTATTCTCCATAGAGAAACATCTCCCAAATGTCTTGGTCAATGTGAGACCAAGGGATTTAGCTACTTTTCTAGGCATGACATTATCAGATGCACCTGAGTCTATGATGTAATTATTTAGCTGGTGTCCATTTATCAGTAGGGAGACATAAAATGGTTTCATCCTTCCAGAAGTAGTAGGAGGAGTAATGGCAAAGTTATTCTGGGTGGATGTGGGAGTCACCTTTAGAATAATTAGTCTTGTAGGGACGGTTTGGTTCTTCACACATTCCACTAATTTATCCAACTGCTCAAGGTTAGATTGTAGGAATTCAAATTTAGACATTTAAATTTTAGTTTTCTTGACGTGGTCAACTATGTCAAATGTCTAAAATGAATTAGGAATGGGGAAAGGTAGTTCATCCTTTTTATTTCTAGGGGGGAGGACTGGTCTGTGAGATTGAATTTGAAGGTGCAAAAATGTTTGGGGTACTTAATTTTTTAACAATCACCAGGTCCTTTAGCTGGAAAGGTAGAGAAATTCTTCATTTGGAAATTGAAATTGTAGGCTAAGCTCGCTCCTCTATTTTTTATTTATCAACTTATTGGGTTGATTGATTCTTAGACTAGGTGAAAATAGCATATGATCCATCAACTAATTTACCTTCACTTCTGGGTCTATCCTAGTAATTTAGGAAACTAATGTTAGAGTCACTAGCTAATTCTTCTTCTCCCTCTATGAAGATATTAGCGTCATCTTCTGGGTTCAACTTAGGGTAGAAGGAGAAATCATATTCTACTTCAAGATATCCAATTATTGAATTGGTTGGAGGTGCTTCAATGGCTACTTTTCTCTGAGTGGGAGGAAGACAATTTGGCTTCCCTTGATTCCTGGTAGCATTGCCTTGGTATGACTAATCAAGGAATGTCCTCCTTGGTATATCTCTGTATGAAGGGGCAGATGACATCCCTTGCACCATTTGCTTTCTAAGAGCTAACAACTCATTTTCCAATTTCTACACCATTAGATTAGTGGTGCCTATAGATAAATATTTAGAAGATGAAGAAGATTTACCTTTGTTAAGATCTCTCCTTATCTTCCCTGCTAAGATGAGATCATCTTCTACCTCAGTGGCCAAATCCTAAGTAGTAGTAAGGTCTATGTGGCTAGCACATCTCAGAAAAAGACTCACTTCAAGTAGCTATGAGTTGATGAAAAAACATTTAAAGTTCTCAGGTGTTGGCTAAGCAATTATAGGAATCCTGTTTCTCAGCTTGTCAAATTTGGTAATGAAGTCCCTCATTAGTTCATGAGGTTCTTTCTTCATTTATGTGAGCTGAGCTAGTAGGGCATGCACATCTTCTACAGTTTTGAACCTTGATTCAAACTTAGCTTTGAGCATGTTCCAATCAGTCATAGTCTAGGCCTATAGATGATAAAATCAGTCTGTAATAGCACCTTATAATGTTTCCACAAATAACCTGAATACTACATCTTCATACTCTACGCCTATCACACCATAGGCTATGCTCAAAGCTATGATGTGTTCATCAGGATGAACTCTCCCATCACCAAAGAATTTGGGGAAATTCTTCCTTGAACTGTGTGGTAGCTCATGTAGAGGTGGGTTTAAATTGAGTGGGCCAAAAGAGTTACCCTAGGGGCCTTGAACTACCATTATATGGATATGGAAAGGGGGGATAACAAATCTTGGTGGGGTATTTATGAGAAAATCTCTGCTAGCAAAGGAAAAAGAATCTCTACCTTGTATTGGTGACTTGGTGTTGGTAGGAGGAAGACTCCTAGTTTGTTAAAGGTGAGGTTGTGGAGGAAACGAATCAAAATTTCTCTGCTGCACCAACTCAAAAATAGGGTCAACAACACCTTGAGCTTTCTGGATTCTTATATAGCATGGAGCTACCAGATTGTAGAATAAAAATGGAAGAGAACTAGCCCTACTAAAGCTTGGAGCTTGAGGCTACAAACTGCTCATTCTTTCTAGTTGGCATGGAGCTACCAAAAAATTGAATTTTAAAAGTGAAACATTCGATCCCCGTGGCTCTAGTTCGTAGCTCAGAGTATATAATGGAAATGGATAAGGCTATAATGATAATGGATAAGACACAAGTGATGCTTCAATCTAAATCTTGAGGTGTCAAATTACATAAAATTGTTGTGTCCCCAGTGGAAAAAATAGATAAGAAAAAGAACTGAAACTACTCATTCTTCCCCAACGGATTCACCAAAAAATTGTTGGCATGAAGCTGGTAGTGTTCTTCCCTACTTCACATTGTTCCCCAACAGAGTCACCAAAAACCTATTGTCATGAAGCTGGCAGTGTTCTTTCCTACTTCACGTTGTTCCCCAGTGGAGAAAATGGATAAGGAAAAGAACTAAACTATTCATTCTTCCCTAGTGGAGTCACCAAAAAACTGTTGGGTGAATATTTTGTCACCAACTAACTGATGATTAAATTAGGTCATTTCAACCATAGCAAGGGAGATCAGTTGGCTAGATGTGTAAGTTTACCACATCAAAAGGGGACAAATCTCTCCTCTCATCAAGGGGAGGTTCCTTATAAATATAAGAGTGCTATATATATATATATATATATATATATATATATATATATATATATATATATATATATATATATATATATATATTCATCTTATTTATAGTATATATATATATATTAATATACTATAAATAAGCTGAAAATAACACTCAGGGGTAGGATAACACTATCCATCTCTCTTTTTTTAGAGATGATGTTCAAAAACAAAGGAGAAATCTAGGTGAGGACACTGAAGGCACTTCTCTTCTTTTAGAAGTGGTCTTGCAGCAAATAGTAAGAGTTCTTTTTGATAAGTAACAAGTAATTGGTAACAGGGGGCATAGTAACTAGTAGAATGAGGTGTAGCATAAAGTCTCCACCTTAGCTCCCTAAGAGTGAAATATGAAGAATAATGGGGTCACAAAGTCATCCCAAGATCCTTTACACAAAAATAAACTAAAAACACACACACTAAAGACAGTTGTGGCAGCAAAAAGTCTCTCCATAATTGGCTTCAGGACACCTTCCTGATTACTTCCACTAGTTCTACTTATTTCATTAAAATGGACAAGAACTCATTCAAGAAATAGACATAAGAACAATCTCCTAAATGACACAAGCTATTACAACACAAAGTCTGAAAGTAACTTGCTTTCTCATTCAAACAAATAAATAAATATGATTAACAATCTGAGCTCAAAGTCTCAGTGATCACCTCATAATTTTTGTAGAGTTTTGCTTCTATAACCAAAAAAATCTTTTGCATAAAATAGGATATTACAATATATAGTAGCCAAGAAAAGCTTAACACTTTGTTCCATGGAATGGCCCATGCTACATTCAACGCCTTGAATGCATTTTTAGTTTTGTCAAGGGGCCATGCTAAAATAGGGTGACTACCTTAACTATGGCATGTCAATTCATCTCAAATGTCTTCTCCTCAGCATGAGTTGTCTAGTCTTTCAACAAATATCTACGTAGCTATCCACCTTGCCTTTACTCTAAGGGAGAAAAATAGGTCATGCCTTTAATGTTTGTAAGCTCAAATATCTACTTAGTGGACTATTCCACCTACTAGAATAACTCCTGCATAGATATTTTTGGTCTTTCCCTCTTTACTATTGTAATTTGAGCTCTCGGGCTATCTTTTCCCTTTTATTCTAGCCTTTCAGCTCAATCTTCAGCTGGTCACTGAGTTTGTTTTTAGGTTCCTCACCACATTTGAAAATCAATAGATATTTCATTATCTTGAATTTGATGTCCACGAGGACATCATTGGTTCACTATTTCAATGGTTTGGGTGGCCTTTTCGGCTCCTTGGTTCTTTCTTCTTCAATTCCTTTAGACAAAATGTCTGAAAGAATTCCTTTAGACATTTTTTTCAAAGGAAATCTTCCCTTGCCTTAGCCACTTTCTGTCAAGCTTTTGATCGTTCCTTCGGACATTTTGTCTGAAGGATTTGCCTTGTAAAATTTTATCATGGAAAATCTTTTTGAAGGGTATCTCTTTGTCTGCTTTTGTTCACTACCCTCCACAAGGGCACTTGCCTTTTGTTCATTGCCCTCTACAAGGGCACTTGCCTTTTGGGCTTTGGCAGACTCCATTGAACCGTTCGATTGAAGTGACCGATTGAACCAACTTTAGTTCAATAGTTCAATCTTTCGTTTGAAGCTTTCTTTCGATTAAGTCTTTTGAACTTATTAAACTCGTTGAAAAATTTTGGTTCAAGGTTCAACGATTCAATGGTTCATTCTTTACTCTTTGAAGCCTTCTTTTCTTCTAAGTCTTTTGAAGTCGTTAAACTTTCCGAAGTGGTTGAACTTTTAACTTTTGCCAAAGCGCTTGACTCTTTAAGCTTGCCAACATCATTGAACTTTTGAACCTGTTGAACCTTTGAACCTGTTGGAAGTGGGGTTTAATGGTTCAATGGTTCAATCCTTTTTTTAAAGCTTGCTAATGAACCTTTTGATTGAACCTCAGTGTTGAACCAACCTTGAAATTGCCTAAGTGTTGGGAACTTGTTTCTTTCATGCAGAGTCCATAGAAATCAGCCTGTAGAGTCCATAGTTCTATTAGATGAAGAATAAAATAGTTCAAATGTTATCCCAAAAAATGAGTAATATATTTTGGGAACAACACCATGGACATACCCTTCAAACCCTCAACATGCTAACTAAACCCAACCACAAACACCTTCACTTTAGGATATTTTTCTCACCCTTGAAAATAGTAAATTGGGGGAACTTTCCTTCCATAAGGCTTTAACCATTTATTCACTTCAACCATACCTTAACCATTAATTGAACTAACCCTTGGCTTTTTCTCCTCCACATATCAACCAAACCTATCAATCAACCTAACTTGAACTAAGTGGTATATCAAATTGGGGAAACCCATTTGGACACCACCTGACGTATTTGGGATTTAAATTCTCCCATTAAACAATTTTAGATTAAACTTCTCCATCAAACCTAACCAACCTTACCTTAAACCTTAGGACTTCAATATTGGAGATCTCATCCTAAAGGAAAACCAACATGGAGAAAAGTAAACAAGGCAAGCTTTCTTTCAATTGGATTGGACCCTACATCATTACCCATAAGTATGGATCAAGATCTTATCATGTGTCCTCTCTCAAAGGCAAACCAAAACATGAACCTCTCAATGCTTCACATCTGCATCTATTCTTCTATTAAAGAAGGATCAAGAAACTATTTGTGTAACTTAAAGTTGTCCCTTGATTATGATATTTTCACCTTCACCCATCTTCCTCCTTTCCTTTTGAGAACAATTAATTACAACATAGAACCATGTGATTAACTGTCATAGTCATAGATTGATCATAAATATGGGTACCATAGTACTTCTCATGGATACTTTTCAACTCTAACAAGATGAAATCCCATGGTCATTATCTCTCAAACCACCTACTTTCACTTATCATTAACTTTATTGTGTTAAAGTTTTTCCCTCATAAAGGTAAACCTCTAAACCTAATTAGACTTATCCATGTCTAAAAACATTACATCCAAAAACAATTTGAATACCAAAATATTACTTGGGTCAATATCTTAAGCATTACAAATTATTCCCTTGAAGGACAACTGCCCAAGAATAAAATAAAATTTTTCAAATATAAGGTAGACTGCTCCCTTGAAGGATAGATATCAAGAGTATTAAACAAATCCAATAATCTTAGACCACTCCCTTAAAGGATGGCTAAGTTAACTTTGTCAAAAGTAGATCAATTTCTTAGAAGCTTCCTATATTAATTAGCTTTCCATATATAGTAATAAAGCAAAAGACCCACTATCACAACAAAATCTAAATCCACTAAACTTAGATCACTCCCTTAAAGGATGGCTAAGTTAACTTTGTCAAAAAAAGAGAAATTCCTTAGAAGCTTCCTGAATCGATCAGCTTTCCATATACAAAAATAAAACAAAAGACCCACTATCACAATCAAATCAAATTCTAAATAATCTTGAAATCTACAATTGGCTCTCAAAAAGCATAATAAGTTGGAATCTATAATCGACTTTCATATGTAGACTTCCAGCATTAATCAATATACATATAGCATATGAATGGACTTGTCTATTATCATTATTCAGCCACCTATCAAAGGGGTAAACTAATTCACATGAGATTATCATACACATCACACCACCTATCACCCATCTTCCCTTTAAACTATTTGTAAATAAAGGAATTTCGAGCTTACTTGACACCCTATGATCAAGAAACCTTATTATCAACTAAAAAATAATCATTCATAGCACTTGAAGGGTTTATATTCATTAAGTTGATTGCACTTCAGGTCTATTTTCAATCCTTATCAAAAACAAAGCATCATGCCCTATTCTTAATGTGCTTGGTTGATGTTTTCATCATGAATTTTACCAT
The DNA here is from genome assembly GCA_037957365.1 of Torreya grandis. Classification (NCBI taxonomy): domain Eukaryota; kingdom Viridiplantae; phylum Streptophyta; class Pinopsida; order Cupressales; family Taxaceae; genus Torreya; species Torreya grandis. The sequence continues at coordinate 3,519,152 of JARHVA010001312.1, forward strand.
CCAGTTTTGTAACAACAATAATCATTTTTTTTTCATTAAGCAAGATGACAACAACCATAACCATACCAATCATAACCATAACCATAACATTCATAAGCATCCACATAACCTTAAGCATGAGAACATTCGACTAGTGACATCTAACACATTTTATACATGTTTATAAAAAATTGTGCAATATTTAATTTAGGGTACAAGGAGTCTCACGGCACATAAAAAGTTATTAGACTATCCACACTTCACCTAAGGCCTCTACATACATTATTTTCTTACCTAAGCACTAGGATAATTGTCTTGTGACTCTAGATATGTGTTCAACCATCCTTTTACTTGATTACTCCCTAAACTAACATCCATAAAATTCCTTGTCTCAATAGTTGCTAAAGGGTGTACTCTATTCTCCTCTTTCACATTCATCCCCATAGGATGAGATACTTATTCTACTCTAGGTATTTTAACCTACTTTCCTATCACATTTAATGCATCCCTTTGCTCTAGTTGTTCTACTCACGTAGGTACCACCAATTGTTGCCTCAATGCACATCCCCTTAAGTAGTGAGGGTTCCCTCCATAGATAGGTTGATGGTCATGTTCTCTAGCCCTACATCTTATGAAGTGAAATTCTCACCTTCTTTGCTGCTATAGATTTAAGAGTTTAGGCTCAAGATCAGGCTATGGTTATTTTTCCTCTTGTTGTTGATCTAATAGTACTTCCATTATCACCATTAGATGTTGTAATATCTGATAGATCCACACATTCACCATATTGATTAGTTAGGGTCACAAGGGTTATTGATTATCTCCACCATTATTCCCATTGTTCACCATATTCAACCTTATGTAGTTCTCTGCGCTCTCTCTAACTTGAAGAACCAAATAAATCAATGATAGACATTCATCGTTATCATGATTCTTTAAATATAATACTTGACCATTCTTCCTCACTGACATGATCCTTCATTCCATCGATGGGAAAGGTTATATTATGTCATTGATTCCCTTGAATAGTCTTCCCACTTGAAATGGTCATGTCTACTTACCTTTTCATATGGACACGTTGCCCTTGATTTGATTGGTCATCTCGATAAATCCATTATGCACCATCATGATATATTTTTGTTACCCTTATCGTCTAATCTATATATGATGTATTTGATTATTTTGCATCTTGTGATCTTTTTGGGCTTGATCATTGTCACTTTTACCTTAGTTGACATAAATTGGCTTCTAGCCATATGCCATCACAATGGTCACACCTCTAACACTACCACTATTGTTAGTAGTGATAGCTTATAAATATTTTCCACTATAGAAACTCTTCCATTAGAGGTAGGCTACCATGAATTCATAACAATACATCCACCTTCTTGTCCCCTCTCCCCTCCTATTACTACCAACCCATTGCCATATGCTCTAAATGTTATACCCTTATCATTTGTAGTACCTACTCAAATATGGTAGTCTTTTCTTTTGTGTTAGCTAAAAGTTCATCCATAGCTAGGGAATGATCACCTTCTCCAACTATGTAACCAATCTCTTGGGCCATGCAACTTCTTATTGGTTATGCCCAACCTAGAAGAACCCTAAGTCATCGGTTCCAAGGAAATAGGACAAAGGATGTAGACATAGCCACCTTTCATCTAGCCTACCATGCATCTCTTGGGTCAGGCATAATCCATCCTCTATCATTTAATACCCTAATAATTTTCTACCTTGTATAATCCACTTGACTATCAAAGAAATTCTTTATAGGTAATCACTTCACTACTACCCTTAAACCTTGGCTTGTAGCGATGATGACCTTTCACCAACATGACTATGCAGATTTTGATAGACACCCATCTCCTAAAACTTGGCTCATAGTGATATCTACCATCACTTTGCTTATACTTTCACATAATTTTAGAAGGTGAAACCTCCTTACAATGATACCTCTTCTTTGGATTAGCTTTATTGAAGGTCATTTATGGTGCTTGGCATTGTGTTCCCTTCTTATTTATCCTACCTTACCCATCCATGTCTCTCATCCTAATAAATTTGGGATCATTATGGTAGATATTCACCATTCTACACCATACACTTTCACCATCACCTTCACCAAAACCCAAAACCATTGTCTTATAAAACCTTCTCTAGCAGCCCAAACCAACCTATGTGGTTTATCAAATTTGGGCAGCCAATTTGAACACCACTCACCCAAACCTTGTTGAACAACATTAGCCTGATGTCCATCGACTATGTAGGTAGTTCTTAAATTTTAAGGGTAGTTTGGCTACTATTAACTAATTACCCTCCCATTTTCTTTCTCATTAACTTATATTTATAGTAATGCCCTCTTGCCTAGGGCATCCTATATCAAAGAAGGTTTGGATTTTTCCTAGCATCCTTGTATTTTAACATCATCTAATACTTCCTCTTTATTTTTCCCAAATTGTTGGCAGAACTACATCAGTCTGAGGTATTTTTGGACTATGTAGGTAGCGCTCAATTACTGAGGTCAACTCAACCACATCCTTTATTTGTTTTCCCTTCTCACCTAAAATCTCTTTGTCTACTTCTCTACCTATCCCCTCACCACCTCCCTCCCTTAAACTTGTTAATCTCTTTTAATGTAAGGGTTGACATTCTTCCTCATTGGCCCCTCTTATCTCCCATAAAGACACCACCTACTCTGCCTCGCTAGCCTTTGCATTACCTTTTCTCATGCATAGTTTGCATCTCACTCCCTCACCCACTTTTCATGTTTTTGGTCCCTCTCTCAAATTATTACCAACCTTGTCCTTTATCCCCTTAAAATTCTTTCACCATCCTCATCATCTCCCCTCACCCTTGGCTATTTGTCATACCCTCTTTATCACTCTCTTTTTCTCACCAATTCCACATCATACTTTGCATCTTTCAAGATTTTTGTTTCTTCTATTGATGCACTTTTTCTTTACATATATCACCACTCTCTACCATTTTTCCACTCTTCCCACCATGCCCATTTTCCATTCTTCTTGTTTTTTTTTCCATCCTTTCATCCTTTTTGCCTTATTTTTTTTCCTCCACAACTAGATTCTACTTGGGTATTTATCCTTTGAGAAGCCTTCCATAATTACCTCTTTTCTTATTCTCAATTCTTGTCTTTTTCATTTTGCATTCCCATTTTCCTCTTTCCATCTTGGTATTCACTTGTCTTTTTCATTTTGCATTCCCATTTTCCTCTTTCCATCTTGGTATTCACTTGTCTTTTTCATCTGTGTGAGTATCTGTGCTTTGTACCCCTTCTTCAATTCTTCCTTTTTCTTCTTATCATCCCTTATTTTCATCTCATGCCCTTTCCTTGTATTCCCCTATTGTTTCACCACCTCACACATTTTTAGCTTGTCAACCTATTCTAGCAAGTTGATTGATGCATACATTATCTCTTCAACTTTTTGTTCACCTATCCTTCACTTCCCCTTGTTTTTCTTAACTCCTTTCCCATTTTCCATCCCATTCTCATCTCCAAAACCACCATATGCTTTGCTTCATTGTTTCTCTCCTTAATTATCATCATCCATGCTTACTTAGTCTAGATACCACCTTATTCTTCACTCTCCTATCATCCTATTTGTGTTCTCATTTCACTCCTTTCTTCTCTTGTTTCTTTTTCTTCCATGTATCTCCTTGTTTTTCATTTTCATCACCAAATTATTTTATCCTTATCTTTTTTTTTCAAACCTTTCAATGCCTCCCATATTTATAATCCTCCCCTTACCCTTCATGATTGTTACACTTCTCTCCCCATCCTTCTCAATTCTCCAATCTATCATTCTTTAGTACATCTCTCACCCCCCATCTTCTATCTTTTATTTTTCTTCTCTTTTTTTGTTTAATTTCATTTTTTTCATTTCCCTTGATGACATTCCTTGTTCTTCCTAACCTATATGTCCATGCATGGCTCCTGCCATCCTTCTCCACCTTAGTCTTTATCTATGACCTCATTATTTTCTCTACCTATTTCTTCATCCATCTCCTAGTCTGGCTTCACCTCATCCCTTGTTGGGTCTCACTTATTTTCTCCCATTCAACCTCTAACTCCTCATATTATGCTCACTAATTGTACCACTTTTACATACATCTCCTTGTCTACTTCCTCATGTCCTCCATGCCCTTGCCTTAATGCACAAAATATAGTCAAGTTCATTACTTCAAGTGTATCCCTTTCTTCCTTTAATGCCTTTTCATGTTGAGCCTAGATTTTATTTTTTGTCCCTCTCTAGATACGCCCTTCACCCTACCTATCACCTTCTTCCCTTTTAAACCCTCTACCAATTTTTCTCTTATATGATCACAACACATAGCATGTTATGGTCTTGCAAGTCTTCCATTTCACTTTGGGATATATATCGATGCTACAGCTCTATAACATAATTAGCCAAGCCTATAGGCTCATATGACCTACAAGTAATCCTGAGCATCACTAAGCCATCAAGATGAATATCCCTTCCCCACCCCTTCTAATCTTACCTATTTGAAACCCTTTTACTCTGACCTTCAAAGATGTTAGAATGAAAACTAAAACCACCTTCAACTAGAAGATTTGGGGTACCCATGTGTTGATGCTATCTCCCTCTCATGTGACCTACCTCCCAACCAATAATTTCCTTTTATTCTCCCTACCCAGCCTACATCCTCCTATGCACTATAATAGCCCTACTCTTTAATCGCATTCCACCCAATAACCTTTTCTAGAAGTCACCTCTTCTACCAAACTATTTTTTCCTTGAACCTATTTTTCCCACCTTCCTTTTCAACTCCCTAATCTATCTATCTTCGTACATACTTCTTCTATTTTCTCTATCAATTTTCCATTTATACCATTTATTTTCCTTCCTATTTCAACCTACTCCCTCATTTAATTAATATTATTATTATTCACCTCAATTCATATTCCAAAACCCCTAAGAGTATTTCTTTGAATTCCCTCAAAACTGAATTATTACTTATTTTGGGACCCCACTGGTTCAAGGGTTAAGGGTTTGAATCTTCACCACTTCTCATTTACCCACTTTGCTACTTTGCTTCCCTGAATCATTGAATAATACCCTTCCATAGCCTATTAACAATATTATTGTGGAGTGTGCACAATGTCAGCTTATTTGGATGGTGATGAAATAACCTGTCTGGTCACCATGGTAATTTAATTAGTGTCATATTTTTTAAAGATTGGTAAAGCATATTTCTCCCTTTTTTAAAATGGAGGCAAAAATTTCACGCTTGAACCTACTTATCCCTAGCTACAAATTCCTTTTGCATAGTTGAAATAATCATCTAATTGCATCTTAGGTAATCTCATCCATCATTTCTACCAAACCAATTAGAAAACTATTTGATACCCATATTTTCCATCCTTTGGAGCTTCACTTTCTCCCATGTCCTTAAATTAGACCTAACTACATGATATCAAATTAGGGTAACCAAGTTAACCAACACTCCCCACCTCAAAAGAACTATATTTAGCCTGACGTTCTTTTTGGATTCCTATCCATGGAACTATGTAGGTAGCATCCACTTGAAAAGTGCATCTAGAGTCAACTCGGCCATCCCCTTCCAACCCATACCCAATACACCCATGCTTTCACTACGTCCACCTTGACATTGGTTACTTTTGACCCAGACCATTAGCATATTTTACAATGACTTTTGACCGTACCAACCAACCTAACCATATTTAACTCTTGAAATTTTATACCACCTCATGCTTGACCTAACCAATTATATTGTTTCATAAGAGCACTTCCTACCTTGGATACTTGCAACCAACATTGACCCTACCTAGATGACTTGATAAGCCTAACCTGATCATCTTTAACCAACACTATGGACTAGTTATCCCTATCATGTGTCCTTCTAGGATCAAACTTATTTTTACCAATATTGGTAGCTTTAATCTTTGCACAATATTGACTACCATGCTTACTCACCTTTCACCCATTGGCATTTCACATGCCCAACTACCTTATGGCACCACCTAGTGCCTCCCCATAAATTGCTTATCAAAACTACACCTGATTTAGCCTTTCCTCATCAAATCTTAGTTTGAGGGGGAACACCTCCTCCCATACTCAGAGCACCTTGAATTTTGACTAACTGATTTATTTTTGTTTTGTAGCTTGTTAATTCAAAGATGCATAACAAAAAGGGGTAAAATGTAGACACTAAAAAATTATACACTTACATTTGTTGATGACTAAATACCTCAAGACCCCCATAAATACCCCCTAAACCTTCTTAACCCTTAACATATCCCTCTTAACCCAACTAAATCATTATTTTCCTAGTCACATAATATTATTCAAAATCACTATTTGAAAGTTCTATTTAAAAGTACTATTCAATATCACTATTCACTATAAGACCCACTATCACTATTCATAATGACATGGCAAGTGACATGGTAGGTGATATGGAAAGTGACATGACAAGTGACATGGTAGGTGATATGGCAAGTGACATGGCTTAGAAGTGAGGTGGCTAATGTGGGACATCATAACCCACTTGTGACCCTTTCCCAAGGTACTTAATGACCTCATTTAAGCATCACAAGGGTCCCCCCTTGAAATATGGAAAATTTCCCCTTAAGGGGCCATCATTAAACATGTATTTTGCCTTCAAACATGAAATTACACTTAAAAATGAGATACCTATGTCTTTAGTGCTTTGGGAAAGACAAAGGGCACCCATTTTTGACTTCTTAACCCAAATAGGAGACTCACCAACCCAAATGGGAATCCCCACCAACCTCATCTTTGAATATTCATGTATCACATGAAAAATGGTGCCACATTTGGTATGACACCTCTTTAAGTGCTTGGATGAAGAGAAGAAAGGGTGGTGAAAAGTTTTTAAGCCTCATTCAAACCCATGTGCATGATTTTCACTAAAAATTGGACTCATGTCTAAGGTGGAAGACTCACCAACCCAAATGGTAATCCCCACCAACCTCATATTTGACTCATTAATGTACCACATGATAAATGGAACCATATTTCACTTTTCCCTTCTTTTCACATATTTTTTAACATCAAATGCTATAAATACCCCCCCTCCCCTTCACCCAAGGTTAAGTGAGAAGTTAGTCTTTGGTTATTAACATCTTGTTGTAGGTATTTGAAGGAGGTCATCATTTTGGAGGTCATCCACATCTTGGAGGAAAACAATTCAAAGCAATGAAGCTCTGTCAAAATTGCCATGAGATTCTTTCATCACATCATCAACAACATCAACCACATCAACAAGCCTCAAGTGATTTCTTATTATAGGTTATTCTTCCCTAGCCAAAGAGGAGTTCTGACAAAGTCTAGATTCAACATGCATTCTTTCAATAAGTATTATTGTACACACCCTTCTTAACTATTTTATTAGTTTCACACGTAATAAAAAAGTGAACATTATATAGAAACAATGATATAACATTAACTATAATTTTAGCCTCATTTTTGCTTTCATTAGTTGTGCTCTTGTAATTGGGCTTCCCTTAAAACTTGATATTTTAAATAAATGGAGCATTGGATGTATATTTGAGATTTTTAAATGTAATTAATTTGACTACATGTTCTTAATGTATGGTATAGTTCATCAAAATATTAGAACTTGTCAAACATGATAGACTCTTGAAGGTGGGTAACCAAGATTTGAGTAAAAATTTCTTGTAGCTCATTATCAACCATTTGATTTGCCATTTTGGTTAACATGGTATTGTATCTTAGAACATACTCACTAATTATCTCATTTGGACCTTTTTTTATCTTTATAATTTGTGCATGTGATAATTTATCACCAATATTGATATAAAAATATGCCAAAATTTTATTTTACAATGGATTGAAAGTTGTAACTGATTTGAGAGGGAGATCATAGAACCATCTAAGAGAATAATCTTTTCCATAATCTGGAAATATCTTAGTTAACAATCTATCATTATTTTTATAATATATACAAGTTTCATGAAAGGCACACAAATGTTGTCCAAGATCACCTTTACATTCATAAAGAGGAAGCGTAGGAGCCACATAGCCAATTAGAAGAGGATATGATGAAATTTGAGGAGATAGAGGGTTATGCAATAAGATACAAGAATCTAAGGAAGGGGTATCATGAGAAATGGTTTGCTAAATATTACATAGCTTGGATTGAAAGAAAATAAGGGCTTGCTCGAGAAAAATATTTTTTGTAGTAATGGGAGGGGAGTAGGTAGCATGAGTAGACATAGGCATGGATAACTAAGGGAAATCAAGAGATGTTCCTAAGAGGTGAATTTGTATAAATTAATAAGGGTGTAAAAATGGGGACATATTCAACAATATAATTAACAATATTAGAAGTGCTAGAAAAATCAAATTTATTAAGTTCATCTCGAGTAACATATAGAAATGAGTCAATCTTTGCTAGATGTGCATGACCATAATCGATACTCTCAACATGTTTGGCTTGGGTATCAAATTCAAAAAAAAGGGCCATGATGTGCCCTTAAAGAGGATTAGGGGTAGGCACTAAGACACCATGTATCCCTCCACAATAATAACTATATAATTTCAAAATTACTAGAAAACAATTTATAAAATAATAAATAAAAATAAAAATAAAGGTGAAAGATTATTGAATAGGAAAACAAAAAAATCAACCTAAAATCAAAAGAAAATGCCTTTGTGACAATATCTTTCAAGATGACAAGACAAGTTTTTTAGTGTCGGGTTACTCCAAGGTTGAAAAAGTTGAATCATTATGTTACAGATAATATCCAAGGTTGAGGAATATATTCTTTCAATTTCAAGAATTTATAGAATTAAACTGAAACCATAAGCTAAAAATCAATAAGTAACAAATAGTGTTCTAAATATAACGGGTTCACCCAAATGTTTACACTAGAATTAATTATGAATTACAATTAACTCTAATTAAAAATATAAACTATTGAAATATTATCTAGGATGATATATAAGATAAAATACAATGAAATACAAATATCTACAAAATTTATAGATTTTTTAAATTTGCTAAAAATAGAAACTAGTGTTAGGGATTTATGTAGATTGTGATTCTTTGAAAAGACTTGAAAACATAATTGAATTAGAAAAAAATGTCTTGATGTCCCTTGGGACAAGTCTATATGGGAAGAACAAGGTCAGAGTGCATTGATGTCTATCTACTATGACTTTATCTTGTCAAATTGTATACTAGATCTAAAAATTTGAGTTTATTTCTTTTTATTTGTATGAAACTTATTTATGTGTGGAATATGAATTAATGCAGAAAAGGCATATAAAATTAGAACCCCAATCCTCCACAAGCATAAAAAATGACATCAAATTCAAAATAGTAAAAAATAGGTGAGGTGGGAATAGTTGAGCGATCCTAAGAAAACCTTATGTTGACTAAGTGTTGCCTACATAGTAGAAAAAGGCCTTAGGCTAATGTATGTCTCCCTTTAAGGAATATCATATGAATGAAACTAGAAAATATGATTAGAATTCTCAACAAGGGATGTCCTCAACATAAAATAAATTATGTTAAACTTGTAAAAGGATAGTAAAATTATAGAAAAATTATAATATTATATTTACTTAGAAAATAGATGTTTTTGAAATTAAAAAGATGGGTGTGTTGTAAGAGTGTGCTAGGTCATTTCAAGTGTGACCCTTGATGTAATTTTATTTATAAATATTTCAAATGTTTCTTATAATTTACCTATTGATATGTGTGATGAAGTCATTAGTAATCATGTCATTTTTAAAATATAATCATTAAAGTATGAGAGATAAGTTTGTACTACTAGATAAGTGTGTAGTGTGCTCTTGTTTACCTAGTGCGCACTTGTCCTAAAAGGGTAGAGGCTTCTAAAATAAGAGTGACAATAAAGTATATGATGAATAGGGATAAACTAAGGAATTTTAGACGATGTTATTAGTAATTTAAGACTTTTAAGGCTTTTATAGAGATTGTGGGTTATCAGAATGATAAATTTTCCAAGCAAGTTAAAGATGTCAAGGACAAGAAATTTCAAACATTTATTGGTTAAATTTTAGTGTCAAAAAAGAATATAGCTTATCCTTACATGTGGATAACATCTTATAGGACAAACACAATGATTTATTCTTTGGGAACCTCAAAGATAACATCCAACTTGAAGTTTCCACGTTAATCCAAGTTTTTTTATCATAAACCAAGTAATTTACATGCTAGATAGAGGAAAGATATTTGGTAAAATAGAGGGATTTAAATACTAAAAAGAGTACATGGTTCAATCACAATCATTTCCTCAACCTACCATATTGACTCCTCAACAAATTGAAAATAAAATAGAAAATGTTTTCTATTTCAATTATGATATAAAATGGAACAAGGGACATAAATGTGTAGAGAATGAATTTTTCTACATTGAAGTAGCCAATGAGGAAGAGGATGATGATGAAGCACTAAGTGAAGAAGAAGAGGTGTCAGAATTAGAACTTGAAGATTCCAAACCATCTCATGTCATGTATTATCTAATATTAAGACTCCACAAACCCTTAAGGTTGTGGTTTTCCTCAAGAAACAAAAGGTGACAATTTTGATTGACTCAAGAAGTACACAAAATTTCATCAACAATAAGTTGGTGGCATGTTTGAATTATTTTATTTACCTAGGTCTAGAATTTTAGGTCATGATTGTAGATGGTAGCACAATTAATTGTTTAGGTAAATGCCATTACATGAATATAATAATTATCATGGGAGACTACCAAGATAAATTCCCCTATGTTTTATATTCCCATGGGCAAGCATATATTATTTTTGGAGTCCAATGGCTCATGAACTTGGAAAAATAGAGATGAATTTCCAAGAGCTATTCATTCACTTTCATTCTTAAACAAGGGCATTTGAACTATGGTGATTATGGTAAAAATATCCATAGTTGGTTAGTTCTCATTAGATGTATAATATTTTTAGAAAAGGGTTGAATAATTTATGACACAATTATTTTCCATAGAAGTTCAAAAAAAATGTATACACATCCTAATATACAAAATATTATTGATGACCACTCATCTATTTTTGAAGTAATGCCAAAAGTACTACCACTAATAATATATCATGATCAATCCTTCAACTTCTCCCTAATATTCAATCACAAAAAATTATACCATACAAATACTCATATACCAAAAAGAGTGAGATTTAAATTATGGCACAAGAGATGTTGGAGGCAGGTATTATCAGACATATGCAAAGTGCATATTAGTACTCAATGGTCATGGTGTATAAGAAGGATTATACTTGGAGGATGTACCAAGATTACAAATAACTCAAAAAATTTATCATCAAATATAAGTTCCCTATCCTAGTAATTAATTATTTACTAGATGAGTTACATGGTGATGTCTACTTTACAAAACTAGATCTTCATTATAGTTACCTCAAATTCAACTAAGAAAACAACATGTAGAACTCATAAAGGATATTATGAGTTTTTAGTAATGACTTTTAATATCATAAATGCACCACTTGCATTTTAGAGTTTGATGAACACTATTTTTAGACCTTTTTCAAAAAATTGTATTGTTATTTTGATGACATCCGAATATACAGGAAGACTTCAAAAGAACACTTAAAACATGTGAATTAGGTACTAATTTTAGATTAGGATTACAAGATGTGTTAGTACATGCATTAGTCAAGAAAAATCTCTATAAATAAGAATATAGACAATAAAACATCAAGCCCACTCCCTCATGGGGTGTTCCTAATGAATTCTAAGAGCTATTTCAAGAAGGAATACTACCAAACCTTCCAAATAACTTCCTTCCTTCCAATAACAGCTAAGAAGCATATTTTTTCCTAGATTTGGTGCTTCAAGTCTATGTCAATGATGAATATCTTGCTCCTTCATCATTTCCTAGTGCACTAATGGCTTAGGCTCATAAGTTTGATCAATTTGTGGAAATAGGGGAAGCTTTGTGAAGATAATTTTGCATTATAACATTACACAATTCAATCCATTTTTTTATCAATGGTGAGGCCATATATTTATAGCTTTTTGAAAATGTTCAAAATCAACCATGACCATCCATATTGAAAACAAGATGTGTGGCCATGGATCAATTCAATTTTGGAGGGATAAGCCATAAATATTTCCATTAATATTTGGAAGAATGGGGCATTAAGGAGGCATGTGGAGGCTTAATCCTGATATTTGTTCCATTAATGGCCTATGGATGCCACTTATTTATGATGTCATGTGATGATGTAGATTTGAGGAATAAAGTTCAAATAAATAGATTTTTAATAACTTCCATGGAATTTTCACTTAAGCTCTTGATTTGATTTAATTTACTTAAGTGACTTTGATTAATTTTTTACAATTGATTAATCATAAGGAAAGAAACATTCATAATAATGCTCTCAATGCTTAATGGGTCAAAAGTACCAATGTGTGATAGAAACATCATATCACCACATGTGTCTAATATCTCTTCACAGGGTTGGATGTTAATTAAGTTAATCCACAATTATGTCTATAGGAGGGGGTATAATTGCTATATCATGTCATTGGTGGGCTTCCCAAACTCTATTCAAATTTTCCAAATTTTCTCCATCTAAAACCTTCCTCCTAATCACCTTAGATCTACAAACATCAATTCAATGGGAGGTGATAGGGAGAGGTTGGAACCCATCTCTTGTAAGGAAGTTCACAGCTAGAAAAAAGTCTAGAAGAAACTCAAATATGGGGGGCTCATTGAGTTCATGGAGAGAGTCACAAATCATAATGTATAACTATCCTACAACTTTGTTGTGGCATGAAACAAATGTAAGGTGACCATTCATGGAATAAGAATCACTATTTTATAGGAATACATTGGGAAAGTGACTGATATATCTTGTGAAGGAACTAAGTCATTCAAAGACTAAATGAAGAAATAGGAATTACTAAAACAATTCCTCTAGATGCACAACTTTGTGAGGACTGATAATAAAGGCTTATCATAGGTATATCTCCCTCACTGCTAGCCTGATATTTATCTTCAAGTCATGTGCTATATAACTCTTGAAGGTAAATTCACTCTTATCTTTTCCCACCACCTTTTTTTGTTGAATCACTTTATTGGCTATAAAATTATTTTGTATTTATTTCTACTTAAGTCTATTGAAAGCATTGTTTTGATGCATCAAGTGAATGGCACTAACCCTATCCTCCACTAAGGGTTAATCCTTCTCCTTGTTAAGCATGGCCAAGACCTCCATGGTTTGAAGGTCCCCTTAGGGGGTTACTCCTCTAGGGAAGACTCCTTAGTGAAGGAGCCCACCTCAAGATCCCACCAACCCTTTGAGTGCACCCCCTTGACCAGCCCTTCCAAATCCCCTCCTAATGACCTCCCCCTCAAGTTATTAATTCTTAAACTTAAGTCGATCTCCCTTGATTTGAGTACCCCTATAGGGATTACCCAAAAAAATAAACCCATTATTTTTGATGAGATGGAAAGGAACAAAGTATAATAGAGAAATTCAACTCTAAGGTTTAAAAAGTAGGGATGGCCCTTGCCAAGCTCATTCAAGACTAAAATAATTTGCATAGACAAGCCAAGTCCATGGTACATTCTTTTGTTTAGTCTACCAAACCCACCCAGACCCGTATCATTCAATCACCTAAGATCTTGGAATCCCCCCTTCAGGGTTCCCCCCTAAGCAGTCTCCCTTGTAAGTTAAAGGACATAAGTGATCATGTATGATCTTTCTTGGTGAAGCTACTATAGACACCAAAATTGTGTCGACTCCCCTTGGTCCCTTACACATCTTATTAATTTAAAATAAATAACTTATTTTAAATTATGACATCACCTCAACACCTCACCTAGGACACCTTGCCTTAGACACCTCACCACTAAGACCATTTCTTACCCTATGACTCACCTTGAGACTAGGTCATCTACCTAAGACCTATTCTCACTCCATTCCAACCACCTAACCAACACTCGTGCCTAATAACCTTGTCTTTTGACCATTTTCCAACAACAAATGCACATGGCGGATGGAGAATGGGTGAAAGGCTAAAAATAGACCTTTTATCCATTCTTTGGCCGCTGACATCGGTCAAATGTTAGCCAACACCGGTGGGATCACCAACGTCAGTTTCTTAAACTGAGTTCTAATCTAGAATTATGAATCATGAATCTCTCTCTCTCTCTCTCTCTCTCTCTCTCTCTCTCTCTCTCTCTCTCTCTCTCAGACTCTTGGACGTGGACATGCACACGCTGAGACCAAGCATCAGACTTCGACTAACACTCTTTAGGCTACTAAAACTCTATACAAGCCACTCTAGATTGGATTGGAACATTGTACGAGGACTTTGACATCAGCAGCAATAGGAATAAGCATTCTATACCTCTGGTTCTTTACCAAATAAGAGCTAAGTATTCTTGTGTCTCCATTTCAGTATTTAGAATAACTTGTTAATTAGTTTCTATTTACTATTTCTGAATACCATCAACTAGACCCAACTTTCTTCCAAGAGAGGTTGAAAAGCCTTCCTCCTATTCTTATCCCCATCTCACACCTACCCTCTACCTGACTCCTTCTCAGACCCTATTCACTGACCTGCAACCCTACACAAACCATTAAGCTTGCAAACCCTTCTGTCGACCACAGGCATATCCAAAAACCTGTCTAAGGCTCACTGTCCCTACCAACATTGGTTTTATAATTGACATCAGCATATTGACCAACCGATGTCAGTAGGACTACTGACGTTGGTGACTGTGATAGACTGAATTACAGAGAATAGGTACGCATTGTCTACTTTCTCTTTCTTAGTCTTTCACCATTTCTTTTCATACAATAATCTTTTTGTCAAATAGTGGACTGTCATCCCTTGAGGTAGCTTTTATGCTTCCAAGACCAAGCATATCGCTTGGCAGTCCACCATATATCTCTCTAACATTTTCTGTGTTTGAGTCTTATTCTTTCTACAGGTGTCTTCCTCCACAGCCAAAGAGGAGCTCCTACAATGTCTAGATACAGTGCGCAACTTAATTTGGGTAATGTACAAACCCCTGACCCTTAACCTTAGTTTCTTCTTTCTTCTGAATGTAAACAGTGAAAAATGTAGAGAAACATTCTAGCACACCCGGTGGGACCTTGGAGTTTTCCTTGGGTTCATTCTTCTGAAAGGCAAAATTTCATATAGGTGCATTAGGAAAAAATTTCTTCTTGCATCCTTCTTCTATCTCTTTATTTCAAAAGGAAATCATGAGCACAAGTTAAAAAGAATGTCTTTCTTTTTCTTCTTGTCACTTTTTTCCTGCATCTTAGAGTAGTGAAAATTCATACTCTTAACCTCTTCTCCACTTGTTTACATCTGAACAAAACATTTCAATTTGGGTTAAAAACTATTGCATCTCATTCCTGCTTGAATGCATATTTAGCTCACTTAATAATTAAAATGCATTATGAATAAATCATAGTGCACATATGTTACACAACCAGATCACATTCACATCAAATCAAACATTTAAACATACCTGAGACAAGGCCCAACTAGGATTTCATCACCTAGCGGATACCTTACCCTTCTTGGCAATGTTAATTGGACTTCACAACCAAGAGGAGGACCCACTCTGTTCTCTGCCAGAGTATAAACTATAGGCAAAGTATATATTGGCTAAGCGGCCCAGCTCGGCTCTAGGTTCGTGAAGTGAAGGGAGCAAACCCCTAGCACCAGGCCATGTATGGAACCTAACATAGACTTTTGAGCACCAAAACATAACCCAAAACCAACCATAGACTTCCTCTTTAGGACCTGTTCCAAAATCCCAATTCCCAAACATATTCTTCTAAGGCATAAGCCACCACGACTCTAAAATTTATTCTTAGGAATTTAACATTTAGAGGTTGCTTGCCATCATCTATTTTGCTATTCTTATCTAGTTTTTTGAGCTGGTAAGGTTGCATATCCTCACTGACATTAGTTTTTCCACCGACGTCAGTCACTGTCAACAAAATTTCTTTCAAAAAAGCAAGTTTAAAACCTAACTTTTTTGCTGTTAAACACACATTTTGGTTTTATAAAACTAAAACATACAGTTTTTAAAACCTGAATCGATTTTGCCTTAGATGGTTTTGACACGTAGTCAAGCCAAAACTCTTGTTGACCACGCAAGGAAACAACCACTTCCACCTTCGCCCTTCATAACAAGTCCTCTAATGGAGTATACTTCAGACACTGAGCGTACTCCTATTCAACATACCCCCAATCAACCTCTAATTTTTCTTGAAGGGGATCAAAATTTTGAGATATTCCTTGACCACAATGTCAAGGCTCTCCAACACTATCTCCCAAGAAGCCAAATACGAGATCCTTCAGGTAACCCTATTTATGGGATGCCAACTTCCTTGGTTGAAGTGGCAATGATATCGATAGCCTCTACTACCCAGCCTATGACCATTCAGGCCACTACTTCAACTAATAACCCAACCATGGCCAACATTCAAGATTTGGCCTCCTCTTCTATTTCTAGACCTACCTCCATTGGGGTTTTCGTACTCCCTCAACCAAAAACAATGCAACCAAGTTTTACACCTTTCTATAACTTTATTGACTCTATCCCACCCACTCTTATACCCATAAATACAAGAGTGACTACCTATCCTTTTACTATTGTCACCACCACTCAACCACCCTTGGTGGCACCTAATCAAGTTGTGCCCTCTAACTTCATGGCATAAGCCCCCTTGACCTCAACATCAGTCCCTATGACGAACTACGAATATGTTACACCTACACAAATGCAACCAACTACATCATACGCCCCTCCCATTGCCTTCTAGGTACCTTACAACCTAGGGGGTGCCCCACCTACCAATCCGTCAACTGATCTAATCAAGATGTTGATGGATAAGATGTCCAACCTTGAGACATCCATTTCTGGTTCAAAGAATGTTCTTTCATATGAACAAATCTGCAATGAACCCATTCACCCTTCAGTCCCCATTCGACCATATCCTAGCCAGTGGGAACTCCTAAAATTTACTCATTTTCAAAGTAAATAGGACCCACAACAACATCTATGAGTGTTTAGGTATGCTTGCTACCTTATACACATGATGATGCGTTATTACTTTGCACATTTCCATGTCACTTTTTGGTGCCACCCTTGATTGGTATAGCTTTATCACCAATCACTCTCTTTTTACCTTCACTCAACTAGCTCAATTATTCTTCGACCACTTTTCAATCAACATCACTAAAAAGGTCTCCATCACAGACCTTTATTCTATCAGACAATTCAACGATGAATCAATCGCTAATTTTGTCACTCGTTGGAGAGGTCTGATCAACCAACTCTCCTTTTCTTTACCTCAACCTAAGCTCATCGAGCTCTTTTCACGAGCATGTGCCAAGCACATCTCATCCACTTTATGGGTTCAAACATTTCGCACATTTGACGAAGCTTTCACCATGGCCTAAAATCTTGAACTCCATGCGATCGAAGAAGATAAATTCAAATTGCGTAGCATAAATACTAACACAAAAGCCAATGACCCTTCTTCTTCCAAACCTTCTTCTTCCCACTCCAAGTCCAAGGGGTCAGAAAATGATGTGGTCATTAGATCATCATCTACCACAATGAACCACTATGATCCCCCACATCACAATACATCACAAAACAATTTCAACAATGGTATATACAGTGTCAATACACTCCAATAAGAGAATCATACACTTCCGTGTTGGATAAACTAGTAAAGTAGGGGGTCCTCAATCTCCCTCAAATTTGACCACCTCAATTTGACCCCTCAAAATCCATCCCTACATGGTATAGGGCAAATGAATTTTGTAATTATCATCATGTCAAGGGTCACGACATAGACAATTGCAAAACCTTCAAAAACATTATTCAGGACATGCTAGACAAGGGGGATCTTGTTTTGGATAACCCAAATGTGCTGGCTAACTAAAACATCAATATCTTTAGGCAACCATTCCCTAATCATTCCCCTAGTAAAAATAATGTTCAAACCATGGCTGATGACCCCCAAGAGCGCAATATACGCACAGTCAACATGGTCTCTCCTTTTATTCCTGACCAACCTCTCCCACACTCTAAAGAGGTTAGTCAGTCTATCTCTCCACCACAGGTAGAAGAGCCTTCTCCTATTTGTCCTCCACCGATGGAGAATAGTCCTCCATCAACCCCCCTTTCACACCAAGGAGAGTCTACTTTGACCTCTCCCATATTGGAGGATGCCTTGACGATACTAACACTGATGGCTTTGCCCTCATCCTTCTTATCATCAATGGGAGATCACACTTTCCTCGCTCTTAGACCACACATCGAAGACATGATTATACATACGCTCTCTCCACTCGAAGAGCCACATTCTCCAATCCCTTCTCCACTGAGAGAAGAACTTGTCACTTCACCCACTTCGACTGAGGGAGATCTGGTGATGATTTTCTCTCACCTTTTGCTTGAGATCGCTATGTCTCACACGCTTCCACTCACACCTGAACCCAAACCTTCACAGGCATCCATCATACTGAGACAAGTTAAATCTCTTGATGTTCACCCTATATCAAACCTCACTCACCCACAAGTGAAGGTAGATTTGAACCTCACCCCCCATAGTAGTGGTCCTCACACTGTATTAAAAAAGACTGCTAAACCATGTTGAAGAACTCCTCCCCCACCATCACCATTGCCCTCCATTTTGGTTCCACATCCATCCACTTTAATAGGAGTGCTCCCAAATCCAACACCTTTCACCATGAAAGTGCCATCTACACATGTGGCTACACCGCCAAACAAAAAGATGGTATGAAAAAATCCAACAACTCCTAAAAAGAAGTTGTCAACTCCTACTGCAACAACAAACACATACCCATTAGTGGGGTCCTATGCTTCACTGTTACACCAACTGTTGCAGTATTCTCACATCAATCTCCCACCCCTTAAGCCATACCAACCTCTTAGACCAAAACCATCTTGGTTTGACGACACTCAAAACTGTGCGTATCATCACACACCTAGACATGACACTGAGCGTTGTTGCACTCTTAAGGTTTTCATTCATCAACACATAAAAAAGGACACCCTTTTCATTAAGGATCCTCTTGACCACCCTTTCAACAAACCATCGACACCATCCCATGCCTCTCAAACATCCTCACCTAAATCAGGATCTCAATGTAAGACTATGGTCCTTTTGTCACCTTCGCCCCCTTTATTCAAAATCAACACCATCAATGTGGCCACCAGGTCACAAACCATGAAGGATAAAGGAAAAGAGAAGGTTTCTATCCCTTGGACATATCCATTTGTCAAGCCTTCTCAGCTACCAAAACCCAAGACTTCAATCTTGGGCACATCCCAACCAACATCTTCGAAGCCAATTCGTGACTCCATGGTGAAACAACTTCACCAAACCCCTATGAAGATGTCCTTGTATGACCTCATTCAAATCTCTCCACAACATCACCAAACTTTAATCAAAGCTTTATAGACAGTGGAGGTCCAACCTAAAGACCCCCAACCACTGGCTACTTTTGCCAAATCATTACCCACTATCGCCTCCATCACCGTCCATGATTCTGAGATTCCAGACTACAACCTAGAAGATCAGGATCCCACCCTCTCAAACTAATCCTCTCAGGCAAAAGCTTCACAGGATGCATCCTTACATTGCACTCCTTATCTAAGAGGAGATTCATCATCTTTTCTTCATCTCATTTATCCAACCCATTGATTATCCATAATGGGTGTCAAACATTGTCCCTATTACAAAAGCAACTAGGGGAATTTGACTTTATACTAACTATCATGACATCGACCAAACATTAACTAACCAAGCATCGACCAACACATGACCAATATGGAAAGAAGAAAATGGGGCAAGTTTGCTCCTAATTGGCTCAGACCTTACATAATAATGCATGGATCAGGCACTTATCATCTGTCTTCTCTCGAAGGCCGGCTAAAACCTGAGCCCCTTAATGCCTTGCATCTATGACCATTCTACTGTTAATCAAGTAATCATTCACTTGAAATTTAATTTGAGCTCGTCCCTTGAGCAACCCCTGTCATCCTCATCCCTATTCCTTTCAACCCTTTTTCCCTACAAACATTAGTCAACCCTTTTGTCAAGCATGAATGCTTTGTCCTAATAAAAAGGTGACCCCCAAACCTCTATAGTCTTGTCCATGACTAAAATTCTAGTCAACAAAACATAAAACTAGGATGCCTATTCAAAGGTCATAAACTATAAATGTAGACTGCTCCCTCGAAGGATAGTTGCATCATTGTTGTAATTGATAGACTGCTCCCTTGAAGGACAGATATTCAAAGACATTCAACCATATAAGGCATAATATAGACCACTCCCTTAAAAGATGGCTATGACCAAATTTTGCTACATACACAGCACCACATGACTATAAAACAAAACAACATCCCTAAGTAGACTTCTCGCATTGATCAGTCTGCTATCAAAAAAAATAATTGACTGACAAACTATTAAATCATGGACTTCCCTAAAGTCATTCTCAGGGTCACCTATAAAAGGGGCAAAGTTATCCTTGCTAAAAAAGGGTTACGCTTTCCTGACATATCACATAATCATACCTATTACCCCAACATACTCAAGGGATTTTGAGCTCACTTAATGTCAAGTGATTCAACTATTTCTCTAACATAAACCAATGGTCAATGATGTAATGCATGAACGGGGCTTTTGTTTGCAAAAGTATTATCTATGCCATCATTATGGTTCTTGTTAATGAAAGAGTGATACACCTTTCACTTCTTACACATCTTTGTCACATTCAACCAACCCAACCTTTTTGTAACCACTAACATGACATCATGATAGCCCATTTACACTAGTTTCTATGGAGAACAATACACATAGAAACTATCAACCAAACACAATTTATGTCAAGCATATACCATCACTAATATGGAAACTTGCTAAAACATAAATATACTCATTTAATTTTTGGCATACACCATCACCAATATGGAAAATTGCTAGGGATGAAAAACCACATAACCAATGTTATAGAATACACCATCACACAATATGGAAAAGGCTATAACATCATCACTCATTTCATTTTTGGCATACACCATCACCAATATGGAAAATTGCTAAGGATGAAAAACCACATCCCACTATGTTACAAGATACACCATCACACAATATGGAAAAGGCTATAACATCATTATACACTCATCATTTCAAGCATGTACCATCACACATATGGGAAATGCTAACAAAACTAAACTGACCAAACCAACCAACAACCTCTTTTGACTCTTCCTCCCTTTTGGGGAGAACTACATTGGCCTGAGGCCCTCACATAGGGGGTATGTAGGTAGCACTCAGTTGACACAAAGTCTTCTGGGGTTAGCTCGGCCATTCACCCGATCATCTCCCTAATGATGTCAGCCATCTATTTCATTTGTTCATCTACCTGATCGACCAACCATATAACCTTTGACCATGACTTAACCTAATCAAACCCAATCCATAACCTACCCTCTTATTCCCTTTTGGGGAGAACTACATTGGCCTGAGGCCCTTAAAAAATAGGGGCTATGTAGGCAGCACTCAATTGACATGGGGTCTTCTGAGATTAGCTCGATCATTCCTTCATCCATCTATCTAATGGACAAACTATCTATACCAATCCAAACATCATGCCCAAACACCCAGCCTTGACATTGCAGAAATCACCTTAGACTTCTCATGGGGCACATTGGAGATCACATATATCTCCCTGACCATAACAAATAACCTTTGAGATCACTTATATCTCAACTTAACCTAACTCGACCAATGACCTTGGAGATCGTGACTATCTCTTCAGACTATGACCACTTTCAAGACAACTCTACCTTGGTTGTTTTGATTGCATATATGCTATCTCATGAATAGATAGCAAATTATATGCACCCCATATTATGACCCTCACACGTATTGATGGATCACGCCCAAGTTGATCCCTAATATTTGTGACATTTTCATGTTTTCCAAGAGCACTTCCTGAGCCCAAGATACTTGGAACACAATGACCATTGAAGCTACAACTTTGATCATCTAACCCAATCAGCTACGACCAAAAAGCTGGGGCCTGATTAGTTTGATTTTAGTGCTCCTCGACCTTGCCTATGATAATTTGACCTACCTATCATGTGAAGTGGTATACGTGCAATCTCAACTATTGCAGCATTCACACTCCAACTTCACCATACTCATCCACTACCTATCAAATCAGCAACCGATTTCAGATTGCCCTCTCTCGATTCCTGATTTGAGGGGGAATACCTCATCCTATACCTGGGGCAACTTACACCTTATTTTTGTCTTGCAGTTTGTCAAGAACAACCAACAAGACAAAAAGGGGCAAATGTAGACACCAAAATTGTGTCAAATCCCCTTGGTCCCTTACACATCTTATTAATTTAAAATAAACAACTTATTTTAAATTATGACATCACCTCAACACGTCACCTAGGACACCTCGCCTTGGACACCTCACCACTAAGACCATTTCCTACCCTATGACTCACCTTGAGACTAGGTCATCTACTTAAGACCTATTCTCACTCCATTCCAACTGCCTAACCAACACTCGTGCCTAATAACCTCATCTTTTGACCATTTTCCAATAGCAAATGCACATGGTGAATGGAGAATAGGTGAAAGGCTAAAAATAGACCTTTTACCTGTTCTTTGGCCACCAACATCGATCAAATGTCAGCTAACACCGGTGGGATCAATGACATTGGTTTCTAAAACTGAGTTCTAATCTAGAATCACGAATCAATCTCTCTCTCTCTCTCTCTCTCTCTCTCTCTCTCTCTCTCTCTCTCTCTCTCTCTCTCTCTCTCTCTCTCTCTCTCTCTCTCTCTCTCTCTCTCTCTCTCTCTCTCTCTCTCTCTCACTCTTAGACTCTTAGACGTGGACATGCACACTCTGAGACCAAGCATCAGACTTCAACTAACGCTCTCCAGGCTATAGAAACTCTACGCAAGCCACTCCAAATTGAACTAGAATATTGTATGAGGACTTTGACATCAGTAGCAATAGGAATAAGCATTCTATACCTCTAGTTCTTTACTGAATAAGAGCTAAATATTCTTCTGTCTCCATTTCAGTATTTAGAATAACTTGGTAATTAGTTTCTATTTACTATTTTTGAATACCATTAACCAGACCTGACTTTCTTCCAAGAGAGGTTGAAAAGCCTTCCTCCTATTCTTATCCCCATCTCACACCTACCCTCTACCTAACTCCTTCTCAGACCCTATTCACTGACCTGCAACCATACACAAACCGTTAAGCTTGCAGACCCTTCTGTCGACCACATGTATATCCAAAAACTTGTCCAAGGCTCACTGCCCCTACCAACATCAGTTTTATAACTGAGGTCGACATATTGACCAACCGATGCTGGTAAGATTACCGATGTCGATGACTGTGATAGATTGAATTATATAGAACAGGTACGCGTTGTCTACTTTCTCTTTCTTAGTCTTTCACCATTTCTTTTCATACAACAATCTTTTTGTCAAATAATGGGCTGTCATCCCTTGAGGTAGCTTTTATGCTTTTAGGACTGAGCATATCACTTGGTAGCCCACCATTTATCTCTCTAACATTTTTTGTGTTTGAGTCTTATTCTTTCTACATGTGTCTTCCTCCACAGCCAAAGAGGAGTTCCTACAACGTCTGGATACGGTGCACAACTTAATCTGGGTAACATACAAACCCCTGACCCTTAACCTTAGTTTCTTCTTTCTTATGAATGTAAACAGCAAAAAATGTAGAGAAACAGCTACTAAAAGACCCATGAACCATACACAAGCCAAGATTTCAAAGGTAAAGCAAGACATCCTCATGAATAATCTTAAATATGTTGAAGACCTGCCAGAGGGGCTTCCTTCCTAAGCTTTGTTTTTGGTTTTTTGGTTTCTTTGATATCAATATAGTATAATGTATTTTTGATGTTTTGGTTGTTTAGACATCAATTGTCATATTTATACTTTCTATACTACACTTTGGTGGTTCTAAGATCCCTATAAAACTTGGTTTTTACCCTATCAAATAAAAAATTATACAATTTTTTGGAAATCTATTGCATGCTTAATCAACTTGGTCAAAAATGTCATTTTATGAAGTTGTAATTTGACTAGAGTATAATCAAAAGAATGTGTCAGTTGCATACAAAATAATACCCTAGTTAGGGTATTATATATGCAAAATAACACATGTATGTGATGTGTGCTACCAAATTAGAAGAATTCAATGGTCTAGAGTGTCATTTTGCATGGTTATAATTTGAATCAAAGTGATTTAATAAAATATAATGATCACATAAAATTCATTACCCCATTCAGGGATACATTAGCCTAAATTTACACATGTACGTGATAAGTTTAAATAGTTTAGTGCATTTTAGTGATTTTGGCCTAGATTTTTCATTATCACATAATGTTACTTAGATTGACAATTTTTGCATAATAGTGATAGGAATTGGATGTCTAAAATTTTCCCCTATTTTAAAAGGCATGTGAGACATTCAGTCAAAGCAATAGATTTTCAAAGAATTAAAAGGTCATTATAATCAGAAGAAATAAATTTGGTTCCCACTTTTTGATTTTAAGGTTTGCATGAATGATGTAAAAATAGGTTTATGAAATACCCCAAATGTCATTTGGGTAGACCAATGATGCCCCCTCGAGGGGAAGACAAAAAAATTAGAAATATTTGATGGTGGGGCCCTTGATCATAAGAAATTATAATCTCATTAATTTCAGAAAAGAGGCTAAAAATGGAGCAATTAAAAGAAAGAGGGAGGTAAAATAGATTATCGGGGCTAAAATAGTATCCCAAGAAAGATAAAATACAAAAAATATAGGTGTGGGGGTGAAAATTTTGAAAATTTTACTATATTTTGACCCCTCAAGGTAAAAATATTTCATTTCCACCCTAATTATAGTAAATTTTGAATTGTGAAATTTTTGTGTGATAGAGCTAAGAATAATGGCTAATATCCTACACCACCATCATCTTGGGGAGTGTGTGAGAGAGTACCAGCAACCATTAGGGAGTGGAACATTGGTAGGTACATTTTTTGATATTTAATTTTGTCATTTATTGCATTTATTACATGTAGGAAGTGGTAGGTGGGGTGATCCCATCATTTTCCCAATTTGGAAAATGACAAGTTTGCTTGTAAAAATGGTAAGAATACCATGAGATCAGTGATCTCACCAACCTTTTATTAGTATCATGGGTGAAAAAGGAGAGTTTTCCCAAGCAATGGCAAACTTAAATTTTTTGGTGAATTTTTCCCTATCAAATGGTGAGGTCACCAAGATTGGTGGGATAACCCTACCATATGGTGGGTTCATGATAAGCAACAACATTGCCCTATAGAATAGTAGGAATGACATACTAAACAACAAGTTCATGATAAATAGTGGGAACACTCTACATAATAGTAGGAATGACATGTTAAATGATAAGATCACCAAGACAATGGTAATAATTTTAGAAGAAAGTATAATGGGCCTTAAAGAGATTAATCCAGGCCCAAAATTAGAAGAAAAGGGATAGAGACACATAGAGGACTAGTCTAGGCCTCAAAATTAGAAGAATATGATAGAAAGATAATTGACATGATTCCCTATGTTTGATTTATAGGACCAAGTATCAATCATCACATCATAAGAGATGCACTCTTGAGTATTATGATGATAAGGGATGATGATGGATGAGCTTGTAGGATTCATTATAGAAGTGAACCTATATCACTTGGCATGACTACTAGTGATCTAGATAGA